>OU343225.1:309679489-309752909 GCA_910596185.1 Chrysanthemum makinoi | reverse complement strand
TTCATTGTTCTTTGTACATATAATACATGAACACTTACATTTTGTGTTCCAATTTTTGTGCCTAAGATATTTACCATCATTCAATCTTTATTTACATCCAGTTAAACTTCGTCAAATAATCTTAAGAAGCTAGCCCGCCCATCCGGGCGGGCTATGAAGCTAGTAAAAAAATGAATGGCTATTATTGGTTGATTGGATCTATGATAAATTTTGGTTCTATATTGAACTTTTGCCTATTTGTATATACTTTTCTTTTATTGTTGATCGTTTTTGTGGTTCAATTAGAAATTCATAACCACATACATTAAATTACAATTAAATGGTAAAAACTCAAACTACTTATTAATGTCATCAGAATCATCAAACATATATGTTTAGGTTGTGTTCAAAAAATCAAATTATTAAATACAATACAACTGACATTTTATATTTTGTAATGTCAGAACGAGTACGACAATTCAAGTGTATTTGTTCACTTGTGCATATTTCTATAATGTTTGATTAATGTTCGTTCAATAGACTATTGTATTATTCACATGTCTTTTTTATATATAATTAACTAATTTTAATTTTCCAAACAACTTAAGTACTTTTATTTCAATAATCTATTTTATTTTAGTATTGGCAATGTTATTCTAACTATGACTAGTAATGTTTAAATGAAGCTAGCCCGCCCATCGGGCGGGTTATGAAGCTAGTGTTATATAAGCGACTTATGACTTATATATCATGAGCTAATAAGTCATTGCTAAGTGTTTGGTTTAGCTAATCATTATTAATAATGTAAAAAGACAAAAATGTACATGAACATTAAATGGTGTAGTTATTAAATGAGGTTATAAAAGTTTTTTCATTTGGCTTACAAGATCAGACATCACAATAACTTTATTTCTGGAATGCAAATCGATCAAGCTTGGTCAGAAGACCCATCGGAAATCAAAGAGCATGTCTTGGCATATTTCAAATCTTTGTTTGCTAAACAACACTCCCCCTCTCAACTCCAAATTGACTGGTCACAATTGGGCATCAAGAAACTCCTAGAACAAAAAGCTAGCACACTGGATCAAGAATTTAATCAAGAGGTTCGGGAAGCATTATCTTCATTTGACGGAGGGAAAGCACCGGGACCAGACGGGTTTACTATGGAATTCTTTAAAAGAGGATGGCATTTCATTAGTCCTGAATTTATGCAACTGATGGCTGAATTTCACTCAAATGTAAGACTTCCAAAAGGTTTTAACTCAACATTCTTGGTATTGATTCCAAAACAGAATGCTCCAAAGGACATCACCAACTTACGACCAATAAGTTTAATTAATGCGCCTTACACGATTCTCTCCAAGGTGATTGCCAACAGGCTACGATCAGTCATGAGCAAACTAGTAAGCAAAAATCAGTCTGCCTTTATCGCAGACCGTCATTTGTCTGATAGTGTGATGTTGGTTAATGAGCTTTGGCAACGTCTGCTATGTTTCTGAAGTTGAATTTTGCTAAAGCTTATGATAGTGTCTTACATAAGTTCCTCTTATCAACGCTAAATGGAATGGGCTTCACTGACAGATTTGTCTCTTGGATCTCAACGTGTATATCCGACGTGCATTTTTCCATATTGATAAACAACTCTCCCACAAAATAAGGTGTTATGGGTCGAGACCTACGACAAGGCGACCCTTTGTCTCCATTGCTGTTCATACTTGTCACAGAGGTTATGAGCAAAATGCTAGCGTCATCCATGAATAGAGGAATGTTGCAAGGTGTACGTTTAAAAGAATCATATAGCATAAACCACTCTCAATTCGCAGATGATACGATATTGTTTTTATATCCTTCAACCGGTGAAATTAATAAAGTTCGTGTTGTGCTTGACCTGTTCTCTCAAATGCCGGGACTTAAAGTTAGCCTCTCAAAAAGTGCACTTTATGGAATCAACATTGATCAGACACAACTACAACAATACGCTCTATTAATGGGTTGCTCTGTTGGGAACTTCCCGTTTGAATATTTGGGAGTTCCGATAGGAATTAATCCAAGACGCATCAATGCTTGGCGAAAGGTGATTGATAGATTCAAGCTGAAACTAACCGGGTGGAGAGGAAGGTGCCTTTCGATGGCTGGTAGGATCGTGTTATTAAATGCGATTTTGAATAGCTTACCAATACACTATATGAGCCTTTTTAAAGCACCAACAACAGTAATCAAGCAATTGGAAAGGCTGCGAAGGCAATTTTTATGGGGTGGGGGGGGAAGTTCCAGAAAAAAGAAGCTACATCTAGTCGCTTGGAACATCGTTTCTAAACCGAAAGAGCTTGGAGGCCTTGGAGTTGTACCTCTTCGCTTAAAGAACATTGCACTTTTGGCTTCCTGGTGGGCTAAATTTAATGCAAACAAATCCTCCCTTTGGAAACTTGTGATCACAAAGAAATATTCCAGGATATTTCCATTGAAGCTAATAGATCTTCATTCCATTCCATCGCACTCACGGGTTTCATTAGTGTGGAATAACATTATTAATATCCAAAGTGAAAATAATATTCTCCAAGTCTTTGGGCCACAAGCTTGGAAATGGAAAGTCGGGGGAGGTCTTCAAATATCTTTCTGGAATGATTGGTGGATCTGGCATACCAGGTTACGCCACAGTTTTGTACAGATATATTTTATGTCGACCAAACCATTTGGAAAGATATGTGAGTTCTACATAAAAAAAACAACGATGGTTCTATTTCTTGGGATTTTAGCTTCACCAGATCTCTTGTGGTTTACGAATCAACACACTTCAAGAAATGCTCTTATTATTATCACATGCAAAGATTGTTCCCCACAAGGACGATTGTATTCAATGGGTTCCGGGCGATAATGGTCAATTCACAGTAGCTACTGCCACTAGGATGATGATATCCCTACCCGACGAATGTCCACCACTATGGGCAAGTTTTAGCCTTCCCCCTAAAGTTCAATGTTTTCACTGGCTAACCCTCCATGATGTTATTCCGGTGAAAGATGTGCTTCTACACCGACATGTTTCGTTAGCTCCACTTGAAGATCTATGTTTAAGGTCCAATGAGCACGTGGAATCTATTTCTCATCTGCTTCTTCATTGTCAGTGGACAAATGAGATTTGGAGAAGTCTTTTTCTTTGGTGGGGAGTGGAGTGGGTTTTGCCTCAAACCTTTCATCAATTTGTTAAGTATTGGAATGAAGGCATGGATCCTTGGTTAAGCAAGGGATGGAAGCTCGTTGGGCCATGCACAATGTGGTATGTGTGGCTTGCAAGGAACGATCTAGTTTTCAATAACAAGGTTGCATGTTGGTCGGATACACTAACAAAGATCAAGCTCAAAAGTTTCCAATGGGCTTTGGATTCCAAGATGTGTTCTTCCAATGATTTTCATATGTGGATGACTCAACCACTCACTCTATTTGGTCCGATCTATAATTCCTAGACATCGTTTATGTTCACTAAAACTATGGTGTAGATTGAATGGGTGAGATCTTTTTTCACTTGGTTTGTCACCTGAAGTGAAATCTCATTTCTAAGTATTGTACTTGTTTTTTCAACGTTCATGTTGAAATTAATGACATATTATTTTTGCAAAAAAAAAAAAAAAAAGGATTTTTTTACATATTATTGTTATTTAAGCTCACCCCTTCACATATAAGCCACAAGTACAAATTGAACCCACCCATACTTCTTCCCTACTTACGGACCAAGTGCAATCACCCTTCTTGCACAGGCTTGAGTTAACAAACAAGAAGCCAAACACGTACCATTTGATTGGAAACATATAACACAGCGAATATAACATGACCTAAAAAAGAATACACTTTAAGTAAAATCATTTAACAACCTTCCCCAGCTTGGTTACTGTTTGAAGAAGTCTATTTGATTAAAAGCAAACAGAAAATATACTCGTCAGCGAGATACTTACCCCTAACCCCCCACTGCAGACCCTCTTAGCATGTAGAGATATTTGTCACGACATACAAAGTGCAGTTAATCATCTCTAGAACGATCTTGAACAAGAAGCAAAAGCACAAGAATTCAAAGACGAACACTTGACGTAAGAGACACTGTTAACTTATCTATCCGCAAAATAATCCAATCATTTTCAGGCTTTTATCCCAGTAAAAGGGGTTCTCTTTAGCTAAAACAAAGACGCAATGTACCACAACAACAGCAAAAACGCCAAAAGTCTTCATATAAAGAACAAAAACCAACCATCTCATATTTGTGATCCAGCCCTCCATTTACATACCCCTCAAACCGCACTAAAAACATAGACAACAAACAACATAAAGGCTCGAGCTTTTTCTTCTATCAAGATTTGTTTTTATGTATTTGCAGATCGATACTGTACCCTTGTATGGTTGTGCTCGCCTACATATGTGACAAAAAACATTGCTGAATCATCCAAACACCGCTCCACATGACATATCACCCTTGTCCTCCTGTTCTAGTGTAGTGGCAAATGTAAAATAGTGAACCAATATCAGTGGATCTTTAATGTCCTGCATAATTAACTGTCCATTACATTTTCAGAAATCATGTTACAAAATTAACACAATGTTACTAACTAACAAACCTGATCAATAGAGAAACTTGCAATGATTGCTACTCCATTAATCTCTTTTCTTCATACATAAAGCCTCGTCACTGACAGCAACCTCGCTGTATATGTGGGAAATTAAGACCAACCGATTGTAGATGACCAGAAACGAACATGGGAAAGTCCAAGTATGCTGTTTAGCTTCATGTGCAAGAATAATCTCATAGTTATTACCCTGCAACAGAAAAGAAGACATTAGTTATTACATTGTTAGTGACTGTTGAAATCCAGCAGAATCAGCTAAGATATTAACAGCAGGAGCTCACATTTCATAGTGTGCATATTTAAATTTCAAGTGTAGTTACATATCTAAGAATCACAATCCCATGTACCAATAACTGAATGAAATATCAATCAAAAAGAAATTTACGCAACCTAATCTACTTAAGAAGTTAAAAAAGAAAAGAAAATCACACCAGAACCCGAAGCTAAATAATTTGCACCATCATTGGCTATATATTAGATGCCAATTATATGTCGTTTGAACAAAGGCAAACCAGAAGCATTTTCAGTTAAAAGAAAGAAAAAAAACCATCAACCTCAGCTCATAAGGAAGCGAGATAATAGCTACCACTTGCAAAGATCTCTAAAAACAATAAAAAGGTTGGTAAAGGAAAACTTGCATTCAGGAATTTTTTTTTGTTAAACATTATGCCTATATTCAATATAACAACCCGGGAAACACTTCAAAAAGATTAAACACCAGTTACATAAAAGGTTCACCTGCTTTCACACATAGCGATTTTACCAGACGGCTACATATAAGCAGATTTGACGTTAACTAACTTATCACTAGCAAGAAACTTCATTTACTAACACTTTCATCCATTGATTACATTGACACGTTACCAAACTTACATCACCAAAAACCTTTTCTTAATAGTATTAATAACAGTTAATCTAACCCTTTGGAGATTTGGTGCAAAGATTTAATGTTGCACCATATTTAGTGTAAAATGTCGTTGGTAAATCTGATTAACTGACAAGCAGGCAAACCATGAGTCTTATGACAGTGTGACCGTCTGGTTTGTCAAACTCATTCACTAATAAAGCTATATCATCGTCACATGCAATCGTTATCGTATCTCCTTCTCCGTCTTTATATTTGAGCCTAAAGCTTTCTGGCTTGAGCGGAAATCTTGTTGCAATCTGCTCTTTCAAGTTTGTTAATCCATCTGAAGGTATGAATGGAAACCTCACAATATCCTCTTTGTATGTTGCCTTGATAGTCAAAGGTATCACCAAGTTTTTTAAGGTTGTTTTGGGTTGTCCAAGTCCATCAATCAGAATTGTTTCTACACGTGTGGAACTATACATAGCATGTTGGGTATGGGTCGCAGGATTATGTTCATTAGATCCCCGAAAATTCGAGGAGTGGGAATCACTTTTATTAGGAGTATATGGCCACCCCTTAATACCAAGACTTGTGCAAATGCGCTTCAACTTACTTCTGCTAACTTCATATATAAAATGTATAAAGTAAAAATGAGAACCTTACAAGGAGAGGACACTATATACAAGCCTGGTTGGGTTAATTTAAGAACTTTTTATAGAGGTCGAACTAATCAATTCTGTCATTCACAATTAGCGGTAGCAAAATACGTGGGTCGGGTCGGGTTGGGTCACAGGTATGGAAAAAGTTTCTTTTTTGACCTGCTAGACCCGCCTAAGACCCGTTTGGGGTAATTGTTACACAATTGCACTTCTTATCAAATAACCAATCGGACCCATCAACAATCTTTAAGGAGACCCAACCACACTCATCCCCTAATAGATATGTAACTACCAACGGGCCTTTGGTCCAGCGGTATGGAGGTTTTACCCTCCTAGGTAAGGTCTCAAGTTCGAGTCTTGTCTAGGGCGGATAGGGGTTTCCTCCCACGTGCGTAAAGGGAAGGGCGCCATTGCCTTCTAGGCTGGACCCAACCTGGTTGTGTTGGCTCGCTACGCCTTCTGGGCTAGGGACCATGTAGCCACAATTGCCGTTGAAAAAAAAATAATAAAAAAAAAATAAATAGATATGTAACTAACTTCACCCATGTTTAGCCAATGGGTCTCATATTGGCACCTCTATCCACAACAAGCAAGCAACCACGGTGACAGGATCTTGGGACACCCATGGAGTTTTGCAGCGTAGGGTCAACTTTCATTAACAACCTATACTTTTCTTAAATGCACCCGCTCTAAAAAAAAGTGTATCTACTCTTGTTTAGTTTTTCTTTTACGCGCCTGGTAAATTTGTGTCCTAATTGTTTTGTTTTGCTTGTTTATTTAACCCGTTTCCATTTGACATAAATCTAGTTAGCCAGTTTAAAATTTAGCATAACCCAAATCGACCCATTTATAACATAGGTGAAGAGAGCACCTCTAGACATTAGCAACAAGTTTCTATATTGTACTTACCACCAAAGATATCCGCAGCTTCCTCAAATGACTTTGGAGTCAGCTTAACCTTAGCATCCGGTTTCGTTTTTGCAGCTGGTTTCTTCTTAGCTAGAGTTTTTTTAGCAGCTGGCTTAGCAGTAGAAGGAAGCGTATATAAAGGTTTAACCTTAACTAGCTTCTTACTAGCAACAAACTTTTTCAACCGATTCGACAACCTTTTCTTAAACTTTGCAGGCAGTTGGTCCTTATACTTGTCTTGAATAAACTTCCGAATCGCATACTGACTCGACCCGGTACCTTCCTTCAAGGTCACTATCGCGTCACTAACCATCTAAACAAAATCAAAACCACAAATTAAAATAAAAAATAACAGCATTTAATCGAATTTGACAAAAGTTGTACGTACGTAATGAAATATTACCTCCAAGTAAGTAGGATGTTTTGTAAGCTCAAGTGATTTCCTAGCTTTCGAATGGATAACACTGTTACTCATCACTGTAAATAAAGTAAAATTTACGGTAAAAAAAATGAATGTAAAGGACCTGTTGGAGATGTGAGAGGAGATTGAGGTATTTGTAAATGTTATTTTTGGGGTTTTATATGTGTCAAAATGTTGGAAGATAAGGTACTTTTTGAGAGTTAAGGACGGCTTCCAGGAAGTTTCTTAAATTAAGTAAACACGGTCCCACATATACATCGTTGTCAACACATAAAAAAATCTTACAAAAGAATACCTATCAATAAAAAGAGACCACTTTTGCCAACAAAACGAAAAAAACTAACTACCTATACGGTCATATACCTTAACATGTTTACCAATTTCTACCCAAAACACAATATTTTACAAATTTGTTATTTTTGGTGTTCTAATTTTAGTACGTGAGCACCAAATTTATATTTTAACATCAAACCACCAAATTATCGATCTCATCTTACACCTAACAATAAAGGGAAAATAAATTAATTGTGATGCTTTATTTGTGGTGCATGAGCACCAAAGCGGACCCCAACAAACACATGCACATTTCATTATTTTTATGACTCAAAAATAAATCAACCCATTTCATGAGTATACAAACACCATTCAACCCATTTCAGGGGTTCGATCCTCACTCCCTACAAAAGGCCGGAGGTCCTTTCTACCTTTGTAGAATCGAAGTTAGCGATCTCTACCTTGGTAGGGGTAAAATTTGTACATCTTAACTTCCCCATACACCGAAGCAGATTTGCACCCATAACCTGGAAGACGGCGTACTTTTTTTTTTTCTTTGATCTTCTTTCTTCAGTTTATACTTTCTTCTTCATCTTCTTCAAATACAAATCCCTTGCTTTCTTTACTAGTCTTACTAATCTTTCATTCTTAAACAAAAATCATATTTGCAATTCAAAAAATTTATGTTACCCGAAAAAGACCAAAAATAAATACAAAATTATATGTCGTGTTCACGTGGGGTACGCAAGTTTAGTTTTGGTCTGTAGGGTTCAATGATAACAAAATCTATCTTTTGGGAAATTTGGAAATATGAATGAGGAATTTGATGCTCTAAATATGACATGTGAGCACCAAAAAATGACGTGTTGTCTCCTCATTCGTTTATAAATTTATTGCGGTACTCAAAAAAGTGAATATTCTATTTTTTTTACATTTTGGTGCGCTAAATATGACCTGTGAGCATCATGTGTCATCTTCTAATTCGTTTATAAATTAATGATGAATGCTACATTCACTCACAAAATCCACACAAATCACCCACACGTTGAGGTGTCACCCACTGATTGGTGGATTTTATTACATTTTCTCTCTCTTCTTTCAAATTTTTAAAATCAGTGGGTGACACCTCAGCGTGTAGGTGATTCGTGTGGATTTTTTGAGTGGATGTAGCATCCTTCTAAATTACTACCTCCGGTCTCAAAATTATTGTCATGAGAGAGAAATCACTAAGTTTAATAAAAATGGGGCGATTAAAAATCTCAATCACTCAAAAAGAATATTCCCTAATATATTTTCTAGTTTTTACTAAAAATGTAAAGTGGACAATATTTTTTAGACATCTTAAAATGAAAATATGGACAATTACATTGAGACGGAGGGAGTATTTCCGATGCTCAAAAATGAAGATTATACTTTTTGTACTTTTTGGTGCTCGTGAGATGGTGCTAGCGCATCAAAATAGACAAAAATAAAAATACGATGAAAATACAGCCTTTTATGAAAGTATACTACAAAAAACGTCCATTTATGAAATTTTCATGAAGGAAACCTATCAATAAAAAAGAACACTTGTTTCAACATTTAAGTAGTGTATCTAACCATTCAACAAAAAGAAGACGCTTTTTTCAAAAGGAAAAACCTATCAATAAAAGAGAACACTTGTTTCAACATTTAAGTAGTGTATCTAACCATTCAACAAAAAGAGAATGCTTTTTTCAAAAGGAAAAACCTATCAATAAAAGAGAGCACTTGTTTCAACATTTAAGTAGTGTATTTAACCATTGTAAAATAGTAATGCAAGTTAAGTTCAAAAAAAAAAATAGTAATGCAAGTTTTTCAATGATATTCGATTTCTAGAGGCAAAAAGGAAATGAAGACGACTTCAATAGGTGGAACTATTTTTTGTATTTCTTTGTTTTAATGAAAATCACTAAATTTTCATGTTTTGAAGATAGGTTTATTGGAAAAACAAAAATAACAGTAATAAATAACAGATAAACAACTTATAGGATAAAAGCAATTTTTTATGGGCAATCTGCCTAAACGTCGGACAAACTTGCAATGAGTTAATAATGAATTTATCAAGAAGTAAATGATAATAAACATATTTAAAC
This sequence comes from Chrysanthemum makinoi, assembly GCA_910596185.1. NCBI lineage: Eukaryota > Viridiplantae > Streptophyta > Magnoliopsida > Asterales > Asteraceae > Chrysanthemum > Chrysanthemum makinoi. The sequence goes on along the minus strand of OU343225.1, from coordinate 309,743,094 downwards.
ACAAATGAACAACGCTATCTCTTACTAAGAAACTCGTAAATATTTTCTTTCACATGAGTCAACCTATATAAAACCATAACATTGAGTACTTAGTTAACTTTGGTTTTGGTTATCACCAAAAGTAAACGATAATAAACATCAGGGTGTTCACGGGGCGGTTCGGTTCGATTAGTTGAAAGATTTTAGTTATCCATTATGGGGTGGGTAATTCATTTCACTACCCAAAACCGAACTGGACTTGCGGGTAACCGAAATTAGCAGTTACCCGCGGTTTAGGTCACGGTTAACCATTTTAGATGCTTAATCGAGTTTGGCCGTATGAACAATTACATGATTTAAAGCGTAAAATATCATTGTAGTAAAACTAAATAGCATGATATAGATTAACGTCATATTAAAGTTGATTCATCACAATACTTGCATTTAAATAAACGTACGTATCATATTAACGTAAGTATTTATCTGACGTATATGTATGTTAAGATAACATTAATCATTTTTCACACAAAATATTTAGTAAATGTTTGCGTTGTGAGTAAAAAAGTCGTTATACAATAAGGGGTGGTTGGTTGGGTTTATACGTAATAAAATCTGTTTTGTTAAATCTGGGTAATCGTTTCTTGATTGATTGATCATACTTTGTATAAATTTAACATGGTATCAAAGATAGGTTGGCTTTGATACAAAGTTTTTGATCGTAAATCAGTTTTTTTAAAAGTCAAGGTTTTGATAAATTTTTAGGGTTTCTTGTTTTGAGACCATATCTTACAAGATCTTTGTATTAATCATTTGATTAGTGGTTGAATCAGTTGTTTGGTACCAATTGAAGGTCAATTGGTTGTGTCAATTTTTAGGGTTTGTCTAAAAAATGGGGGTTTTCAATCCAGTGATTGTTAGAGTGATTAACAAGTGTTAATCTGTTGGTGTTAATCAAGATCTTATAGATCTTGATATTATTTGAGTGTCTTCAAAATTAGGGTTTATTGTATCAAACCCTAATTCAGGAATAGAGTGTTTCTTGTTTCAATTTGTTAGTTATTGGGGTCTGTCTGTTTATTCGTGTTGTTATTTGTGTCCAAAACTCTTTTCCAATTTGTTTTTTTTAGGTGAAAAGATTCTGTTTTCGCTGTGCATTGGTCTGAGTTGATCTTCTTGATCAATATAGCTTAGAGTTGTGTGCAATGTAACACCTCTCATCACCCTATCTATTAGGAAATTTTTTTTAGTGTTTTAGATTTGAATCGGTGGAAGTGTAGGTTAAGGGATTTGTTTGTGTTGGTGTTGATTGGATTATTGGTGGTTATCTATGACTGAAGGTGATATAAGGTGTATATGTTTTGTTTTTCTTTTTTGGTTATCCTTTGAGTCTTCAGTATGACTATTGAAGATAGAAATAAGGATAAGGCATCTGGATCAGGTGATGCTGATCACATTGATCAATTTGACCCATTGTTTTACACAGTAATGATACTAATTGTATACCTTTACTAAGTTTTAAATTGGAAGGACCTGAAAATTATAAGGTATGGTCTGTTACTATTACTATAGCAATCCATACTAAAAGCAAGCTTGGTTTTATAAATGAAAAAATTAAAAGCCTGACCAAACTGGTTTTTTGCAAGAACAATGGGATAGGTGTAACTATGTGGTTCTTTCTTGCTTGGATTCTTGGATGTGTTTCAAAAGATGTGTTTATGGGTCAAATATTATCTAAAAATGCTAAAGATGTATGAATTGAATTAAAAGAAACATATGATAAACAAGATGCTTCCATAATCTTTAACATGCATTATAAATTCACTCATTCACACAATCTGGAATAACTCTCTCTGAATACTATCATAAGTTCAATGCTTTGTGGAGGCAATATGATTCCCTAGTCAGTTTTCCAGAGTGTACTTGTACTAGTTCAACTAAACTAAAAGATCATAATAAACTCATCAAACTTATGCAATTTCTCATTGGTTTAGATGAGATTTATGATCCTATCAGGAGTATAATTCTTACCATTGACCCTATTCCTGATGTGAAAGGGTCCTTTGCCACCTTGTATAGGGATGAGTCTCACAGAAGTACTTTATCTCACATTACTTCTAAAACAGATAACATTGCATTTGTTTCTAGGACTAATCTTAGAAACTCAAGTTGGTCTACCAACAAGAACAATTTCACTAATAATAATAATAATAATCAGTTTAGAAGGCTAAATAGACCAAACTTTGTCTGCATACGTTGTAAAATGAATAGTCATACTGCTGATAGGTGTTTTGAGTTAGTTGGATATCCCTCTGGTTTTCAAAAGAAAATTTTCACTAATCAAAATAATGTTAGTAGCAATACTGTTTCAGGGCAAAAGGATAAGCCTGCTGGTTCATCTAATTTCTTCACAGACGATCAATTAAAAGGCTCATGGTTTTGATCAGTGATAAATCAGGGTGCAGCAGTATGCCTGCAAACATTGCAGGTATAAACTGTGTTATAAGCTTTTGTCATTCTAAGTTCTTTAATCATAATACCAATATAAGTACTTATAACATATACATTGGTTGGATCATTGACTCTGGTGCATATCTAAACTAAATATGGCAATTGGTAATCCTAATGGCCCTAAAGCACAAGTTACCCATATTGGGAGCTTAAAATTGACAGATATCATAAATGATGTCTTGGTTATACATGGATATCAAGTTAGCTTGTTATATGTACACAAGCTTAAAAAAGATAATAAATGCAGAGTAATTTTTTATGAAGATATTTGTATCCTTCAGATTCTGTTCTAAGGATCCAGATGGGGACTTGTAATCAAAGTAATGGTCTGTATTTTCTTAATATAAGTAAAACTTTAACTAATCATAACATTAAAGTTTGTTGTTTATCAAAGTGTATATGGCATAATAGACTTGGTCATCCTTCTAACCAAGTTCTGAACATTCTTAAACACAAACTTAAAATTGATAATGAATCCAAGAATGATCTTTGTGATGTGTGTCACAAGGCTAAGAAAACCAGAGACCCTTTTCCTCTTAGTGAATTTCAAACCACTGAAGTTGGACAGATTGTTCACCTAGATGTTTGGGGTCCCTAAAAAGTTCAAAGTAAAGAAGGGTATAAGTACTTTCTGACTGTTGTTGATGATTTTTCAAGAGCTATTTTGGTGTTCTTCTTAAGGGGGAAATTAAAGTATTTTCATATATTGTTACTTTTTATAATTTGATTAAAAATCAATTTGATAAAACTGTAAAGGTTTTTAAAAGTGACAATGGAATTGAGTTTGTGAATCAAAATATGGATAAGTTTTGTAAAGATAATGGTATTCATCAACAAAATTCATATTCTTATACCCCTCAACAGAATAGTTTGGCAGAAAGAAAACACAGACACTTGTTAAATGTAGCTAGAGCCCTTAAGTGTCAACCAAATCTCTCTCTATTAAAAGTTTTTGGGTGTTTATATTTTTCAGTTATTTTAAATAATTCTGATAAGTTTTCTTCTAGGTCAGAAAAATGTGTCTTTATTGGTTATTCTTTTGACAAAAAAGGTTACAAGTTGTTCAGAAACAAAGAAGGTTTTTTATTCAAGAGATGTGAAGTTTTATGAAACAGTTTTTCCTTTTAAACACAGTTCTGAAAACAAAGATTATGAGTTTGATTTACAAAATACAAATAGTCAAAACTTTTTTAACTCTGGCCAAGGAACATCAGATGATCCCTATGATGATAAGAGAGAGAAAGAGTCTGTTAAGACTCATGAATTAAGTGAAGGCATAGACCAGTCTTCACTTGGAGGTACTACTGATGACATTATAAAGGATGAGGTGGAGCATCCTGATGTCATAGTTGAAGCCACCAGTGATGACTTGGAGAATGCAACACTTGTAGATAATGATAAAATATCTGAGGGTGATGATGATTACTATCAAGAATTCAATGATATGTTTCATGATTCTGTTGTAACACTTGTGGTGACACCAGACATACAAGCTAATCTTAGAACTTATACTAGAAAGTCTAGTAGAAAATCAAACATTCCAGTTAAACTGAGTGATTATGTTTTAGATGGAAAAGTAAGATATGGTATTGATAAGTCTGTTAACTATAGTAAGTTGAGTAAGGAAAATTATGTATTTTCCACTAGTCTTAATAAAGTTATTGAACCAAAAACATATAATGAAGCTATTAAAGATAACAGATGAATTGATGCCATGAATCTTGAAATAGAAGCTCTTCACAGAAATAATACTTGGGTTGTTGTTGAGCTTCCTGTTGGCAGAAAGGCAATGGAAAGTAGATGGGTTTGGAAAATAAAGTATAAATCTGATGGAACTATAGAAAGATACAAAGACAGGCTTGTTGTCAAGGGCTATAATAAAAAAGAATGAATAGATTATGAAGAAACATTTTTTTCAGTTGTCAAAATTGTAACTGTCAGATGCATTATCAGTCTTGCTGTTCAGAATAGTTGGCCATTGTTTCAACTTGATATAAATAATGCTTTTCTATATGGTGAACTTGAGGAAGATGTTTATATGCGTTACCTCAAGGCTATTTTGATGAAACTAATAAAAGAGTTTGCAAGTTAAATAAATCATTGTATGAGTTGAAACAAGCACCCAGGAAATGGAATGAAAAATTAAATTGTGTTTTGAAAGAAAATGGTTTTTGTCAAAGTAATAATGATTTATCTTTGTTTACCAAATATGAAAATGATGTATTTTTAGTTCTACTTGTTTATGTAGATGACATTGTTATTATAGGTAACAGTGTTGCTGAAATTGAAAAAGCCAAGCAGTTTGTAAGAACTAAATTTCTTATTAAAGATTTGGGAAAACTTAAATATTTGCTGGGTATTGAAGTGTTGGAAGATGATACTGGGTTGTGTCTAACTCAAAGAAAGTATTGTCAGGAGTTACTTGTGGAGTTTGGTATGATTGCAGGCAAGCCAAGTAAGACTCCTATTGAATCAGTTAATGTTTCTGATAAAAATAAACAAAAATTTGTTGTTAAGGATGAACCTTTGCTTGGTGTAAATAATTACCAAAAGCTTGTTGGAAAAGTAATCTACTTAACATTGACTAGGCCTGATTTGTCTTATGCAGTTCACTGTTTAAGTCAAGTTATGCATAGTCCAATACAGTCTCATTTAAAACTTGCTTTTAGAGTATTAACATACTTGAAAGAGTCACCAGGAAAAGGGATTTCATTTAGCAAAGGTGACAGTTGTAGTATGAAAGTGTTTGTTGATTCAGATTGGGCTAAAAGCAAAATAACAAGGAAATATGTGACTGGTTTTGCTGTTTATTTGGGAAACAATCTTGTTTCCTAGAAAACCAAAAAAACAGTTTGTTTTGTCTAGATCTTCTGCAAAATCAGAGTTTAGAGCCATGTGTGAGATAATGTGGATTCTCAAAATTTGCACTGATCTTAAAGTACAGGTTAAAACACCTGTTGAAATGTTTTGTGACAATAGCAGTGCTATGCAAATTGCTGCTAATCCTGTGCTTCATGAAATATCTAAACATTTTGAGGTTGATTCGTTTTTCATTAAAGAAAAGATTGAAGATGGTGTAATCAAAAATGTCAAGGTTAACTCTGAGAATAATCTTGCTGATATATTTACAAAAGGGCTGAGTGTTTCTGAACATAGAAAATTTTGTGAAATGTTGAAAATGAAGGATTTTTATAAGCCTTAGCTTAAGGGGGAATGTTGGAAATATATAAGCTAAGGGCTTATATTGTCACACCGGTATCCTTGTTTTCTTTTGTTTTTGTTGTTCATGTTTATAATAGAAAGAAGATAAAAGCTCAGGGACTAAAGTTGTAGATGTGATAAGTTCAAAGGGAATAATAGCTCAAGTGGAAAGATGCATTAGTCCAGGCTATACTGTATATAGTCTTATTTTCTCTCATTGTAATCAGTTTTTTAGGGTTTCACTATGTGCTATTTTCACACGGTCGTTTAGTTGTTAAGTTTTCTGTAATCAAACTCTTTTCTATTCTTTGTAGTGTAAAAATCATAATGTATCAACCATAAAGGGTGGTTGGGTGGGTTGATACGTAATAAAATCTGTTTTGTTAAATATGGGTAATCGTTTCTTGATTGATCATACTTTGTATAAATTTAACAAAGTTCACTAACAAAAAAAATCAAGGTAAATGAGTAGATCCATTAGTTCATCAGACACTTATACAGTAGCACATTGAGGGTCATGACATCGCAACATTAAGCAATTAAATAAAGATTACACGTTGATAAGGTATTTAACTGTATGTAAGTTTCAAATTAGTTTCATACAACCAAAGACTCTTATACGGACAATACGTACTACGATAAATGTCTAATGACATACATCTATATCGTACACGGTTCAGTTTAGGTTACAGCGATTACATGAAAATGAAAACTGAAACCGATCCGTGATAAACGGTTTTTTTCGGTTTCGGCATCTTTGATTAACAGTTTTTCCTTCTTCGGATCATCGGATCAGCTCGGTTTGTACCATTAAAATGCCCCTACCATGTCTGGACCATCCAAATGTTTTTATCTCTGACTGTGTCTATACGGAGAAAAAAAAATACTCTGAATGCTCAAAACCTCTGACGGTTAAGAGCACTAGGTGTCAAAACGAGCTTAAGGTTCGTCGTCATGCCACCTCAGCGCCACATCAGCATCCCATTTTTCCACAACTAACCACAAAAAACCCCCTCCTCACTCATAACAAACCTCAACCTCTTCATTTGGTACCCACCACTACCACTTTATTTTTTTTATTCAATTTTCATTTCCAAATAAACTAAATAAATTCATTTCATTCAAATTAAAAATACAATACATAACTTAATAAAAAACGTACGAGTAAAGTCCTAAAAACATCCCTGTGGTTTGCCCTGTGGTGTGGTTTTCATCCCTATACTTTTTTTTGGAACAATTACATCCCTCCGTTAGTAAAGTTGGCACAAAATCATCCCTAAGGACGAACGCTGCAAAGAAGTCCCCGTTAAGTCCCCCACGTGCTAGTCACGTGAGGGGTATTTTTGTCCATTTCTCACTCCCATTATTAATTTGTTTTGACTTTTTTTTGAGTATATTACATCAATTCGTCCAAGTGGATAACACCACATACAAACACACATACAAACCCAACCACTCATCATCTTCACCCTAGCCGCCGGAAAACATCACCACCGCCGCTCAACGCCGACAACCACCACTCACCGCCCACTCCAAAAGACTCCCCACCTCACCCTCTTTCCGATCTACTACATCACGCGCCTCAAACCACCCCCACCCTCGTTTCTTTCACCCACGCGCCACCTAAACCCCACCATATCACCATCACCGTGTCATATTCACAAAGAAGATAAAGGTTTTCATTTCTGCTGACGATATATAAAGAAATTTGTGAGAATAACGTTTTCATTTCTGCTGCTTGGAATGAAAAAAGATATTTATGCAATTAATTGGTTTGCGTTTTCAGTTGATGGTCCCTGATCTTTATTTGGGTCATGACACTTGGTGAATAAAAGCATGGATAATGATGGCAAAGATGATTGTTACTAACTTAACTCACAAGCAGAAAAGATTAGTTCAATGTCGTAATCTAGTTTATTTGGGTCAGATCAGTGGGGGTAAAAAATATAGTTTTTTTGAAAGTTGATTGTTACTAACTTAACTCACAAGCAGAAAAGATTAGTTCAATGTCGTAATCTTCTTGTTGAATAAATTACGGGCTAACACGTATGAGTTTGGCTGCCGTGAATTTAAGTGAGTCAAGTAAAGTAAGAGTTGTTGGTTGGTATCCGTGTCTTGTGTGCGTGTCGCGTCAAGAAATCCATTTGATTGGGTCGTTTGGTTTGAAATAAAAATGGGGTCGTTTTGTTAAAACCAGTCGAACCGAGAGCTTAAGCTCTCGGTGTGGATGTGATTGGTGGTTTTGAAATAAAAATGGGGATGTTGTTATTGTTGTTCTCGAAAGGGAAAGACCTTTGATTGGGTCGTTTGGTTTGGCGTTGATGACGGGATAGGCTAGGCCGAGACCATACCTATATGGTCTCGGCAAGACATTTTTGGAGGTGTTGGATTTGGGAAGAAGATTTCAGCTCCTTTAGTCCTATATATTGTTATGTAATACTGTAATACTGAAATATGCTATATATATAGTGAGAAATGGACAAAAATAACAAGAACAACATCAAGTGAGAAATGGACAAAAATATATAGTGAGAAATGGACAAAAATACCCCTCACGTGACTAGCACGTGGGGACTTAACGGGGACTTCTTTGCAGCGTTCGTCCTTAGGGATGATTTTGTGCCAACTTTACTAACGGAGGGATGTAATTGTTCCAAAAAAAAGTATAGGGATGAAAACCACACCACAGGGCAAACCACAGGGATGTTTTTAGGACTTTACTCAAAACGTACGAAACATAAAATAAAGATACGAAAAAAAAACATACGCAAGAAATACATCAAATTATAACGAAACTAATTATTCGGATTATGTTGTTGAAATTGTGCCCAATGAAGTTGTTGCCAAACATGCTCGATGAGCATCGTTGAAGCTTTGCGTGTTTGCGTTTATAATGTAGTTCTTTGGCTTTTTTTCTTTGCACTTGGCAACGTTCAATACATGTCTGCTGTAAATTTGGTGTCGGAGAAATATACGTTTCAGCAATATCGGATATCGCAAAGTTTTCATCTTTCAAAATCATGTTATGCATTATGATGCACGCGTACATGATTCTCTGTAACTTGCCAATAGTAAATGCAGCGCCCGGTTGGGCAATGATATGCCAACGTCCTTGGAGGACACCAAAAGCTCTTTCGATATCTTTTCAAGCACTTTCTTATTTCGCTTTGAATGCGGCATTTTTTGGATTAGTTACAATGAAATGACTTGACAAAGATGCCCCTCCGATAAATTCCGTCGGCTAGATAATACCCTTGCTTAAATTTTCACCCGTATACTTCAAACTCAACCCCAGGGGCGATGTCATCAAGCAAGTCGTCGAATAACGGAGAATTATTTAAAACCGTTAGATCGTTATTCGCACCCGCTACCCCAAAAATGCATGCCAAATCCATAAATCGTATGAAGCAACAGCTTCAAGCATTATAGTGGGATATTTTTTTATCACCTCTATGAAATTGGCCTTGCCATTCTTTCGGATTTTTCCATTCCGGTGCATACAATCGATGCTCCCCAACATTCGGAAGCCCATGAACAAGTGTTATGTGCATGGTATAAGTGAATGTCATCCTCATCCGTTTTCTTAAAAGCTCCTTAATAAATAGTTGGATTATGCACATAAGAAAAAAATCTAGGCAATCGCGTGCACAGTGTTCACCTATTTGTAAAACTCATCTAACGATCACCGATATCCCGTAAGCCAATTGGCGTAGGGCACATGTGCATTTCATAATCACACTAAAACTCATTACACCCCTACCATCGGGTCGAACTCTAAATAAATCAAAATGCTTAGGAAGAGGATGATAAGTTTCAATACCTTGTACTATTTGTAGAAATAGACGACGGCTCATACGATATCGACGCCTAAAATTAGCGCCCCAGATATTTTGGGTTGTCACCAAAATAGTCATCAAGAGGCGTGCTCAAAGAATTTCACGTTCACGAGGGACATATTGACGACGCTTTGATGGACCGGTGCTTGTTCTGCAACGTTTGCTCGCCCGAACTCTTTAATAAACATTTCTAATTCCATTAACTCTTCAAGGTCACTTTCGCCGGAATAAGATGATTCACTATCGTAACTCATGTTTCAGCAAGTTTGAATGGTTTATTTTGATTGAATATGAAAAAAATTGTATGACATGTTATGTTAATTTATAGAGCGAGTGGTGGGGTTGTTTTTTTTTTTTTTTTGTTTTTTTTTTTTAAGTTATTATATCCGTTGTTAAACGGATAGAAATTGAATATTCAAACGGTATAAAATCACTTTTGTCAGAAAGCTTTACTCGTCGTCACCACGATTTGCTTGCCAACAACGAACGTCGGCGAGACACCCCGGTGTCACAACGAGCCTCGATTTAACCGCAGAGTGGGACGGCGAAGGGGAAGCAAGTGGACACCAGGTGCTCTAAGAGGTTGGGTCTATTAAAAGCCCATTAGGACATTTTCCGAAAAAGAAACACCATCATACATCTATCTGATCCGTCACTCATCGGTGAATATGAAGCTAATATTGATGTTTATTGGATCGTATAAATAATAATTCCATCAATGATTCATCCAAGTAAAATTACTTATGTTTTTTTTCTTATTATATTTATAATTTTTAGTAAATATACCCATCTACAACATATATTTATATTTACTATTTGATGATGGATTTATTCGGTCTTTTTTATTCTTGCACGAGCCGGATAATGAAAAATTATCATCTTCGGTTCATCATCAATAGACCTCATATTTGTCATTTCATGTTTTTGAAAGAATATATATGATTCAAATTGTAAAAGAAATATGTTCATATTTGGGCCTTTACAAGCCCATTATCATCCCAACAAAATCCAAACTTATCTTTAGGGGTGAGCGAAAAAATCGAAAAGACCAAATAAACGAAAACCGAAACCGAACCGAACCGAACTAATAAACGAACCGAATTTGCTAATACCGAACCGAACCGAACTACTAATTCGGTTCTCGGGTTGGTTATGGGTTTGGCAGTTTGAACCGAAAATCGAACCGAAATCCGAATTCATATAAATATATATATTTTTTATATATTTTTATGTATAATTATATATAAATAAATACTTTTAAAAGGTTATCAAAATATAATATTACACTTTTTATGCTTGAAATATATTTTTTTACTAAATATTTATGTAATTATTATTTTTTTCTTAAAAAATAGTGAATTTCGGGTTATTCGGGTCAACCCAAAAACCGAACCGAACCGAAAACCGAATTAGAATTTGGTTCAGTTCGATTCTCAGGTTGACGTAAAAAAAAATTCAACCGAATTAACCGAACCGAACAAACCGATAACCGAACCGATCAACACCCCTACTTATCGTACCCTAAAATAATACATCTAAAAGCTGTCTGATAAGTGGAAGCAATTATTCTTCATTTCATCACGATAATTTGTTGGAGTTTTTTAGTTAACTAAAGCATTTGGAAATACTAATTAACAAAAGAGGTCATTTCAAAAGTAGCCCAGTCGCCCTTGTTATAACCTTTTCTAGACTAGATTTTTTTTTCCTCAAATAGACCGGGACGATTTTGAAATTGAGTGACTTCACTAGATTTGTGACACGTAAAGCTAAGAGGGTATAAGTGCAATTTATAGTAAGATATAGTAAAGACAAATAGTACACATGAGACACGTGTCAAGTTATTAAGGTGTTAACACTATTCTCATGTCGCCCTGGTTTAGTTGGAGAGAAAACAATTCTAGTCTAGAAAAGGTTATAATATGGGCGAGTGGTCTACTTCCAAAATTTCCTATTAACTTTATACTTTCTTTTTTTCTTTTAGTTAAAATAATAAAACTTATTCTTCTTCAACGTCCACTTCATCCTCCTCGATGCCAACTCCTGCACCGAGCACTTAAAGGTTTATGTTACTGACGTCATGATCCCGATGACACCAAAATAAAGTATCTTAAGTTTGTGTTGATTTGAAACCAATACGAAACCCAGTAACTTAACAAAGTTAAGAGCAATCTGAAAACCATATCTATCACAAATGTATCCTGTGTGGCTATGTTCGTACGGATTCGCTTAAATGCATTGGAAATTCCGAAGGAACTAGTTGAACCAATATTTAATGACATCGTAAACGTACGTAATCGGGACATTAAGTTTTCCTTTGCTCATAACCGGTTTCTTCGAGTGATGACGTTGGAATCATGCCATAATCGTCACCGTCACCGGTGATAGAATCGGCAATGACGAGGACGTAGGAGATGTGAACGTTAGTTTAGATTAGGACCATGTCTGATTATCGTTAGTTTTTATTAATTTGATAATTGACCATATCAAGATGATATTTCACGAGACGATGCATGATTGTTGCTAATACCCTCATCGTCGCCGTTCAATGTTGGTTCGATCGAATCCCTTTCATATATTCATAACATTTCCACGCATTTGATCTAGCGAATCAATACGAATGTAGAATACTTTCGCATGAACTTTGCGATAATTATGATTTTCATATTGTTCGTTAGTTATTACTCCATCCGTCCTATAATAAGTGTCCACTTTAGCTTTTTTGAGTCTTTCTTATTCAACTTTGAATATAAATATTTTTATTTGTATTATATAATACTTAATGAAAAATATATGAATGGATTGAGTTATAAATGTATTTTCATTAGTATAATTTTCATCAAGTATTATATAAAACAAATAAAAATATTAAAGGTCAAAGTTGAACAACAAAGACTCAAAAAAACCAAAATGGACACTTATTATAGGACGGAGGGAGTAATAACTAACGAACATTTGAAAATCATAATTATCGCAAAGTTCATGCGAAAGTATGATATTAGGTTTTGTTTTGGTCGAGTGAGAAAACTAGGTACTTTGTTTTGTTAACCTCTGAATCATTAAAAGAACATAAAAATCCTCTAAGTGATGCCATCGGAATCATGTCGTACATCATCACCAGAAGGAGCGAAGAAGATGAAGACGTGTAACGTGTTGAGGATGATGGTTTATATAAACTTTTTTTATTTTATAAATAGAAAAAGAAAGTAGTTAAATATTTTGTTAATTATTTTTATGTATACATATTTTGTTAATTATTTTCAAATCTGCTATGATTGCCTAAAAAACTCCAATTTGTTTGGTAGCTTAACAAACAAACACCATAACACGTCATATCGTCACCCTTTTCTCGTCGGTACCGCAACAGTTTTGGAGCCTTCAGCCATTTCAGACCAATGGAAAAGGGTTAATAGACAAAAAAGTCACTAAAGTTTGCGTGAAATTTGTCCTAAGTCACTATAGTTTAAAAGTTGTCATTCAGGTTACTATACTACACGGGTTTGTCAAACATGTCATTGAACATTTTAAAACCAGTTCCTTAGCTCACTCCCATGGTGGGCAACCGGTTGAGATACCCATTTGGTGTCCACGTGGACCTGGCCAAATAACACATCAGATTCAACTTGCCACATATGAAAACCACTTACATACTCTCTTATAAAAAACTAACCCTACCTAAAACATACCCAAATATCCATTTCAAAATTAGGGTTCTAAACCCAAAAATCATTAAATCCGTTCCATCTTCATCTTGCAACAAATCAATGGCGCACCTTTGTGGATGTGGTGAAGTAGCAAGGTGTCGAACCTCTTGGACACAAATGAACCCTGGAAGAAGATTTCTTGGTTGCCCCAATTTCTTGGATCCAACAAGAAATTGCAACTATTTCAGATGGGTTGATGCGCCATTACCAAATCATTGGTATCAAGCAACCATGTATCAGATCCATGTTAATTTGGTTAATGCACAAGAAGAAGTTGTTCAAGCAACCAATCAAAACTCTCGAACTGCATTTTACAATGGGGTTTTAATTGTGGTTATTGTTGGGATGTTTCTTATTAGGTTATTTTAGGTGTTATTGTATTTTGTAAGTGATGGCAGATTACTTTATGCAGTTATTTTGTAAGTGATGTCAGTTTAGTTTATGCAGTTTAGGTTAGAATGGTTATTGTAAGACTATGGTATTTTGTGGTTAGAATGCATCTTTGTAACAATGGTTCTAATGAATGAATGAAGTGAAGTGTTCTATATCTGTTTACATGTGTTTGTGTTTGAAATACTTTATACATTCTACTTGTAACAATGAAGTAAACTACATAACAAAAACTGCAAATGGATAGTCATACATAAACTGCATTCAAACTGCATATCATTCTTTGCAAATGTTTGTGCAGATATAAACTGCACAACATGTTGCATTGTTTAAGTACATACAAAATATGGTGCAGATTTGAACTGCAAATGTTAAGTAAGTAGCATCATCAACAGTACCACATCCTAAAGTTTAACATCCTATGGATTAGTTCTAATGGCTGATATACAAAAGTGCCAAACTAGTGGCTAGCCATGTTAACATCCTATGGATTAGTTCTAATGGCTGATATACAAAAGTGCCAAACTATTGGCTAGCCATGTTAAGGTCATTCCTACAATCTAGTCAAGAGAGATGGCATCATCTTCATTTAATCTGGCCCGGTGATGGTGGCCTGTTGAAGATGATCTGTTTGATCCTTTCGATTGCCTTCTCTCCCGGTTGTCTTTTCCTTTGAGCTGCCATCCTCCTTGGTATTCGCATTCCTCCTCACAAGTGGTTCTAGCATTGGCTCTTGCTCCACAACAAGCTCGGTCTTTCGGCATGGACTCTAACATCTTCGGTGTAATACCAATTGGCCAAGTTGCGGTGCATACCCATAGTATACGCAAATTTTTACATTAATAAACAAAATGAATAATCAGCATACATAAACAAAATTAATGTAAAATATTTAAAGTACTTACTCCTAACATTGGCTCTCCATCAACAGGATCCCAAGAAAGACCAAACCCTATAGGTTTTATTCCACCAGGATACATATGAGCTTTTGATCCATCTCCTTTCCCTCTCATTCTAACAACTTTCCCATTTATGGTCCTAAGCCTCCTATTGCTAACACCTTGTTCACTACTTGCAGCTTCACTTGATGGTATTCCTACACTACCACCCATCATTCTAACACCAAGCACCCTCATTAGTACACCCCTACCCCTACCTCTGATTCTTACACCAACACCCCTAGTTGGTGAAGGCAATTGATCTGGTGTAGACATTTCAAAGCCAACTGGAGGAGTTGAAATTTGAGGTGGTGCAGAACAATCAGTTGGCATCTCATCTTGTGGTGCATTCAAAACAGAAGGGTCTTGTGGTGCAGAACTTGGTGTATTACAAGAACTTGGTGTATTACCATCATTTGGTGTATTACAAGAACTTGGTGTTTTACCACCTCTAGGAGTCTTGCCACCTCTTGGGGTTTTACCACCTCTGGGAGTCTTACCACCTCTAGGAGTTTTACCACCTCTTGCAGACCCACCACTTGGTATCTCATCTTGTGGCTTACTTTGACAAGCCCTTTGATTATGTCCACTCTGACCACAAAGCTTACAATGATTGACTTGCCCCTTTCTGCTAATCCTAGTCCTATTCCCATCATTCTCACTTGCATCTCTTTTTCTCTTATGTGGTGGTCTTCTAGGCATTCTTCTGATCATAGGAGGTAATGGCTTTTGATATTCAGTTGAAGGCCATTGATCCATTCCATTTTGACCCTCAATATAATGGCTATAAGCAGATACAAACCTTTCTTTCTTGAACCAATTAGAAACATACTCTTCAGGGTCTTTATGCAGGAAGTAGATAGCTGCAAAGCCATGTTCACATGGTAGACCAGTCAGTTGCCAACCTCTACATGTGCAAGTCCTTTCCTTTTCATCAAATTTGAAACCTGCATACCCATTTCTCACTTCAAACCTGCTCTGACCACTTGCAATAACTTTCCATTTCCTACAATGAACAATAGTATGCATTTATTAGTACATATAAAACCTTTGTTTCCTATACTTATGTAAACTGACTTACATGTGCTTATCCTTCAAGATTTAACTTCTTCCTTATGTTAGGACATATCACATCTTCCCATTTCTCATGCTTCTCTCTCATTCTTTGCATCCTTTCCATCATACCAGTTCTAATATCCTCCAACATATTAATTATTGGCTTTCTTCTTGCCTCAACAATAAGTGAGTTGAAGCACTCACTTATTCCATTCTCAACTGCGTCGCATGCTCTATCTGTGAGGAAGAATGCCCTACTCCAGCTTTCTGGTTGTCTATCCATCAGATGCTTATGTGCTTCTTTGTTGACATCCCTGATCTCATTCATTGCTTGTTCAAACTTAGCAGGGTATGTTGCCTTAGCTGCTTTCCAAAAGAGATTCTAAATAGCACACCAAGAACTTCTTCCTGAAGTTAGCGTATATATGCCTTGCACATTGTTCGTGCTCACCAAAGGCATTACATCCTTTGCACTTCACCAATACCTCGCAAAATATATTAGTTAAACCTTGAGCAGATATCAAATGCATTGGATATGATTGTTAATCCTTGTCCAAATGTAGAAGCCCGACCTTATGTTGATCGATATGATTGTTAGTCCTTCACCGGTGCAATTCCCAAATCATCAATTAGACATTGCATGAACCAACTCCAATTTTCCTTGTTCTATACACTCACCACTGCCCATGCAATTGGATATATTTGGTTATTGCCATCTCTTCCTACAAATGATAAAGTTCACCCTTGATGATTTTCGAAAGCATCCATCTAGACCTATTACCCTTCTGCACCCCTCTAACCATCCTTCTTTCAAAGCTTTATAGCATACATAAAAACTATCAAAATAGTTCTTTCCATCAGGCATTGTGGTAACACCTAACTTACAAGTTGATCCAGGATTGGAAGTAAGGATTTTCATCAAACAACTTAGAAGCTTTCTTCTTAGGTGTAGGCTCTACTTTCTTAGTCCTAACATCCAAAACCTCTTCCTCACCATCAGACAAATGGTCAAGTGATGCAGTGTCACTCTCTTCAGAATCACAATACTCATACACATTGTAATCATCATCTTCTAAATCACTATCACTATCAGTATTGTGTTGTTCAGTGGTTTCATTTAAATCAAACTCAGAATGAGAGGCATATATATGCAACACATGATCATTATCTACACCACATTGCACAGGGCATCAAAGTCAGATTTGATTTTAGAGGTTTTAATCCTAATTGAAAGTCTAAGCCAGGAACCAAATAAAACAATGCCTTCACCTCACCAAGACATTCACTTTCCAAAAGATTCACAAAACCTACCAAGTCTAATGCTAGCATATCAACATTAGGAATTTCTGATAGAATTTCATATTCATACGAAAGGGGATCTCTTACAAATACACCGCCACGATGATATTTGAGCAAAAAAGTGGATGGTTGGGATGGTGATGCCATCTGAAAGAATATAAAACAAAAAAATTATTAATTACCGAAAACCCTAATTTTACATACAAAACCCTAATTAATGACTGTTGAAACAAATAAATAATTAAGTAATGAGAGAAAAAGGTTACCTTTTTGGACAAGATGATAACACCAATCAATTTTTATTTGATTCTTGAAAACCCTAATTACACAATTTTTAATTATGTGGGATCTTTGTGTGATACGTTTGGGAATAGTGTGTGTAGTTGGGATTATTAAACAAAAGGTTTAGGGAAAGTGTGAGTCAAATATATTAAACATAAATTAAATATATAATACACGTAGGACTAATTACCGGTAATTGAAGGTATACAAAAATGAGTAACAAATATAACCGGTCACACAAAGTATAGTAACCTAAATAACAACTTTTAAACTATAGTGACTTAGGACAAATATCCCGCAAACTTTAGTGACTTCTTTGTCTATTAACCCCAATGGAAAAATATAAATGTTATGAATGGACAGAGACACGTGAGGCGCACGTGTACAAGGTGTAAGCAAAGGAAACTGGCCGGGTTGAAGGTTTACCCTAATGGACCTGGTCGAAGTATTAAAATAACAGTTTCATGGAAAAAAGATGAGAATGCTCATGTAATGGAGCCCACTGAGTCGTATTTGCCCCAAAATGCGAATGCGGTGGTGTTCGATACAAAGTTTGAGAATGGTGTGCTCAGTGTCCGTTTTCCAAAACTTCATATTTACTAGTACAATAAAACTTCTATAAAATAATACTCGATAAATTAATGATTTCGATAAAATTAATTATTTGTCCAATTTCAACTTGGGATCAGTACAAATTTGGACCTCAATAGATAAAATAATAAGATAATGTTTTTTTTTGAAACCTTGGTGTATATATATTTGTCCCAACGAAACTATAAATTAATAATTACTAAAAACTTCACAATATCTTCAATACCTTGAACATCCTAACATTCATTAGTATACATTCATTAATTTTTTCAATGCTTTGAATACATAAAATGTTAATTACTTAATTGGAACTTGTTTTTTTAATTTATTTTATCTTAACTGGTATACATTGTAAGTAGTATATTGGACTTGAAAGTTTAAATATCAAACGTAAAACCTTTTTAAATTAATATTTTATTAATTTATTAATATAATAATATCTCACTAAATTAGTAAAATATCACGATTCAACATTATTAATTTATAAAAGTTTTACTGTAGTAGCTAATTAGCTATTATCATCTTATTAGGTATTATGTTGTTGTTGTTTATGCTTTTTAGTTAAAGTGCATGTCTAATCTTATATTTAGGTTTCAAGAATGTTTGGTTAATACTATCCTTTTCGTATGTTTTTAACTTGGTATCCGTAACTTTATGATCATTTAAAATCATGTAATCTAATAGTAATTAATTACTTTCCTTCTTAATTAGTGCTTGTGTTCAATTTTGGATTTTAGTAATCGGGGTTTTCATTTTTTTTTCTTTTTTGTTTACAATATGATATCGATAAGATCTTAGATCTATACATCCCAATTTTGTCATTAATGGTTGTCATTTTAATTAGTATGATATATGCACCGTCTTCATTGCTATAGTCTAAAACATTTCAAGCTTGTCCAATTTTCTTTTATAGGTAGCCCTTTAGGATGATTCCAACGTGATTTAAACAAAAATGTAGTGAAGATGTTGAATGCGTTTGGACACTTTTACTCTCAATAATACCCAAAATTATCATTTTTTTTGGCAATTCATATGGAATATCTAACTTTTTGGGCAAGGTTTTAGTTGTTTGTGGAATCGGTAAGATAGATTATTATTCATTAAATAAGTTCTCTATCTCATTTCGAATATTGTTTAGATGTGTTTGTAATGATGTTATTCTCGATCTCATTTCGAATATGGTAAATTCTCATACATGTATAATTTTCTTTAACGATAGTTTTATCTTGATATTGAATGAATAGAGGTACTTTATTTTGCATACTAAAAAATTCTTGCATACTAAGGGATAAATCCCCACCTTCCATTTAGTTTGATCTAATGGTGGTAATTAACCTAAGATTTATATGTCTAAACCTAAGTCCATGTTTTTTTCTTGTCCTTCTTTTTATCTTTTTTATTTATTTTCTCATTATTTGTATTTTTTATCACTTTTTTTATTTAGTATAAATAAAAGGGTTAAAGTCTCTTTAGGTGAATTCTTATTTTGTTCAAAAAAATGCTAATTTAATGCAACACTTGTTTGATTTTAAGAATATGTCAAGTCTCTATTTTCATAGTTTGCTTCATTTTTATTCATTTTGATATTTTCAAGTGACACTTATTTATCTCTTGTGATATAACACTGTAAGAAAGATGAAGAGTATTACACTCATCACCATATATGTGTTATCAGTTGTGATACTCAACTAAGAATGTGAAATATTAAATTCATACCAAATGTGATAGAATTTAGTATTTTACCATGTATATATGAAAGAAATGAAAAATAAACATCACTTATTATATTACTGTGATGATTCCATTCATTTTTTCTCATTTGTTTCGAAAATATTTAGGAAGATTTTTGTGTTTTATGATAATATGAAATATTATAAAAGGTGTTTAACTGAAAACAAGAGATGTTATGAAACTTTTGTTAGACTTGTGGTGAATTTTTCTATTTAATGGATACATTATGCATGTTTTGATAGGTTTTATAGCGGAATTTAAAAATATCTATGGTTGAATCAGCAAACTAAAGAAGTTATGGTTGAAGAAAACACACATCTTTATAAACAAATTGAGTAAGCTCAAAGACCTGTGATATGACAAGTGATATCATTGGTGATACCACATGATATCACAGGTGATATCACATGATATCACAAGTGATATCATTGGTGATATCACAAGTGATATAAACTATGATATCACACATGCTATCACCGGTAATATCACACATGATATCACAAGTGATATCAACGGTGTTATCACACATGATATCACAAGTGAGGTGATATCACCTGTGATATCACAAGTGTTTGAGCTTCCTAAGTTTGTTTATAAAGATGTGTGCTATCTTCAACCATACTTATTTAGTTGTCGATTCAACCATGATAATTACAAATCCGGCTATAAAACTTATCAAACATGCACAATGTATCCATTAAATATAAAAATCCACCACAAGTCTAACAAAAGTATCATAACATCTCTTGTTTTCAATTGAACAACTTTTCTAATATTCCATAATATCATAAAACACAAAAATCTTCCTAAATATTTTCAAAAACATAACCATCACATTCTTAGTTGAGTATCACAACTGATAACACATACATGATGAAGAATGTAATACTTTTCATCTTATTTACAGTGTTATACCACAAGAGATAAATAAGTGTCACTTACAAATATCAAAATGAAAACGTCAACGGACAAAAACGCGTATTAAATCGAATAAAAGCGATATAAAAGCGTGCATGAAAACGGACAAAAACGTCGACAAAAACATAAGCGGACAAAAACATATAAAGCAGACAAAACGTATAAAACGGATGAAAATGTATGAAACGAATGAAAACCTATAAAAAAGGATGGCGTTTGAAAGCAGCGAAAACGTCTAAAATGGATGAAAACGCATAAAAACGGATGACAACGTATGAAAACGTCGAAAACGGTCGCGTATGGCATTATAAAACGGACGAAAATACCGAAAATGTAAAATACGACGACGGCGTCTAAAACGGACGAAAATACATTAAAAGCTAAAAAAGACAAAACATATGAAAATAAAGCGAAAAAAGAAAACGGATTAAAATGTAAGAAAACGAGCGAACGTGTGAAAGCATAAAACACGTTTGAAAACGATGTAAAATGGACGAAAACAAAGAAAACGGGAAAACGTATGAAAACGTAAGAAAACAGCGTATGAAAACGGACATGAAAGGTAAGAAAATGGATGGAAAACGGAAAATGACGGGACGAAAATGTCGAAACACGGCGAAAATATCTAAAATGGACGAAAACGTAAAACGGACAAAAACGTCTAAAAAAAAGCGTATATAAACTTACAAAACGTCAAAGCGTCGAAGCGAACAGACAAAACGTGGAAAACGGATGTAAACGGATGTAAACGGATGAAAACAGACGAAAACGTTTGAAATCAGACGAAAACGTAAAAAAAATGACGAAAACATTTGAACACGGGGAAAACGTGTATAAAACGAACGAAAACGTATGAATACAGATGAAAACGTATGAATGCGGAAAAAAAACTTGACTTAAAAAAAAAAAAAAAAAAACATTATTTTAAATAAAAACGTGAATTCAAAAAAAAAATGTTAATAAATAAGGAAGACAAAAAGACAAAGAAAAAGGAGAATAAAAAAACATGGACTTAGGTTTCATATTAAATCTTAGGTTTATCACCCCACCATTAGATTAAACTAGATGGATGGTGAGGATTTGTACCTTGATAAGCACTAAAATAAAAGTAAGCATTTAAAAATTCCTCCGAATGAATATGCATTTACCCGGAATGAATATGCATTTACCCGTCTCATCAAAGTTGGCCCGGCATTGGACAAATTAAATACATATGGTTATCCTTTGTCAGAGTGAACATTTTTAGGCATGGCTCAACTCCTCGTACAGGAAACATGACTTCCCATATAGAGGATACAACCGCAAGTGGAAAGTGCAAAGGTCAAGGCAATTGTGTCATCTTAATACAAAGATGTAGAGATTAATGTAAAGGATAGCCACGCTTTGCTCACACCAAGCTCACCTTACGTGTATCACGTATGCGCTGTTGTTTTCACAAGCATCGGCCAAATTTTATAAATTCTAAGAAATAACAATTCCCTTGTTAATAAGATGGAATATTTTATAATTGTGTATTATGTTAACTTAATAACACATCATTTATAACGAGAACTTAACAAAAAATTGAACAAAAAGCATTTCAACTTAACCCAATCCATTTGAGCCTGTAGCAACATTTACAGATTTAACCCAACCATATCCACCCATTTGAGCCTATAGCAACAAGTATAAAACCCACCCACCCATACTTCTCTACTTCGAACCCACTTACGGACCAAGTGCAACCACCCTTCTTGCACAGGCATGAGTTAACAAACAACGAGCTGAACACGTACCATTTGATTGGTAACATATAACACGACCTAAAGGAAGAATACACTTTAATTAAACTCATGTAACAACCTTCCCCAGCTTGGTCACTGTTTGTAGTATATTTGATTAAAAGCAAACAGAAAATATACTCGTCAGCGAGATACTTACCCCTAACCCCCACTGCAGACACTCTTAGCATGTAGAGATATTTGTCACGACATACAAAGTGCAGTTAATCATCTCTAGAACGATCTTGAACAAGAAGCAAAAGCACAAGAATTCAAAGACGAACACTTGACGTAAGAGACACTGTTAACTTATATATCCGCAAAATAATCCAATCATTTCAGGCTTTTATCCCAGTAAAAGGGGTTCTCTTTAGCCAAAACAAAGACGCAATGTACCACAGCAACAGCAAAAACGCCAAAAGTCTACTCTAAGTTCATATAAAGAACAAAAACCAACCATCTCATATTTGTGATTCAGCCCTCCATTTACATACCCCTCAAACCGCACTAAAAACATAGACAACAAACAACATAAAGGCTCGAGCTTTTTCTTCTATCAAGATTTGTTTTTATGTATTTGCAGATCGATATTGTACCCTTGTATGGTTGTGCTCGCCTACATATGTGACAAAAAACATTGCTGAATCATCCAAACACCGCTCCACATGACATATCACCCTTGTCCTCCTGTTCTAGTGTAGTGGCAAATGTAAAATAGTGAACCAATATCAGTGGATCTTTAATGTCCTGCATAATTAACTGTCCATTACATTTTCAGAAATCATGTTACAAAATTAACACAATGTTACTAACTAACAAACCTGATCAATAGAGAAACTTGCAATGATTGCCACTCCATTAATCTCTTTTCTTCGTACATAAAGCCTCCTCACTGACAGCAACCTCGCTTATGTATATGGGGAAATTAAGACCAACCGATTGTAGATGACCAGAAACGAACCCATGGGAAAGTCTAAGTATGCTGTTTAGCTTCATGTGCAAGAATAATCTCATAGTTATTACCCTGCAACAGAAAAGAAGACATTAGTTATTACATTGTTAGTGACTGTTGAAATCCAGCAGAATCAGCTAAGATAAGCTTGATAAGATATTAACAGCAGAAGCTCACATTTCATAGTGTGCATATTTAAATTTCAAGTGTAGTTACATATCTAAGAATCACAATCCCATGTACCAATAATTGAATGAAATATCAATAAAAAAAAAATTTACGCAACCTAATCTACTTAAGAAGTTAAAAAAGTAAAGAAAATCAAACCAGAACCCGAAGCTAAATAATTTGCACCATCATTTGCTATATATTAGATGCCAATTACATGTCGTTTGAACAAAGGCAAACCAGAAGCATTTTCAGTTAAAAGAAAGAAAAAAAACCATCAACCTCATAAGGAAGCGAGATAATAGCTACCACTTGCAAAGATCTCTAAAAACAATAAAAGGGTTGGTAAAGGAAAACTTGCATTCAGGAATTTTTTTTGTTAAACATTATGCCTATATTCAATATAACAACCCGGGAAACACTTCAAAAAGATTAAACACCTGTTACATAAAAGGTTCACCTGCTTTCACACATAGCGATTTTACCAGACGGCAACTTATAAGCAGATTTGACGTTAACTAACTTATCACTAGCAAGAAACTTCATTTACTAACACTTTCATCCATTGATTACATTGACACGTTACCAAACTTACATCACCAAAAACCTTTTCTTAATAGTATTAATAGTAACAGTTAATCTAACCCTTTGGAGATTTGGTGCAAAGATTTGATGTTGCACCATATTATTATTTAGTGTAAAATGTCGTTGGTAAATCTGATTAACTGACAAGCAGGCAAACCATGAGTCTTATGACAGTGTGACCGTCTGGTTTGTCAAACTCATTCACTAATAAAGCTATATCATCGTCACATGCAATCGTTATCGTATCTCCTTCCCTGTCTTTATATTTGAGCCTAAAGCTTTCTGGCTTGAGCGGAAATCTTGTTGCAATCTGCTCTTTCAAGTTTGTTAATCCATCTGAAGGTATGAATGGAAACCTCACAATATCCTCTTTGTATGTTGCCTTGATAGTCAAAGGTTTCACCAAGTTTTTTAAGGTTGTTTTGGGTTGTCCAAGTCCATCAATCAGAATTGTTTCTACACGTGTGGAACTATACATAGCATGTTCGGTATGGGTCGCAGGATTATGTTCATTAGATCCCTGGAAATTCGAGGAGTGGGAATCACTCTTATTAGGAGTATATGGCCACCCCTTAATACCAAGACTTGTGCAAATGCGCTTCAACTTACTTCTGCTAACTTCATATATACAATGTACAAAGTAAAAATGAGAACCTTACAAGGAAAGGACACTATATATAAACCTGGTTGGGTTAATTTAAGAACTTTTTATAAAGGCCGAACTAATCAATTCTGTCATTCACAATTAGCGGTAGCAAAATACGTGGGTCGGGTAGGGTTGGGTCACAGGTATGAAAAAAGTTTCTTTTTTGACCTTCTAGACCTGCCTAGTAAGTTGAATGAGTTTGACAAACCATGTTTAGCCAATGGGTCTCATATTGGCACCTCTATCCACAACAAGCAAGCAACCAGGGTGACAGGGTCTTGGGACACCCATGGAATTTTGCAGCGTAGGGTCAACTTTCATTAACAACCTATACTTTTCTTAAATGCACCCGCTCTAAAAAAAAGTGTATCTACTCTTGTTTAGTTTTTCTTTTACGCACCTGGTAAATTTGTGTCCTAATTGTTTAGTTTTTCTTGTTTATTTACCCGTTTCCATTTGACATAAATCTAGCTAGCCAGTTTAAAATTTAGCATAACCCAAATCGACCCATTTATAACATAGGTGAAGAGGTTAAAATTTGCACCTCTAGACATTAGCAACAAGTTACTATATTGTGCTTACCACCAAGGATATCCGCAGCTTCCTCAAATGACTTTGGAGTCAGGTTAGGTTTAGCAGCCGCCTTAGCTGGTTTCGTTTTTGCAGCTGGTTTCTTCTTAGCTAGAGCTTTTTTAGAAGCTGGCTTAGGCTTGGCAGCTGCTTTGGGCTTCGGCTTAGCAGTAGAAGGAAGCGTATAAAAAGGTTTAACCTTAACTAGCTTCTTACTAGCAACAAACTTCTTCAACCGATTCGACAACCTTTTCTTAAACTTTGCAGGCAGTTGGTCCTTATACTTGTCTTGAATAAACTTCCGAATCGCATACTGACTCGACCCGGTACGTTCCTTCAATGTCACTATCGCGTCACTAACCATCTAAACAAAATCAAAACCACAAATTAAAATAAAAAAATAACAGCATTTAATCGAATTTGAAAAAAGTTGTACGTACGTAATGAAATATTACCTCCAAGTAAGTAGGATGTTTTGTAAGCTCAAGTGATTTCCTAGCTTTCGAATGGATAACACTGTTACTCATCACTGTAAATAAAGTAAAATTTACGGTAAAAAAAATGAATGTAAAGGACCTGTTGGAGATGTGAGAGGAGATTGCGGTTGTTGTGTGAATGTTATTTTTGGGGGTTTTATGTGTCAAAATGTCAGAATTGAGAGGAGCTTCCAGGAAGTTTCTGCCCTCTTAATTTAAAAGAGCGACCAAATTGACGGACTGGTTTTGGGGCGTTGGATGCTTTAAAAAAATGACGGATGGTTTTGGGGCGTTGGATGCTTAGATCAATGGATATTGTTTATTAAATGGCATCATTTTCCATTCATAAACAAATCCTATTAACCCACAACCGAATAGTTTTTTGGTACTCTGTCGAATGAAATTCTAAAAACTTAAATTAATTTGTGCTGATGTGTTCTTGAGTGTCTTCGTTATAAGACGGTCACGTGACAAATCCCAAAGTCCAAATAACCACATTAACGGCCTTTTTGGCTTTTGTAATCCTTTTAAATACTTTCACTTTTTACATTTTGAAACTAGTTTTTAGATGATTGATTCTCTCTAATCTTGTAACAACCACTAACAAATCTCATTTTAATTATTTCACTTCGAGTAATATTCTTGGTAAGTAATTCTGTTATGTTTTTGGTAAGTAATTCTAGTGTTTGATTGTTAACCATGAATCTTTAGCGATTCTGGTTAAGTACATTTTATTCGGTATCAAGAGCCAATCATAATGTTGCTTGATCACCACTAACAACTGTTTTCTGTTAAAAATTCAGTTAGTTTGTTCCAATTTTTCGGTACACTAATAATTCTTGATCTTGGATCAACCACCATACACACATAAATTCCGGTCATTCTAGACCATTTGTCTAATCCAAAATACTTCTTGATTAAATTTCCGTTTTCAATTCTTACATACGTTAGTTAGGGATTGTATGGTGGTTTTGTACTCTGGTGTACCTGAAAAGAGTGGTGATTATTCTTGTTAGTTAGCTATTCTGTTACAGTTCTTGATTCATTGTGGTTTTGTTGTTATTTTGATTCACTAAAGAAGCATGGTGAATACAAGATCCATTAAGCATACCTTCTATAGAAATTCAGTTGGAGAATTTGATGAGGGCTATGACTGTGATGGGTGATAACATGACTTAGATGGGTGCAAATATTAGAGCATCGGAGACTAGGCTGAACAATGGTGAAGGCTTCAGTGGTCAAAGTGGTCAAAATGGTGGTCACAATGGTAGTCAAAATAGTGGTCAAAGTGGTGGTTCTAATGGTGGAAACTATAGAGATTGACCAAAGTTGAGTTTCCAAAGTTCTATGGGGAAGATGTGCAAGGATAGCTCTATAGGGTTAATCAATTCTTTGTGATGGACAAGATAGATGATGATAACTAGAGGATAAGAGTTGTTTCCATGCATGTTTGACAAAGCCCTGAATTGGCATAAGCAGTTATGAAGAGATATGGAGAAGTAGCCACTTGGGATGTGTATGAAAAACAGATCAAGAAGAGGTTTGAATCTGTCTTTGAAGATCCTATGGTGGAATTAAAGAATCTCAGGCATACCACAATTGTTCAGGTATATCAGACTCCTTTGAATCTTTGTTAAATAAAGTTAAGTTGAGTGAACCATATGCTATTAGTTTGTATATTGGGGGTTGAAAGAAGAGATAAGAATGTGAATGAGAATGCTTAAGGCTACTAATTTGTCTGATGTGTATGCTTGGTCAAAAATGGAAGAGGCTAGATTAGCAGTTGTGAAAAAGAATGCACCATTGTTACACAATCCTAGAAATGTTGGTAGCAATTGGAATGTTAATAGGAATGTTAATTACCTTGGTATAAATGTGACTAACATCATAACCATGCCTGCAAATCAGTATGCAACCAAACGACACCTGTTAATACTATGATTACACCTAGGAAACAATTGAGTCAAAAGGAATTTGCTGAAAAAAAGCTAAGAATCTATATTTCTACTGTGATAAGAAATATATGCCTGGTCATAAGTGTGAAGGACAAATGTTTACTTTGAAAATTAGAGGTGATGAGGAAAGTGAGTTAGAGAGGTGTTTGGAAGAAGTGGATTGTGATGAAGAGACAATTAATCAGGTGATAACGCTCAGAATGTGCATGTTTTTAGTTGTGTTATCGTTAGTTTTGTGCATGATAATTGGTTATATTTCTACATAATTGTTGCGAAATTGCAAAGATAGTGTATTTGTATGTAAATGTAGCCAGGTATCGGAAAAGACGAAGAAAAGTGTTGAAAATGATGAATATATGCACATTTGGATAATTCCCGAGCAAGAGGTGAAAGAAGAAACCACACGAGGACTCAACGATTTGAAGCACGAAGATTTCTAAGTTTCTACACCAATAAAATATCAAGTTCTATTGTAGAAATCAGTGCCGAAAGCGAAGAAAAAGCATGCATCGAGCCGAAATGAGAAAAAGGCAAAAATCTTGTACGGATGGACTCCAGCCGATCGGTCGGAGCCCGTAACTGGATCAGCTGGATGGTGGATAAAGGGAGGATCCTATCGGTTGCTTCCCACAACCGATTCAGCTGGGCAGTCTGCTGTTACAAATTCTCTCATTTATTGAATACTTAACTTCCCTTAATCATTAGAGTCCCATCATTTTTAGTTATTAACTCTTGGAGGACGTTTTTACTTGTTTAAGAAGGGTATCTCATGCTATATAATGAACCTAGACTTATATACTAGGTGTAACCTTGAGGGTAATAGCCTTACACCAAAGCTATTACTAACTAATTTTATTCAACCTAAAAGTCATATAGAAGCTGTAAAACGTCCATGAGTGTATTGAGTTCAAGTCTGAATCATTGGGTAGTGTTTTGGAGTTGTTACGGTTATTCTAAGACGATTGGAGGAGTGTGGATTGCTATAGTTCCAAGAATTAAATTCTTGTAATCCAAAGCTAGGTATACTTTGTTACTTTACAATGAACTTCTGTTTTTATGAGTTATATGAAAGTTATGTTTGTTACTTGTATTTTGTTATGATTGTTATGATGGAGTAGTTCTTGGATATACTTGTGTGTAAGATGTAATCAATTGTTTGAGTGTTCTTATCTATGTGATGCATGAGAATTCTTCTTGTTTAATGAGTTTGTTGAGATAACATCTAGTCTTGCTTAATTAGTTGGTAATAACATTTAATAGATAAAAGGCCGAAAGGATTTCTCGTAATGTTTTTATTCCAAAACGTTAGTGCACGAATTAGTATGGGATATGATGATTGGCACTCGTCATATTTACTTATTGAAATGGACTTGAAACGATTTCATTACGAAAATGGCCGAAAGGGTTCGTAAGAACAAGTTAGATAAGAATCAATTTCAAACAAATAGATTTCAAAAGAATAATCAAATTGGTTAATAGGCCGAAAGGATTAACTATGCGATTGTATTCTATGAATGATTTTTACATGACATGAACCATCGATTGTTAATCATTTACTTACGATTTATGCATTACTTCAAGTTTACACCAAACTATCATGAACACTCTATACAATTGGCTATGACTTACACAAAGTATATGTTTTCTTTAATTGATTGCTAGAATAACAAATTTGCGTAGGAGGCTTGACAAACCTTCTTGTCTTAAACGAATCAAATTACCACAAATCCCTTGGGACGATCTCAACTTACCTACCTTTACTATCATGGGCGAGTATACTTGCTCGTATGTGTTAAATATAATTATCCGATAAATCGTTATTATAAATTTAAAACTTGAACACGAAAGAAGCACATCAAGTTTTGGCGCCACTTCCGGGGATTTGAATTGATTTTTCTGTATTTTGATTTGTTTGAGGTTGTTAGTATTATTGTTTGTTCAATCTAAAAAAAAGTTTGGTTCGAAGATCCAACCGAATCGGCTAGCTGTCCAGCCGATCGGTGGAGCTCTCGGAAAAATTTGTGAAATTTGTTCTTTTTCAATCTTTTGATTTATTTAGTGTCTTGAATTTATTTTTATGTTTGTTTGTTGTTATTTCCAGTCTTGTTTGATTATTAGAAGTAATTGGTTTGTTTATTTCAAGTTTACTTTTTTTTTTCTTTTTTTTTAGTAAAACTAATGTTTTAATATACTAAGAGTTTATAGTCTTAATTGCTTCTGTTAATTTTCAGTTTTTAGAAGTTAGAGGGATTAGTTTTAATGATTAGCTATTAAGTATAGTTTAATGAATTTATGTTATTAGAGTTTTAATTAAGGTTTTAATGATAAAGTGTTAAGCTTATTTTAATTAAATTGGTTAATGATAAGTTGCAACAATTTATGGGTATTTAAGTTAGAATTAATTGTCATAAAAAAAGAAAAAAAAATAATCGGAAATCATCCAAGCCGATCGGCTGCAACCCGCAACCGATCCGGCTGGTTTGTTTTGGTAAAAATTTTCACCAACTGATTCGGTTGGGAGGCCAGCCGATCGGCTAGTAGTCTCGGTAAAAAAAATTTAGTTTTGTTTAATTTCAAGTTTTAGATTATGTGTTTAGTATTATTAAGTGTCTTAAGTTGTTTCGATTTCATTTTTTAGTTTGTTTTGATTATAACTAACCCTTAACACTAATGACTTGGTTATTTGTGTTTTTGTTGGTTTTGTTATAGAGTCAGTAAGTTCTTGTTAGCATGGAGAGTTTAAGCGGAGTTTCGGAATATCTAAGGAACTTGGACGAGATGTTCAAGGACACGGGAGATTCGTTGGAAAAGATAGGAAATATGTTGGAGAAAGGGAAAATGGAATTTGAAGAAATATAAGAAGTGTGCGAAAAGAAGGTTAGAGTGCCAAAGGAGAACAAGGTTGTTGTTTTCACTCAAGCTCCTCTTATGGAGTATGATTCTCCATTTATGAGTTTTGATACTCCGTGTAGTATTGAAGGTGTTAGGGCTTGGGATGCTCAATTGAACATGGCTTATGGAGACAATTATATCATCGATATGGTACTTGACAAACTTGGTCATGTAAGGCTTGCTCCCGTTAGTACATAAGATCCGAGACAATTGTAAGCTTCTTTTTCATGCTTGGTATCTTGATGATGGGAATGTTATTGTAGATTCCGAAGAGGTGGCCAGGGTGTTAGACATTATAAGGGAGGGTGGTCCAGGGTTGGGTCTTGAACTTAATATCATGAAAACAAAGATATTTTGGCCCTCGTGTAATGGTATGAAGCTTTGTGAGGGTTTATTCCCTGTTGATATTCGAAGGTCATCATTAGGTGTGAAGCTTCTTGGGGTAGTTGTTAGTAGAGATGCGAATTTATTAGTGGGTTGACTATGTGGAGAGCTGCGAATGCTGTTGATTTGATGAGTCTCCTTCCTCAGTTACGTGACCCGCAGAGTGAGCTCCTTTTGCTTCGATCATGTATGGGTATTGCAAAACTATTTTTTTGTTTAAGGACTTGTCAACCTGTACACATGAAGGAAGCGGCTCTGCTCTTTGATAAAGGGTTGAGTGGGTCGATTAAAAACATAGTGGTTTGTGGAGAGCCTTTCTTTGGATACTTACAGTGGTGACTCGCTTCTTTACCCATTCGATTTGGTGGTTTAGTTTTGTACTCGGCAAAAATGGCTTCCTCTTATGCTTTTGTGGCCTCGAGGGCTCAATCTTAGGTACTACAAGACCATATCTTATGGGAGAGTGGCATATGTGGTATGGATGATGATTATGTTTGTGCTCTGGATTGTCTTCCTGATACGATTCCAAGCTTTGACTTTAGTCGTTTCACTAATAGGGACACCGCCCTCTCTAAACCCCAATATACATTGGCGAATGCACTTTTTAGTGAAATGGTCAAGGATATGGAAGTTCACTTCGACATGACTGTGAGACAGAAAGCAGTTTTTGAGTGTCTACAGGCCCCACATGCCCAAGATTTTCTATTAGCTATCCCCATAGACGGGCTAGGTCAACATACGTCATCGGTTGTGACAACCTGTAATTTCCTCGATGCGTCGTAAAAGGAGAAACGACAATTAGAGTGATCTTTCCCTCTAATTTATGATACGATACATATTTATAATCATTTTTATTGGAAATGTTATTCTGAGAACGTTGGCGTAATTCCCGGGTCATGAATCCATCGTTTGCTAGTTTAAATGAGTCCCGAATCATTAAACTACAAAAGATAGCAAAAGTTACAACTAAGGTCCCTATGATAAGTTTCAACGCCGCCCCTTGTGATTTCATTTGAACATGTTTAGTCCCTCTTGGAACTATAAATACCCCTAACCCTTCCCACACTCTCATTTTTCACCAATTCTTTCTCTCTCTAAAATAAAACACACACAACTCACTCTCCTACCTCTCTCTGAAAATCCGGCCAACCCAATTAGGGTTCTGGCGCCGCCAAATATTCCAGCCACCTCCACCACATACACCGCCTATCCCATATGATAGATTGGGCCCTTGTGGTTATGTTTTTGTAACTTACGCGCCCCCAAACTCGCGCACGCTCTCTAGATCTTGAATATTAGCTCCGGACGTTAGGCTTTTCAAGGTTAACGATTGTTAAGGGTTCTTGCTTGGTCTTGGTTACGAGTTGTACTCGTAAAGACACCACCGGTCGCTCATTTCCTCTCGATCTCTCGGTAAAACAACCCCTTTAACTATGTTGTTTATTTTTCTGTTTTTGTAACCGATTATATATACATATTAGTGTTGTAGTTGTAGATGGATACAAGCATACAACGAGTTTAAAATGTTTTGAGAAATGGTAAACAAACATGATGAAACTCTTTTGGGTCAAATGATTCGTGTGGTATAAGCTTGGAAACGAGTCTGTTATCAGTCTCGTTTAGATAAGAAAATGGTGTAAAAACGTGTTGATAAAATTGATTCCGTGTGGTCACGATTGTAAAGAAAGGGGTGTTTGTTATTGCTGTTTTGAGTTGAGTTAACTCAATGAGTAGGGTCGGGTTAGACCTTGTGGGTTCTCGGATGTATAGTTTTGGTTGTGTCATGATGGTTGCTCGTCCTAGTCTCAATACAGAAACCCATAAGGGTGTTTATTTGTTCGACACAGCCACCAACCCCACGAGGGGTGTGGTGTGCCCAATTGGTTGTGTTTGATTTAGTAATTGTTGCGTAATTGGTCTCGGGATAGTTTGTAACCCGTTTAGAGTGTCGGGTTTGACCGAATGTTCACTTGGTGTTCGTTTTGTCTTGATGTGTAATTAGTCATATGGTATAAGTCGAATTGAGTTTTACTTGATTACTTGATTTGGTTTCGGTAATTGGTTAATAAGTCGTAAATGGTTGCTAATAAGGAATATTGAAACTAATAAATGGTTAATGGTATAAATCAAGGGTGAACTTGTAATACGACTATGGGTTAACTATATATATGTATAGTTAATGACTCGATCATGTAACGAATCAATTATGCAACGATAACGGAATAAAACTATCAAGCTAAACAATATTAATAATCGATATCGGATATTTTGTATACGTTATAACTTACTAGGTTCAACTACGGTTTATAAATTAGAAGTAATATTTGACACACGAGTTATATTGGTTATAAGTTGTACTATATCAAACGTCTCGGACTTAAATGAATACAATATATTAGACTCAACGTGAGTTTAATATATTTGATTCACGGTAAGCCTAAATATTCAATTTTCACATTTTAACTAATAACGAGATACTTAGCTATATATTGTCGACGGGTATGGTTTTATTTAATTATAAATCATTATTAATTTAGGTAGTAACTCGTGTTCTATAAATACGAGTTAACTTTGATAAACTTGTTCGGAAAGGTTATTTTGATAAGACAATCTAATAAAGTCATAATGATTTGGAAATGTTAAATAAACGAACGCGTCACTTATAAAATACTAAATAGTATGATTTATAAGAAGTACTTTATTATAAACTCATCTAAGTACGAGTAACGATTGTGAAACCTTTATTAATCAAGCGATAAATGGAAACTTATCTTTTATTATAAACATGTACATTTGGGATTATGGGAAAACTAGTTAACCTATTTATATTACATAAATAGTCATCGTCATTTCCTAGTCTTCTTTGACTAGCTTGAGTATTGTCAGTATTTCTTGACTTTGTCGATGTCTTTTCCTTTTGGCGTGCGCTCTAATTAGTATGTTTCGACAATGTCGATGTCTCCTCCTCTTTCACTTAAGTTGTACGTCGTGTCTATGTTTCTTAACACCACACGAAACATTAAAGCTAAACCTTTTGAGATATTGATAATGGACTTTTGAAAGTAATGACACATATAATTAGTAACTCGTGTTCTATAAATATGAGTTAACTTTGATAAACTTGTTCGGAAAGGTTATTTTGATAAGACAATCTTATAAAGTCATAATGACTTGGAAATGTTAAATAAACGAACGCGTCACTTATAAAATACTAAATAGTATGCTTTATAAGAAGTACTTTATTATAAACTCATCTAAGTACGAGTAACGATTGTGAAACCTTTATGTCACACCCCCAAATTACCTGTTTTGCAGCGGAATGGAATTCCTGGGGACTGACTGTCATAGCATCACAATCACAGTTATATTGAACGACCTAAAGTGTCGTTTGGAAAATACATCGCTTGATTTAATAAAAACATTCAGAGTTACAAAGATAGGTCCCAAATGAAAGTTACTATGCACGGAAAATAAGTTTAGTACAAGTCAAACGATTTTTTTAAAGTTCATAAAACCCAAGTGAGACGCGTCGTCACCGCGACTCCATGATGTGTCCAAATGCATGCCATGAATTGAATGCCTTAGATACCTGAGATAAAACATGCTTAAAAAGGTCAACACAAAGGTTGAGTGAAATCCATAGGTTTAAGTAATTCGTTTGAACACAATCATCGTAGTGTGAGTTAAATTATTCACACTCATCGTTGAAAACAAAATCGTATTTATTTCACTAAGTTCATGACACCAAAGCGTAACATCGCACCAATAAAAATTGGTAATCATCGTTTCATCGCCGCCCTAATAGGTAACTTGCCAAATTACCTTACTGGTTCAAATATGGTGCGCTCGATTTCCCTAACGGGTCAATAAGAGCGGGAGTGTTAATTCCAATAGGCCTATTCACAATATTCGCGCCCACTCGCAAGTGACTAATGGTGCATGATGTAGGGACTTCAAACATGGCAAATACTTAGTGATAATAAAACATTCGGTTATAGCATACAGTTCAAAGCATTTGTGTTCGATTAAAAATATAGCATGTATCTCCCCAAGAGTTTGTAAAACAGTTAAAAGAGTAAAAGTGGGGCTATGAACTCACCTGTTGCAATGATTACGATGACAAAAGTGGATACACCGAGGTGTAGTGTAATGCTTTACCCTTGACCTATTGTGAATGATATGATACGTAATGAGTTATGATGTTATGATATGCATTCATTTCGTATGTTATTTATACCATTTGCGAGTTTTGAAAAAATAATATTTATCGTCGAAAAATACTCTTTTGACGTCTTGACCATTCTTAAATTACTTTACAAGTATTTACGTCAAAATGTCATCCTACAATGGTTTCGTAATGATTTATGGTGAAATTTTAACTTTTCGTCGTAAAATAAAGTCGTTGGAAATTTTATGAAAGTGACAAAAATGGCTTTGAAAAACTAGTCGTAAAATGGTGTACGTCGAACGTTAGGAAACGAACTCGACGGTTTTGAAAAGCTTGTATCAAAATCTAGAAGTTTTAGTACATGAGTTTTCGTCATAGAGGTCTCGAACATAAAGATAATAG
Organism: Chrysanthemum makinoi; assembly: GCA_910596185.1. Taxonomy (NCBI): domain Eukaryota; kingdom Viridiplantae; phylum Streptophyta; class Magnoliopsida; order Asterales; family Asteraceae; genus Chrysanthemum; species Chrysanthemum makinoi. The sequence continues at coordinate 309,707,706 of OU343225.1, read as the reverse complement.
GGGTTAAATATGGTGATTTTAGTTACCGTAACACTTATCTCGTAAAAATAATATAGTTTTTCTAAAAACAATAGTTACGGCAAGTTTATGAAAACGTGTATATCTTAGTCGTTTCAAATCCGTTTTCTACGTATTATTCGTCCTTAGCTTCGTATCAAAGTATACTAATATATTTTTGATAAGTCGAAATAATTTGTAAAGCTTAGGACTCGTTTTGACTCGTACAAAACTAAAATAGGTTGCTGAAATTTCAGAAAATATATATTTCGTCGTCAAACTTGAAAAATTCATAACTTCTTCGTTATAACTCCGTTTTTATCCGTTCAAGCGGCCACGGATTCGTTTTAAAGTATATTTTCTAATTATCAAGTCCAAAAATTCGTGCCTACTGTCGGATTTTCCAGAAAAACAAAATAAGAACAGATCACTTTTTTATACTTATCGAAAATAGGTTTTCTCGTACTAAACCTATTCCAATCCCTTCAAATCAACTCCAAAGCTATTCTAATCCTACCATACACCTTCTTAGGGTGTCATGGGTTCCTAAACATCATCAAGACCAATATATACCAAGGGAATAATTATAGGATGACTTTATATGTATAAAACTCTAAAAATCAAAGAATAAATGGTATAAACAACAATAAGTCATGCATGTTTGCTCCAAATATGAAGAAATACTTATGAAATGATAAGGAAAAATGAAAAATGTAAATGATATGCTTACAAGTAAACTTGATGAGGTGATTAGAACAAGGATTAACCTAAACACCCTAGGTTTTTATTTCAAAACCTAAACAAGAGTGTATACTAGATTGTTTAAAACTTTACTTGAGAAATTTTTGATGAAGATCTCCTTGAGTAAATATGGTGACCGGTTTTGGAGAGGCAAAACAAGAGGAGAGAAAACTTGATTGAACTTGAATTATTGAATGAAGTGTGTATAATAATGTTTGATAAACCAAGTGAAATGTGTGGGTGTTTAGGCTCAAGCGAGGCTTGGTTTAAAAGAAAGAAACATGAAAAGAGTGAAGTGTGTGTTCTGAGCTTATGCTAAGCTCGGTTTAAAAGAAAAAAAAAAAAAAAAACAAGTGAAGAGTTTGCTAAATAAGTTACAAACATTAAATGAGAAGTGTACCACAAATCTTCAAGTGTGAATTTGGTGAAAGTTTTCAACTGTACCAAGGAAGAAAAGAAGGAAAAATAGCATGGCCTTGTGTACCTTTTGTCTAAAACAAGGATATCACTTGTTTGAGTTTGAAATCTTGAAAAAGATGATAAAACAACATGGTTTTGTGTGTTCGGTTGGATAAGGAGAAGAAAGAAATTCACCAAGTACAAGTATTATTTTATATTTATGTTAGATTGATTTTTGGTCCAAATTGAAAAGTTCTCTATACATTTGAGCATTTAGGGTAGCGTTAGCTAAAAATAAATGTTAACGGGTCAAAGTAAAATATATTGTAATCATAAAAATTGTAAAAATACATTTCTTGAAAGATTTGAGTGAATAAATATTTATCGGGTTGAATTTAAAGAAACCGTCGTAATTATATAAATTTAACGATTTATGTACAGAATAAATTTAAGACACTAGGTAAACTAAAAATATAGTTTTTATAAACTAAATGTAAGTATAAAAATATATCGGGATCATTTTTGGAAGTAGCGGATTAAATGTTCAAAATAATAACTCACGCGATAACGTTTATTTAATATAAAATTTACGCGTTTAATGTGAAATGCTATGTCATGAATGAACAAACATGATGCAAATGATGTTAATGAAATGTAGACTAAACTTAGTCCATATGAAATGTTCGTGATGATATGATCATGAATTCGCCGCTAAACCATAAAGGTTACGCGAATTTGGAACACGTAAACCTAGTTTACGATAAATGTTGAAATGGTGAAACTTGAGAAATGACTTGAAATTGCGAGTTGTCACATTCGCCCATCCAAAAAGGAATTCAGTCCCTGAATTCAGTCCATGTTGTTCTCTACGGTTTAGGGTTTGATGTGGCAAACTTTCCCATTCTCGAGCAAAACCTTCAAAAGACTTTTTAGGTAACCGATTTTTACTTAATCTCACAACTCATCAAACAAGAACTGTCATGAGATTAGGCTAAATCGGTTTGAGTAACGGGTCTTTTGAAAATTTGGCTCGGTCATGGAATTGCTTACACATATAAGCCTACTACTCCCTTCATTGCATGATTCTTCCTGAATTAGACATAGGTGATCAGGCTATGTATAATTTAGGAGTAACTATGCAATGCTTGGACTAATCGACTCATATGATGTTTGGTGTTGAGTCAACCGATGTTAAAATTGTGAAAGGGAATGACAGGGCATTCTTCATGTCAAATTCTGATGTGAGTAAAATGGGATGGGTATTTGAAGGCATCTATGTGACAATCGATTTTGAAATGAAAGTAAATAACTCGAAAAATGTATGTATAAACCGGATGCAAAGTGAACATGCACTTATGATGAAATGATGAGATGCTATGATGATGTAGTTATAGTCTAGGGTCAATGATGCAACCTAGTTCTCTATAACCGAAGCTCTGATGCCAATCTGTCACACCCCCAAATTACCTGTTTTGCAGCGGAATGGAATTCCTGGGGACTGACTGTCATAGCATCACAATCACAGTTATATTGAACGACCTAAAGTGTCGTTTGGAAAATACATCGCTTGATTTAATAAAAACATTCAGAGTTACAAAGATAGGTCCCAAATGAAAGTTACTATGCACGGAAAATAAGTTTAGTACAAGTCAAACGATGTTTTTAAAGTTCATAAAACCCAAGTGAGACGCGTCGTCACCGCGACTCCATGATGTGTCCAAATGCATGCCATGAATTGAATGCCTTAGATACCTGAGATAAAACATGCTTAAAAAGGTCAACACAAAGGTTGAGTGAAATCCATAGGTTTAAGTAATTCGTTTGAACACAATCATCGTAGTGTGAGTTAAATTATTCACACTCATCGTTGAAAACAAAATCGTATTTATTTCACTAAGTTCATGACACCAAAGCGTAACATCGCACCAATAAAAATTGGTAATCATCGTTTCATCGCCGCCCTAATAGGTAACTTGCCAAATTACCTTACTGGTTCAAATATAGTGCGCTCGATTTCCCCTAACTGGGTCAATAAGAGCGGGAGTGTTAATTCCAATAGGCCTATTCACAATATTCGCGCTCACTCGCAAGTGACTAATGGTGCATGATGTAGGGACTTCAAACATGGCAAATACTTAGTGATAATAAAACATTCGGTTATAGCATACAGTTCAAAGCATTTGTGTTCGATTAAAAATGTAGCATGTATCTCCCCCAAGAGTTTGTAAAGCAGTTAAAAGAGTAAAAGTGGGGCTATGAACTCACCTGTTGCAATGATTACGATGACAAAAGTGGATACACCGAGGTGTAGTGTAATGCTTTACCCTTGACCTATTGTGAATGATATGATACGTAATGAGTTATGATGTTATGATATGCATGCATTTCGTATGTTATTTATACCATTTGCGAGTTTTGAAAAAAATAATATTTATCGTCGAAAAATACTCTTTTGACGTCTTGACCATTCTTAAATTACTTTACAAGTATTTACGTCAAAATGTCATCCTACAATGGTTTCGTAATGATTTATGGTGAAATTTTAACTTTTCGTCGTAAAATAAAGTCGTTGGAAATTTTATGAAAGTGACAAAAATGGCTTTGAAAAACTAGTCGTAAAATGGTGTACGTCGAACGTTAGGAAACGAACTCGACGGTTTTGAAAAGCTTGTATCAAAATCTAGAAGTTTTAGTACATGAGTTTTCGTCATAGAGGTCTCGAACATAAAGATAATAGGGGTTAAATATGGTGATTTTAGTTACCGTAACACTTATCTCGTAAAAATAATATAGTTTTTCTAAAAACAATAGTTACGGCAAGTTTATGAAAACGTGTATATCTTAGTCGTTTCAAATCCGTTTTCTACGTATTATACGTCCTTAGCTTCGTATCAAAGTATACTAATATATTTTTGATAAGTCGAAATAATTTGTAAAGCTTAGGACTCGTTTTTGACTCGTACAAAACTAAAATAGGTTGCTGAAATTTCAGAAAATATATATTTCGTCGTCAAACTTGAAAAATTCATAACTTCTTCGTTATAACTCCGTTTTAATCCGTTCAAGCGGCCACGGATTCGTTTTAAAGTATATTTTCTAAATATCAAGGCAAAAAATTCGTGCCTACTGTCGGATTTTCCAGAAAAACAAAATAAGAACAGACCACTTTTTATACTTATCGAAAATAGTTTTTCTCGTACTAAACCTATTCCAATCCCTTCAAATCAACTCCAAAGCTATTCTAATCCTACCATACACCTTCTTAGGGTGTCATGGGTTCCTAAACATCATCAAGACCAATATATACCAAGGGAATAATTATAGGATGACTTTATATGTATAAAACTCTAAAAATCAAAGAATAAATGGTATAAACAACAATAAGTCATGCATGTTTGCTCCAAATATGAAGAAATACTTATGAAATGATAAGGAAAAATGAAAAATGTAAATGATATGCTTACAAGTAAACTTGATGAGGTGATTAGAACAAGGATTAACCTAAACACCCTAGGTTTTTATTTCAAAACCTAAACAAGAGTGTATACTAGATTGTTTAAAACTTTACTTGAGAAATTTTTGATGAAGATCTCCTTGAGTAAATATGGTGACCGGTTTTGGAGAGGCAAAACAAGAGGAGAGAAAACTTGATTGAACTTGAATTATTGAATGAAGTGTGTATAATAATGTTTGATAAACCAAGTGAAATGTGTGGGTGTTTAGGCTCAAGCGAGGCTTGGTTTAAAAGAAAGAAACATGAAAAGAGTGAAGTGTGTGTTCTGAGCTTATGCTAAGCTCGGTTTAAAAGAAAAAAAAAACAAGTGAAGAGTTTGCTAAATAAGTTACAAACATTAAATGAGAAGTGTACCACAAATCTTCAAGTGTGAATTTGGTGAAAGTTTTCAACTGTACCAAGGAAGAAAAGAAGGAAAAATAGCATGGCCTTGTGTACCTTTTGTCTAAAACAAGGATATCACTTGTTTGAGTTTGAAATCTTGAAAAAGATGATAAAACAACATGGTTTTGTGTGTTCGGTTGGATAAGGAGAAGAAAGAAATTCACCAAGTACAAGTATTATTTTATATTTATGTTAGATTGATTTTTGGTCCAAATTGAAAAGTTCTCTATACATTTGAGCATTTAGGGTAGCGTTAGCTAAAAATAAATGTTAACGGGTCAAAGTAAAATATATTGAAATCATAAAATTGTAAAAATACATTTCTTGAAAGATTTGAGTGAATAAATATTTATCGGGTTGAATTTAAAGAAACCGTCGTAATTATATAAATTTAACGATTTATGTACAGAATAAATTTAAGACACTAGGTAAACTAAAAATATAGTTTTATAAACTAAATGTAAGTATAAAAATATATCGGGATCATTTTTGGAAGTAGCGGATTAAATGTTCAAAATAATAACTCACGCGATAACGTTTATTTAATATAAAATTTACGCGTTTAATGTGAAATGCAATGTCATGAATGAACTATCATGATGCAAATGATGCTAATGAAATGTAGACTAAACTTAGTCCATATGAAATGTTCGTGATGATATGATCATGAATTCGCCGCTAAACCATAAAGGTTACGCGAATTTGGAACACGTAAACCTAGTTTACGATAAATGTTGAAATGGTGAAACTTGAGAAATGACTTGAAATTGCGAGTTGTCACATTCGCCCATCCAAAAAGGAATTCAGTCCCTGAATTCAGTCCATGTTGTTCTCTACGGTTTAGGGTTTGATGTGGCAAACTTTCCCATTCTCGAGCAAAACCTTCAAAAGACTTTTAGGTAACCGATTTTTACTTAATCTCACAACTCATCAAACAAGAACTGTCATGAGATTAGGCTAAATCGGTTTGAGTAACGGGTCTTTTGAAAATTTGGCTCGGTCATGGAATTGCTTACACATATAAGCCTACTACTCCCTTCATTGCATGATTCTTCCTGAATTAGACATAGGTGATCAGGCTATGTATAATTTAGGAGTAACTATGCAATGCTTGGACTAATCGACTCATATGATGTTTGGTGTTGAGTCAACCGATGTTAAAATTGTGAAAGGGAATGACAGGGCATTCTTCATGTCAAATTCTGATGTGAGTAAAATGGGATGGGTATTTGAAGGCATCTATGTGACAATCGATTTTGAAATGAAAGTAAATAACTCGAAAAATGTATGTATAAACCGGATGCAAAGTGAACATGCACTTATGATGAAATGATGAGATGCTATGATGATGTAGTTATAGTCTAGGGTCAATGATGCAACCTAGTTCTCTATAACCGAAGCTCTGATGCCAATCTGTCACACCCCCAAATTACCTGTTTTGCAGCGGAATGGAATTCCTGGGGACTGACTGTCATAGCATCACAATCACAGTTATATTGAACGACCTAAAGTGTCGTTTGGAAAATACATCGCTTGATTTAATAAAAACATTCAGAGTTACAAAGATAGGTCCCAAATGAAAGTTACTATGCACGGAAAATAAGTTTAGTACAAGTCAAACGATGTTTTTAAAGTTCATAAAACCCAAGTGAGACGCGTCGTCACCGCGACTCCATGATGTGTCCAAATGCATGCCATGAATTGAATGCCTTAGATACCTGAGATAAAACATGCTTAAAAAGGTCAACACAAAGGTTGAGTGAAATCCATAGGTTTAAGTAATTCGTTTGAACACAATCATCGTAGTGTGAGTTAAATTATTCACACTCATCGTTGAAAACAAAATCGTATTTATTTCACTAAGTTCATGACACCAAAGCGTAACATCGCACCAATAAAAATTGGTAATCATCGTTTCATCGCCGCCCTAATAGGTAACTTGCCAAATTACCTTCCTGGTTCAAATATAGTGCGCTCGATTTCCCCTAACTGGGTCAATAAGAGCGGGAGTGTTAATTCAATAGGCCTATTCACAATATTCGCGCTCACTCGCAAGTGACTAATGGTGCATGATGTAGGGACTTCAAACATGGCAAATACTTAGTGATAATAAAACATTCGGTTATAGCATACAGTTCAAAGCATTTGTGTTCGATTTAAAATGTAGCATGTATCTCCCCCAAGAGTTTGTAAAGCAGTTAAAAGAGTAAAAGTGGGGCTATGAACTCACCTGTTGCAATGATTACGATGACAAAAGTGGATACACCGAGGTGTAGTGTAATGCTTTACCCTTGACCTATTGTGAATGATATGATACGTAATGAGTTATGATGTTATGATATGCATGCATTTCGTATGTTATTTATACCATTTGCGAGTTTTGAAAATAATATTTATCGTCGAAAATACTCTTTGACGTCTTGACCATTCTTAAATTACTTTACAAGTATTTACGTCAAAATGTCATCCTACAATGGTTTCGTAATGATTTATGGTGAAATTTTAACTTTTCGTCGTAAAATAAAGTCGTTGGAAATTTCATGAAAGTGACAAAATGGCTTTGAAAAACTAGTCGTAAAATGGTGTACGTCGAACGTTAGGAAACGAACTCGACGGTTTTGAAAAGCTTGTATCAAAATCTAGAAGTTTTAGTACATGAGTTTTCGTCATAGAGGTCTCGAACATAAAGATAATAGGGGTTAAATATGGTGATTTTAGTTACCGTAACACTTATCTCGTAAAAATAATATAGTTTTTCTAAAAACAATAGTTACGGCAAGTTTATGAAAACGTGTATATCTTAGTCGTTTCAAATCCGTTTTCTACGTATTATACGTCCTTAGCTTCGTATCAAAGTATACTAATATATTTTTGATAAGTCGAAATAATTTGTAAAGCTTAGGACTCGTTTTTGACTCGTACAAAACTAAAATAGGTTGCTGAAATTTCAGAAAATATATATTTCGTCGTCAAACTTGAAAAATTCATAACTTCTTCGTTATAACTCCGTTTTAATCCGTTCAAGCGGCCACGTATTCGTTTTAAAGTATATTTTCTAATTATCAAGTCCAAAAATTCGTGCCTACTGTCGGATTTTCCAGAAAAACAAAATAAGAACAGATCACTTTTTATACTTATCGAAAATAGTTTTTCTCGTACTAAACCTATTCCAATCCCTTCAAATCAACTCCAAAGCTATTCTAATCCTACCATACACCTTCTTAGGGTGTCATGGGTTCCTAAACATCATCAAGACCAATATATACCAAGGGAATAATTATAGGATGACTTTATATGTATAAAACTCTAAAAATCAAAGAATAAATGGTATAAACAACAATAAGTCATGCATGTTTGCTCCAAATATGAAGAAATACTTATGAAATGATAAGGAAAAATGAAAAATGTAAATGATATGCTTACAAGTAAACTTGATGAGGTGATTAGAACAAGGATTAACCTAAACACCCTAGGTTTTTATTTCAAAACCTAAACAAGAGTGTATACTAGATTGTTTAAAACTTTACTTGAGAAATTTTTGATGAAGATCTCCTTGAGTAAATATGGTGACCGGTTTTGGAGAGGCAAAACAAGAGGAGAGAAAACTTGATTGAACTTGAATTATTGAATGAAGTGTGTATAATAATGTTTGATAAACCAAGTGAAATGTGTGGGTGTTTAGGCTCAAGCGAGGCTTGGTTTAAAAGAAAGAAACATGAAAAGAGTGAAGTGTGTGTTCTGAGCTTATGCTAAGCTCGGTTTAAAAGAAAAAAAAAAAAAACAAGTGAAGAGTTTGCTAAATAAGTTACAAACATTAAATGAGAAGTGTACCACAAATCTTCAAGTGTGAATTTGGTGAAAGTTTTCAACTGTACCAAGGAAGAAAAGAAGGAAAAATAGCATGGCCTTGTGTACCTTTTGTCTAAAACAAGGATATCACTTGTTTGAGTTTGAAATCTTGAAAAAAGATGATAAAACAACATGGTTTTGTGTGTTCGGTTGGATAAGGAGAAGAAAGAAATTCACCAAGTACAAGTATTATTTTATATTTATGTTAGATTGATTTTTGGTCCAAATTGAAAAGTTCTCTATACATTTGAGCATTTAGGGTAGCGTTAGCTAAAAATAAATGTTAACGGGTCAAAGTAAAATATATTGTAATCATAAAAATTGTAAAAATACATTTCTTGAAAGATTTGAGTGAATAAATATTTATCGGGTTGAATTTAAAGAAACCGTCGTAATTATATAAATTTAACGATTTATGTACAGAATAAATTTAAGACACTAGGTAAACTAAAAATATAGTTTTTATAAACTAAATGTAAGTATAAAAATATATCGGGATCATTTTTGGAAGTAGCGGATTAAATGTTCAAAATAATAACTCACGCGATAACGTTTATTTAATATAAAATTTACGCGTTTAATGTGAAATGCTATGTCACGAATGAACAAACATGATGCAAATGATGTTAATGAAATGTAGACTAAACTTAGTCCATATGAAATGTTCGTGATGATATGATCATGAATTCGCCGCTAAACCATAAAGGTTACGCGAATTTGGAACTCGTAAACCTAGTTTACGATAAATGTTGAAATGGTGAAACTTGAGAAATGACTTGAAATTGCGAGTTGTCACACTTTATTAATCAAGCGATAAATGGAAACTTATCTTTTATTATAAACATGTACATTTGGGATTATGGGGAAACTAGTTAACCTATTTATATTACATAAATAGTCATCGTCATTTCCTAGTCTTCTTTGACTAGCTTGAGTATTGTCATTATTTCTTGACTTTGTCGATGTCTTTTCCTTTTGGCGTGCGTTCTAATTAGTATGTTTCGACAATGTCGACGTCTCCTCCTCTTTCGCTTAAGTTGTACGTCGCGTCTATGTTTCTTAACACCACACGAAACATTAAAGCAACATTAAAGCTAAACCTTTTGAGATATTGATAATGGACTTTTGAAAGTAATGACACATATAATCCACGAAAACTACGACACTTTATCTTTTATCGACTCTGTTATCATTTGAGCTGTATTTTAAGATAATCGTATACGCATTAGGTTGCGTCGCTTATATTCTATCATACTCGTCGTACCTTCTTCTGGATGCTGTGGAGATTAGCTTTAGATGCCAGTCGTGTTAGTTGTGAATAGTGCATTACTGTGGCTAAGGTGAGTTTCATAGCCCCTCTTTTCAAAGGTTTTCATAACTATTTTGGGGGAGAATACATGCTGATTTTAACTAACCATAATTGGATATGTAAACATTATTTAAGAATGATTGTTGTTTGGAATATTTTATTTATTGATTGAAACCTTATGTTTTTATGTGAGTGCAAACTATTTCTTGGACCTGCCACTACTCGTTTGAATTGCTAACGTGTTGACTAGGAAAGGTTAGACATGCGACAGTTGTTGACTTAAATTGAGGTAGCATTCCTATGCTATAACGCAATGCATAGCTAAGAATAGACATCTGTATCTGACCTAGACCAGGGTAGCATGTGTTCTAGGCCTTGCTACGACTGTGTTGGCTAGAGTCGCTTGGGGCCCTACTGAGATCTCGATTGTGTCATTGGATTATTGTTGGATTGATTCTTGATTGGAATGTTTATTATATATCTGCCTTAGTCACACTAAGCAATTAAACTTTATCAGGTCCATTACTAATTTTGTAATTAAACTCTATGAACTCACCAGCGTAAGCTGACCTTTTTAGCATGTGTTCTCAGGTTTAAGGCGATAGCCCACTATTGGAAGACGCTTGACAAAGGGCATGGTCATAGGCGACTCTGATGAATAATCAGGACCGCTTTAAACTTCTTTATTGGGCCTATTTCTGCACTAATTTCACTAATGTAAACTTAATGTTTCAAATAATGAATCTCCTTCTAAATGAATGGAATAAAAACCATTCTTTGTACTTTATGTTGTGATACCAAGATAGTAGCACCCCAAGGTTTGTATGCTTCCGCTGGACCTAATTTGGGGGTGTTATAGATTGGTATCAAAGCCAAGGTTATAGAGAACTGCGTATATTTTCAAAACCTAGACTATAACCACTTTTTCGAAAACTTAACCCTATGACCGCCACGTGCCTGCCTGCCAAGCTGACGCCTCGCGTATGACTTGTTTAAGGATGTAGATGATTGAGAACACATTAGACGAATTGATTGATGAGATGTTTATGGCTTATTTGATGAATTGTTTGATGGGACACTTGTTGAACGTGTGCCTCGCTAGTAGACGATTTAAGTCTGCCTATTTTAGTAGTTCACTATAAGCATGTCGTCATGCTTATGCACGCACAGTAAGCATGTCCTTATGCTTACGCACGCACTATGCCTTTCACAGAGTTATGCAATTTCCTAGTGTAATCTCATCACGCGATTTAGATCTCGCACACTAGTAGTAGCAGTGGGAATGATCTGGGATGTAGAGGACATGGTGCTAGTATAACTAAGTCGGGTATATCAAAATTCATTGAACCTCGGGTGAATATAGACTGATCACCTATATTCAGCTAGGGACAATGGGACATGGACTGATCACCTATGTCCGACTCAGAGGTGAACTTTGCGATACTGGGAGTAGTTATAACAGAATTATGTCTGGGATAGAGTTTGGTTTTAGGAATAATGAGCTTTAGGTGGACACACACACTCATTGAATATCACGAAAGCCTGTACTCACACACGACACACTGGCATCGCAACCCCTCACGAATCGTAAGCTTCTGGCATCGCTATACCTCTCCGCTTATATGGAATTCCTGTTTTTCGCCATCAAGCGTAGTTCGCCTTAGGTCGGCTTAGACCTGATTGGCACCGTTTAAATCCGAGTTACTTATCGTCATAAGCCTCGTCAATCTTATTGGAGCATTTCTTTTGTTTTGGGCTATTTTGGATTTAGTTTTGATTGTGTTTTTTGATTGTTTGATTTTGTGATTTTGGACCTCGTTCCAAGTTTTGACTCATCATTCGACCTTGAACCGTCATTCGACCTTGAACCGTCAATCGACCTCGAACCATCATTCGGCCTCGAATCTTCATTCGGCCACGTTCCATTGATAATCTTATTAGGATCATCATTTGGCCTCGAATTATTATTCGGCCTCGTTTCATTGATAATCTTGTTGGGATCATCATTCGATCCCGGATCATCATTAGACCTTGAATCGTCATTCGACTTCGAACCGTCATTCGATCGCTAATCGTCATTCGGCCTTGAATCGTCATTCGGCCTCGTTTCGTTAGTAATCTTGTGGGAATTATCAACTCGCCTCGTTTTGTTAGTAATCTTGTTGGAATTATCATTCTGCCCAGTTTCGTTAGTAATCTTATTGGATTTGTCATTCAGCCTCGTTTCGTTGGTAGTCCTATTACCAACACTTCTACCTCGAGCCTCGCCTCGAATTGATTATTGTTTAATCTTCTGAAACCTTAACATTCGCTCGATATTGATTCAAACGATGTTATCTAATAGATGTTTTTCATTCTTTCGAACCGATAATGTTTTGTCAACGTTGCTTCGTCAACAGCTTTCAGTTAAGGTTGTACCTTACATGTTGTTGGTGTTGTACCTTATCCTCTATTTAGGTATTCCTATCGATAACTGTGACAACTCGTAATTTCAGGTCATTTTACAAACTTTGAAAAATTTCACTATTCATCTCGGGAATTTACTATTCATCGGTTACTATTCATCATTTTTTAAAGTCGATTTGATATTTTGAAAGGGTATTTCAAAATTTTACTATTCACGAAACACTATTTATTCCCAGAGAAAATCATTATTCATGAGTCACTATTCATCATTTTTCGTAAACTAAGTTTACGAGTATCAAATACGCGTAACCTGGAGGGTTAAGCTGCGTATTCATGGAAAATCATCGAGGACATTTCATATAGACTAGATTTAGTCTACATATCATTAGTAACGTCATCATCATATCAGTTCATGCATGGATTTGCATTTTTCATTAAACGTTTATTTTCCTATTAAATAAACGCTATCGCGTAATCATTTATTTTGAACATTTGATCCGACACTTCCAAAAATAATCCTAATATATTTTTATACTCATTTTAAGACTATAAAAATTATATTATTAGTTTACCCAATGTTTTCAATTTATTTTATATATAAATTGTTATGTATAAATATTTATGACGGTTTTCAGAATTCAACACGATACATATTTATTCACTCAATACTTGTGAGAAATGTATTTTTATAATTTTTATGACTTCAATATAATTTATTTTGTTCCGTTAAAACCTATTTTTTGCTAACGCTACGCTAAATACCTATTTGTACCTACAAATTACACACTATACTCAACAAATAATACATTTAATTAACAAAACTACCCAACCCTCCCCAAAACCACCCCATGGCCGGACACATCCCCCCTAGTCATCACCATATGTAACAAAATTGAGTTTGGCTACCTATTTTACCCTTATGCCCTTTATGCCTAGATATTTTAGATATTTTGCAAAATAAACACATACAACACACTTTTAAAATGTGAAATTTCAAGAGAAATCCTCTCTTCCTCTCCATGATGGCCGGCCAACCCAAGGGATCAAGACAAACCATAAATTTTTGAAGTTCAAGTGATTATCAAGTTCATGTAGTGATCTATGTTAAGGGTTTGAAATAAAAACCTATAGATTAATAAGGTTTTCATCATTTTCTTTCACATAATCATTCAAGTAAGCATTTCATGATCTTCATAACCCTTTCATATTCATCTTTATGTTATTTCATCATTTTTGCAAGAAAACATGCAAGTTATATGATTATCTATACCATTTTTAAGGTTTTTACTACTTATAATTAACATATATCATCCTATAATTAATCCATTGAAACATATCATGGTTGATGATGTTTAGGAACCCATGACACCCTAAGAAGGTGTATGGTAGGTTTAGAATAGCTTTGGCGTTTATTTGAAGTGGTTAGAATAAGTATTACGCGAGAAAAATCATTTTCGACAACAATAAATAGTGGTATGATCTTAATTGTGAAATCTGGAAATTTCGATAGTTTGTAAAATATTTTGGGCTAGATATTTAGAAAATATACTTTAAAATGAAAACGTGGCCGCTTGAACGGGTTAAAACGGAGTTATAACGAAGAAGTTATGCTATTTTCAAGTTTAACGACGAAAACTATTTTTCCGGAAAATTCAGCATGTTGTCCAAACTTTTACGAGTCAAAAATGAGTCTTAAGCGTTATTAAATGAGTCGATTTATCAAAAATATATTAGTATACTTTAACACGAAGCTAAGGACATATAAAACGTAGAAAACGGACTTGTAACGATTAAATTACACGCGTTTAAACAAGGTTGCCGTAACTATTTTATATAAGCATAACTAATATATTTTCTAATAGACAAACATTACGGCCGCGAATGACCATTTTGGGGGTCGTTTTTAACATCGATGGAGTACTTTTTATAAAATAATGTCTTCTAGTAAAAGTAATTTCACCGAGCTTATTTTCCAAAATGTTCAACCGTTCATCAAACGGAGTTGTAACGAATAAAATACGGTCACTCAAACTTTGCCGAAAACTACCCTTAAACAATATTTTGGGTACAAGTACCCTACTTCACCTATGTTTTTCTCCATGATCGAGACCTCTATGATGAAAATTTAAAAGCTAAGACTTTTAGATAATGCTACAAGCTTTCCAAAACCATTGAATTCGTTTCCTAACACTCGATATTCACTATTTTACGACCAACTTTTCGAGGTCATTTAGTCACTTTCACAAATTATCAAAGTATATTATTTTGCGACGAGAAGCTATAAATTCTTGATAAATCACTAAACGACTATCGTAGGAAGTTGTTTCAACATAAATACTTGTAAAGTATTTTATAATATGACGAGATGTCATAAACATATATTTCGACGATAAACATTTTTTTCAAATGTACAAGTGGTATGGATATCATATGAGTTTGCATGCACGGCATTGTTTCATGATTTACATTAGAACATATCATTCATAATAGGTCGCGGTTAGAGGTTGCGCCTCATTTCAGTGTATCCACTTTTGCCATTATATCATCATAAATATTGCATCAGGTGAGTTTTCATAGCCCCGATTTATTCAAGTTTATACATTATTTCAAACCTACGGGGGAGAATACATTGCACATCATTTTTATACGAGCCCAAGTACATCAAATTCATTTACATTGCTTAAGTTACCTCATTGCCAATTGAATGTCCTCATTTCATAATCATGAACCGTTAATTTCGGAAGAAGCGAAGGTGAGTGGATAGATCTATTGAGGGTGACTCCTCCATCCGTGTTGGTGGTCCCAACTGGTCAACGGATGCATTTCATTTTTATCATCATTGAGTTGTTTAGCAAAACACTCTGTTGGGGCGAACATCAGGAACATTCTAGCTTCGGTGTCATGTGCTTAAGCTATTGTACCATTTTTGTGACATATTTGTCATACATAACTTATACTTGCGTTGGTCGTATAAAACATTTACATAAACTCTATGAACTCACTCAACCTTTGTGTTGACACTTTTAGCAATGTATTTTCAGGTAACTAAGGCATTCACTTCATGGCATGCATGTGGACATATCATAGAGTCATGGTGACGACGCGTCTCACATGGATTTTATGCACTTTAAAATATCGTTTGGATTATAACAAACTTAATTCCGCACATGTCTAATTTCATTTAGGACCTATCTTTTGTAAACTCTGAATGTTTTATTATATAAAATGATGTTCTTTTCAAACGACATTTTAGGTCGTTCAATATATCTGTAACTGTGATGCTATGACAGTCAATCCCCAGGAATTCCATTCCGCTGCAAAACAGGTAATTTGGGGGTGTGACAATAACGTTCTAACGACCTGTTTTATTGAAGTTGTTCACCGAGGTCATCATGTTGATATTATTCCATCGATGTTTCCCTAACTACGTTGAACTCTCAACATTGTTGTTGGATCGATATACTCTGACCAAACTAACTATGTAGCTTGTAAGGGCTTAGCAACCTCGGATAAATCCTAATTTACTAACAATGAAACACTGATATTACTTTACTAAGTATGCGGAAACTCCTTCAATAAAGCTAAGAAGAATAACTTAAACTTCAACGATTTTATTAATACTTTGAACCTGCTTGATATACAGATTCACTAACAACCCTAATAACTCTAATATCATACTTTGTAAATTCTAAATCACGTATCTCTAATGCCAATCTAGGGGTCCTTTTATAGGCATAAGGAGTACCCTAGTCGGTTTACAATTACAATCCTTGTACGACAAGTAATACTAAATCTAAACTAAGAATGTTCTAGATAAACATAACTTTCTATAAATGATAAAGCAGTCCTTTAGCCTTTGCAGTACTTTGACACAAGCAGTACTTTGACTTTCTTCATTAGCAGTACTTTGACTTTCTTCAGTACTTTGACTTTCTTCAGTACTTTATCTTTTATATCCCAACAATCCTCCCCTAACTTGAAATCTACTTGCTTGATTTCAAGTTCCTTTGTATCTTTATCTTTAACAGCTTTGTCTTCAAGGAAAGATTGTATCTTTATCTTCAGATTTGTCTTGTACTTTCTGTGCTTGTATTATCATCATCAAAGTAGTCTTTATAAGCAATCTTTTTCAGCAATCATTATCAGCAATCTTCATCTTTTCAGCTACTCAGCAACATATGGCAAATTGTACATCAGAACATAAAGTTTCAGTCTATTCTCATCACTTCCAGGTGTGTTAACTCCTGTGAGAGGTGAATCATTGAAAATTTAATGGATTTTGATGTCTCTTTACCAAAGCCATTAACTCTGAAGTAGCCAATGTTTAAGTGTGTAAAACCATGGTACATTGATAACCATATGATTTGTTTTGTCTTTAGCAAAATCCGTACCCTTTTGGAGTAGTTAGTTCTTACTACCATGGGGAACTAATTACCATATAAATGGTTTTTCCACAGCCTTTACCACAAGCCATTTTCTTGTGGGCTAGCCAACTCTTCATTTATATGAACATGGTGAGTTGAGTACCATACAACTTATTGGCAAGTTGTCAACCATCCAACGGATTTGAGATATCTTTACCAGAGCCATTTGCTCATGGATTAGTCAGTCCTTATATTTAAACCTGGTGAACTGATAACCATTCATCTCAAAAACCATTTGTTGCTGTTATCTTGTGCTTCAAAAATTATTTTGCACTTTATAAAAATTGCTTATTTATTTTCATTAAAAGACTTTTACTGGTTTAAGGCTGCAAGCAGTACCTTTGGTAAAATACTGTTTGTCCAGCAGTACTTTGAATAAAGTACTGATTTTTGAAAATTTTATATAATTAAGAACCATACCAATATTTATGCATCATCGTCATCAGCCATAGTTGTCCATTTGATAAATAATTCGATGACCATAAGGGCTGTTTCATTCTCCTCTTCAACCTCCATACCATGATCCAAAGATCCGATCATAATATCCCTTGTAAGTGGATATCTTCTTTCTGCTAACATATGGATCATAGTCCCATCTTCTAATTCCAAAACATGCACTCCAGATTCTTCAAAGAATCTCCAGCTAGTAATCTCCCAAACTTCTTGATTGTTCCAGATTTCACCAGTGCTTGTTTCTTCTGTTTCCCAGATGGTTATGAGATCTCCCAGCAAGACTCAGCCAACTCAAGTTGATGAAATATGCTCGAAATACTCTTGCACTAGTTGATATAGGTGAAACAGATCTTCTCTATCTATCATGTGTAGTATATCCCATAGCAGATTAAATACTCTAAAACTTTCATCTTCTCTATGGAACATAAGGTAATCTCCATCCTTTGATTTTACAACTTCAAAAGTAGACATCTTAGACTTCTTTACTGCAACATCTTTGGACTTAGAATGCTCAAAATCTACAACTCTTAAGTAATTCCTCAGCTCATCAACTGTATCTGTTCTCAATTCTATCTTCTTTGATGGATGTTCATCACCAGTTATTCTCTTTCTCTTTAAGCTCCTTTTCCTTGCATCCTCATTCTGTTTTTCATCATCTAAAGGAAAAATCCCAGCAACTTCCTTTTTATATGCTTCTCTAACAAAGATCATACAAGTCTTTCATCTCTATATATTTCAATTTATGCAGACCTGTATATCCTCTACCCTTCAGATAGGCCATCATAGCATTCCTTTCCTTAGCAATACTTTGAGGTCTTCTAGGTACAACAGCTGGCTTTTCTGGTATAGCAACTTCAACATCCAATTCAGCTTGTAACTTCCTAGCAGCTTCTTTATTCTTAGCCACTTAAATAGCTTTGATTTCTGCCAAAGTTAGCTTCTTCTTTTTCTTTGTTTCTACCAGTTTACCTTTTCCTTTCTCTTCAGGATCCAAAGTAGGTTGAGAACCAGCTTCCTAGCAATATTTGAGCAACAGTCTCATCATCACTAGCAGTATGCTCCTTTTGCTGAATTGGACTAGAAGGACCAGCTTCCTCTTCATGTAAGACTATTGAAGGACCAACTTCTTCGTCAAAATTTAGGGTTCTTGGTGTAATAAGCTCTTGTCTATAAGTTCCTTGAAGAGCAGTACCTTGACCACCAACACCTTGATCATCAGTACTTTGTACACCAGTACTTTGTACATTAGTACCTTGAGGCTCAGTAGGCTCAGTACTTTGAATATTAACTTGAGCATCAGTACGTTGAGGCTCAGTTTTCTCAATTTCTTTAGCTTCTTTTTGTGAATCATCAAAAGTGTCAGCATCTTCATAAGCTTGAGCATCTTCATTCAAATTCTCTTGCTCTAAATTCCTCCCTAATTGAAATGAAGAAGGCTTGTGAATCTTCTTGCCTTTAGAAGCCTTCTTAAACTTCTTGCCGTGCTTCTTTTGTGACTTCACCCACAACCTGTGATGTTGAACTAAAGGCCTGACAAAATTATTCAATCTTCGAAATTTGTTGTTCAATTTCACCAGGTGTGCAGCTTGAGCTTCATAATCTTTCTTTAATCTCAAAAGCTCTCTTGTCAAAGCGTAGTTATCCAGAACTTGACCCTCAGTAGCCATATCTCCCTCATCTCCTCCAGATGTTTGAGACCCATCTGTGGAAGTATAATCATTGGGAGAGGATGGTGGGTTTACCTCTGGTTCTGAATCACCATGAGCAATATCTGGTTGTGATGCAGTACCTTGTGGTGAAGCAGTACGTTGAGAAGCAGTACCTTCTCTTGAAACAGAAGGTTCATGCTCTTCACTTTCAAAGAACTTCATCTCTAACTGCTTGCACTATCTTCATCGTATGAGTTGTTAAAGGTGTATTCCTCCCAGAGAATTTGTCACTCTTTCTAGCCATGAAGGTGAACACCTTAGGTGGAAGTACAACAACTGGTAGCAAGCTAGAGGGTTTAGGCTCATCCTTAAGCTGTTTGTTCAAGAAGACTTGAACAAAGCGAGGGTACATGAGGAATGGTGAACCATTGGAGATGTGAGATAGCATACCATCTAAAATCATTCTGGAAAAGTTAAATATGTGATTGGTAGCTAATCCCACTAAAGCAGATGCGATATTGGATCCAAATTGTTCCCATGAAGTACTCTTGGAACTTAAACAATGCAGCAATACATGAACAAGGTACTTCCAGTGTGGACTAAATAAGGGTTTCTTAAAAGTTGTTTCAGTGAGAGACCCTTCATAACCAATATCCCTTAATGTATCCCAAAGAACTTGTTTGTCAAAACGAATGGCCCCTTCTTCATCAACGAACAATAAATCTTCCCTAATCGAAGCTTCACTAACTCTAACTATCTTCCCAACAACCTTAGCCTGAATGTAGGATTCATCATCTTCCATATGAGATCTAGTAGTTTCCCAAAATTGTTGAATCAGTGGCTCAATGATGTCGTTCAACCAAAAGAGCATAATTGATTGATGATCCAAAGGAGGAAATCAATTATGTCATGAAAAGCGATATTGGATGGTGTTTTATCTAAGTTAGCCACCATGTTATGCTTACTAACTATGTTAAGATTCGCCATTGAGTGGTGTGATAAGAGAGAATGGTTCGATGAATAGTGAATGTTAATGAGAGAAGAGAGATATGGATGGATAAGTAAAAAGTGAGAGGGAAAATCGGAGGGTAGTTATTTATAAGTAAGATTTTAAAAAATCACAGCACAATTAATAAAGTTACCGTTGTTTGAAATTTACCCCATCTTTTGACCGTTGGAACAGTACGTTGACAAGACTAGCAGTGCTTTCCACGTAAGCAAAGACTTTCTTCAAAGCAGTACTTTTAGAGCAGTACTTTCAGATAAACAATAATTAGTGCTTTTCCATCCTATTCTTCACAATGACAAAATCATCAAAAAGCATTGCACTGCCTCCCCTTAAACAATGCATAGGACTTAGCTAACTAATTAATAAGTCCTCCCCTTAATTGTAGCTTAATAGTAAATCATACCAATACCCACCACCAAATGATTGAATCTTGAAACATCAAATCCCTTTGTGAGTAGATCAGCTACATTGTCATCTGTGTGGACCTTGACAACATTAATGAGCCTATGCTCATAACAATCTCGAATAAAGTGATGTCTAATCTGAATGTGCTTGGTCTTGGAATGATAAATAGGATTCTTCACAATGCAGATTGTACTCTCATTATCAATGTTGATTGGAGTATTCTTAAAATTGAATCCATAATCCAAAAGTTGATTCTGCATCCACAGTACTTGTCCACACCATATTCTGCTTTAGTGGATGATGTTGTTGCAATGGTTTGTTTCTTACATTGCCATGAAACTAATCTTCTTCCAAGATATTGGCATCCTCCAGTGGTGGATCTTCTATAATAATTATCACCTGCATAATCACTGTCTGAAAAAGCTTCCAAGTGAAAAGGTGAATCCTTTGGATACCACAACCCTAACTTAGGTTGTTGTTTCAAGTAACTAAAAATCCTCTTGACTACATTCAGATGAGAGACCTTGGGTGAGACTTGATATCTTGCACACAAACAGACAGCAAACATGATATCAGGTCTAGATGCAGTTAAGTACATAAGACAACCAATCATTGATCTGTAAAGCTTGACTTCCACAACTTGTCCATCTTCATCCTTTCCTAATGAGTTGATAGCTTTTATGGGTGTGGTGACAGGCTTCATAGCATCAAAGTTAAACTTCTTAAGAATGTCAGTTACATACTTATCTTGACTAATAAAGATTCCATCCTTTGATTGTTTAACTTGAAGCCCCAAAAAGAAAGTTAATTCACCTATGGAACTCGTTTGAAATTCTTGTTGCATGAGCCGCTCAAATTCTTTCACCATAAACTGTTTTGTAGCTCCAAAGATAATATCATCTACATAGACTTGAACTAGTATGATATCCTTCTTGTCTCTCTTGATAAACAAAGTCTTATCAATTGCTCCTCTCCTACAAACATGTTGCAATAAGAAAGTGGAGAGTCATTCATACCAAGCTCTAGGTGCTTGATGAAGGCCATACAAAGCCTTCACAACTTTGTAAACTTTGTTTGGATGTGCAGGATCCTCAAAACCAGGAGGTTGTTTGACATAGACTTCCTTTGTAATCTTGCCATAAATAAAGGCACTCTTGACATCCATTTGATAAACAGGAAAGCCCATATAAGATGCAAAAGCAAGGAATAATCTAATGACTTCAATCCTTGCTACAGGAGCAAACACTTCATCATAGTCCACTCCTTCTTCTTGTTTATATCCTTGTGCAACTAATCTTGTTTTGTTCTTGATGACATTCCCTCTTTCATCTCTCTTAACTCTGAAGACCCATCTTGTACCAATGACTTTCTTTCCATCTGGTAGATCACATAGTACCCAAACTTCTTAAAGTTTGAATTGAAGAAGTTCTTCTTGCATGGCTTCAACCCAACTCTCTTTAGTTAATGCTTGAGCTACATTCTTGGGTTCCTCTTGAGAGATAAAGCAAGTGAATAAACATGTTTGTTGATCCTTATGATTCAGCCTGTTTTGTTTATACACAAAGATAAGTAAAGCATTATGTGGCTTAGAGAAGCCTTTATCCTTGGTTCTTGTGAGCACTCCAGAAGTAGAAGGTCCAATGATTTGACCAGTAGGATGATCTTTATGAACTCTTAATGTAGGAGTCTATGGTACTTCAAGATCATCATCCAAATTTGTGAAATCAGCTCCTTCATTGGGATTTGAGAAAATACCTTCATCATCTAATTCGTCATCAGTGTCTTCTAACCCAGGCATGTTAGGATCATTCAAATCATCGGAAGTACTGTCAATTGGTGCAGCAGTACTTTGATCCAAAGTACTGTGATCCAAAGTCTGTGAGCAAAGTATGTAGACTTACCCTTTTTCTTTGCTTCTTCATAAGCTCTTATTTGTTCATCCTCATAAGATTGTGCTATTGTTTCTTGAAAAAGCATCCTATTAAGTTCATCTTGAATAGCTTGATCTTTAGTAGATAAGGTGGATTTTGGTTTAACAGTACTTTGCTCCTTCTTAATAATTATAGGTTCTTCATCAGGAACAACATCAGGTCTAATATGGACTCCATGAATAACATACTGTAAATCTTTTTCTTTGTGAACAACTTGATTTTCTTCTCTGACAGGAACATAGTTCATAGAAGGAGTCAAAACATCAAGACCAAACATCCAATCAGGACCTTTACCCTTTTGATTTTCTTGATCTTCTAAAAATTCAACATGAAGACAATCTTGAACCTTTTTGGTAACCTTGTTATACACTCTAAATCCTTTACTATTGGTACAGTAACCTAATGAGTATCCTTCTTCTGACTTACCATCAAATTTTCCCAGAGTATCAATAGTGTTGAGAATAGTCAAAGGACATCCAAAAGGTTTCATAAAACGTATGTTAGGTTTGTTTCCCATAAGCAACTCATAAGGTGTCTTCATCTGAGGTTTAGTGACTGATACTCTATTCAACACATAACACGCAGTACTTACAGCTTCAGCCCAAAATTAAATAGGTAATAGAGAATCTGCAAGCATTGTTCTGGCTGCTTCTATCAATGTTCTGTTCTTTCTTTCTGCAACACCATTCTGCTGTGGAGTTCTTGCAAAGCTAAACTCCCTCTTAATTCCTTTCTTGGCACAAAATTCATCCATAAGCTTATTTCTGAATTCAGACTCATTATCACATCTAATACCTCTAACTTTGAGTCTCAATTGATTTTCAAGGGCTATTATAAGATCATGAATAGCATCAAAGGTGTCATCTTTAAATCCCAAGAAAAAGACCCAACTAAATCTACTACAATCATCTGTTACAACCAAGCAGTACTTCTTCTTGTTTAGACTTGCAACAGAAACAGGACCGAACAGATCCATGTGTAACAACTCTAAAGGTTGTCTAATAGTTCTTTCCTCAATCTTCTTGCATGATGCTTTGTGTTGTTTACCCTTCTTGCACGCTAGACATGGATGATCATTTTTGTATGTTTTGGAAGGTAAACCTCTAACTAAATTTCCTTTAACCAACTTGTTAATATTCTTGAAATTCACATGGCCTAATCTTCTATGCCATAGATGTGCTTCTTCAAGTGTTGCCTTTGCTACTAAACATGTTGCTCTTTCAGAAGAGTTAAGACTCTTCATATCCAGACTGTACACATCATTGGTTCTTGGTACTCTCAGTGTTACCAAGTTATCATCAACAAGCTTAAACTCAGGGGAAAGAATAAGACATTTTGTGTCAGTGAATAACACAGGGTGCTTCTTGTCACAGATCTGAGATACTGACAATAGGTTGAACTTGAGCTCCTTTACATAGCGAACATTCTCAAAATCTATGCTTCCTGCCTTGATGGTTCCTTTTCCAGTAATTCTACCTCCACTAGGATCATTCCCAAATGCAACTCTTCCTCCAAAATAAGAGCTAAAATCTGACAGAATCTCTTTGTCTTCTGTCATGCTTCCAGAGCAACCACTATCAACAATTAAATGATCTTTAAGCTCCTCTTCTGGTTTGCCCTGCACAAAGATGAAAGAGTTAGTTAATTTTAGGAACCCAAGCCACATCTTGACTTGTGTTCCCTTGTGGAGTGACATACTTAAATTCTTTAAGTATGTAATCTCCCTGTTTTAAGCACATGATCAATTATTTTCGTTTGTTCCAAAACATGTGTTGGTTTTTCAACAAAACTCTCTTTTTCATCAAAATTCTCTTTTTCTTTTTCAACAAAATTCTCTTTTTCTTTTTCAACAAAATTCTCTTTTTCACCCTTATTTGATGAAAGTATTGTTTGTTCCCCATCAGTACTTTCTTTCTTAACCCAGTTGGTTTTAACTTTTTGTGCAGACTTCTTTGATCTAGATACTCTATTTCAGGTGTAACGCCTTCTAAGTTGATAATAATTGGATCTCCTAGGGCTTCCATTCCAAAAAGTGCTAGCAGTACCTTGATTGGGTGAGGACCTAGCAGTACTTTGAGAAGGTACTGCTTGTGAAAATTTTATCTTACCTGTACCTTGAAAAGTGTTGCTTGAGGGTACTGGTGGTTTGGAAAAAGGTCTTTTCTGGTGAGGATACCTATAGTCTTTTGAGAAATTACTATGGTTAACCCTATGTGAATGATTCCAAACTAGTTTAGTCTCCCTTGGCTTATGGTTGGTAGATGTGGTCTTTGGGAATTTGCTTAAATAGTCTTAGTGAAAGTCACAGTCCTTAATCAAATGATCAGGACTATAACAGACAAAACATAATTTTTGACCTGTAATCCCAAAATTGCTTCCTTTAGTTCTGTGACCAAACCTATCCTTTCTTTTTGGTGAATGACCAAAACTATCCCAAAATGAGTTAGCAGTATTTTGAAAAGTTTTTCTTGAAGGTACTGCTGAATGTCTAGCAGTACTTTGAGATGAAGGTACTGCTGAACTATTAACATTATCATCCTTAGGTTTCTCAACTGTTTCTTTTGGGGATTCAGAATTAGATTGACCAGTAAGCTTTTTCCTAAACTCTAAATTGTCTATTCCAAAACAAGAAACATCTGTCCTAAGTGGTTGAAAACTACCAGTGGGTGGAGGAACAGCATGATAACCCTTGTCTTTCTTAAATTCAGGAGGTGTTTGACTAATTGAATCCTCATTACTAGATGTGTTCTCTTCTGAGCTAATGAGTTCATCATCACTAGTTGTTATCTCCTCTGAATCAATTTGCTCCTTATCAGTAGGTGAGTTCTCTTCTGTACTACTAAAGTCCAAACCAAAACCTAGGTCAGTTTTAATGTGTTTTCTTTTTTGTTTTTCAATAAAACTAACATGTGACAGACCAGATTCTCCCCAAGCAGCAAATTTTTCTAACAATTCATCCTTTTCTTTAGTCAGCTTTTCAATTTCAGAAATCTTACATCATAACTTCCATTCACTCAATTTTAATTGATAATCTTGTTGCTCATATTTTTCTGCCCAAGCCATTTCATTATTTTCATGAGTTATTATTTTGGCTTCCATTGACTCTAAAGTTATTTGATAACCAGCTACCTCAGACCTAGCCCTTCTACAATTATCTCTTTCAGTTACATATTCTTTAAGCACTTTTTGATAAAAAATCATTACACTTAGAACATACCTCAGAGATAGTGGGTGAACTTGGTGAAGTAGCTACCATAGCGAAGCGAACAGGGTTCTTCTTCACTTTCCATGCTCCAATCAAATCTTCCAAGACCATCTCTTGATTCTAAAGCAGCAAATCCTAGTTCTTCATCAAAAGCTGTGCTCCAATCAAACTCTTCCACTGCGATCATAGAGTAGGTTACTGGTTCATCATCAAATTCAGCACTCCAGTCAACCTCTGATAGATTTTCTTGAGCAACCAAAGCTTTTGGATTAGGTTCAGTAATAGGAATTTCCCTTAGTTCAAGCTTGGGGTTCTCAATCATTCTTTTTGCCTGATATTTAGAAAACTTGCATTCTATTGCAAAGTGTCTAGTTCTTTGACAATTAAAGCATTCAATCTTGGACTTGTCAAAAGTTATACCCTGTTTGGGTTTGAAATCAATGCCTCATCCTATTTTCTTCATTAACTTCTTGATCCTAGCAGTGATCATGGCGACTTGCCATCTTATGTCAATTTTTTCTAGAGCATCCTCTTTAATTTGTGACAAATCTTCTTCGTAAGTAACAGGTAAAGTGGCTTGTTGAGCAGAGAAGGAATATACAACTTCATAAGAGTGGATGGTGTTTGTTGGTGATGAGGTGGGGGTAGCCATGGTTGTGTAAATATGTTGTTTATCACAACCAATACTTTGAGCAGGATAAGCAGTACTTTTAGTGGTACTTGCTTTCTTCGAGAAGACACAAAAGCAATCTTTGTGAGATTTTGAACTTGTTTGGCCATTCATCTCATGCTCATACACCTTTAAGTGGTTATAAAGATCATCAAAGTCCATAGTGTCCAAACCAGGTTGTCCTCTGATCATAGTAGCAATCACATGCCATACGGATGGCAAACTTCTTAAGAACTTCAGGTTTGCATCTTCAACAGATACCACTTCTTGGTATAACTCTAGCATGCTGAGAAGATTTTAGAATTTATCATAGGCAGCATCAAGACTTTCTCTTTCACCAACAGTGAATGTTTCAAACTGTTGCTTCAACAGATTTCTATGCATCTTCTTGGAAGCATCATTACCTCCAAATCTTGTCTTGAGAGCAACCCATAGTTGTTTTGCATCCTTAGCATCATGGAACTTGAGTAGGTGACCATCAGGAATAGCAGACAACAGTATGTTGAGAGCCTTTTCTTGATTTCTTACTGTAGCTACTGGCAAGGTAGGCTTAGGTGGTTTGGGTTGTCCAGGAACTTCTATAGGTTCTTCAAGAACTAGATTACCATTGACAATTACATTCCACCTTTGCATGGTGCGTAATAGCAATGTATGCTGCCTCATCTTCATGCTCGAGATCATATTCTCCCTTGATGATAGAATTCTAAGTGAGGTGATGGATGGGGTGGTGCGACTCAGTCGACATCTTTAAGATTTGTAGTTAAATCGGTTTTAAGGGTTTCTTCTTAATCCGAGTTTCCACACAAGCTCTGATACCACTTGTTGGATCGATATACTCTGACCAAACTAACTATGTAGCTTGTAATGGCTTAGCAACCTCGAATAAATCCTAAGTTACTAACAATGAAACGATATTACTACTCTACAAGTATGCGAGCTGCTTCAATAAAGTTAAGAAGAATAACTTAAACTTCAATGATTTTATTAATACTTTGAACCTGCTTAGATACAGTTCACTAACAACCTTAATAACTCTAATATGTCGAACTTTGTAAATTCTAAATCCGATTATCTCTAATGCCAATCTAGGGGTCCTTTTATAGGCATAAGGTACCTAGTTAGGTTTACAATTACAATCCTTGTCACGACAAATAATACTAAATCTAAACTAAGAATGTTCTAGATAAACATAACTTTCTATAAATGATACTTGATCCTTTGGCAACTGCGATTACTTTTGACCTAAGCGATACTTTGACTTTCTTCATTAGCGGTACTTTGACTTTCTTGATTACTTTGTCTTTTATATCCCAACGGTTGTTTTAACATACGCTTTTTCCATTTGTTAAATTTGCCAACTTCAAGTCGAGGGAACAGAAGAATACGCTACCCTTTTTGTCGACTAGTTGGGGCACATCAATTTCACCATTAGGATCGATTTAAAACGTTTTAGAGTGGCTTAAAAGGTTTTATAATCAGCCTTGCTCTGATACCACTTGTTGATCCATATTCACTATCGTATAAAAACAGATAAGTACTTAAAACAATTTAATAATGAATCAATTTGAAATACAATGTAAGTAAAACACACTGATAAATTTTCAACATAATATTCTTTATTAGAAATCAATCAAAAGAATACATTACCCAAGTACTTGTGGAATAGTACTTGGGATTGAAATGACAAAGGGTTGGTAACTCCTCACGAATCAGGGCTAAGTCTGAGCACAACTACTATGGAACCACTGAGCTATCTTCGGGAATGAGTTGTATTTGGAGGAGTGAAACATGGCTTGTGTGTGTGTGTTTTACAATTCACAAGCTTAAATCTTTCACTCCATCACTTATGCTACTTATACAAGTATGATTTTT
>OU343225.1:309580631-309679389 GCA_910596185.1 Chrysanthemum makinoi | reverse complement strand
TGTCTAAATACTCATCATTTTATCTTGTTTAGAATGCCAAAACATCGCGAAAACACTTCGAAATGCATCAAAATGATAAATATCACAAACAAGTGTTTTATGTGTTTTAAATGCAAAAATATCAAAATCTGGTGAAAAACATATCAAGTTTGCATAATTGGCAGTTTTAGTCCCCCAAGTTTAAAAACTTGTCAAAAACAGTCCTTGGTATATCAAAATAAAGTAAAATGTCATTTAAGATCCATGGGATTCAAGAGTTGTCAAAATTGGTCCTTGAAATTCAAAAATTGCAAAATTACAGCTTAGGTCCCTTAAAAATGACCAAAATGGTCCTTGGACATTTAAAAATGGAAAATAATCATCATTGGTCCTTGTACTATTCATATATGGCAGGTTTGGTCCTTGTGATAACTTTGGAAACTTGTCAAGATCAATCCCTCATGTTTGGCAGAATTGCATGAATGGTCCTTGTCATAATCAAAACCA
Source organism: Chrysanthemum makinoi (assembly GCA_910596185.1). Taxonomy (NCBI): domain Eukaryota; kingdom Viridiplantae; phylum Streptophyta; class Magnoliopsida; order Asterales; family Asteraceae; genus Chrysanthemum; species Chrysanthemum makinoi. Next base: position 309,678,903 of record OU343225.1, on the reverse strand, counting down.
AAGCGGACCCTTTTTGTATTTAGAACCAAGCCAACCAAAAGACCAGCCATTTAGCCTTGACCCCCCAATTGTGAACCCCTTCATATTAATATCGGTCAATATAATTGACCCGCCAAAAACCACTAGCACTTGTTCATCCCCTTCGTCATATCGTAAATCCAATACCATTGGTTTCACCACCACTTGCACCCTCCACCACCCACTTTGCCTCTACACTGTCTACCCACTACCCTCCACCTCCCAACATCCCAAGTTTCTTTAATTGCCCAAACCTGCCATACTTGACTATTTTGGCATAAAATCTCCACATGGGATATATGATTACTTTGATCAATCAATGGTTGGATTGAGGTGGGAAAGATGAGAGAAAAAGGCTGAGTCTCAAAGATGATTATAAAGGCAGAAGAAGGAATGTGAAGACTTATCTAGTGTAATTTAATTAAGCTTATGTCGTTTTAATATTTTCAAGCTTTCCTGTGTATGTTTAAACCTTCAAGTTCTTGTTTAAGTGTTTTTAAGTATAAGTGAATCTTTATCAATCATAAATTTCAAGTTTCCTTTTCATTCACAGTTTATGTGAAATCTCAACTTCAAAAGAATCTCAATTTATGCAAATGTTGTTATTTGTTGTTATGGGACTGAAATAGATCACATAAGCTCCTAAATACTTATTAAAGCTATTAGAAACTTTTAAAGCAGTTAGAATTAAAAGCAGAAAAATCATAAAAATAATAAAAAATAGTGAGAAAAAAATAAAAAATCAATGAGAAGAAGGTACAGAAGGCGGTGAAGAGCTGATTTTGGATTGCTTATTGGTTTAGTGCTTCTTGGGAAGCTATAGGATCTGTTCTCAGACCTTGGGTATCATTTTTCATTTGGAATCCATTTGTAAGCTCTTTTGATCAATTTGGCATTCTCTTGTTTAAGTGTTTATAAGCAAAAACACGTGTCTTCATGTTCATTAGTGTTAGTTAAATATAATTAAGCAATAAAACCAGTTGATTGTTCTTTTAAATTTATAGTTATCAAAAATCTCATTTTAACTCAAATCATAGTTGTTATACCTCAGGTTTATGATGTTATTGTGTTGATTAGTGTTCCTTTAGTCCTAGTAAGTGATTATATGAGAGTCTGCAATCAATACATGGTCCAAATCTGGTTTTGCCTTGAAAAACATCAAAACATCTCAATAAGGCATTTGGGGAAGCTTGTTTAACTAAGTTAAAGAGTTTTTGTGTTATTGCTCATTGTTGTCTCTTTGTGTCTCATTGGTATTAATAACTCAAAACAAGAAAAACGGTGCTTGATCATTAAAAAGTCAAAATACCATTTGATCATATCTGTCTTGTTCTTTACTTGGATTTTTAAGTTCTATGATCATGGTTTTGTGTTAATAAGTTGTTATACTTGAACAGCACACATAATACATCAATATCAGTGCTTAGGATCAATTACAATCTCATAAAAGTCAACTTAGTATAGTAAGTAAAAAGTCAAAATTTTCCACTTGGTCGTTTTGAATAAAATAGATTATTTTATATAAGATTATATATTAAGTTTCAATATTTGAGTTTCTAGGATATTAAAATAGAGCTGCTTATCTTTAACCTAGTATTTTTATATTTCTAGCAGCTTATTTACTAGCTTATACAACTTATTTAAGACCCACGTAAAAAGAGTGCCACTGTGCTACGCGATTTAGTACCCCATTTCACAAGCTCTTAGAGAGCTTATTCATGACCTCTAGCTTATGTGTTTTAGCTTTTTTGAAATATGGTGACTCAAGGCTCCAAGTTTTATTTTTCCATTTGTAGCTTATTTGATAAGCCTGCAATAGCTTTTATATTGTCCATTTCATCTAGTCCTTGAGCATTGATGTTTTCACACAATAAGCTTCTCAAAGCTCTCAGTGAACAAAGCAGTAAGTACTTTAGCTTTTGAAAAGCCAATAAGCTCGACTTATTGGATTCACCTTTGTGTTTGGACTTCAATCTATCCTGTGGGCCCCACAAGGCACGGAAGTTGGCTAGTCAGGACTGTTGCTACTCAGTTTTAGTACAAGTGCTTATTTGAATTTGTAGTGCTTATTTCATAAGCAATTGTGTTTATTCAGTGTTCATTTTAGCTTATAATCATTAGTTTAGCTTATTTCAATTAGCCTTTGCTCATTTTCAGCTTATTAAGCCACTTGGCTAAAATCTTGTGCTTAAATCCATTTTCTAGCCATTGTTAAGATAATAAGCTCAAAACTGAGCTTATTAGTCATTTTCATAAAAAGTGGTAGTTGTAAAAATTGCTTATTTTCTTATGCTTAATAAGTTGCAAAAAGAAAATCAAAAATAAAATGTTTTGCAAAAAGTGGGGGCTCGGGCACAGAACCTCCCACTTGAGAGCGTTAGTGTGTGCACTGGATACCATTGCCCTTGGGTCTTTGACTGGTTATCTAAGTGCACAATTTAATATATAACCCCTCTTTGTCCGTTTAGCTTATTTGGTTAATTTACTTATTTGAGCTTATTTAAACTAGCTTTTGCAACTTTTGTATTTTTCATAAATTTGTATTAGTATAAAGTATTTTGTAAAAAGTTTCAGTTTTTTCTTAATAGTTTTAGTATTTTTAAACATTTAATTAGTGTAAAAACTTATTTAATTCATAATAAAAAAATATAAAAGTCTAAAAAATATAAATCTTTTTCTAAAATTTTCTTTTGTCATATACTACGTAAGAAAATTGTTTTTACACTTGTAGGACTTTTATTTCATAATTTTTACGTTTTTGCTTTACTTTTCGTAATTTTTATAAATAACATACGTTTTCATTTTAAGTTCGTTTTAGGTAATTTAAGTTTACATTTTAGTTAAAATAGTTTATTTAAGTTATTTTGTTTTATAAAATCACAAAAACATCATTGTAAAAATAGTGATAGCGTTTATTTAATATATTTTAACTTTTTAATTTCCTTTAATTTGCATTTAAGTCGCTGTAATTTATAGATCTTTTCTTTAGGTATAATTTTTCATCAAAATCCTTACGATCACTATCCTAGTGATTATTCGACATCATTGTGTTAAACACCAATTCATCCTCAGGTGGGACTTAACGACCACAGAGATCCACTATATTCCTCGATCTAAATTGCATTAGTGTTTGAGACATTTTAAGTTTCTTCGGTTAGCCATTCACAAGTGGCTAGCTTGTGTGAGATAACTTGACTGTTCGGGACCAATCAAATTTTGGCCCGCTAGCAGGGAGAATTTTGTGGCGTGTTTAAGCATTTTCAGGACCCGTACTTGCACATATACCAATTTTTGTAGCAGTTTTTTGTAAAGTTATCAAAAATCAAAAGTTCATTAACACTTTTCCTAAAGTGTTAACAACACCAAAAAAAATATAAAAACAACAAAACAATAAAACGTTTTCTAGCTTGTGTTTCCTTTAAGGTGATTCTTAAAGAGATACGATTTGGTTAAGCGAAGCGATACAAAAATATTGTCAAAATTTTTAAACCCCTTTGCACAATCATTACCTCCGTCTTTTCGATGGTAATTTATACATAAAATCAACCACCGCAAATCCAAGGCAGTACACCTACCAGCTGGGGTGTGACCATAATAAGTTCGAACATGATTTAAAACTTACCTTTGTGTCCTTGTGATTTGGTGTACCTTTTCAAAGAAGCCATTTCATTTGTGATTAATGGTTAAGTTCACTTGTCGTTTTGCCTCGCATTTGTTTTGAAAATTGATTTTTAAACTTAGTGCTTGCGCACTCGTTCTTCGACTCTACAAGTCCACTTTCGAGCTTGCAAATATTCTCGTAGGCGTAGGGGCGTTACGCTCCTTGGCCGTGGTAGAGGCGTCTACCACCACCACCCCACATGCGTGGCGGGAAAACGATGAATGAGCTTCTCCAAGCACCCATCGAGGGTTACGGAGATGCCATTGTTGTTCCAGCCATCATGGCTGATACCTTTGAGCTCAAAACGGGTTTCTTAATCACGGTAACCCAAAGCCAATTCTATGGTTTTGAGCGGGATGATCCTCATGCACATATTCGATGGTTTAACAAGATTGCATCAACCATCAAATACAAAAATGTCCCACATGAAGCCATTAAGCTTTATTTTCCCATTTCTCTAGAGGGACAAGCCCGAAATTGGCTTGAGAAACAACCCCTCGTTCCATTGAGACATGGGAAGATCTAGTCACCAAGTTTGTTAATGAATTCTATCCTCCATCTCGAACTACAAGTCTTAAGAATGAGATAATGAAATTTTCTAGAGATTTGATGAATCATTAGGGAGGCATGGGATCGTTACAAAGAGTTGCTTCCAAAGTGTCGCATCATGGTTTTACGAGTTAATGCAAATGGATACTTTCTATGGTCTACACCAAAGGGACCAAGACTCTTTAACCTCCGCGGGAGGTAATTTCTTAGCAAGACCACAAAGAAGCCTTGCAAATAATTGAAAACAAGTCCTAGGTCCGCCCTTTCCGCACAAAGACATATCAGGACTTCAGTCAATCTGGACCTTCTACTTCTAAACCCGTGAGTACATCTAGCACCGATGCTAAGATTGACAAACTCACGGATATTGTTCAGTCTTTGGTTCTTGCTAACCAAAGAAAGTCACACGCACCATCACATGGTGAAGTGAAGAAGTTTGTGTTGTTACTTGTGGTGGTCCTCATGCATACTACAATCTTGCCCTGCGCGATGGTAGTCCGTTTGAAGTAATGCTATAGCGGTACTTCAAATCAAGGAGGTAATCAATACCGTCCTCATAATGAAACAAACTACCGTGCTAACACTTATCAGGGCACCACCGGTTTTAGCCAGAATTCTAACATACAGAACCGGAATCAAAACCAACCTAGAATGAACCAAGGTTATCAAAACCAAGGTAATTTCTATCTTGGACCCAATCAAGGTTTCCAACATCAAGGGAACCTTAATCAAAACAATTTCAATGGGGAATCAATTTCATGAATATGAATCCTAATCAAGGAAATTTTCAAAACAAGGTCATAATCAAAACATTGAGGCGGAGAATCCTAATCCCCTCCCGCCATTGTTCCAGTGGACCATCATCGATGAGTTGTTGAAGCAATTCATGAAATCCCAAGATGAAATGAACAGGTTGTTGGTCAGTCAATTCTGATCTAAGAAGTCTTTAAATGATCAACCCTCGGGCTCAGGAAAACTTCCGAGCAACATGATCGTAACTAACGAGTCACAAAGCGATCACAACCAGAAGTGGTGTTTCATACAATGGACCCACTATTCCTACTACCTCTTCTTCTTCTCTCTCGAAGGTAGTGGAAGAGAAGTGACACTGAGGCAACAAAGGACAAGGAAATTCCTACTAATAACGGAGGTACCAATGATGTCCAACCTCAAGTTGTCCCGAAACCCAAATCCAATCCATGAGTTGTTTTAACCTCCGTAGCTCCGAAAATACAAATCCAAATCTTCTATTCCTTACCCATCACGTTTGAATGAGCAAAAGCTCCGTGAAAAACCATCATCAAATGGACAAATTTTTCAAATTTTCCAAGAACTACATTTTGACATAAGCTTTGCGGATGCTATCATGCTGATGCCCAAATTTGCATCAACTCTCAAACACATGTTAAGCAATAAGAGGAAAATTGTTGAAATGTACTCTTACTTGAACTGCTTTCTGCAGGTTATCTTGAAAAGCTTCGAAAAGCTTGGAGATCCTGGAAAATTTCTCTTACCTTGTGTATTTCCAGGAATGGTTGAATGTTTTGCCTTAGCAGATCTTGGTGCAAGCATCAATCTAATGCCTTATTCACTATGGAAGAAACTTTCACTTTCGGAACTTACTCCTACATGCATGACTCTCGAGCTTGCAGATCGTACAATATCCCGTCCTCTTGGCATTGCGAGGGCGTATTTGTAAAGTAGGGAAGTTCCATTTCCAGCTGACGACGTGGTTGTTGATTTTGATGCGATCATCGGGTTCCTCTCATTGTTGGGCGAGGATTCACGAGAGCGGGCGTGCTCTCATTGATGTATTTGAGCAAGAAATCACGTGTGGGTAATGAAGTTGTCACTTTTAACCTTGATCAAACTTGAGGTACTCCGAAACTATGATTCGAATCGGTTAACCGAATAGATATCATTGATGTTGCTACGAAGTACTCTCGAAGTTCTTGGTTATGATCATAATTCTTTGAGTGATAATCTCACTCATTCATCTCAACCCATCATCGCCAATTCTACTCCTTCTCTCACTCCATTTGAGGAAAGTGACTTCATCTTGGAAGAGATTGAAGCATACTTGTCCAGTGATTCATTTCCATGGGAAATTGATCACGCTCCCATCGACATCGAGGGGACATACTTCTCATTGAGAAGTTGCTTAATGATGATCCATCATCATCATCACTCCTCCGTCGAACTTCATAACAAAGTCAAGTCATTGATAAACGAAGAATTTCTGGTCGAACTTAAGGACTTACCACCTCATCTCGAGTATGCATTTCTTGAAGGTGATGATAAATTACCGGTCATTATTGCTCGAGATTTGAGTAAAGATGAAAAAGTTGCTCTTATAAAGGTCTTGAAGTCACACAAGCAAGCAATTGCTTGGAAACTCTCCGACATTAAGGGTATCAACCATGAATTTTGTACTCACAAAATCTTGATGGAGGATGACTTCAAACCAGATTCAACATCGAGAGAAGTGAATCAAAAATCCATGATGTTATCAAACATGAGGTTATCAAACTTCTTGATCGGGATTAATTTACCGATCTCAAATAGTCCTTGGGTTAGCCAATTCATTGTGTTTATAAAGGGTGGCATTACTGTTGTCACAAATGAAGATAACGAGTTAATTCCAACTCAATTGGTTACGGGATGGCGTGTTTGCATTGACTATCGTAAGTTGAATACACCGTAAGACCATTTTCCTCTACCTTCATGGACCAAATGCTTGAGAGATTAGCGAGAGCGAATACTATTGTTTCTGGATGGTTTCTCGGGTTATTTTAGATCCCCATTGATCCAGGATCAAGAGAAGACTACATTCACTGCCCATACGGAACTTTTGCCTAGGCGTATGCCTTTTGGCTATGTAATGCTCTGGCAGCGTTCCAACGATGTATGATGGCAATTTTCCACGACATGATCGGGGAAACAATGGAGGTGTTTATGGATGACTTCTCGGTTATTGGGGACTCGTTTCAAACATGTCTCTCCCATTTAGAAAAAATGCTCAAAAGGTGTGAAGACACCAATCTTTGTCTAAATTGGGAGAAAAGCCACTTTATGGTCAAAAAGGCATAGTCCTTGGCCATAAGATTTCAAAAATGGGATTGAGTTGATAGAGCAAAAGTTGATGTTATTGCTAAACTACCTCATCCTACTACCGTCACAGGTATTAGGAGTTTTGAGGTCATGCGGTTTTATCGTGATTTATACAAGATTTTCTCGCCCGGCCTATGACTCATCTTCTTGAAAAGATGCTCCTTTTATCTTCTCACCCGAGTGCATCAAAGCTTTTGAAACATTAAAGAAAAACTGAAGCACCATTCTCGTTGCTCCGGGATTTGCCTTTTGAGCTAATATGCGTGCAAGTGATTTTGCTATGGTTGTCCTAGGGCAACGTAGATCCAAGCATTTCGACTATCCACTACGCAAGTAAAACTATGACTGAAGCTCAAACTCATTACACCACCACGAAGAGCTATTAGCGTGGTGTATGCATTTGAGAAATTTCGGCCGTACTTAATCTTGACCAAATGCGTGGTGTATACGGATCATTCGGCTCTCAAATATCTCTTTGCAAAACAAGATGCAAAGCCGAGATTGCTCCGTTGGGTTCTCCTCCTCCAGGAATTTGATATCACTATACGTGATAAAAAGGAGAACACGAGAGCTGCGAGATCATCTGTCCGATCTAGAAAACCCTCACCAAGATGTTTTCGAGAAAAGGAAATAAATGAAACATTTCCTCTCGAGACACTCAATGCGGTTTCTTTTGGTGGAAACTCTTAACCCCATGGTTTGTGACCGCCAAATTACCATGCGGGTAACTTCATAGTGAAAGGGATGTCGACCCAGCAGAAGAACAAATTATTCAAAGATGTTAAACATACTTACGGGACGACCCTGCTTATTCAAAATGCGGATCAAGTCATCGGACGGTGTGTTTATGGACAAAATACGAACATTAAAGCTTGCCATCTGGACCCAGGGGGCCATCATAGTCAAACTACACTAAAAGGTGTTTGATTCGGGTTTTATTGGCCCATAATTTATAAGGATGCCGATTTTGTCAAAACCGGCGCTTGTCAACGTTATGGAAATATATCTCAAAGAAATGAAATGCCACAAAATGCCATTCAAGTTTTTGATATATTTGACATATGGGGTATTGATTTTATGGGGCGATTTCCATCTTCTCGAGGTAACAAATACATACTCGTGGCTATTGACTATTTGTCAAAATGGGTTGAAGCAAAAGCTTTACCTACTAATGATGCCTGAGTAGTTGTGAAATTTTTGAAATCTCTTTTTGCTAGGTTTGGAACTCCAGGCTATTATCTCGGTGATCGTGCGACTTTGTGAGTATTCTGTATGCCCGTCTCTCTCTTTACCCGAACCACCCCGCAAGTGGGCAAGTGGAAGTCTCAAACCGTGGTATTAAAGAATTCTAGGGGGTGAAAGGTGCATCCTTGGCGGATAGCTGGCGCCTTTCACGGGCCTTCCGTACGGTACAAAACACCATTTGTACTCCTAGCTAAGTGTATGCGGAAAGGCATGTCATCTTCCGATTAGGCTTGAGCACAAAGCCTCTGGGCCTTGAAGCATAAATTCGATATTGACGGTGGTGACCTGAGAAAGTTCAAATGAATGAACTAAATGAACTCCGTGATCAAGCATACGAGAACTCTTTGATCTACAAACAAAAGACAAAGAAGATTCATGACTCTAAAATCAAGAACCGCGTTTTCAACGTTGATGAGTCCTTCTTTTCAATTCTAGATTGAAGATTTTCTCGGAAAGCTTAAGTCCGTTGGTGCGGTCCATTTACTATCACTAAGGTTTATCCTTATGGCACTATTGAGTTATCTCAACCCGATGGTCCTAATTTTAAAGTGAATGGTCATCGAGTGAAGCACTACTTTGGAGGACATTCCTGTGATTGTCCGGATCTACAAACTTTCCCCATGAACCAATAAATCGGGGATCGAGTCAAGCTAGTGACTCGGGAATCAAAAATAGTAGCACACACCATCTGGGTTTTCACCCATGAGTATCACTAGTGTGGGGTTGCTGTTGTTGTATATAAACCCTTCTCTCAAAAAATGTGTATATATCAAATAAAATGGCGTAGTATTTCCTTTTATATTCTATGTTTTGGCATAACCGTGGTTACTTTGAATAGGGGCAATATTCATTTCTAAGTGTGGGGGGAATTCTCACGAATTTTATCATGTAATTATTCCACCCAATTCCCCCGTTTTTGGCCAAAATTTTTTTTTGAGTAAGTGTTTTTCACTTACTCAGCAAATGGTAATCAGTCCACCATGTCTAGCACACAAAAGGATTGGCTAATCCAAGAGCAAAATCTTGGTAAGATATCAAATCCGTTGATGGCTTGCAATTTGCCCAAAATTTTATGGTGTTCAGCTCACCATATCTTTAATTAGTAAAAAGTTGGCTAGCCCTAATTTTATGGCTTGGTAAAGGCAGTTGGAAAGCCATAATTGGTAATCGACTCACCAAAGATAATATAGATAATTTAGCTAAGAGTTGGCTAGTCCGAGAAGCAAGCGGCTTCGGTAAAGACAAATCAAATCCGTTCTGACTTATGATTTGCTCAAAATCATTTGGTTATCATTGTGCCAAAGTTCTTACTTGAACTAAAACAATTGGCTACTCCAGAAGTAATGGCTTTTGGTAAAGAGATGAAATCCATTAATTTTCCTTAAAACATTGCTAGGGACTAGCAATATCTTAGTGTGGGGGATTGATGAGTGTCTATATACTCATCATTTTTATCTTGTTTAGAATGCCAAAACATCGAAAACACTCAGAATGCATCAAAATGATAAAAATATCACAAACAAGTGTTTTATGTGTTTTAAATGCAAAAATATCAAAATCGGATGAAAAACGTATCAAGTTTGCATAATTGGCGGTTTAGTCCCCAAGTTTAAAAAGTTGTCAAAAATAGTCCCTGGTATATCAAAATAAAGTAAAATGTCATTTAAGATCCATGGGATTCAAGAGTTGTCAAAATTGGTCCTTGAAATTCAAAAATTGCAAAATTACAACTTAGGTCCTTAACTTTAAAATGTCAAAATGGTCCTTGGTTTAAAATGGAAAATAAACAATCATCATTGGTCCTTGTACTATTCATATATGGCAGGTTTGGTCCTTGTGATAACTTTGGAAGTAAGATCAGTCCCTCATGTTTGGCAGAATTGCATGAATGGTCCTTGTCATAATCAAAACCAAATGGACCCTTTTGTGTATTTAAGAACCCAGCAACCAAAAGACCCTGCCATTTAGCCTTGACCCCCAATTGTGAACCCCTTCATATTAATATACGGTCAAATATAGTCAACCGCCAAAACACTACTTAGCACTTTCATCCCCTTCATCATGTATGCGTCCATACCCGTGGTTTCACCACCACTTGCCCTTTCTCCACCTCACTTGCCTCTACACTTGTCTACCCACTACCCTCCACCTCCACAACATCCCAAGTTTCTTTAATTGCCCAAACCTGCTCTTGACTATTTTGGCGCCAAAATCCCATGGACGTATATGATTACTTTGACCAATCCAATGGTTAGATTGAGGTGGGAAAGATTCAGAGACAAAATGAGTCTCAAAAGATGATTATAAAGGAAAGAAGAAGGTTGTGAAGACTTATCTAGTGTAATTTAATTAAGCTTATGTCGTTTTAATATTTTCAAGCTTTCCTGTGTATGTTTAAACCTTCAAGTTCTTGTTTAAGTGTTTTTAAGTATAAGTGAATCTTTATCAATCATAAATTTAAAGTTTCCTTTTCATTAGGTTTATGTGAAATCTCAACTTCAAAAGAATCTCAAATTATGCAAATGTTGTTATTTGTTGTTATTAGGTGAAATAGATCACATAAGCTCCTAAATAGCTTATTAAAGCTATTAGAAACTTTTAAAAGCAGTTTAGAATTAAAAACAGAAAAAATCATAAAAAAATAATAAAAATAGTGAGAAAATAAAAAATCAATGAAGAAGGTACAAGAAGAATTTGAAGAGTGATTTTGGATTGCTTATTAGTGCTTCTTGGGAAGCTATAGGATCGGTTCTCAGACCTTGGGTATCATTTTTCATTTGGAATCCATTTGTAAGCTCTTTTGATCCAATTTGGCATTCTCTCTGTTTAAGTGTTTATAAGCTTAAAAACACATTGTCTTCATGTTCATTAGTGTTAGTTAAATATAATTAAGCAATAAAACCAGTTGATTGTTCTTTTAAATTTATAGTTATCAAAAATCTCATTTTAACAATCAAAAGATCATAGTTGTTATACCTCAGTTTTATGATGTTAATGATGTTGATTAGTGTTCCTTTAGTCCTAGTAAGTGATTATATTAGGTCTGCAATCAATTACATGGTCCAAATCATGTTTGCCTTGAAAAACAAAAAGCAGTCTCAATAAGGACTGTTTGGGAAGCTTGTTTAACTAAGTTAAAGTTTTTGTGTTATTGCTCATTGTTGTCTTTGTGTCTCATTGGTCCTAATAACTCAAAGAAACAAGAAAAAACATTGCTTGATCATTAAAAGTCAAAATACCATTTGATCAATCTCTGTCTTGTTCACTGTTGGATTTTTAAGTTCTATGATCATGGTTTTGTGTTAATAAGTTGTTATACTTGCTCAATTTAGTCTTAATACACCTTAATACATCAATATCAGCTTAGGGATCAATTACAATCTCATAAAAGTCAACTTAGTATAGTAAGTAAAAAGTCAAAATTTTTCACTTGGGTCGTTTTTGAATAAAATAGATTATTTTATATAAGATTATATATTAAGTTTCAATATTTGAGTTTCTAGGATATTAAAATAGAGTTGCTTATCTTTAACCTAGTATTTTTTATATTTTCTAAAGACTTATTTACTAGCTTATACTTAGCTTATTTAAGACCCCTTGTCAAAAGAGTGCCCATTACGTTTGGTACCACCATTTCACAAGCTCTTAGAGAGCTTATTCATGGCCTCTAGCTTATGTGTTTTAGCTTTTGAAGCTCATCTAGTGACTCAAGGCTCCAAGTTTTATTTTCCATTTGTAGCTTATTTGATAAGCTGCAATAGCTTTTATATTTGTCCATTTCATCTAGTCCTTGAGCATTCAGTGTTTTCCACTTTTAATAAGCTTCTCAAAAGCTCTCCATGGAACAAACAGTAAGTACTTTAGCTTTTTGAAAAGCCAATAAGCTCGACTTATTGGATTCACCTTTTTTGAACTTCCAATCTATCCTTGGGCCCCACAAGGCACGGAAGTTGGCTAGTCAGACTTGTTTGCTACTAGTTTTAGTACAAGTGCTTATTTGAATTTGTAGTGCTTATTTCATAAGCAATTGTGTTTTATTGAGTGTTCATTTTAGCTTATAATCATTAGTTTAGCTTATTTCAATTAGCCTTTGCTCATTTGACTTATTAAGCCACTTGGCTAAAATCTTGTTAAATCCATTTCTAGCCAACTGTTAAGATAATAAGCTCAAAACAGAGCTTATTAGTCATTTTCATAAAAAGTGGTAGTTGTAAAAATTGCTTATTTTCTTATGCTTAATAAGTTGCAAAAAGAAAATCAAAAAAATAAAATGTTTTGCAAGGTGGGGAGGCGGAGGCTCGAACACAGACCTCCCACCCTTGAGAGCGTTAGTGTGTACCGGATACCGTTGCCCTTGGGTCTTTGGCTATCTAGTTGCACATTAATATATAACCCTCTTTGTCCCGTTTAGCTTATTTGGTTAATTTAGCTTATTTTGAGCTTATTTAAACTAGCTTTTGCAACTTTTGTATTTTTCATAAATTTGTATTAGTATAAAGTATTTTGTAAAAAGTTTCAATTTTTCTTAATAGTTTTAGTATTTTTAAACATTTAATTAGTGTAAAATCTTATTTAATTCATAATAAAAATATAAAAGTCAAAAAAATATAAATCTTTTCTAAAATTTTCTTTTGTCATATACTACGTAAGAAAATTGTTTTTACATTTGTAGGACTTTTATTTCACAAATTTTACGTTTTGCTTACTTGCACTCGCGTAATTTTTATAAATAACTTACGTTTTCATTTTAAGTTACGTTTTTAGGTAATTTAAGTTTACATTTTAGTTAAAATAGTTTATTTAAGTTATTTTATTTTATAAAATCACAAAACATCATTGTAAAAATAGTGATAGCGTTTATTTAATATATTTTAACTTTTTAATTTTCATTAATTTGCATTTAAGTTATTTTAAATTTATAGATCTTTTCTTTAGGTATAATTATTCATCAAAATCCTTACTGATCACTATCCTTAGTGATTATTCGACATCTGATTGTGTTAAACACCAATTCATCCTCCGTGGGACTTAACGACCCGGGAATCCACTATATTCCTCTGATCTAAATTGCATTAGTGTTTGAACTGTTTTAAGTTTCTTACGGTTAGCCATTCACAAGTGGCTAGCTTGTGTGAGATAACTTGACGGTTAGGGACCAATCAAATTTTGGCGCGTGCTTGTGATGGCGTGTTTTAAGCATTTCAGACCAGTACGCATATACCAATTTTTGTAAAAGGTTTTTGTAAAGTTATCAAATAATCAAAAGTTCATTAACACTTTCCTAAAGTGTTAACAACACCAAAAACAATATAAAACAACAAAACAATCGTAGTTTTCTACTTGTGTTTCCTTTAAGGTGATTCTTAAAGAGATACGATTTGGTTAAAAGCGATACCAAAATATTGTCCAAAAATTTTTTAAACCCCTTTGCACAAATCATTACCTCGTCTTTAGGTGGTACTTAATTTATATAAAATCAACCACGCAAATCAAGGCGTTACACCTACCAACTGGGGATGTGACCATAATAAGTTCGAACATCGATTTAAAACTTTTTGTGTCCTTGTGATTTGGTGTACCTTTTTCAAAAAAGCCATTTCATTTGTGATTATTGGTTAAGTTCACTTGTCGTTTTGCCTCGCATTTGTTTTGAAATTTGATTTTTAAACTTAGTGCATGCTTTTCGTTCTTCAGCTCTACAAGTCCACTTTCGAGCTTGCAAATATTCCTCGTAGCGTAGAGGACGTTCGCTCCTTCAGCCGTGAGGAGGCGTCTACCACCACCACCCACTGTCGTAATGGCAGAGAGATAGCCGATGAATGAGCTTCTCCAAGCACCCATCGAGGGTTCGGAGATGCCATTGTTGTTCCACCATCGTGGTGATACCTTTGAGCTCAAAACCGGGTTTTAATCGGCAAAGCCAATTCTATGGTTTTGAGCGGGATGATCACACATATTGATGGTTCAACAAGATTGCATCTACCATCAAATACAAGAATGTCCTACATGAAGCCATTAAGCTTCTTACTTTCCCATTTTCTCAGAGGGACAAGCCGATTGGCGAGAAACAACCCCCTCGTTCCATTGAGACATGGGAAGATCTAGTCACCAAGTTCGTTAACGAATTCTATCCTCCATCCCGAACTACAAGTCTTAAGAATGAGATAATGAAATGTTCTCAGAGATTTGATCATTGGAGGCATGGGATCGTTACAAAGAGTTGCTGCAAGTGTCGCATCATGGTTTTACCGAGTTAATGCAAATGGATACTTTCTACAATGGTCGGCACCAAGGTGACCAAGACTCTTTAAATGCCTCATGGGAGGTAATTTCATGCAAGACCACAAAAGAAGCCTTGCAAATCATTGAAAAAACAAGTCCCGGTCCGCCTTTCATACAAAGACATATAGACTCAGTCTAATCTTGGACCTTCTACTTCTAAACCATTGAGTACATCTAGCACCGATGCTAAAATTGACATACGGATATTGTTCAGCTTTGGTTCTTGCTAACCAAAAGAAAGTCACTTTCTACAGACACCATCACATGGTGTGAAAGAAAAGTTGAAGTTTGTGTTACTTGTGGTGGTCCTCATGCATACTACAAGTATCTGCCACCGATGGTAGTCCGTTTGAAGCTAATGCATAGCGGTACTTCAAATCAAGGAGGTAATCAATACCGTCCTCATAATGAACCAAACTACCGTGCTAACTTATCGGGCACCACCGGTTTTAGCCAGAATCTAACATCAGAACGGGTCAGAACAACCTAGAATGAACCAAGGTTATCAAAACCAAGGTAATTTCTATCCTGGACCAAATCAAGGTTTCCAACATCCAGGGAACCTTAATCAAAACAATTTCAATCGAGGGAATCAATTTCATGGGAATATGAATCATAACCAAGGAAATTTTCAAAATCAAGGTTTAATCCTAACATTAGAGGCCAGAATTTTCCTAATCCACCTCCCGTCATTGTTCCAACTGGACCATCATCTGATGAGTTATTGAAGCAATTCATGAAATCCCAAGATGAAATGAATAGCTTGTTGGTCAGTCAGTTAATGATCTTAAGTCTTTAAATGATCAACCCTGGGCTCGGAAAACTTCCGAGCAACCGATCGCTAACAGAGGCGATGCAAAGCGATCACAACCGAAGTGGTGTTTCATACAATGGACCCGCTATTCCTACTCTTCTTCTTCTTCTTCTATACTCCCGAAGGTAGTGGAAAGTGAACTACAGGGCAACAAAGGACAAGGAACTTCCTACTAATACTTGGAGGTACCAATGATGTCAACCTCAAGTTGTCAGAAACCCAAATCAATCCAGGAGTTGTTTTTGAACCTCCTGTAGCTCCTATTGAGAACCCCAAATCCAAATCTTCTATTCCTTACCCATCACGTTTGAATGAGCAAAGCTCCGTGAAAAACCCAGTCATCAAATGGACAAATTTTTCAAAATTTCCAAGAACTACATTTTGACATAAGCTTTGCGGATGCTATCATGTTGATGCCCAAATTTGCATCAACTCTCAAACACATGTTAAGGAAAATTTGTTTGAAATGGCAAAACTCCTCTTAACGAGGCTGCTTTCTGAGTTATCTTGAAAAACTTCTGAAAAGCTTGGAGATCTGGAAAATTTCTCACCTTGTGTATTTCGGGAATGGTTGAATGCTTTGCCTTAGCAGATCTTGGTGCAAGCATCAATCTAATGCCTTATTCAGTATGGAAGAAACTTTCTCTTTCGGAACTTACTCCTACATGCATGACTCTCGAGCTTGCAGATCGTACAATATCGATCCTCTTGGCATTCTTGAGATGTATTTGTGAAAGTAGGAAGTTCCATTTTCAGTGACCGTGGTTGTTGATTTTGATTCGATCATCGGGTTCCTCTCATTGTTGGACGAGGATTCACGAGAACGGGCGTGCTCTCATTGATGTATTTGAGCAAGAAATCACACTACGTGTGGGTAATGAATCTGTCACCTTTAACCTTGATCAAACTTCGAGGTACTCCGAAACTATGATTACAGATGGGTTAACCGAATAGATATCATTGATGTTATGAAGAATACTCTCAAGAAGTTCTTGGTTATGATCATAATTCTTGGTGATAATCTCACTCATTCATCTCAACCATCATGCCAATTCTACTCCTTCTCTCCCTCCATTTGAGGAAAGTGACTTCATCTTGGAAGAGATTGAAGCATACTTGTCCAGTGATTTCAGTTCCATGGGAAATGATCACGCTCCATCGACATCGAGGGGGTTATACTTCTCATTGAGAAGTTGCTTAATGATGATCATCATATCATCACTCCTCCGTCGAACTTCATAACAAGGAAGTCAAGTCAGTTAGTAAAACGAAGAATTTCTGAAGTCGACTTAAGGACTTACCACCTCATCTTAAGTATGCATTTCTTGAAGGTGATGATAAATTACAGTCATTATTGCTCGATTTGAGTAAAGATGAAAAATTTGCTCTTATAAGGTCTTGAAGTCACACAAGCAAGCAATTGCTTGGAAACTCTCCGACATTAAGGGTATCAAACTTGAATTTTGTACTCACAAAATCTTGATGGAGGATGACTTCAAGATTCAATAACATCAGAGAAGAGTGAATCAAAAATCCATGATGTTATCAAACAGGAGGTTATCAAACTTCTTGATGCGGGATTAATTTACCGATCTCGGATAGTCCTTGGGTTAGCCCAATTCATTGTGTTCAGGGTGGCATTACTATTGTCACAAATGAAGATAACGAGTTAATTCCAACTTCGGTAGTTCTGGGATGGCGTGTTTGCATTGACTATCGTAAGTTGAATAGCCACGTAAGACCATTCCTCTACCCTTCATGGACCAAATGCTTGAGAGATTAGCAGGCAGGTACCTTGTTTCTGGATGGTTTCTCACATTTCAGATCCCCATTGATCCACAGGATCAAAGACTACATTCACACCTTACATACGGAACTTTTGCCTATAGACGTATGCCTTTTGGCCTATGTAATGCTTCTGGCACGTTCCAACGATGTATGATGGCAATTTTCCACGACATGATCGGGTAAACAATGGAGGTGTTTATGGATGACTTCTCGGTTATGGGAACACGTTTCAAACATGTCTCCCATTTAGAAAAATGCTTCAAAGGTGTGAAGACACCAATCTTTGTCTAAATTGGGAGAAGAGCCACTTTATGGTCAAAAAGGCATAGTCCTTGGCCATAAGATTTCCAAAAATGGGATTGAGGTTGATAGAGCAAAAGTTGATGTTATTGCTAAACTACCTCATCCTACTACCGTCAAAGGTATTAGGATTTTTCTAGGTCATGCGGTTTCTAAGCAGATTCATACAAGATTTTCTAAAATCGCCCGGCCTATGATATCTTCTTGAAAAAGATGCTCCCTTTATCTTCTCACCCGAGTGCATCAAAGCTTTTGAAACATTAAAGAAAAAGCTTACTGAAACACCATTCGTTGCTCAGGATTTTGCCTTTTGAGCTAATGTGCGATGCAAGTGATTTTGCTATGGTTAGTCCTAGGGCAACGTTAGATCCAAGCATTTTCAGCCTATCCACTTCGCAAGTAAAACTATGACTGAAGCTCAAACTCATTACACCACCACAGAAAAAGAGCTATTAGCCGTGGTGTATGCATTTTAGAAGTTTCGGCCGTACTTAATCTTGACCAAATGCGTGGTGTATACGGATCCCTCGGCTCTCAAATATCTCTTTGCAAAACAAGATGCAAAGCCGAGATTGCTCCGTTGGGTTCTCCACCTCCAGGAATTTGATATCATTATCGTTGATAAAAGGGAGAGAACAGGCTGGCACGATCATCATCGATCTAGAAAACCCTCACCAGATGTTTTAGAAAAATAAATGAAACATTTCCTCTCGAGACACTCAATCGGTTTTCTTTTCATGGAAACTCTTCTACCCATGGTTTGCTGACCATGAAATTACCATGCGAACTTCATAGTGAAAGGGATGTGACCCAGTGAGAAGAACAAATTCTTCAAAGATGTTAAACATTACTTGGGGCGACCCTACTTATTCAAAATAAATGCGGATCAAGTCATCGGACCGGTGTGGACAAGAAGCTTTGAACATTAAGGCTTGCCATCTTTGGACCCACCGGGGGCCATCATAGTCAAACTACACCGCTAAAAAGGTGTTTGATTCAGGGTTATTGGCCCGCCAATTTATAAGGATGCCCACGATTTTGTCAAAACACTGTGGCGCTTGTCAAGCGTCATGGAAATATATCTCAAAGAAATGAAATGCCACAAAATGCCATTCAAGTTTTTGATATATTTGACATATGGGGTATTGATTTTATGGGGCCATTTCCATCTTCTCACGGTAACAAATACATACTCGTGGCTGTTGACTATTTGTCAAAATGGGTTGAAGCAAAAGCTTTACCTACTAATGATGGCCGAGTAGTTGTGAAATTTTTGAAATCTCTTTTTGCTAGGTTTGGAACTCCAGCGAGCTATTATCGGTGATCGTGGTTTTCATTTCTGCAATGACCAATTTGATCGTGTCATGCAAAAGTATGGTGTAACCCACCGTCTCTCTCGCATACCACCCCAAACAAATTGGGCAAGTGGAAGTCTCCAACCGTGTGATTAAAAATTAGAAAGGGCAGATGGCGAAAATTGTGCATCACAGTGGGATAAGCTAGATGGCCTCACGGGCCTTCGTACACTTACAAAACACCCCATTGGGTGTACTCCATACAAGCTAGTGTACGGAAGGCATGTCATCTTCCGATTGAGCGAGCCAAAGCCTCTGGGCCTTGAAACATGCACAAATTTCGATATTGAGACGGTTGGTAATCACAGAAAAGTTCAAATGAATGAACTAAATGAACTCCGTGATCAAGCATACGAGAACTCTTTGATCTACAAACAAAGACAAAGAAGATTCATGACTCTAAATCAGAACAGCGTTTTCAGCGTTGGTGATCGAGTCCTTCTTTTCAATTCAAGATTGAAGATTTTCTCAGGAAAGCTTAAATCCCGTTAGTGCTGTCCATTTACTATCACTAAGGTTTATCCTTATGCACTATGAGTTATCTCAACCCGATGGTCCTAATTTTAAAATGAATGGTCATCGATTAAAGCACTACTTTGGAGAGGACATTCCACTGTGATTGTCGGATCTACAAACTTTCCCCATGAACCAATAAATCGGGGATCGAGTCAATAGTGACTTCGGGAATCCAAATAATAGCACACACAACAGGTTTTTCACCCATGAGTATCACCCTAGTGTGGGGGAGTTGCCCCACGCTTTTGTATATAAACCCTTCTCTAAAAAAAAAATGTGTATTGTAGAAAACTAGAAGGGGGGTTGAATAGTTTACCGATTAAAATCTTTGTTTTGAAACTTATTGAAAGATCAATTGATATTGATCTTAGATATGTTAATGAAATATGCAAGCAATATGTAATAAGTAAATAAGGAAGAAATGATCAAACCACAACAAGTTGTTTATAGTGGTTCGGCTACAAGGACTCTTTTTCCTTGCCCTACTCCACTCCCGAGTCTCACACTCGAGAGTTTAACTTCACTAGTAAACAAGCTCCTTTCACCTTGAGGAAAACCTTTACACTTCGCTTACACTATTTCCGACACTAAGCTAGATGTCGAGTTCTTTCCAAGGGTACAACTACTCCCACACACAATGTATTTTGAGGAATAAAATACTAACCACTCACACTCACAAGATTATGATGGTTTGATACAACAATGAAGTATGGATCAACACTAGATCATACAACACTAAACAAACAAGACTTCCAACTTCTCGTTGAAGCTTGAATATGACTTGATCTTCTTTGCTACAAAAGAGATCACTAATATGATATGAAACTGAGTTAGAAAGGTTAGAGAGAAGATATGTATGAGAGTATGTTAGAAAGGGATGAGAAACTACTTGGCTTGGCATTGCTATTTATAGCAAATTGAATGAGAGGAGCGTCACGGAGGCGGACCCCTAAAGGGTTCCGCCGTGTACCAATTTGGTACCGCCCGATCCCATGATCAAGATATCAAATCTTGCCTAAAGTCAACTCTATCTAAGTGAGATTGTGCAAGATATGAAGAGTACAAATCTTCACAAAATATCTAATGGAATCTTTCAATGATTTCCATGATGTAATGCATGATGTCAAATGTTGTATTACTATTTATAGAAATATGCAAATGCTTAAGTAGTGTTTGGTTTTAAGAACCTAACACATTCTACAAACTACTATCATACATAATGATTAGAGTCATATCAAGATGTTACTAATCATAAATGTAAATGCTTGAATGATGAATATATTGTTTGTGAAAGCTTGTTTTAATATCTAATAAACTTGACAAGCTTTAAGCTTTTATAAATTAAATTTACTTTTGTCGTTAACAAAACTTAGGCAAAGATCAAAATATAAATAACGTTTAATGACGATATTTGTATTAACAATCTCCCCTTTTTGTTGAGGACAAAATATAAATTTAATTTTATAAAAGAAACAAAGTTTGTACAAGAGTTATAAAAATATTAGTTTTAGAACTTGAAAAGGAAATGATAATGCAAGTGTATGAAATTTGACTTTTTATGAAAGTCAAAGTATTCACTAGTTGATGCATGATGTTGACTTTTTCAGAAAGTCAAAGTATCAGGTTGACTTTTAAGAAAAGTCAAGTTTAAAAGTTCTATATTTTCTCCCCCTTTTTGTCTCAACAAAAGAAGAGGCTATGCGGAATGTAATGAGCCCGAGCTATTATCTCCCCCTTGTTCAAAGCTTCCCCTAAATTGGGTGCTTTAATGGGAAGATACATGGATTGTGAAAATAAAGCTACAAAAAATTGTTAGTAATAATGATCATTCACAAGCATTTCCAAACACTATGTAATGACACCAACAATATAATAAACAACATTCATTAGTTAAAATTTTTCATGAGTAAAGATCATGAAAAGAGAAAACAATGATGTGTTTTCTAGTACAAAGAAAAATTATCCTAAGAGAGCAAATAAAAGAAAGACTATTCTAAAACAATCCTAAAGTGATGGTGGATGGGAAAGAGCGTTGAGGCGCTCAAGAATGTGGTTGAGGATGAACCTCATTTCTTCGTGGAAGTCAAGGACCATAACCTGGGTCCGTTCCACGGTTTGACCCGTTGCTCACAAGTTGAGCAACCATGCCTGGAGGGTTTGGGAGGTTTGTGGTGGTGGAATGGTGGATGTGTTGGTGGTGTTGGGGATGTTGGTGGCATGATGGATGCAAGCAAAGCACTTTGCATTTGCATTGTCTCACTTAAGTGAGAATCCACCATGCCTTTGAATAGGTGGAGGTTGTGGAGTTCGGCTTGAATCTCCTCTCTAGTGGGATTGTCATCCCACATGCACTCCGGAATGTCCTCAATATGAGGGGACATTGATGATGGAAGTGGATGATCCCCGTATAAAGGACCATGAATGTCCTTGTGAATGGGGTGGAAAAGGAGAGGTCTTGGCCCTAATGGGACGTTTGGGTCAATGGATGACCGAGGTGACTCATGAGCGTTCGCAATGGTGCCAAGGATGGCAATGGTGGTGGATGACTTGGCCTAGGAGGCAAGTCTTCCAAGTCCTCTAGGAAAGGATTTGGTGATGTTGGTGGAGTTGAAAATAACTCCATGGGAGTGAGAGTGGGAGACCTTGGTGAAGGTGGTGAGGGTGTTTTGGATGTTTGGATGGGTGGCGGTGGAGGTGAAGTAGGTGTTTTTGTTGGTGGTGGAGTGGTGATCACAATGTGTGATGAAGTGGGTGTAGCTAAGGTAAGATGTGTATCATCTCTAATGGGAGATGAGATGGTGAGTGGTGAAGATTCGGATGATGAGCTAAGATGAACAAAACAACAAGGCCTTACGCTCATTCTAGCGGTTTTCTTGCAAGGTTTTGGTGATGATTTAGTCATTTTAACTTGGGTTTTGATTTGCTAGATAGTAGTGAGAATGAAGAAGGTGTGAGGATGATCATGGTAAAGCCTTTCAATTTATAGAGATAAGAAATTGTTTGAGAAATGGTTTGATTTGATGTTGAACCATTGAAGAGATGAGGTTCCTAATGATTTGGAAGTGGGTTGAATGCTAGTCATATCACCCAAGTCAATCCATACAAAGAAGATGGAGTGAAGAAGAAAAGATTTGCAATAAATGTGTTCTAGTGAGTGGAATTTCCTAATATTCAGTTACCCACGGTTGAAGGTACCAAAATTTGGTTCCTTCCTTTGTGCAAAAGGCTCCTTGGGTGGATTTTTCAAATTTTTGAATTTTGGTGGGAAATGGATTTCTTATATACCTTAGTGAATAATACTAGTTCTAATAACAGTATAAACTAGTTAAGATTGATTTATAAGTGATGGAAGATAATTTGGAATCACGAAAGAGTCGAAATTCAGAAAATTACACAGGATCCACGGCACCAAAATCATACACGGACGGTACCTAAAAGGGTGCGTCTGTCCGCTTCTACTCTGGTATGGCGGTACCAAACTACATAAAGGACGGTACCAAAATTATGGTGCCGTCGATCCGTGGTCTTTGAAATATTGGATGAGTTCGTTTTAGGTGTCGGGGAAAATTCGAAAACCGAAATTTTTCTCAAAACTGTTATACTAAACATTTCTAGTTAGGAAAAGTAAATAACACATATGTAAACATAGTGGAGCATAGATTTTGAGCCAGGCTTATTGATTTTCACATTATAGTGAAAATGGGTAAAATTTGATAGCATACTTGTGCTATCTAGGATTGTTAGCATACACCATTGTTTTAAGTTATATTATCATCCTACATAATAAAAGCAACTAAATAGTATCAAACATTAATGATAATGCATTGTTCCAAACACTCCTTAAAGTACCCTTATTTGTCCAACTTCTTGTAAATCTTGTTCATCATCCTACCAAGGCACTTGGACATTCCCTTAGTTTGAATTGATTCATTCTCTCAATCTCGGGAAGAGATGCATAATACTCTTGAGGTGGAAGATGAGAGCTTGGAAGACCATCCTCGGAGCGATTTGATGATGATGATAAGGAGTTGGAGGTTTAGCTCTCTTGCCTTTAGTCTTAGCAACTCGAGCATCACTCAAAGGTACAAAGATGTGAGGGATGAGTTCATAGTGAAGGTGCATTCCTTTGGGGGTTGGTGGAATTGGAGCGAAGTTTCTATAGAGGCGGGTGACATCCCGTATGGAAGAGCAACGGATCCTTGAGTTGGAATATCAATCATTCTCCTAGCTATGTAGTAGGCTAAGTTGAATGGTTGTCGGGTGGACAAGTTGTAGAGCATGTGGCAAAGACAAGCGTTTATGTGATCCCTATTCCCTATGGTGCTAATGACGTTGGCTCTAAGTAGTTCCTCCCATTTCTTAAATTCGGTCTTAAGTTCATTTAGCTCAATTCCATATGGATCTCGGTTTACCTCTCTTTTCCCTTCGGGTAACTTCGGGTTGTATCATTTTGGGTTAAAAGGTGTTCACGGATGACATCCTTATCGGCCAAACGGGTTATGTAGAAGAAGCGGTCATTGATTGCATCAAGAGCCATGAGTGACCACATCGTGTAGACACAAGTTCCTCGGTTGGGAATTCCTAACACTTGAGCAAAGTTGCTTAAGGTGATGGTGTAGTCATTTTGGTTGATTCTAAACCTAAGACAAAATTCATCATCGTCTTCATCACTAAAACCGGTCACACTAGCATAGAATTCTAACACTAGAACAAATGGTTCATCGATGTCAAGAAGACAATCGAATTGAATGGCGGCTAGTTCTTCACGAAGATTGGTATTTTCAAGGAAGGATGAGTGAATGGTTCTACCCTCATGGAAATACCTTGATTCTAGACCCTTAAATATTTCTACTTGTTCCTTGGTAAGTCCTTTGGTTTTGTGGTGTTTGGGAATGTAGTTAAGGGTGTCTTTGTGATCATAGAATCTTGCGGCTACCATGGTTATTCCTAGGGACAAGAATTAATATGTTAAAAATATTGAAAATAAATTTTAACGTTTTTGATTCTAGTGTGTGCCTATATGAAAACAATTTGGAGTTGCGGTTATCTCGACTCATTTTATGCACAAAATGGTTTTAGTGGGGTGTTTGGCAAATACCATGAGATAACCCAAATGCTCCTAATTCAATGTGGCTACATTTGAATATACCCGGGAGTGCATATTAGTTATGCAATACCTTTAGTATTCAAGAGCATGCAAGTGATGAAAATTTAACGTTTCTATTTGTATTAGCAATGAAAAAAAAAATGTTTTCCTAGTGAGAAGCTTTTCAAAACTTTTGACATGGGGTGTTTGGTTGTTTGAATAAGGCCTTATATTTATTATCTATCAATTAGTGGGAAACATGATTTGTTTATGCAATATGATAATGTAGTACCTAATTTGAATGACTAGTTATGCAATTTGCCAATTGAATTCATATTTGGTATAAAAGCATACATAAAACCCATGTAATGATTTGTGATAGTTTTGTGCATAAATAAGAATCCTAGACTCAGAATTAAGAGATGAAATGTAGTTAGGATACTTACAATGATGTTATCTTTAGTGATTAGTGAGTGGGAAGATGACAATAATGAGCTTGGTTTAAGTTTTACATGTTTTGGTAAAGTGGGTTGTGAGGAAGATTGTTATGTATATAGCATTTTGTACGTAGACACCACGGACGAGCGGCACAAATAATTGGTTCCGTCCGTGTTGTCGTTTTGTGCGTAACTCTGATGCAGATATAAGGCAAAATGTTTTGGTTTGACTATTCTAATGTTTTAGGCTATGTTTATCCTACATGTTTGGTTCCATTAACCCTAAACCAAGTCTAAGAAGATTAAAAGGTTCTAGTTTAAGAGGTTTAGATGATATCGGCAATGTTGTCTTGAGGAGGATACTTTCTCGATTGAAATGTTTCCTTTTGAACATTGTCGCGAAGAGTGATGACGATTTCAATGTGCTTTGTGCAGCATGTTGAACGGGATTCTTGCTGAGATCGATGGCTCCTTTGTTGTCATAAAGTATCACAATGTCGTTGAGATGAATTCCGTAGTCTACGAGAGCTTGCTTCATCCAAAGAGCTTGTTGACATGCTTTTCCGGCTGAGGCGTATTCGGCGGTAGTAGAGATGGCTAAAGCCATTTGCTTCTTTGCAAACCATGAGGTGAGACAATGTCCAAAAAAGTGCAAATACCACTTGTACTTTTTCTATCGACATAATCACGGCATGATCAGTCGGCATACACTATGGTTTCTATACCCGTTCCTTTGGGATACCATAATCCTAAACATGTTGTTCCCTTAATATATCTAAAAATCCTTTTTAATGCTTCTAAGTGTGATGCCTTTGGGTTTTCTTGAAAGCGAGCACATAGACAAACACTAAACATAATGTCGGGTCTACTAGCCGTAAGATAGAGTAGGCTACCAATCATTCCTCTATATTTAGTGTTATCTACGGATTCACCTTCTTCGTCCTTGGTGAGTTTAGTGTCCGAGGACATGGGTGTTTTAGTTGGTTTGGAATCTTCAAGACCAAATTTCTTAAGCATGTCTTTTATATATTTAGATTGGTTAAAGAAAATACCATCTTCTAGTTGTTTAATTTGAAGTCCTAGAAAGAAGTTTAACTCACCCATCATACTCATTTCAAACTCGTCATGCATGATTTTAGAAAAATCATTACATAGTTCTTGACAAGTTGATCCGAATATAATGTCATCAACGTATATTTGAACAATAATAATTTGTGATTCCTTTTTCTTAGTAAAAAGAGTATTATCTACTAATCCCATAGTATATTTGTTATCAACAAGAAAAGTCTTAAGACGGTCGTACCAAGCTTTAGGTGCTTGTTTAAGGCCATATAATGCTTTCTTGAGTTTGAAGACATGATGTGGTTTCTCAAAGTCGGTAAAACCGGGAGGTTGAGCAACATACACTTCTTCGTTAATAAACCCATTTAGGAATGCACTTTTAACATCCATTTGAAATAATTTAAAGTCATAAGCATGCATAAAGCAAGTAATATTCTAATAGATTCAAGTCTAGCTACCGGTGCATAAGTTTCATCATAGTCAATTCCTTCTTGTTGATTATAACCTTGTGCAACAAGCCTAGCTTTGTTTCTAGATACTATACCATTTTCATCCATTTTGTTTGAAGAACCCATTTTGTTCCAATTATAGTTTGATCTTTGGGTTTTGGAACTAGTTTCCAAACATCATTTCTAACGAATTGGTTTAATTCTTCTTGCATGGCAATTACCCATGATTCATCTTTTATTGCTTCATTTATGGTTTTTGGTTCAATGGTGGATACAAAACAAAAAAGATTACTTTGATTTTGAGCTTGTGACCTTAAGGTTCTTTGATTAAGTTGTCCTATGACCTTTTCTAATGGATGACTTTTAGATTCTTTGATGTTGACAATTCCTTTATTTAATGGTTCATCTTCCTTGTTATTATTAATTTGACTTTCTATTATTTGACTTTCAACTAAGTCATCATCTACCAAAGGTGATGTCTTAGAGGGAGGTGGACTTTCGTCAAATGTTATGTTCAACGATTCCTCGACTATCATTGTTTCTTTATTTTGGACAATGTAAGCTTTACTAGTTTGAGAGTAACCAAGAAATACACCTTCATAAGACTTTGGGTCAAACTTGGTGAGATAATCCTTAGTATTAAGAATAAAACATTTACAACCAAAGACTTTAAAATATCCTAATGTTGGCTTTTTACCTTTATAAAGTTCATATGGTGTTTTGTTTAGGAAAGGACGTATTAGGACTCTATTTAAAATATATGTAGAAGTGTCAACGGCGTTACACCAAAACTTTTGAGGAATGTTTTGTTCATTAAGCATTGTTCTACTCATTTCTTGAATTGTTCTATTTTTCCGTTCTACTACTCCATTTGATTGAGGTGTTCGTGGAGCTGAAAAGTTATGTGTTATACCATTTGTATCACAAAAGTTTCCAAATTGAGTTTCGTTGTCAAATTCACGACCATGATCCGTTCGGATCGACACAATTTTGACACCTAGGAGATTTTTAATTTTCTTGCTAAGTATTTCAAATTTATCAAAAGCTTCATTTTGGTTTTCAAAAATAACGTCCAAGTAAACCTTGAGTAATCATCTACTATGACCAAAGTGTATAAGTTGCCTCCATAGCTTCTTATAGCGGATGGTCCAAACAAGTCCATATGTAATAATTCTAGACACTTAGATGTGGACACCATATTTTTAGATTTGTGACTACTATGTGTTTGTTTACCAATTTTGCAAGCGTCACAAAAGTGTTGGTCATATTTTAGTTTTGGTAAATTTTTAACCAACTCTTTTGAAGATAGGTTTTGTATAAGTCTCATATTAGCGTGACTTAAGCGTCTATGCCAAAGATGAGCTATCGTCTAATGTTGTTAGGCAAAGTTTGTCATTATATGTTTAATCTATTTTCATGACGATATATGTTATTTTTCCTAACTCCTTTAGCTATGGTGATACCATCTTTTAGTATTTTACTACCATTTTCATCAAATAGTACTTTATACTTTTTATCACATAGTTGGCTAATACTAAGTAGATTAAATCCTAACCTATCCACATGAGCAACATTTTCAATAGTTAGAGAGTTATGAGCAATCGTACCTTTGCCAATGATTTTGCTTTTGAGATTGCTACCGAAAGTGACATTACCTCCGTCATACTCTTGGTATGAGAAGAGACTTTGTTGCCGATGTATGCGTGAGCATCCACTATCTTTAATCCATTCATCAGGTTCCAATCCAACTTTCAAGCATACCTAAGAAGCAAATAACTCAAACATTTGGTCCCCAATATCTCATGGGTCCGTTTGGGTTAAACATACCATTTATTTGATTCATGTATGGAAATGATGGGTAAGGGTTCCATGGCATGTAATTTGCAGTTTGATATGGTCTAGGGAAGTTTTGATTCCAACGTTGTGTGTTGGTAGTTAGGTTGAGCGTTGTGGTTGCTCTTAGGAAGGCCGTTTGGCAGGTTTTTATATCGTTGTTGAGTAGTTTTTGATCTAAATTCATTTTAACAAGTCTCACGATATAATGGCTGGTTTTAGTTTAACATTATCATTGGTTTTCTTTGTTACTTTAACAAATTGATGCGGTCCGTATGCGAACATACGTTCTGTTTGAAGTACCAGCGGTACCATTTTGCACAGACCCTTATTTTGGTTCCGTCGGTCCGTCTTGTCTGCAGGCAATTTTGACAGAATGTTACGTCCTTTTCGCCGTTTTGTTTTGACTCTTTGGAATTAATACTTCATTAAAACCTAGCCCATTCATGTCTCATGGTGTTTTATGAATTTTAACTATTTCATCGGCAATAGCGATGTTTTTGTTAAACCTTTTAAACTTAGAATTATTTTCTATTAAAACTTCTTGTGTGAGCTTTAGGTTTTCTATTTCAAGATTAAGCTCTTGACATGATTTACAATCATCGTCATTTGCTTTTCCCTTTTCAAGTCGTTTTGCTTTTTCTTTTAACTCATATACCTCATTTTCCAAAAACTCCTTTTTGGGTTTTAGAAATTTATTTTTAGTTATGATTTTTAGACTTAGCTCACACAATTGATTATATTGTTTTTGCAAGGTGTCATCATCTATAGAAGAATAAGAAGAGTGGGAAAGTACCTCATTTGACTCATGTGCCATTAGAGCGATCTCTTCCTTGCTTGATTCTTCATCGTCTTCACTATCACTCCAAGCACCACTTACAAAAGCTCGTTGAGTTTTGCTTTTAGGTGGCTTGGGACATTCTCCTATGAGATGACTTGCATCACCACATCTAAAACACTTTCTTTCACCTTTAATCTTCTTATCATCCCGATCTTTTCTGAATGGCTTCTTTTCTTCTCGAGGTTGTCTTACAAACTTTCCTCTTCTTCTAAAGAACTTCTTGAAATCTCTAACGGCCATGGCATACTCCTCATCTTCACTATCGGAACAAGATTCACCATCATCACTTGATTCGCCTTTGCTTTAGAAACAGCAGTTTGATCTTCTCCTTTCTTCCTTTGATGATCTCGAATCTTTCTCCATTACCATTTCGTGAACTTTGAGGTTGCCAATTAGCTCGTCTAGTGACATTATTGTGAGATCTTTTGATTCTTCAATAGCGGTCACTTTAGCTCTCCATTTGGGATGGAGTGCTCTAAGAAATTTCCCGACAAAGTTCTTACTACGAAAAGATTCATCAAGTGCTTTAAGTGATGTAATGATAGTGTTAAAGCGAGCAAAGCCACAATCAATGGTTTCATCTTCAGGGATAACAAATTGTTCATATTGTTGAACAAGAAGATCAATTTTGTTATCCTTGACTTGTGAATTACCTTGATGTGTAACAATTAAAGATTCCCAAATATCTTTGGCGGTTTCACATAAAAATTCTTTCATATTCTTTTCTAGGTAAAGCATTATAAAGCATCATTTTAGCTTCATTATTTTTAGCAACTAATTTCTTTTGTTCATCAACGGAAATATCCTTTGTTGTAGAACTAAAATCCCCTTTAACAATAATAACCAAAGATCTATATCTTTTGATTTTACATATGTTTCAAAACGGTTTTCCAATAGATAAATCCATTGGTTTCAAAGAGTGGTGGTCTTTGCATAGATTGCCCTTCTTTAAAGTTTTGAGAATCCATGGATCGTTTCAAGTTTATAAAATACAAGTTATTTTAGAAATTCTTGAGCAGCGAGGCTCTGGTACCAATTGTAGAAAACTAGAAGGGGGTTGAATAGTTTACCGATTAAAATCTTTGTTTTGAAACTTATTGAAAGATCAATTGATATTGATCTTAAGTATGTTAATGAAATATGCAAGCAATATGTATAGAGTAAATAAGGAAAGAAATGATCAAACCACAACAAGTTGTTTATAGTGGTTCGGCCTACAAGGACTCTTTTTCCTTGCCCTACTCCACTCCCGAGTCTCACACTCGAGAGTTTAACTTCACTAGTCAACAAGCTCCTTTCACCGCGGAGAAAACCTTTACACTTAGCTTACACTATTTCCGACACTAAGCTAGATGTCGAGTTCTTTCCAAGGGTACAACAACTCCCACACACAAATGTATTTTGAGGACTAAAATACTAACCACTCACACTCACAAGATTATGATGGTTTGATACAACAATGAAGTATGAATCAACACTAGATCATACAACACTAAATAAAAAGACTTCCAACTTCGTTGAAGCTTGAATATGACTTGATCTTCTTTGCTACAAAAGAGATCACTAATATATGATGAAACCGAGTTAGAAAGGTTAGAGAAGATATGTATGAGAGTATGTTAGAAAGGGATGAGAAACTACTTGGCTTGGCATTGCTGTTTATAGCCAAATTGGGCCGGGCGTCCGCGGACCGGACCCTGGGTTCGCCCGTGTACCAATTTGGTACGCCGGAGTCGGACAGTCAAGATATCAAATCTTGCCTAAAGTCAACTCTATCTAAGTGAGATTGTGCAAGATATGAAGAGTACAAATCTTCACAAAATATCTAATGGAATCTTTCAATGATTTCCATGATGTAATACATGATGTCAAATGTTGTATTACTATTTATAGAACTATGCAAATGCTTAAGTAGTGTTTGGTTTTAAGAACCTAACACATTCTACAAACTACTATCATACATAATGATTAGAGTCATATCAAGATGTTACTAATCATAAATGTAAATGCTTGAATGATGAATATATTGTTTGTGAAAGCTTGTTTTAATATCTAATAAACTTGACAAGCTTTAAGCTTTTATAAATTAAATTTACTTTTGTCGTTAACAAAACTTAGGCAAAGATCAAAAATATGAATAACGTTTAATGACGATATTTGTATTAACATGTATATATCAAAAATAAAATAATGGCCGTAGTATTTCTCTTTTATATTCTATGTTTGACATAACACACTTTGAATATTGAGGCAATATTCATTTTCTAAGTGTGGAAATTCTCGCGAATTTTATCATGTAATTATTCCACCAATTTCCCGTTTTAGCTGGGGCACTTTTTTGGAGTAAGTGTTTTCATACTACGACCAAATGTGTCAGTCCACCATGTCTAGCATACAAAAGGATTGGCTAATCCAGGAGCAAGCGGCTCTTGGTAAAGATATCTCAAATCCGTTGATGGCTTGCAATTTGCCCAAAATTGTATGGTGTTCGACTCACCATATCTTTAATTAGTGAAAAGTTGCATGCTAGCCCGCCAAGTTTATGGCTTGTGGTAAAGAAGCGATTGGAAAGAAGCCATAATTGTCGACTCACCAAAGATAATATTGATAATTTATCTAGAGTTGGCTAGTCAACAAGCGGCTTACGGTAGGAGCAAATCAAATCGTTCTGACTTATGATTTGCTCAAAATCATTTGGTTATCATTGTGCCAAAGTTCTTACTTGAACTAAAACAATTGGCTACTCCAGAAGTAATGGCTTTTGGTAAAGAGATGAAATCCATTAATTTTCCTTAAAACATTTAGGGACTAGCAATATCTTAGTGTGGGGGATTGATGAGTGTCTAAATACTAATCATTTTATCTTTGTTTAGAATGTCAAAAACAAATAGAAAACACTCGAGAAATGCATCAAAATGATAAAAATATATCACAAACAAGTGTTTTATGTGTTTTAAATGCAAAAATATCAAAATCAGGTGAAAAACATATCAAGTTTGCATAATTGGCAGTTTTAGTCCCCAAGTTTAAAAAGTTGTCAAAAACAGTCCCTGGTATATCAAAATAAAGTAAAATGTCATTTAAGATCCATGGGATTCAAGAGTTGTCAAAATTGGTCCTTGAAATTCAAAATTGCAAATTACTTAGGTCCCTTAACTTTTAAAAATGACAAAATGGTCTTGGACATTTAAAATGGAAAACATCATCATTAGTCCTTGTACTATTCATATATGGCAGGTTTGGTCCTTGTGATAACTTTGGAAACTTGTCCAAGATCGAGTCCCTCATGTTTTGGCGAATGCATGAATGGTCCTTGTCATAATCAAAACCAAACAGAACCACTTTTGTGTATTTAAGAACCATTAACCAAAAGACCCGCCATTTAGCGCGGCCCCCCAATTGAACCCCCTTCATATTAATATCCGGTCAAATATAGTCAACCCGCCAAAAACCACTGCTTATTGTTCATCCCTTCATCATGCAGTAAATCCAATACCGATTGGTTTCACCACACCATGCCCACTCTCCACCTCACCACTGCCTTACTCACACCTACCCCACCACCCCTCCACCTCCCAACATCCCAAGTTTCTTTAATTGCCCAAACTGCTCTTGACTATTTTGGTAAAATCTCCACAATGGTATATGATTACTTTGATCAATCCAATGGTTGGATTGAGGTGGGAAAAGATGAGACAAGGCTGAGTCTCAAAGATGATTATAAGGCGAGAAGGAATGTGAAGACTTATCTAGTGTAATTTAATTGATTAAGCTTATGGTTTAATATTTTCAAGCTTTCATGTGTATGTTTAAACCTTCAAGTTCTTGTTTAAGTGTTTTTAAGTATAAGTGAATCTTTATCAATCATAAATTTCCTTTTCATTCAGAGTTTATGTGAAATCTCAACTTCAAAGAATCTCAATTTATGCAAATGTTGTTATTTATTTTTGTTATTAAAACTGAAATAGATCACATAAGCTCCTAAATAGCTTAAACAATAGAAACTTTTAAAGCAGTTTAGAATTAAAAGCAGAAAAATCATAAAAATAATAAAAATAGTAGAGAAAATAAAAAATCAATGAAGAATTACAAAGGCGGTGAAGGTGATTTTGGATTGCTTATTGGTTTAGTGCTTCTTGGGAAGCTATAGGATCAATTCTCTCCAGGACCTTGGGTATCATTTCATTTGGAATCCATTTGTAAGCTCTTTTGATCCAATTTGGCATTCATGTTTAAGTGTTTATAAGCTTAAAAGCACTTTCTTCATGTTCATTAGTGTTAGTTAAATATAATTAAGCAATAAAAACAGTTGATTGTTCTTTAAATTTATAGTTATCAAAATCTCATTTTAGCAGTCAAAGATCATAGTTGTTATACCTCGGTTTATGATGTTAATGATGTTGATTAGTGTTCCTTTAGTCTAGTAAGTGATTATATGGAGTGCGCAATCAATTACATGGTCCAAATCGTGTTTTGCCTTGAAAAACATAAAGCAGATCTCAATAAGGAATTTGTTTGGGAAGCTGTTTAACTAAGTTAAAGGTTTTGTGTTATTGCTCATTGTTGTGTTGTGTCTCATTGGTCCATAATAACTCAAAGAAACAAGAAAAAACCAGTGCTTGATCATTAAAAGTCAAAATACCATTTGATAAATCTGTCTTGTTCAGCATTGGATTTTTAAGTTCTATGATCATGGTTTTGTGTTAATAAGTTGTTATACTTGCTCAATTTAGTCTTAATACACCTTAATACATCAATATCAGTGCTTAGGATCAATTACAATCTCATAAAAGTCAACTTAGTATAGTAAGTAAAAGTCAAAAATTTTTCCTTGGGTCGTTTTTGAATAAAATAGATTATTTTATATAGGATTATATATTAAGTTTCAATATTTGAATTTCTAGGATATTAAAATAGGTACGCTATCTTTAACCTAGTATTTTTTATATTTTCTAAACAACTTATTTACTAGCTTATTACTTAGCTTATTTAAGACCCCTTGTCAAAAAGAAGTGCTTACATTGCAGTTGTGGTACCCATTTCACAAGCTCTTAGAGAGCTTATTCATAGCCTCTAGCTTATGTGTTTTAGCTTTTGAGAAGCTCATCTAGGCTGACTCAAGGCTCCAAGTTTTATTTTCCATTTGTAGCTTATTTGATAAGCACGCATAGCTTTTATATTTGTCCATTTCATCTAGTCCACTTGAGTAGGTGTTTTCCACTTTTAATAAGCTTCTCAAAAGCTCTCGGTGAACAAAGCGAGAAAGTACTTTAGCTTTTTGAAAAACCAATAGTCACTTATTGGATTCACCTTGTTTGGACTTCAATCTATCACTTGGGCTAAGGCTGGGATTGGGACACATTTTGCTACTCAATTTTAGTACAAGTGCAAATTTGATTAGGTTTTATTTCATAAGCAATTGTGTTTTATTCAGTGTTCATTTAGCTTATAATTAGTTTAGCTTATTTCAATGCCTTTGCTCATTTCAGCTTATTAAGCCACTTGGCTTAAATCCATTTCTAGCCACTTTGTTGAATAATAAGCTCAAAACTGAGCTTATTAGTCATTTTCATAAAAAGTGGTAGTTGTAAAAATTGCTTATTTTCTTGTGCTTAATAAGTTGCAAAAAGAAAATCAAAAAAAAAATGTTTTGCAAAAAGGTGGGAGAGGGCTCGAACCTGGACCTCCCACGAGGCGTTAGTGTGACCTAGATACCCGGTTGCCTGGGTCTTTGGTGGTTATCTAGTGCCAATTAATATATAACCCCTCTTTGTCCCGTTTAGCTTATTTGGTTAATTTAGCTTATTTTGAGCTTATTTAAACTAGCTTTTGCAACTTTTGTATTTTTCATAAATTTGTATTAGTATAAAGAGTATTTTGTAAAAAGTTTGATTTTTCTTAATAGTTTTAGTATTTTTAAACATTTAATTAGTGTAAAATCTTATTTAATTCATAATAAAAAATATAATAGTCTAAAAAATATAAATCTTTTTTCTAAAATTTTCCTTTGTCATATATAAAGTAAGAAAATTGTTTTTTACACTTGTAGGACTTTTATTTCATAAATTTTACGTTTTGCTTGCCTTGTTTCGCGTAATTTTTATAAATACGCATACGTTCATTTAAATTCGTTTTTAGGTAATTTAAGTTTACATTTTAGTTAAAATAGTTTATTTAAGTTATTTTGTTTTATAAAATCACAAAAACATCATTGTAAAAATAGTGATAGCGTTTATTTAATATATTTTAACTTTTTAATCTATTTTAATTTGCATTTAAAATCGCGTAATTTATAGATCTTTTCTTTTTAGGTATAATTATTCATCAAAATCCTAATTGATCACTATCCTTAGTGATTATTCGACATCTGACGTGTTAAACACAATTCATCCTCCGTGGGACTTAACGACCAGGAATCCACTATATTCCTCGATCCTAAATTGCATTGATGTTTGAACTGTTTTAAGTTTCTTACGGTTAGCCATTCACAAGTGGCTAGCTTGTGTGAGATAACTTGACGGTTTTGCACGAATCAATTGTCAACGTCACGGAAATATCTCGCAAAGAAATGAAATGCCGCAAAACGCCATTCAAGTGTGTGAGATATTTGACATTTGGGGCATTGACTTTATGGGGCCATTTCCATCATCTCGAGGCAACAAATACATACTCGTGGCTGTTGACTATTTGTCAAAATGGGTTGAAGCGAAAGCTTTACCTACCAATGATGCCCGAATTGTTGTGAAATTTTTAAAATCTCTTTTTGCTAGGTTTGGAACTCCACGAGCTATAATTAGTGATCGCGGGTACACATTATTTCGCAATGACCAATTTGATCGCAAAAAGTATGGTGTAACCCACCGCTCACGCATACCACCCCCAAACAAGTGGGCAAGTGGAAGTCTCTAACCGTGGTATTAAAAGAATTTTGGAAAGAACAGTAGGCGAAAATCGTGTCATCTGGTCGGATAAACTAGATGACGCACTTGGGCCTTCCGCATAGCTTATAAAAACACCAATCGTGTACTCCATACAAGCTAGTGTACGGAAAGGCATGTCATCTTCCAATTGAGCTAGAGCACAAAGCATACCGCCTTGAAACATGCCAACTTTGATATTCAGACAGCTGGTGATCACCGGAAAGTTCAAATGAATGAATTAAATGAACTCCCTGATCAAGCATACGAGAACTCTTTGATCTACAAACAAAAGACAAAGAAGATTCATGACTCCAAAATCAAGAACCGCGGTTTCAACGTTGGTGATCGAGTCCTTCTTTTCAATTCAAGATTGAAGATATTATCGGGAAAGCTTAAGTCCGCTGGTCGACCATTCACTATTACTAAGGTTTATCCTTATGGTACTATTGAGTTATCTCAACCCGATGGTCCAAATTTTAAAGTAAATGGTCATCGATTAAAGCATTACTTTAGAGAGGACATTCCACCCCGGATTGTCCCGATCTACAAACTTTCCCATGAACCAATGATGCGGGATCGAGTCAAGCTTAGTGACTCGATAATCAAAAACAGTAGCACACACAATATGGGTTTTCACCCATATTTCTGACTTCTTTCTATTTTCTACCACCCTAGCTGGGGAGTTCCCCGCTGTGTATATAAGCTCCAAAAAAAAAAAATGTATATATCAAAAATCACAAAAATAATGGCCGTAGTATTTCCCTTTTACGTTCTATGTTTCGTCATAACCGCCGGTACTTTGAATATTGAGGGCAATATTCATTTAAGGTGGGGGGAATTCTCACGAATTTTATCATGTAATTATTCCACCCAATTCCCCCGTTTTTGGCCAAAAATTTTTTTTTTGGAGTAAGTGTTTTTCACTTACTCAGCAAATGGTAATCACTCCGCCATGTCTAACCCACATAAGGATTGGCTAATCCAGAGCAAACGCTCTTGGTAAAGATCTCAAATCCGTTATGGCTTGCAATTTACCCAAAATTGTATGGTGTTCAGCTCACCATATCTTTAACTAGTCAAGAGTTGGCTAGCCCGCAAGTTTATGGCTTGTGGTAAAGGCAGTTGGAAATCCATAATTGGTAATCGACTCACCAAAGATAATATTGATAATTTATCTAAGAGTTGGCTAGTCGAGAAGCAAGGCTTCTGGTAAAGACAAATCAAAACCGTTGAAAGCTGGTGATTTGCTCAAAATCATTTGGTTATCATTGTACCAAAGTTCTTACTTGAACTAAAACAATTGGCTACTCCATAAGTAATGGCTTTTGGTAAAGAGATGAAATCCATTAATTTTTCTCAAATCATTGCTAGGGACTAGCAATATCTTAGTGTGGGGATTGATGAGTGTCTAAATACTCATCATTTTTATACCGGTAATGCCAAAACATCTCTAAAACACTCAGAAATGCATTAAAATGATGAAAATATCACAAACAAGTGTTTTATGTGTTTTAAATCAAAAATATCAAAATCGTGAAAAAACGTATAAGTTTTGCATAATTGGCAGCTTTTAGTCCCCCAAGTTTAAAAAGTTGTCAAAAACAGTCCCTGGTAAATCAAAATAAAGAAAAATATCATTTAAGTCCTTAGGGATTCATAAGTTGTCAAAACAAGTCCTTGAAATTTAAAATTGCAAAATTACAACTTTAGTCCCTCAAGTTTTGAAAATGTCAAATAAGGTCCTTGGATATTTAAAAATGGGAAATTATCAAATATGGTCCATATGCTATTCACATTTGGCAGGATTGGTCCTTGTGTTAACTTTTAAAGGCCTGTGCTCGTCCTCAAGTTTGGGCGAATTACACAAATGGTCCTTATGATATTAAACAAACCATTAGACCCCTTTGTATTTTCCCCTGCCAAAACCCAAAAGAACCCCCTGTCATAACCTGTGACCCCCTAATTTGGACCCCCACTTATAATATCAAAAAGTCAAACCGGCCAAAGCGCCAAAATGCTTTTTCTACTGTGCATCTCCTCACCAACTCTGTAATCCCAAAAACTGTGAGCCGTTGTTTTTTTCAACATTCCACACCACCCAATAAAATTGTTACCAACTTTAACACCTCCATATCTTCCAAAAAGCTTTAATTAGCAAAACCTGCTCAAAAGAAAAAATGGCGCCAAAATTGCCATTTGGCAATGCAGGGGATGAGTGGATGAATCATGGGTGGAAATTGGGACTTGCTCAGAAATGTCGACAGAGATGAAAAAGATCAATATATAGAAGTTTGGTGCAATGTAATAAAATATCTTAGTGTAATTTAATTTTGTCATGTCGCTTTAATATTTTAAATTTTTCAGTGAATGTTTAAGCTTTGAAAGACCTTGTAATCATATCTTAGTGTAATAAAAACTTGTTTTTTCGCCAATTTTGTACACGAATTCAGTTTATTATTTCAAGTTCAAATTCTCAAAATACTCTATTGTTGTTATTAAGTTATTGTTTTATTTTTAAGCTCTTATAAGCTTTTGACAAAGCTTATAAGCTCTTAGAACCCTTAAGGAACCAGTTTTACTTAACAATTCCAAAATTACTAAAAATACAAAAAAAAAATTAGCTAAAAATAAAAAATCATGGAGAAGGTACAAGAAGACTGGTGAAGAGCTAATTTTGGATTGCTTATTGGTTTAGAGCTTCGAAGCCATAGAGTGATCTCAGTCCTTGGTTCTTTGTCTTGTGCATTAACTCATTTGTAAGCCATTTATTGAAAATTTGCATCTCCTAATATAAGTGTTTAGATATTGTTAATTCCAGTTCAATCTTGTTTAAATATAGTAACTACAAGTTAATAAATAGGTTACTTGGCTTAAAAGTTTGTTTTAGTATTAAAAGCTTAAAAACAGTTATATTAAGTGGTGTTTGAATCAAGCATGTTAAACTGTGTTAAGGTATTTAAGTTGTTAATTTTGTTGTTCTAAGTCACAATATCTATTAGCTTAGTCAAACCATAAAATCATCCTTGCTTAATAAAAAGTCAAAATCATCTTTTAAATCATCTTATGAGTTAACTGTTAGAAAATACATTGTGAAATTCATCATATTAGCTTAAAACCTGTTATTCTAGCTTAAGTTTATCTTATTTCAGCTTATTATAACACAATTAGTGAGTAGGATTAATTTAAAGTTCATATTAGTCAACTTAGTTCATTTTTTATAAAAAGTCAAAATATCACTTAAGCAGTTTTTGAATAAAATGAATAATTTTATATAGGATTCAATATTAAGATTTAGCTTAAATCCTTTTGGGATATTAAAATTTAGCTGCTAAACTTAATTAGAAAAATAATAGTTCACTTCTAATCAGCTTATAAAGTGCTTATCTCTTAGCTTATTTCAACCACTGTTTCAAGAACATGCTCTGTGCACAGTTGAGATAGCTCATTTCACAAGCTCATCTAGAGCTCATCGCTTAACTTTAGCTTGTGAAATTTAGCTTTTTGAGTAGCCAACCTAGCTGTCTCAAGATACCAATGTTCATTTTTCACTTTGTAGCTTATTTGATAAGCCTGCTTATGGCTTATTGTTTTGTCCATTTTAACTAGTACATAGAACAATCAGTGTTTATAGACTTTTTAATAAGCTCATTAAAAGCCTCTCTAGGACAACACTGTGAGAACTTTAGCTTTTTAGGAAGCTCAATTGGTCAACTTGTTAGTTGCAGTCTTTGTTTTCATTTCTTAGCTTATTATAGTGCTTAAAGTAGCTAGAAAGTACTTAGAAACCAATAAGTGTCCTGTGCAACAGTGTATCTTGTGCTTATTTTCTTATTGATCAGTGCTTATTTTTAAGTTATTTGCATTCTCAGTTGTTGTATAAGCTTATTTATAGTAGCTTAGCTTATTTCTAGTGTACTTGTGCTTATTTTCTAGCTTATAAGTCATTTAGCTTAAATCTTGTGCTTATTTCCAATTTTAGCTTAACTGTTGAGATACTTAGGCTTATTCTGAGCTTATTATCAGTTTTCATAAAAAGTTGTAGTTATAAAAATTGCTTATTTCATAGTGCTTAATTAGTTTGTAAAAGAAAATTCCAAAAATAAAATAGTTTGCAAAAAGGGAGTTGCTGGGATTCGAAACTTGGCCACCCAGCTCACCATACACACACCTCACCAACTGCTCTTGGGTCTTTGACTGGTTATCTCTTGCAATATTTAATACATAAGCCTTATTTTCTCATTTAGCTTATACGAATTAATCAGCTTATTTCTAGCTTATTAAAACAAGATTTTTCAGCTTTTGCATTTTTCTTAGTTTGGTATTAGTATAAAGTATTTTATAAAAAAGTTTCAGATTTTTCTAAATAGTTTTAGTATTTTTAATCATTTAATTAGCTTAAAACAGTATTTAATTCATAATAAAAAATATAAAAGTCTAAAAAATATAAATCTTTTTTCTAAAATTTTCTTTTGTCATATAATAAGTAAGAAAATTGTTTTTACACTTGTAGGACTTTTATTTCACAAATTTTACGTTTTTACTTGCGCACTCGCGTAATTTTTATACTTAACGTACGTTTTCATTTTAAGTCACGTTTTTAGATAATTTAAGTTTACGTTTTAGTTAAAATAGTTTATTTAAGTTATTTTGTTTTATAAATCACAAAAACATCATTATAAAAATAGTGATAGCGGTATTTAATATATTTTAACTTTTAATTTTCTTTAATTTGCATTTAAGCCCCTGTAATTTACAAACTTTTTCTTTATGTATAAATATTCCAAAATTCATCGATCACTATCCTTAGTGATTATTCGACATCTGTCTGTGTTAAACACCATTCATCCTCAGTGGGACTTAACGACACCAGAATCCACTAAATTCCTCTGATCTTAATTGCATTTGCTTTCGAAAGCTTTTTAAGTTTATTACGGTTGACCATTCACAAGTGGTCAGCTTGTGTGATTAAACTTGACCGTTTGGGAGCGAATCAAATTTTTGCGCTGCCGGGAGGTCTGTAAGCGTGTTTTAAGCAGTTTTCAGACCCGTACTTTATATACCATCGTTTGTAAAAGTTTTTTTGTAAAGTTATCATAAATCAAAAAGTTCATTAACACTTTTCCTAAAGTGTTAAAAACACCAAACAAAATATAAAACAACAAAACAATCGTAACGTTTTCTAGCTTGTATTTCCTTTAAGGTGATTCTTAAAGAGATACGATTTGGATAAACGAGACGATACCAAAAATATTGTCCTAAAGTTTTTAAACCTTTAGCACATATCCATACCTACGTCTTTTCAGTGGTACTTAATAAATACATAAAAATCAACCACCGCAAATCAAGGCAGTACACCTATTAACTGGGGGTGTGACCATAATAAGTTCCCGAACAACAGATTTAAATTGGACCATAATAAGTTCCCGAACCACCGCAAAAACTAGGGTTTTGTAGTTTAGGGGTTCTTGAAATCAAGTTAGGGGTTTGATAATTCAAGTTATAATTGGACTATTGAAGGGTTCAATTGCTCGAGAAGCTCGAAATCCATCTGAATCGTCTCCTCAGATTGTTCTTCCCCACTCGAAAATACTCCTTAATTTGTAAGATTTTGTATTTTCTTTTGATGAATAAATTTCTAAGTTGTAATCATATAGATATGAGTTGTCGACACAAACAGAAATATGTAATTAGTGACAATGTTGTTATGGTCGAAGTAATAATGTTAAAAATTTGAGATTTGTTATCTCTCTTTCCTTTCGAAACTGATAGATTGAATTGGCTAATTTGTTGTTGTTTAGTGTGTGGCAAACCTTCGAAAGAATAACAATTAAAACGTAGTATTGGCACTAATCGGAAACATATCTTGTGACGTTAATCGGGTCTACCAGTAGGGTCGTTAGGGAGGTTTTACGATCGGGTCAGGTTCGAGTCGAGACCCGTACAAGTCAAACTGTACACCCAGTTGTAACTTGCGTTCGGTTAAGAGAAACCCACGTTGAAGTACCTATTTTGCATCATACCGTCACAAAACCCGTAAGGGTGTGACTGGTATCAAACCTTCCATTCGAGTTAAGTGGTACTAGCAAAACATAAGTTGAACTTGGCCACTATCTCTACGTCTTTCCCAAGTATACATGGACATTGTTGCTAGTATAGGTTGTTGTGATCATCATTGTTGATGTAAATGTCTGCTTTACTTCCTTCTGTTTTGAGTCTCGATAGACACTCACTCCATTCCCGGGCTCGATATCGAGCCTTTAGCTCACCGTCTCCTCTTGTCAAAATACAGGTTTTAAAATTGGTCCTAGTGTCACATGCATGTATTCTCAAATTTGGACTAGGGGGTCGAGTCGAGAATCCAAGCCGGGTTATACCTAACTGTTGCAAATCACTAGCCAAAGTGAATTGAAAAGCCAATGTTATTCTTATTGTTGTTTTCTGTGTACAAGTAAACCTAAAAGGATGTCATGGCTAGATACGATGCAAGGGTGCGTTGAGTTTCCTTTCGGGATCTTGCTTATGGTTTTCTAACTGTCTCGAGTCTTTTCTCCTTTGGCCATCCGAGCTCGAAGTACGAGCATAGTATTTTAGATCTTAACGTTAAAATGGTTCAGGGAAAGTTGAAAACTTTACCTGTTATATGATAGGAAAACTAGTATGAGTTGTAGTCCATTAAGCTCGTGGGTAAATTGTTGGGTCGAAGCCCAACAGGCCCGGTTGTGGGAATTTACCTCAATACTGGCTTGGAGTCCACTCATGTTTGCCAAAAGAGATGCGTTTGATATCCTGTCGACATTCCCAAATCGGTTTTGTAATCTCCGCGTCATATAGCAAAGTAAAGAAATAAATAAAACTTGAAAAATCGACTCGTTAAATAAAATGAGTTTTACACCTAAATTATGAATTTTCTTATTATACTCCTTAAATTAAATTATTGAAAACATAAACCTATATTTTGTTATGACTCAAATGGGAGTTATATTCAAAAATTTGTTAAAAACTTAGAGTTGGTAAATGTTTACTTACAATTATTTAATCTCAATAAGAAATACCTTTATGAAATTTTGACGATAGTCATCTTGGACAAAAAGGTTATACATCCGGGTCATGCCCAATATCCTATAAATATACTATATATCTTCCATAACAATTTGAAATAATTATATCAACACTTACAAGCATAATTATTTTCTTTAATGTATACATTTGACACGTGAAATGTATTCTGGAAATTTACAAATATGTACAATTTGAATTATGCTTAAAACTTTTCTTTTAGTAACAACATAAAAATATATATCAGTTATATATATATCTATATGGTTATATGTATGCATGCTTCCTTAATTCTAGATGTCCCCTTAGTCCGATAATGTCCAAATAAATGTACATACCTTTCGTACATCCTCATTAGGTTATCATCAAACCAAAGCCTTGTTCTTCCTTGATATACTTCTGCGCATACCCTTCCAAGAGCCAATACTACAAACATTAGAAAAAATGTTCTAAACTTAACCAATGCCACATAAACAACAACAACAACAAAACAAACATTTAAAGTTTATAAAGTTAGTT
The DNA here is from genome assembly GCA_910596185.1 of Chrysanthemum makinoi. NCBI lineage: Eukaryota > Viridiplantae > Streptophyta > Magnoliopsida > Asterales > Asteraceae > Chrysanthemum > Chrysanthemum makinoi. Next base: position 309,635,061 of record OU343225.1, on the reverse strand, counting down.
AAACTTTATCGAGTCTTAAACATAAAGACTAAATATGCCGTACTTAATTAGGTTGCGTGTCGGAGCCGCAATGCTATCACCCTTGATTTAATTCCCTTAGAAGATCCTTGCACATTGCCAAGGTGAGTTTCATAGCCCCTACTTTAATTGTTTTATACTATTTTGGGGAAGATACATGCCTATTTTACTTAAATGATTTTAATTATTGAAATGGTGCATTTCCATGCATACTATGTTTTATGATTGATATGTTTAAAGATAAATCACACATTGATGTTCTACGGACCATACCATAATGCTTGACTTAGAATATTACGCAGCTTAGCCTAAGTCCTTAGATCCCACTTTGCCCTTTTCATGAACCAATAATTCTGGGAAGCGCGAATGCTATAAATAGATCTATTGGGGGTGACTCCCCTGTTCGGTTGACCCCGCATGGGTCAAGGCGAAACATATAGCATGTCGGGACCGAGTGTATTGGGATAAACACTCGCCATGGGCTCTTTATTTGTATGACTTCTTTGTGCATACAGAAACTATCGTAGCTTCGGTTGCATGAACTTAGTGCTAGCGTAATAGATTTATAATATATGGCATTATATTCATTATAATGTGCATATACTCTTTTTATGGTCCACTAATAAAAATTCTTTTATGAAATTCTTTAATGAAATGTAATCATAAATTTTATGACATTATGCAAGACGTAATGATCATCAAAAACCAAATGTGAAATGGCATACTGAAGTGCCTTTTAAATAAACCTATGAACTCACCAGCGTAAGCTGGCCCCTTTTAGCATGTATATTCAGGTTTTGAGGTGATAGCTTATCTTTGGAGGCGCAAGGCAAAGGCATGGCATGGTCATAGACGACTCTGATTTATGTTTATAATGGGCCATTTTCCGCACCAGTCAATATTGTAAACATTGTTTCAAGAATGAATAATAAAAGTTTCTTTATAAAAATCAGTTGTTCTATGCTTATGTTGTGATATCAATTTAGTAGCACCCCAATACTTGTATGCTTCCGCTGAGCCATTTTGGGGGTGTTACAGATTGGCATCAGAGCCTAGGTTATAGATAATTGGGTATTTTTAGAACCTAGACTATAACTACTTTTACAAAAACTTTACCCTATGACCGACACGTGCCTGCCTGCCAAGCTGATGCCTCACTTATGATCATGCCGAGATCATACTTGATAAGATACATGTTTTATCACTGCTCACCTAATTTCATTATAGGTTATAATTATTTTCCCTATACGTATAATTACGTATCACTGCACTACACCTTTTCCCTCACATAAAGAGAATAATTGTTCTAATCCTTCAAGACAACCTTTAAAAGTATTGGGACATATTACTAGCGTAACTAAGCTAAGTATTTCAAAATTCATTGAACCTCGGTTGAATATAGATTGATCACCTATATTTAACCAGGGACAGTGGGACATAGCCTGATCACCTATGTCCGACTCAGAGGTGAATTTTACAATACTTAGGATAGTTATAATAGCGTTATGTCCAGTGAAATTTGATTAATGTTAATATTGTAATAAACATGTAATAAGCCACACATTGGCGTTACACTAAAACCACTCACTGGCATTCCTTAATCACAAGCCACTCATTGGCATTCCTTAATCACAGGCCACTCACTAGCATTCCTTAATCACAAGCCACTCACTGGAATTCCTAAATCATAAGCCACTCACTGGCATTCCTTAATCATAAGCCACTCATCATAAGCCACTCACTGGCGTCACATTATTATTTCCCTATATAGAATATTTCCATGTCACAATCGGGTTATGTTATAGTCACTCCTACCCCAAACCTTACATTCCGTGGATGAATCAAACTATTTTAGGAGCAACCTTCTAATAGCACCTATGAGAAAGATACAATAAACCTTTGGCAAAATCTAGAAAGGCATGATAAAGGACCAATGATCCCACAGAAACTTGAAAACTTTACGCCCTACCCTGAGAATTAAATACCTAGAAGCTCCACCTACCTCTTAAGAATAACAGTGCCTACCTTGTTACCCTCCTACAAACGAAATAAAAGAGTTTCCATACAAACTATTTCCGATTATCCCTCAAACCATTATACTTCATGAATCACTTCATCAATCATTCTACAAACCAAATTACCACCTTACCATTACACCATAAAGTAAACTACAATTCTACCCATACCTTGCCAAAATAAAGTGCTCCTTAATACTTTGAAAAGTATTCCAGAACCACTCTATTGGTTACTTAATTCCTTGAAATGTGTTTTAAGTTAATACCCCATAAACAGAAATGATCAATGTCCTCCTTGATAGCTAAGCCTGACCTTAGGATGTATCCTACACCTCTGCCTAAAACCATAGATAACCATGAGGTTCATCAACTATTAAACCTCCATCCTTACCCAACTTAGATAACTAAACCCAACTCATAGCTATGGGTAAATGTTATATCCTGCTACACATCCTTGCTACAATAAAATTTTTAAATTGAAGAATTTCCCTTTAAAATCCAACAATAATACTTTCCAAATCCCTCGTTAAAATGAGATCAAATGCTGAAACACTAAAAGTTTCGCAAAACTTCCTTATACACCCCATAATTAAGAACCGGTTTTACAATCTTTTGAAAATATGTCATTTTTACACATTATCAATTTTGAAATCTGATCTTAGTCAAACTTGTATAAACATTTAGTCGAAAGAGAAATTTGAAAACAAATGTTTCTTCATCCCTTAAGAATCAACCTATATACTTTAGAATCATGAAACGCCAGAAATGGGTACGTTTTGATAAGACCTTGAGAAGTTAGAGATGCCCACACTAACAACATAGTGAAACCTCATAACATCAAAACTTGGAACCTTCACCCAATGAACCTACCCCAGAAAATCATGGCACCTCAGATAGAGGATGTGCTGCTGACATAACACCTAGGTACCCATAACCAAAGAGGAAACCCTAGAACAACCTAGGGAACATTCAAAACTTGTTCCAAATACCATCACCTCGTTCTCGATACCCTATCGGGTAACGTAAATTGAGATCCGGGATGGATCTCCTGTAAGGTGGGTAGACTATAACAACCTGTAAAATTTCGGATTATTATAATAATATTTATCACGTCAGAAAATTCAAATCGGTTATTTTCTGACCGATGTCAATATTTAGATTTAAAATGATGAGAGGTCATCTCGTTTCTTTTAAAAATAAGACACCGCACACGATACTTGTCCACCAAGTATCTGTATAATAAATGTGAAATTCATTATTGTCCAAGTTAAAATTTAAGCATACCTAAGCTTAATCCATTGTTTCGAGAAGTTATTCCGCATACTGCAGCGCAGTAGCATGCAAAAATAAAAAAAATAAATAATGAGATAAGTGAAATATACACATTTTATCATTCAAGGATAATTTACGGAAGAAAACAAGAGGTTATCTCGTGAATTTAGAAAGTCATAACACCGCACGCATACCGACACCAAATTAATAACGGCAAACAGTTATACTCACATTTCTAAGTAATAATGATGTTATATTATTACGTTTAAGAAATCGTCTCCGAAAATATAATTCCTACATTTTTCAGGTACCAGGAAGGTACGTTTACTCGAGAATTCAACAAAACACGGAGTACAATCCATACTGTATAATATTAAAAACAAAATAAAACAAATACTAATAACCACCTCTAGAATTGATCTGTAGCTTTCACCCTCCTCTTTTCTGTCCCCTACGCCACTGCTACCCTACTACCTCTCTCCTCTTCTTGTCGACAACCACAGAAGAATCCCAAACACAAATATGGTGTTATCTTCTTCCTTTGGAGAGTCAAGCGCAGAAGTCAACACCACCATTACTACAAATAGTCATCTACTTACCTAGGTATTCATAAGACCTTTTATAGGTGCGGCTGAGGACAAGAAGGGATGCCAAGAGAAGCGACCACTTTTCAACCAAGATGAGAAAGAAGAAACACAACATTCCCTTTTGTTCATGTATAAATAGAGGCGATTTTCACATGATTTCTACACTTACACACAATTTTCACAAAAACTAGGGTTTTGTAGTTTAGGGGTTCTTGAAATCAAGTTAGGGGTTTGATAATTCAAGTTATAATTGGACTATTGAAGGGTTCAATTGCTCGAGAAGCTCGAAATCCATCCGAATCGTCTCCTCGGATTGTTCTTCCCCACTCGACAATACTCCTTAATTTGTAAGATTTTGTATTTTCTTTTGATGAATAAATTTCTAAGTTGTAATCATATAGATATGAGTTGTCGACACAAACAGAAATATGTAATTAGTGATAATGTTGTTATGGTCGAATGTTATGAGTAGCATTCAAAATGGAAAGTCAAACAAGAAAAGTCAACATTTCTCCTTCCTCCCATTTTCTCCTTCCTCCCATTGTATAAATACATCTTCTTCATTACATTTCTAGATATCAATTCACTTGTAAACAATTACTCTTCTCTGTAAACAACTCATCTCATAATAACAAATCTTTTCTTCATATTCGAGTTCCATTCTTGTTCCTGGAATTCCTGTGTGTTGAAACAGGCTATCTTCGATTCACTTTGAATCCTGGATTAGTCATATCTTCATATCTTGTTTGTACATAACAATTGGTATCAGAGCCACTTTTCTGGCTAGATACATTACCCACAATTCTGTTACCAATTTACCAACCACCCATAAATACCACCATCACCATCATAATTCACCATTCTCACTTTACCACCAAAACAGATAACTACTTTCTCTCCCTACTTTCTAACCGTCATGAAACCAGTTCTTGAATAAAACCTGTTAGTTACATTCTGTTACAAGTTGTTACAGTCAGTTCTTGGATTCTTGATTCATTTTCTTGATTAAATGGCTCCTAATACACGTGCTAGCACAAGTACTGAAGACATTTCCATGAGGGAGATGATGCAACAGTTAAGAGAAGAGTTAAAGAGGGAGTTATTGGAAGAATTGAGGAATAATGCTGGTAATGGTGATCAAGGTATGGTGATGATGAACCAGGGTACAAATCAGGGACAAAACACTCAATTCCACAGGGTTACAAGGCTTGAGTTTCCAAAGTTTGGGGGTGACAATGTCAGGGATTGGATGTTTAGATGTGAGCAATTCTTCACAGTTGATAATGTTCCTGATGCACAAAAGGTAAACCTGATCTCTATTCACCTTTATGATGTTGCTTTGATGTGGCATAGGCAAATTATGAGGTTGATAGGAGATACTATAACTTGGCCAGTGTATAGAGATGCAATCTTGGCTAGGTTTGGTAAAGTCTATGATGATCCATTAGCTGAGATTAAGAAATTGAAACAAAATGGTCCTGTACAACAGTATATTGATGAATATGACAAGTTGTTGTGTAGAGTTGATTTGAGTGAGGAGCAGTCTATGAGTTTCTTTAGTGCAGGATTGTATAGTGAAATTGAACTTGCAGTTAGGATGTTTAAACCAAGGTCTTTGGCTGAGATGTATGGTTTGTGTAGACTGCAAGAATCACAGTTGAATGGGGCTAAACAAAGAAACAAGATGCCTGTATTGCCTACACCTAGATATCCTACTCAAAACACAAATGTGATCAACAGTCCTAAACCATTATCTTTACCTGCACCTAATGCTAGTTGGAGAACTAAACCAACCACCTCTACTAGTACTCATTATAGAAAATAGTTGACTCAGAAGGAGATGGAGGAGAAAAGAACTAAGGGTCTATGTTTTTACTGTGATCAAAAGTATTTCCCTGGCCATAAATGTAGCAGTCAAGTGTTTTTGTTGGAATTTATGGTAGACAAAGATGAGGAAGAGGAGATAAGGGGTGAAACAGAGGAGGGTGGAGAAGAAGAGATGATTGTTTGGTCTCAACCTGAGGAAGAGGAAAATGCAATAAGTCCACAAATCTCCTTACATGCCCTTACTGGTGTATACCATTACCAAACCATGAGAGTGAATGGTCTAGTTGGTAAGTATGATTTGCACATTCTCATTGATTCAGGAAGTACTCACAACTTTTTGGATATTAATACAGCTAAGAAATTGGGCTGCAAAACCAAACAATCCTATCCATTACAAGTTACAGTAGCTGGGGGCAGAAATTTGGTGAGTAATACTATGTGTCATGATTTCACTTGGTCTTTACAAGGAGAACCTTTTACTTCTTCAGTGATGATTTTACCTTTGGGTGGGTGTGAAATGGTGTTGGGGATACAATGGTTGTCTACACTGGGAAACATCTGTTGTAACTTCAAAACCTTGAAAATGAGCTTTAATTACAGAGGTAAGACTATGACTTTGAGAGGTACTAACAAGGCAACTGTTTTGTGGATGAATGGGAAACAAACTGCAAGAGTTCAATGTAATGCAATGTCCATGTGTGTCTATCCTTCTGCTGTAGTCAACATGGTACAAGCTAAAGAGCCAGCTGTTATAAGGAGTGTTTGGGATCCTTTGTTATTGGAATTTGCAGATGTTTTTGCTGTACCCACAACTCTTCCACCAAACAGATCTTATGACCACAAAATCCCTCTCAAAGAAGGCACACAACCCATCAACATTAGACCTTATAGACATCCTCCTACTCAGAAGGATGCCATTGAGTTAATGGTGAAGGAACTATTGGAGTCAGGGGTTATAAGACATAGCCAAAGTTCTTTTGCATCACCTATTGTTATGGTCAAGAAAAAGGATGGTAGTTGGCGTATGTGTATTGATTACAGGCAGTTAAACACACACACCATTAAAGACAAGTTTCCTATTCCACTCATTGAAGAGCTTATTGATGAGTTACATGGATCAGTGGTCTTCTCTAAATTGGACTTGAGGTCTGGCTACCATCAGATTAGAATGTATGAAGATGACATTTCCAAGACTGCTTTCAAAACACATGAAGGGCATTATGAGTTTCTAGTCATGCCTTTTGGACTCACTAATGCTCCTTCCACATTTCAGGCACTCATGAATGATGTTTTCAGGCCTTTTTTGAGGAAATTTACCTTGGTTTTCTTTGATGATATCCTGGTCTACAGTCCTTCTATGGAAAGCCATGTTATACATTTGAGGACAGTGTTGCAAACAATGAGATCTCATCAACTGTATGCCAAGCAGAGCAAGTGTGTCTTTGGAGCTACACATGTGGAATACTTGGGGCATATCATTACTGATAAAGGTGTGGCAACTGACCCTTCTAAGGTGGAAGCAATGGAGAAATGGCCTGTTCCAAAAACTTTGAAACAGTTGAGAGGTTTCTTGGGCTTGACAGGCTACTATAGAAGGTTCATCAGAGATTATGCCATTATTAGCCAACCATTGACTGCTCTATTGAAGAAAAATGCATTCAAGTGGGGGGAATCAGCTCAAGTGGCTTTTGAAGAACTTAAGAAGGCCATGATGAGTGCTCCAGTATTGCAAATGCCAAACTTTGCAGAAACCTTTGTGATTGAAACTGATGCTTCAGGAGTTGGCATAGGGGCAGTGTTGTTACAAAAGGGTCATCCATTTGCTTTCATGAGCAAGGCTTTAGCTCCTAAACATCAGTCCTTGTCTACATATGAAAAAGAGTTTCTTGCAGTCCTACAAGCATTGGAGAAATGGAGGGGATATTTGATGGACAGGCATTTCATCATAAAAACAGATCATTTGAGCCTAAAGTACCTTATGGAGCAAAGATTCACCACACCAACACAGTTAAAATGGCTTCCTAAGCTCATGGGTTATGATTATGAGATTGTCTACAAAAAAGGATCAGAAAATGCTGTAGCAGATGCATTATCCAGAGTTGTGCCAAAAAATGGTAAAGTTTTACGAATGAGTGTGAGTAGTTTGTCAACTGATATCTTTCAACAGATTGTAGCTGGGTGGGTTAATGACACCAAGTTACAAACTATCATTCAAAGGTTGCAGCAAGATCAGAATTCAGTTAAACATTACCAGTGGTTTGCACAAAAGTTATTCAGGAAAGGAAGGTTGGTTATAGCTGATAATCCACAATTGAAGTTGGAATTGTTCAATTTCTTTCATGGGGGATCACAAGGAGGACACTCTGGTATGCAAGCTACATTGAAAAGAATGAGTACTCAAGTTTATTGGAGTAAGATGAGGAGAGAAGTTAAAGAATGGGTCAGAAGTTGTAGTGTATGTCAAAGGTTTAAACCTGAATTAGTTCCTTACCCAGGCCTTTTGCAACCTTTACCTATCCCTGATCAAGTTTGGACTAACATCTCTATGGATTTTGTGGATGGTTTACCACTGTCTAAGGGCAAATCAGTACTCATGGTAGTAGTAGACAGATTGAGTAAGTATAGTCACTTCATTCCTTTAACTCACCCATACACTGCAGTGACTGTGGCTCAGGCTTTCTTAGATAATGTTTACAAGCTTCATGGTCTTCCTAAAGTGATTGTTAGTGACAGAGATACAATCTTCTTGAGTAGATTTTGGTCAGAATTGTTTAAACTCTTGAAGGTCCAATTGCACATGAGTTCAGCTTATCACCCACAAAGTGATGGCCAAACTGAGGTAGTAAATAGATGTGTTGAGTGCTATTTGAGGTGCATGACTGGGGACAAACCAAAGGAGTGGGCACAATGGATTCCTTTAGCAGAATATTGGTATAACACTTCTTTTCACACTGCCATTCACACTACACCATATCAAGTTCTTTATGGTCAACCTCCTCCTGCTCATATTTCCTACACTGCTGGTGATAGTGCTAATCACACAGTGGATAGATCTTTGACTGCAAGAGAAGCTGCAGTCAATTTGTTGAAGTTTCATTTGCAAAGAGCTCAAGATAGGATGAAGACAATGGCAGACAAACATAGGACTGAGAGGGTGTTTTCTGTTGGTGATTGGGTCTTATTGAAGCTTCAACCATATAGACAATCTACTCTCAGACAACACAAGCACCACAAATTGGCTCCAAAGTATTATGGTCCATTCAGAGTTTTAACAAAAGTTGGACAGGTGGCTTATAAATTGGAGTTGCCTAGTGATTCTCAAATTCACCCAGTTTTTCATGTGTCCCAACTCAAAAAGTTTAAGGGTGATGTTCCACAAGAACCTGCTAAGCTTCCACAATGTGATTCTTCTGGGGTCATTGCCATGGCACCATATGCTGTGTTGGACAGGAAATTGGCCAAAAAAGGGAATGTTGCAGCAGTTTATCTTTTGATTCAGTGGCTTAATGAAGGACCTGAAGATGCAACTTGGGAGTTATATGAAGATGTAGCTGCAAGGTTTCCAGAGTTTGATTTGAATGCTTAGATTGCTTGTGGTCAAGCAATGTTTCAAGGAGTGGGCATTGTTATGAGTAGCATTCAAAATGGAAAGTCAAACAAGAAAAGTCAACATTTCTCCTTCCTCCCATTTTCTCCTTCCTCCCATTGTATAAATACATCTTCTTCATTACATTTCTAGATATCAATTCACTTGTAAACAATTACTCTTCTCTGTAAACAACTCATCTCATAATAACAAATCCTTTCTTCATATTCGAGTTCCATTCTTGTTCCTGGAATTCCTGTGTGTTGAAACAGGCTATCTTCGATTCACTTTGAATCCTGGATTAGTCATATCTTCATATCTTGTTTGTACATAACATCGAAGTAATAATGTTAAAAATTTGAGATTTGTTATCTCTCTTTCCTTTCGAAACTGATAGATTGAATTGGCTAATTTGTTGTTGTTTAGTGTGTGGCAAACCTTCGAAAGAATAACAATTAAAACATAGTATTGGCACTAATCGGAAACATATCTTGTGACGTTAATCGGGTCTACCAGTAGGGTCGTTAGGGAGGTTTTACGATCGGGTCAGGCTCGAGTCGAGACCCGTACAAGTCAAACCGTACACCCAGTTGTAACTTGCGTTCGGTTAAGAGAAACCCATGTTGAAATACCTATTTTGCATCATACCGTCACAAAACCCGTAAGGGTGTGACTGGTATCAAACCTTCCATTCGAGTTAAGTGGTACTAGCAAAACATAAGTTGAACTTGGCCACTATCTCTACGTCTTTCCCGAGTATACATGGACATTGTTACTAGTATAGGTTGTTGTGATCATCATTGTTGATGTAAATGTCTGCTTTACTTCCTTCTGTTTTGAGTCTCGATAGACACTCACTCCATTCCCGGGCTCGATATCGAGCCTTTAGCTCACCGTCTCCTCTTGTCAAAATATAGGATTTAAAATTGGTTCTAGTGTCACATGCATGTATTCTCAAATTTGGACTAGGGTGTCGAGTCGAGAATCCAAGCCGGGTTGTACCTAACTGTTGCAAATCACTTGCCAAAGTGAATTGAAAAGCCAATGTTATTCTTATTGTTGTTTTCTGTGTACAAGTAAACCTAAAAGGATGTCATGGCTAGATACGATGCAAGGGTGCGTTGAGTTTCCTTTCGGGATCTTGCTTATGGTTTTCTAACTGTCTCGAGCCTTTTCTCCTTTGGCCATCTGAGCTCGAAGTACGAGCGTAGTATTTTAGATCTTAACGTCAAAATGGTTCAGGGAAAGTTTCAAACTTTACCTGTTATATGATAGGAAAACTAGTATGAGTTGCAGTCCATTAAGCTCGTGGGTAAATTGTTGGGTCGAAGCCCAACAGGCCCGGTTGTGGGAATTTACCTCAATACTGGCTTGGAGTCCACTCATGTTTGCCAAAAGAGATGCGTTTGATATCCTGTAGACATTCCCAAATCGGTTTTGTAATCTCCGCGTCATATAGCAAAGTAAAGAAATAAATAAATAAATAAATAAATAAAACTTGAAAAATCGACTCGTTAAATAAAATGAGTTTTACACCTAAATTATGAATTTTCTTATTATACTCCTTAAATTAAATTATTGAAAACATAAACCTATATTTTGTTATAACTCAAATGGGAGTTATATTCAAAAATTTGTTAAAAACTTAGAGTTGGTAAATGTTTACTTACAATTATTTAATCTCAATAAGAAATACCTTTATGAAATTTTGACGATAGTCATCTTGGACAAAAAGGCTATACATCCGAGTCACGCCCAATATCCTATAAATATACTATATATCTTCCATAACAATTTGAAATAATTATATCAACACTTACAAGCATAATTATTTCCTTTAATGTATACATTTGACACGTGAAATGTATTATGGAAATTTACAAATATGTACAATTTGAATTATACTTAAAACTTTTCTTTTAGTAACAAAATAAATATATATATCTATATGGTTATATGTATGCATGCTTCCTTCATTCAAGATGTCCCCTTAGTCCGATAATTTCCTAATAAATGTACATACCTTTCGTACATTCTTATTAGGTTATCATCAAACCAAAGCCTTGTTCTTCCTTGATATACTTGTGCGCATACCCTTCCAAGAGCCAATACTACAAACATTAGAAAAATGTTCTAAACTTAACCAATGCCACATAAACAACAACAACAACAAAACAAACATTTAAAGTTTATAAAGTTTGTTAAACTTTATAGAGTCTTAAACATGAAGACTAAATATGCCGTACTTAATTAGGTTGCGTGTCGGAGCCGTGCACTATCATTCCTTGATTTAATTCCTTTTAGACTTCATATTGCACATTGCCAAGGTGAGTTTCATAGCCCCTACTTTAATCTGTTTTATACTATTTTGGGGGAAGATACATGCTCATTTTACTTAAATGATTTTAATTATTGACATGGTGCATTTCCATGCATACTATGTTTTATGATTGATATGTTTAAAGATACATCACACATTGATGTTCTATGGACCATACCATAATGCTTGACTTAGAATATTACGCAGCTTAGCCTAAGTCCTTAGATCCCAAATTGCCCTTTTCATGAACCGTCAATTCCTGCTGGGAAGCGCGAATGTTATAAATAGATCTATTGGGGGTGACTCCCCTGTTCGGTTGACCCCGCATGGGTCAAGGCGAAACATATAGCATGTCGGGACCGAGTGTATTGGGATAAACACTCGCCATGGGCTCTTTATTTGTATAACTTCTTTGTGCATACAGAAACTGTCGTAGCTTCGGTTGCATGAACTTAGTGTTAGCGTAATAGATTTATAATATATGGTATTATATTCATTGTAATGTGCATATACTCTTTTTATGGTCCACTAATAAAAATTCTTTTATGAAATTCTTTTATGAAATGTAATCATAAATTTTATGACATTATGCAAGACTTAATGATCATCAAAAACCAAATGTGAAATGGCATACTGAAGTGCCTTTTAAATAAACCTATGAACTCACCAGCGTAAGCTGACCCCTTTTAGCATGTATCTTCAGGTTTTGAGGTGATAGCTTATCTTTGGAGGCGCAATGCAAAGGCATATCATGGTCATAGACGACTCTGATTTATGTATTGGGACCACCCTTTTATAATGGGCCATTTTCCGCACCAGTCAATATTGTAAACATTGTTTCAAGAATGAATAATAAAAGTTTCTTTATAAAAATCAGTTGTTCTATGCTTATGTTGTGATATCAATTTAGTAGCACCCCAATACTTGTATGCTTCCGCTGAGCCATTTTGGGGGTGTTACAGTGGGACATAGCCTGATCACCTATGTCCGACTCAGAGGTGAATTTTGCAATACTTAGGATAGTTATAATAGCGTTATGTCCAGTGAACTTTGATTAATGCTAATATTTTTATAAACATGTATCATTTTAATAAGCCACTCATTGGCATTCCTTAATCATAAGCCACTCACTGGCATTCCTTAATCATAAGCCACTCACTGGCATTTCTTAATCATAAGCCACTCACTGGCGTCACACTATTATTTCCCTATATAGAATATTTTCATATCACAATCTGGTTTTTTTATAGTCACTCCTACCCCAAACCTTACACTCCATGGACAAATCAAGTCATTCTAGGAGCAACCTTCCAAAACACCTATGAGAAAGATTCCCTAGTGGGGATAGGCAACCAAAAGAACAATAAATCTCTGGAAAAATCTAGAAAGACACGATAAATGACCTATAATCCCACAAAACTTGAAAATTTTACCTTGAAATTTTGGTACCTAGAAGCTCCACCCACCTCTTATGAATAACAGTGCCTACCTTGTTACCCTCCTATAAACTAAATAAATGAGTTGCCATACAAACTGTTTCCGATCATCCCACGGACCATTATAATCAAAATACCTTATGAACCACTCCATGAATTATTCTACAAACCAAATTACCACCCTACCATTTCACCATAAAGTAGACTACAATTTCACTACTACCTCACAAAAATAAAGTGTTTCTTAATACTTTGAAAAGTATTCTAGAACCACTCTATTAATTACTTACTTCCTCAAAAAGTGTTTTATGTTAATACCCCATAAGCAGAAATGATCAATGCCCTCCTTGGTAGCTAAGCCTAACCTTAGGATGTATCCCACACCTCTGCCTAAAACCATAGAAAACAATGAGGTTCACCAACCAGTAAACCTCCAACCCTACCCAACTTAGACAACTAAACCCTACTCGTAGCTATGGGTAAATGTTATATCCTGCTACATATCCTTGCTACAATATAGTTTTCAAATAAACCACTCTATTAATTACTTACTTCCTCGAAAAGTGTTTTAAGTTAATACCCCATAAACAGAAATGATCAATGGCCTCCTTGGTAGCTAAGCCTGACATTAGGATGTATCCCACACCTCTGCCTAAAACCCTAGAAAACAATGAGGTTCACCAACAATTAAACCTCCAACCCTACCCAACTTAGACAACTAAACCCTACTCGTAGCTATGGGTAAATGTTATATCCTGCTACATATCCTTGCTACAATATAGTTTTCAAATTGGAGGATTCCCCTTTACAATCCAAAAATAATACTTTCCAAATCCCACATTAAAATGAGACGAAATGCCGAAACACTAAAAGTTTCCCAAAATTCCCCTTATACATAATTAAGAACCAGTTTTACAATCTTGTGAAAATGTGTCAATTTTACACAACTACTGATTTTGAAATATGGTCTTAGTCAAACTTGTATAAACATTTAGTCGAAAGAGAAATTCGAAAACAAATGTTTCTTCATCCCTTAAGAATCAACCCATATACTTTAGAATCATGAAACGCCAAAAATGGGTACATTTTGATAAGACCATGAGAAGTTAGAGGTGCCCACACTAACAAAATAGTGAAACCTCATAACATCAAAACTTGGAACTTTCACCCAATGAACCTACCCCAGAAAATCATAGCACCTCAGATAGAGGATGTGCTGCTGGTATAACACCTAGGTACCCATACCCAAAGGGGAAACCCTAGAACAACCTAGGGAAAATTCAAAACTTGTTCGAAATACCGTCACCTCGTTCCCGACACCCTATCGGGTAACGTAAACTGAGATCCGGGACGGATCTCCTGTAAGGTGGGTAGACTATAACAACCCGTAAAATTCCGGATTATTATAATAATATTTATCACGTCAGAAAATTCAAATCGATTATTTTATGACAGATGCCAATATCTAAAATTTAAAAACGAGAGGTTATCTCGTGAATTTAGAAAGTCACACCACCGCACACGCATACCGACACCAAATTAGTAACGGCAATCAGTTATAATCTAAATCTCACGTAATAATAATACTATATTATTACGCTCATTAAAACGTTTCGAGAAATATAATCTTTATATTTTTTGGATACCGGGAAGGTACGTTTACTTGAGGATTCGACAAAACACGGGGTACAGATTATACAGTAATTATTAATAAAACAAAAGCTACATTGATTCGTTATTTTTGCAGCGAAGGGCAGTTTTAAAATTTTTATTCCCGATTAAGAATCAATCACTACTTGAGGACAAGTAATAATCAACCTTCCGGATGTCGTATTCCTAGGCGAGAGATGAATTGAATTTTATGTTTTTGTTTGTTCGTTTTAAACGATGCTTGATTATCGTTTTGGTTTTAGTTTGGTTTTGTAGGCTAATTTTTAAAAATTTTAATACTAATTAATAAAGCAACTATTTTAAGTGAGATAAAAATTAAACTAATAGCAAATAATACTGACTAACAATATATGATAAAAAGCTATGCTTGTCAAGTGTGGTGAAAAGTTCATTAAGTGTGGATTTTTCCTTAAAAGCACTTATGTAATTAATACCCGTCGAAACAAATTATTTCCTCACAACATTGGCTTATATTGAAAACAATTATTTTTCGAGGTAAATATTAGTAGACTTTAAATAATTAATTATACCAACGGCTTTTGCCCGTTAAAATAACCAACTACTCAAATCATCGATTATCCAAAAATTATTAATTAACAACCTTTAATTATCCGTTTAAAAGTAGATTTTTCTCACAACGTTGGTTTATATTGAAAATCCTACTTTTTATCTAGATAAAATCTACCTGGTTAAATAGTTAAAATCCTTAACGGCTTTTGCCCGTTAAAGTTTCTAAATATCAAACCAAGTAAACCAAAGGCTACCAATTAATAATCTCCAATATTCCACACTTAATTTCACAATTCACCAATCACTTAACAAGCATAATAAAAATCTACTCACTACCAACAAAGATAATAATAATAAGCTCAACAAACATCATTTTTCCACAAGCTAAAAGAGAAAGTAAGGAAAATAGAACCCGATCTACAATACGAGACGAATAAAACCACCCGATTTTATAAACTTATCAAACCCTAAAGTTTACTTCTTTATAAGCTTTAATAAGACCAAATATTTAATAAAGTTTGTGACTTTATTAACTAAATAGCTTATTAAGACTAAAAAGCTTTAAACTTTAGTTAATAAGAAAGCTTATAAAACCCTTAAGGTCCTCGCCTTAGGTTGGAAATGATGAGAAACTAAGCAAGATCACAACTTTATCAAAGGTTAGAGAATAAGCAATATTATGGATCAAATAAGCTATGGAAAAGCTTATTGATCTAAAAAGTACTAAACTTACTACAAAATAAGCAAAGAAAAAGCTTAAAGATTAGATCCAATATCCACCCAAAACTAAGAGGTTCAAATCCGAAGATTAAACGTGAGTTGGGTATATTTAAGGACTAGATCTAAATAAATAAGCTAGAGATAAGTTAAAAAGATTAATACTTTTTTTTATTTTTTTATTTTTTTATAAAAGAAGTTGTAAAAGAAAATAAATCTAAGTAAATAAAAGAGTTTTTGAAAAGAAACTAAAAAATAAAAAGTGCTTATTGAATAAGCTATATGAAAAGCTTATCCAAAAAGCTAGTCTTTTATATCTAAAAATAAGCTATAAGGAAGAGCTTATTCAAGATAAAAAGATATGTAAAAAGCTTAAAATGAGAAAGCTATAAGAAAGCTTATCACTAAAAAGCTAATCTAATAAACCACAAAAAGCTAATAAGCTATTATGGATTATTAGATAAGAAAAAGAAAAAGAAAAGAAAGAGATGAAGAAGATAAGCACTTAAGTAAACTCCATAAAATTCATTATCATTAATAAGCTAAAAAGGTTTGGTACAATAAGATCTTGAAAATAAGCTACTACAATAAGCACTAAAAATATTAAGCTAAAGACTAAATAAAATAAAGAGTGTGTGTAAAATTAATGTGTTTGTGTCTCTCCTCTTTTTTTCGGATCTGGTACATTGTATTTATATTCAAAGCTCCATTCTCGATCCTTCCCACATGATACCTCGAATTCTCGTTATGCTTGGACACGTGGCGAAGAGCAAATGGCTGGAACAAACATTGTTGGTGGGCGTGAAAATGGATGGCAGAAGAAAAAACACACGCGCTTGGCTTGATTTGATTAGGGAGAGTGAGTCCCACTCTCTGCTTCAACTAATTGCAATATCTATCATCAAAGTATATTCATTTGATTTCACTATGCCACGTGGGGAACAGCAGACATCTAGGACTTGCAACATGTATCAAATGTTAAATCATCCATTATATTGGACTGGGCTTCAGGATGGGCAACAGCTGGGCTTGGAACTTGAATGGGCTTGTGATGCAAAAACGAAATATAAAATAAATATTGCCACAAGTGGGATTGGAACTCTGGACCTCTTGCTTAGAAAGCATGCACCCAACCACTAGACCAAGAGCCTTTTTGTGTTAAATCTTTGCATTTAATTCTTTTTAGCCCTCTTTTCCTTGATCCAATTTTAGCCATTATCTTTAAAATAAACTTCGTTCATGCTCCATTTAATCTTTCAAATTTTCTTCTCTTCCTTGATGCTCCAATAAAATAGCCACTTGACTCGATATTTCGTGCTCTTTCCAATGGTGTGCTCGGATAATCTTTATGACTTCTTTTGAACTTCGAAAAACATGGAAATATCGTTGAAACTCATCCGAAAATCACCGTTTTTGCTTTGTTTTCAAACCCTTGTACCTGCAAGACATAATAACACATATACAACATTTTTGCAATATAATTTGACATATTTAATGGTTATTAGTCCGATTTATCATATTTTTTTGATATAAAATGATGTGTGTTTTAGCACTCATCAAAATACCCCACACTAAAACCATTGCTGGTCCCACACGCAATGTTAATTACATACGTAGTGAAAGAAAATCTTTTAAACCCCCTTAACTAATAATCCCTCACATCAAACTAGAACAGAAAGATGTTCATCAAGGGGTACACAAATCTTTAGCTTTGAAAACGCCCCGTTTTAAACCATTTTATTTCATATATAGATATATCATTAAGCACTTTCCTTTTTGTGTGACGGTTTGTTGAACTTTCATGTCGATCAATAACTCCAACATTTTTCAAACGACACGTTAGGATCACGGAGTAGGAAACACAACACAGCGTGAAGTGACCATACGGATAGAATACATCGTCCCTGATTTTTCACAAGTCCCCAAACTAAGCGTAAAATCAAAATCATTGCTAAATATGATTTTAGATGCTAACACTACCCATGGAAGTTACTTGTGTAATTACCTTTTGCTCCCATTTTCCTATTTTTCCTCTATTTATTTTATTTTTGTGAGAAATGAATTTCTTCAAGTTTCTCGTTTTGATAATTTTTATTCCGATAAAGATATGAAGCTAAGTCGATAATTAGTTATCCATCTTCCCTCGAAAATCATTGCATACAAGAATGAGGTCCACATCAAGGTCCTAATTTCACACGATTTAGGGAGAATATCCTTTTATGGCGACCGAGACAACTCATCTACGAGTCCAGAGACAGAGGCTTTATTTAGACATATCCCGGATTCAAAGTTTGACTTAACACTTATTTCAGCACATTTGCATTTTTGCAATTTAGGCCCTTGGTCTTTTCAACCACTAACTCAACGGGATTACCGTTTTATCAGAAGTCTTATTATGACTTTGGATTTTCCTCAACCTTTTTAGAAGTCCATGACAACGGGGGTACCGTTGGACATAGAAAACTTTTATGGCTTTGGATTTTTTCAACTTTAATACATTTGGGCTTTAATTCATGTTAATATTTGTGCCAAACTCCAAACCCTACGGCTTTTATAACAATAGAAACAATAGCAGCAAACTATCAGGAATCAGTTGTCTATTACACCGCAACACTGACAGTACCTTGATGTGTACCCAACTCTCATGGGTAAGGATTCTCTAAAGAAGAATAAAGAACTAACTATCGCCAAAAACTCAACATCTCTAATTATTTATTCACAGATATGGGGTGAAACAATTTTGTGGGAACAAAAATCCATAAGTACCTTCGATGGGCTCTAAAGAGAACCAACTACTCCACGCTTAGCATCTAAACTCATAAGTAACTCTATCATTTCTCGATCTCCGCAAATTTAAAATCCCAAATAATGAGATCCGCAGATGCTTAGCCGATAATTAAATTATCTATGGTTAAGGGAACAAGCTAGGGCTCAACACGCCCGATCAAGTCAGAATTCTATTCCTACTCTCACCAGCGGAAAGTCAACAAGGTGTCAAAACGTATATTAATTTAGCAAATGCTTCGTCTAATGAAATCAAGTTATGCATATTTAAAGTCACTCAGGGAAACTTGCAAAATCTTGGCCTTGTGAGCTAGAATTCGCATTTTATAGCTTCTTGTCTAAGAGACTAGCAAAACTTTTCAATCAAAAAGACTAGCAAAAGCCTTAAATAATTTTTTTTTTTTTTTTTTTTTTTTTTTTTTTTTTTTTTTTTTTTAGGATAAAACGGTTAAAAACGGGGTTGCATGGGGACCATACAAAAGCAGAAAAAGTCATATTTCGATAGAAATCCACCCCACACTTAAAACTTAACATTGTCCTCAATGTTTTAAAAATCACACTTAGAATTGAAAAAGGCGAATGTTTTAAAAATTCTAAGTGTGAAAGGTGAAAAATCATTTTTAATTATGACAAAGGGTTATCCCAAGATATAACATATAAATGATCGGAGACCGAGTGTTGGAGGGTTTGAAAACAAGCACGGAGGTCTTCTCGATCATAGGGATTCTTCAAGCAAAACGGGAACCTGCAAACACATATGGAAAAAAACAAAACCCCACACTAATCTACAACACACTATTTAGAAGAAAAATAAAGATAGATAGATAGATAACACGGGTTGCCTCCCGAGAAGCGCTTGTTTATTAACGAGTCACGAGCTTGACTCGCCCCCGAATTAGTTGTCCATGGGGGAAAGATGGAGATCTGGGACATCCAAGGTAGGAATGTCCCCTCCATGGTAGTGCTTGATCCGATGCCCGTTTACCTTAAAGTTTGGACCATTGGGTTGGGATAACTCGACGGTCCCATAAGGAAACACTTCAGTAATAGTAAAGGGCGGACCCCGGGATTTCAACTTCCCGAGAAAATCTTCAATCTAGAATTAAAAAGAAGAACACGATCACCGACAAGGAATTCTCGGTTTTTGATTTTTTCATCGTGTATCTTCTTTGTCTTTTCCTTATAGATCAAAGAATTCTCGTAGGCTTCATCACGAAGTTCATTTAATTCATTCAATTGAATCTTTCGGTGATCACCCGCAGTTTTGAGATCAAAATTTGTCCATTTCAAAGCTCAGTAGGCTTTGTGCTCGAGCTCAATGGGGAGATGACAAGCTTTTCCGTACACGAGCCTATAAGGTGTACACCCGATGGGGGTCTTAAAAGCGGTACGGAAAGCCCATAAAGCGTCATCTAATTTTTCCGCCCATTTAGCTCGATGCTCACCTACGGTACGTTCAAGAATTCTTTTTAAGCCACGATTGGACACCTCCACTTGACCACTTGTTTGAGGGTGATACGAGGTAGAAAGCTTATGTTTTACACCATATTTTTCCATAACTTTGGAAAATTGATCATTGCAAAAATGTGTACCTCGATCACTGATTATGGCCCGAGGGGTTCCAAATCGGGAGAATAATTGTTTCAAGAATTTTACCACAACTCGGGCGTCATTCGTGGGTAAAGCTTTGGCTTCCACCCATTTTGACACATAATCGACGGCCACGAGTATATACTTGTTCCCTCGTGAAGACGGGAACGCCCCATAAAGTCTATGCCCCAAACGTCAAAGATTTCACAAATTTGGATGGAATTTTGAGGCATTTCATCCCTTTGTGATATTTTTCCTTGGCGTTGACATGAGTCACAATTTTTGACCATGTCATGGGCATCACGATAGATCGTGGGCCAAAAGAAGCCAGAATCAAAGACTTTCTTGGCGGTGTAGTTCGGGCCATGATGTCCTCCGGTGGGACCATGGTGACAAGCTTCTAGAATATCCATAGCTTCTTTCCCATCCACACACCGCCTAATAATTTGATCAGCACAGATTCTAAACAAATAGGGGTCATCCCAGAAATAATGTTTAATATCTTTGAAGAATTTTTTCTTTTGTTGGGATGACAACCCTTTAACAAGCACATTACCCACTAAGTAGTTTGCAATATCGGCAAACCACGGGGGTTCATTTTCATTTTTTAGAGAAATCATATTCAGGGACTCGTGTGGAAAATTATCGTTCATTTCCATATCGAGATTCCCTTTATGAGGATTTTCGAGTCTACTTAAATGATCAGCCGCTAGGTTCTCTGCTCATTTTTTATCGCGAATCTCGATATTAAATTCTTGGAGGAGGAGAAACCATCGGATCAATCTCGGTTTAGCGTCTTGTTTAGCAAATAGATACTTTAAAGCCGAGTGATCCGTATACACTATTGTCTTAGACAAGACAAGGTAAGGACGAAATTTCTCAAACGCATACACCACCGCTAATAACTCTTTTTCCGTAGTGGTGTAATGTATCTGAGCATTTGATAAAGTCTTACTTGCATAGTGTATAGGCTGAAAATATTTGTTCTTTCGTTGCCCCAAGACTGCTCCGATAGCAAAGTCACTAGCATCACACATTACCTCAAAAGGCAAGTCCCAGTCGGGGGCAACAAGAATGGGAGCTTCGGTTAATTTCGTCTTAAGATGTTCAAATGACTCCATACATTCTTTAGAGAACATAAAAGGAGTATCTTTTTCTAGTAGATGGGTCATAGGCCGGGCTATTTTAGAAAAATCTTTTATGAATCTACGATAAAAACCGGCATGACCCAAGACACTTCTAATTCCTTTGACAGTGGTAGGAGGTGGTAATTTGGCAATAACATCTACCTTAGCACGATCCACCTCGATACCATTCTTAGAAATCTTATGGCCGAGGACGATACCCTCTTTAACCATAAAGTGACATTTCTCCCAATTTAGAACAAGATTGGTGTCTTCGCACCTTTTGAGCATCATGTCTAAATGGGAGAGGCAAGAAGAGAATGAATCCCCAACGACCGAAAAATCATCCATGAAACTTCCATGGTTTTCTCAATCATATCATGAAAGATCGCCACCATACACCTTTGAAAAGTACCCGGGGCATTGCAAAGACCGAAGGGCATTCGACGATAAGCAAATGTCCCATAAGGGCCGGTGAAGGTGGTCTTTTCTTGGTCTTGGGGATCAATGGGAATTTGAAAGTATCCAGAAAATCCATCAAGAAAGCAATAGAACTCATTTCCCGCTAATCGTTCTAACATTTGGTCCATAAAAGGAAGAGGAAAATGGTCTTTTCGGGTGGCTTCATTCAACTTCCTATAATCAATACAAACTCGCCAACCCGTAACTAGCCTAGTAGGTATCAACTCATTATTATCATTCTTAATCACCGTCATACCTCCCTTTTTGGGTACGACGTGAACGGGACTAACCCAAGGACTATCTGAGATAGGGTAAATCAATCCGGCATCTAGAAGTTTGATAACTTCTGCTTTAATGACTTCATGAATTTTTGGATTTACCCTTCTCTGATGTTGGACAGCAGGTTTAAAGTCATCTTCCATCAATATTTTATGAGTGCAAAAATTTGGATTAATGCCTCTGATGTCAGAAATTTTCCAAGCGATTGCTCGCTTATGTGACTTTAAAACCTTGATGAGCTTGTCCTTTTCTTCACTCTCCAAGCCTTTAGCGATAATTACGGGTAACTTAGACGTACCCTCTAAAAATGCGTACTCGAGGTGAGAAGGTAAGTCCTTGAGTTCTAGCTCAGGAGGTTCTTCAATTGAAGTTTTGGTCTTTTCAGTTTCAACGTTTTTAAGTTCTTTTGGAGGGGGATTTTTGGTAACATCATCATTCAATAATTGTTCAAGAAAAAGAATATCCCCCTCAGAATTGTAAATTCCATTATCAATTTCTGGAGAAATTGAGTCATCGAGAGCAAGAAACGCGTCGGTCTCCTCCAAGAGAAAATCACTATCCCCGAAGGGGGTTAGAGACGGGGAGAGAGAAGCGACGGTAGCATCAGAAGAGGGAGTGGGATCGCCACTCATGGGGTTAATGGACTTTTGTACGTTCAACACCTCATGAAAATGCTCCTCGCAAGAAGTGTCAATGACATCGATTCGATTGACGGATTCTTCTCCTTGCGTAAGAGGATATTTCGCGGTTTGAGCAATACTTAACACCAGTTTTTCATCCCCGACTCTAATAGTCAGCTCTTCTTCTTCCACATCGATTAGAACACGAGCCGTTTTTAAGAAAGGTCACCCCAAGATGAGGGGGACGCGAGGATCGACATCATAATCAACAATAACAAAATTGGCGGGGAAGGTAAACCTCCCTATTTGTACGAAGACATCCTCAGCTATACCGAGCGGGTATGCAACCGTTCGGTTAGCTAACTCAATCGTCATACGAGTGGGAGTAAGTTCTGGTAATGATAGTTTTTTCCACACAGAAAGAGGCATTAGATTGATGTTGGCTCCTAGATCGGCTAGGGCCATGCATCTCTCTATCTCACTAAAATCGCAAGGAATGAGGAATCTGCCAGGGTCTCCAAGTTTCTCGGGTAACTTTTTAAGGAGGACCGCTGAGCAATTCTCATTGAGAGGAGTATTCACCAATTCAAGAAGTTTCTCTTTATTAGTTAAGAGATCTTTTAAAATTTTAGCATATTTTGGCATTTGAGCTAAAGCTTCGGCAAAACTGATATTGATGTGAAGTTTCTTGAACATTTGCAAGAACTTGTGGATTTGAATATCATATTTGTCTTGAAGCTTATCCTTGTTCAACCTCGATGGATAAGGAATTGGAGGTTGATGAGGATTACGCTCAGGAATCTCATTTGATTTAGGAGAAGGATTAGGTGGTTGAACAACCGGAGGTGGGACTCGTGCGGTTCTTCCTGGACATGAATCGTGCACCTGGTCCATGGTAGTCTCCGGGTCTCGCTCCACCTCCTTAGAAGAAGAAGTAGGAGGAGGAGGTGAAGGAGATGAGGGTCCAACCAAAGTAATACCACTTCGTGTTGTTATAGCTTTCATTTCTTCCATTGGATTTGGTATGGTGTTGCTAGGAAGCCCACCTTGATTTCCATGGGAAAGTAATTTAGCCATTTGGCCCATTTGTTCTTGCATTAATTTCATTGTAGCCTCGTGATTTCGATTTAATGCTTCTTGATTTCGGGTTTGAGTTTCTTGTTTCAAGATTAATTGTCTCAACAATTCATCCGTGGAAGATTGAATTGGGGCTTGATTTGCATTTTGAGGTTGAAACTGATTTTTGATTAAAACCGGGGCCAAAAAACTGATTCGTTATTTTTGCAGCGAAGGGCAGTTTTAAAATTTTTATTCCCGATTAAGAATCAATCACTACTTGAGGACAAGTAATAATCAACCTTCCGGATGTCGTATTCCTAGGCGAGAGATGAATTGAATTTTATGTTTTTGTTTGTTCGTTTTAAACGATGCTTGATTATCGTTTTGGTTTTAGTTTGGTTTTGTTGGCTAATTTTTAAAACTTTTAATACTAATTAATAAAGCAACTATTTTAAGTGAGATAAAAATTAAACTAATAGCAAATAATACCGACTAACAATATATGATAAAAAGCTATGCTTGTCAAGTGTGGTGAAAAGTTCATTAAGTGTGGATTTTTCCTTAAAAGCACTTATGTAATTAATACCCGTCGAAACAAATTATTTCCTCACAACATTGGCTTATATTGAAAACAATTATTTTTCGAGGTAAAAATTAGTAGACTTTAAATAATTAATTATACCAACGGCTTTTGCCCGTTAAAATAACCAACTACTCAAATCATCGATTATCCGAAAATTATTAATTAACAACCTTTAATTATCCGTTTAGAAAGTAGATTTTTCTCACAACGTTGGTTTATATTGAAAATCCTACTTTTTATCTAGATAAAATCTACTTGGTTAAATAGTTAAAATCCTTAACGGCTTTTGCCCGTTAAAGTTTCTAAATATCAAACCAAGTAAACCAAAGGCTACCAATTAATAATCTCCAATATTCCACACTTAATTTCACAATTCACCAATCACTTAACAAGCATAATCACAAAAAAAATCTACTCACTAATAGTCATAAGTAAACCAACAAAGATAATAATAATAAGCTCAACAAACATCATTTTCCACAAGCTAAAAGAGAAAGTAAGGAAAATAGAACCCGATCTACAATACGAGACGAATAAAACCACCCGATTTTATAAACTTATCAAACCCTAAAGTTTACTTCTTTATAAGCTTTAATAAGACCAAATATTTAATAAAGTTTGTGACTTTATTAACTAAATAGCTTATTAAGACTAAAAAGCTTTAAACTTTAGTTAATAAGAAAGCTTATAAAACCCTTAAGCTCCTCGCCTTAGGTTGGAAATGATGAGAAACTAAGCAAGATCACAACTTTATCAAAGGTTAGAGAATAAGCAATATTATGGATCAAATAAGCTATGGAAAAGCTTATTGATCTAAAAAGTACTAAACTTACAACAAAATAAGCAAAGAAAAAGCTTAAAGATTAGATCCAATATCCACCCAAAACTAAGAGGTTCAAATCCGAAGATTAAACGTGAGTTGGGTATATTTAAGGACTATATCTAAATAAATAAGCTAGAGATAAGTTAAAAAGATTAATACTTTTTTTTATTTTTTTATTTTTTTATAAAAGAAGTTGTAAAAGAAAATAAATCTAAGTAAATAAAAGATTTTTTGAAAAGAAACTAAAAAATAAAAAGTGCTTATTGAATAAGCTATATGAAAAGCTTATCCAAAAAGCTAGTATTTTATATCTAAAAATAAGCTATAAGGAAGAGCTTATTCAAGATAAAAAAATATGTAAA
The DNA here is from genome assembly GCA_910596185.1 of Chrysanthemum makinoi. Taxonomy (NCBI): domain Eukaryota; kingdom Viridiplantae; phylum Streptophyta; class Magnoliopsida; order Asterales; family Asteraceae; genus Chrysanthemum; species Chrysanthemum makinoi. Next base: position 309,609,416 of record OU343225.1, on the reverse strand, counting down.
AAGCTTAAAATGAGAAAGCTATAAGAAAGCTTATCACTAAAAAGCTAATCTAATAAACCACAAAAAGCTAATAAGCTATTATGGATTATTAGATAAGAAAAAGAAAAAGAAAAGAAAGAGATGAAGAAGATAAGCACTTAAGTAAACTCCATAAAATTCATTATCATTAATAAGCTAAAAAGGTTTGGTACAATAAGATCTTGAAAATAAGCTACTACAATAAGCACTAAAAATATTAAGCTAAAGACTAAATAAAATAAAGAGTGTGTGTAAAATTAATGTGTTTGTGTCTCTCCTCTTTTTTTCGAATCTGGTACATTGTATTTATATCCAAAGCTCCATTCTCGATCCTTCCTCGAATTCTCGTTATGCTTGGACACGTGGCGAAGAGCAAATGGCTGGAACAAACATTGTTGGTGGGTGTGAAAATGGATGGCAGAAGAAAAAAACACACGCGCTTGGCTTGATTTGATTAGGGAGAGTGAGTCCCACTCTCTGCTTCAACTAATTGCAATATCTATCATCAAAGTATATTCATTTGATTTCACTAGGCCACGTGGGGAACAGCAGACATCTAGGACTTGCAACATGTATCAAATGTTAAATCATCCATTATATTGGACTGGGCTTCAGGATGGACAGCAGCTGGGCTTGGAACTTGAATGGGCTTGTGATGCAAAAACGAAATATAAAATAAATATTGCCACAAGTGGGATTGGAACTCTGGACCTCTTGCTTAGAAAGCATGCACCCAACCACTAGACCAAGAGCCTTTATGTGTTAATTCTTTGCATTTAATTCTTTTTAGCCCTCTTTTCCTTGATCCAATTTTAGCCATTATATTTAAAATAAACTTCGTTCATGCTCCATTTAATCTTTCAAATTTTCTTCTCTTCCTTGATGCTCCAATAAAATAGCCACTTGACTCGATATTTCGTGCTCTTTCCAATGGTGTGCTCGGATAATCTTTATGACTTCTTTTGAACTTCGAAAAACATGGAAATATCGTTGAAACTCATCCGAAAATCACCGTTTTTGCTTTGTTTTCAAACCCTTGTACCTGCAAGACATAATAACACATATACAACATTTTTGCAATATAATTTGACATATTTAATGGTTATTAGTCCGATTTATCATATTTTTTTGATATAAAATGATGTGTGTTTTAGCACTCATCATACATCTAACCCTATCTCATATACACCGCCCAAATCGTTTCTCCCTCCTCCTTCTGGAAAACGCAGACCCTCTCTCTCCTTCAACAAAACAAGAACTTTCCATCCTCTTGATAAGATTTATGATCTATCACTCTCAATCCTAAAACTCAACCAAAAGAAAAGATAGGCCGACCTATCCCTCTCATATGCCCTCACGTTTTCCGACAGGAAGGAAAGACATTTCATTGGGATATGGAGATGATGGGTGTTGTCCATCAAAAAGGGTGGCGCCACTATCGATCAACGAAAGAGAAGGTCAAAGTGTCTCCCTATTTTCCTTTTATGTCCGCTCGGTTTCAAGCAAGTTTCACACAATTCTTCACTAAATTTCACTTAAATCTGGGTTCTATAAAATTAGGGTTCCAAGAATTAGGGCTTTTCAAAAATTCGATTGGGGGTTTTGTTAATCGGATGATCAATTGTATAATTCGAGATGAAAGCAAGCCTTTGGTCGAATTTGTTTCGAGTTCTTTTGTATTCTGGAATCGGGTTCTCCCTTCAATCAATTCCACCATTTCATTGAAAGAATGTAATTCACTTTCCTTTAATTAACATTTTGTAACTGTCATATTTTTCGGTTGTATCAACAGTGGAAATTAATAAAGGGACTTAATATTTGAATGTTGTTGTGGTTATGCGAGTGTGGCAAGAACTAGAAAGAAAAAAAATTTGATATTGGGTTAAATTAGTATTTTGACTTGTGATAAAAATTGGTTTGTGTTACTTTGAGCCACGCCAAGACACCCCGTAGGTGTTTGCTTGTGCCTGCTCTCGGACCAGTTGGGGTGCGTCTTGGTTTACAGTCAAGTAGGGTGTTTGCTACAAGCTATTGACACGAAGCCACAAGTGTGGTCAACCAAACCCACAAGGGGTTGAGTCGAATATCCAAGTCGGGTTGTACCTAACTGTTGCAAACCACTAGCCGAAGTGAATTAAAAAGTCGACATTATTCTTATTGTTCGATTCTGGATTCAAGTAAGCCTAAAAGGATGTCATGGCTAGATATGACACAAGGGTGCGTTTTACTTGCTTGTTCGAGTCAAGGAGAACACCCGAAGATGTCCTGCCCAGCTTTAGACTTTAGACCCCTCTTAGAGAATTCGTATGAGTCGAATGTTAAAGTAAAGTCTTGGTGGTTTTACTCATTACTTTCAGTTAAAACTGATAACCAACTGAGAAAGTAATAATAAAAATACATATATCTGTTCTTCGAATTAAACTCTTGGGCCTTAAGATCCAATCCCAAGAGTGTGTTGGCTTAAATTTTGTTATGGGCTGCAAGCCCAGCAGTTAAAGGCCATTCGTTTTGCTGATTATCAGGCCCAACACAAATTTCCAGTTGGTTTAAAGTGTGGGCTGAAGCCCAACGCTACCAAGGGTCCGTTTGGTCATCACAAGTCCATCAGGGCATAGCACGCAACATCCCTAGTCTTTCCCGACTATTCCAAATAATATATGCACGACATGTCCGTTTTTACCGACTTATATGATCACGACGTATGTAGATCTGCATAACTTGTCATATGTAAACAAGATTCAAAAATAAAACTTATAATCAAAACTTGATATTTTACACCCTTAGAACTATACATCTAAATCAAACTAATGAGAATATAAATTGTAACATGACTTTTGAAATCGTTAACTTACATTTCGGAAATTAATTATTTAAATTTAATAAAACTTCTTTCGATTATAAAACTTATTTGAACAAAATAAAACGATTTACCTTTCTATATAAAATTTTGACATCTAGTCGGGTCATACCCTATTTTTGCCAAGATATGTATATATAAACTTATCAGTTTATTTGTATACATGGGTCATGTCCAACTTTCGTCAAAATATAACTAACTTGTTATATTTTATAATAACCAATATAACTTATTATATTTTTACATAATAACCATCAATGAGGAGATTTATTCATAACATGCACCATCAAATTATTTAAATACAAAGATATTAAGTAAGGCTATCACTTAAATTTTTGGATACTCTTATGTCAACCACTTAATGTGATACATAGAGATATTGGTACATGTATGTACGTTAAGTATATACCTTTGAAATAATGATTACATAATCCATTAACGTCTAAAATCACATGTAATTATTTCCGTACATCATCTTCCGGTTACCATCAAGCCAAGGTCTCGTCCGCTCTTAATATTCTTCTGTGTATTATCATTTGGTCACCGTTAAACCAAAGTCGCAATTCATTCTTCGAGATTCCTTCCATGTCATATAGGGGTGAGCATCGGGACGAATCCCGACCCGTCCCGACCAATCCCGATACCGACAATGGGGAAAAACCCAAACCGACTCCCGACCCGATAATGGTCCCGAATCATCCCGAATCCCGATGATGGTCCCGAATCGTCCCGAATCTTGATTTTGACTACGTTTTCTCGGGACCATCCCGACTCCCGACCCGTCCCGAATCCCGATTACCAGGAAAACGCAAACCGACTACCGACCCGATTACAGTCGGATCGGTATCGGGAAGGGAGTCGGGTGTCGGGATCGGGACGGGAGTCGGGTGTCGGTCGGGATTGCTCACCCCTAATGTCATACCCTCATAAGCCAAGATCCACCCAAATCTTTGTAAATTGTTCTAAGATAAATGATGCCACATCAACAACAACAACAACAAAACAAACAATTAAAATTTATAAAGTTAGTTAAACTTTATCGAGTCTTAACCATGAGTAAAGACTAAATTGCCGTATTAATTAGGTTTCGTGTCGGAGCCGTGCACTATCACCCCTTGAATTAATTCCCTTTGGACTACTAATGGCCAAGGTGAGTTTCATAGCCCCTACTTTTTAACTGTTTTATACTGTTTTGAGGGAAGATACATGCTCATTTTACTTAAATGATTTTAATTATTGAAATGGTGCATTTCCATGCATACTATGCTTTATGATTGATATGTTTAAAGATACATCATACATAGATGTTTTATGGACCATACCATAATGTTTGACTTAGAATATTACGCAGCTTAGCCTAAGTCCTTAGATCCCACATTGCACTTTCCATGAACCGTCAATTCCTGCTGGGAAGCGCGAATGTTATAAATAGATCTATTGGGGGTGACTCCCCTGTTCGGTTGGCCCCGCATGGCCCACTAATGAAATTATTTTATATAAGGTAAACCTAAATTTATATGACATTATGCAAGACGTAATGGTCATCAAAACTAAATGTTAAATGGTATACTGAAGTGCCATTTAAATAAATCTATGAACTCGCCAAGCTCGTGTTGACACTTTTTAGCTTGTATCTTCAGGTTTTGAGGTGATAGCTTATCTTTGGAGGCGCAAGGCAAAGGCATGGCATGGTCATAGACGATTCTGATTTATGTATTGGGACCACATTTTTATAATGGGCCATTTTCCGCACAAATCAATAATGTAATCATTGTTTTCAAGAAATGAATAAAAGTTTCTTTATGAAAATCAGTTGTTCTATGCTTATGTTGTGATATCGATTTAGTAGCACCCAATAACCATGGTTGCTTCGCTGAGCTATTTTGGGGGTGTTACATTATGGGTCAAATATTATCTAAAAATTCCAAAAATGTATGGGATGAATTAGAAGAAACATATGATAAACAAGATACTTCCATAATCTTTAACTTGCATTATAAAATTCACTCATTCACACAATCTGGAATAACTCTCTCTGAATACTATCATAAGTTCAATGCTTTGTGGAGGCAATATGACTCCCTAGTCAGTTTGCTAGAGTGAACTTGTAATGGTTCAACTAAACTAAAAGGTCATAATAAACTCATCAAACTTATGCAATTCCTCATGGGTTTAGATGAGATTTATGCTCCTATCAGGAGTATAATTCTTACCACTGACCCTATTCCTGATGTGAAAGGGGCCTTTGCCACCTTGTCCAGGGATGAGTCTCACAGAAGTACTTCATCTCACAGTACTTCTAAAACTGATAACATTGCATTTGCTTCCAGGACTAATCTTAGAAACTCAAGTTGGTCTACCAACAAGAACAATTTCACCAATAATAATAATAATAATCAGTTTAGAAGGCTAAATAGACCAAACTTTGTCTGCATACGTTGTAAAATGAATGGTCATACTGCTGATAGGTGTTTTGAGTTAGTTGGACATCCCTTTGGTTTTCAAAAGAAAATTTTCACTAATCAAAATAATGTTGGTAGCAATATTGTTTCAGGGCAAAAGAATAAGCATGTTGGTTCATCTAATTCCTTCATAGATGATCAGTTAAAAGGCTCATGGCTTTGATTAGTGATAAATCTGGGTGCAACAATATGCCTGCAAACATTGCAGGTATAAACTGTGTTATAAGCTTTTTTCATTCTAAGTTCTTTAATCATAATAACAACATAAGCACTTATAACATATACATTGGTTGGATCATTGACTCTGGTGCAAGTCAACATATGACTTACACAGTATTAAACATGTTTTATGTGGTTGATGTATCTAAACTAAATATGATAGTTGGTCATCCTAATGGCACTAAAGCACAAGTTACCCATATTGGGAGCTTAAAATTGACAGATAAATTTATCATAAATGATGTCTTGGTTGTACCTGGATATCAAGTTAGCTTGTTATATGTACACAAGCTTAATAAAGATAATAAATGTAGAGTAATTTTTGATGAAGATATTTGTATTCTTCTGGATTCTGTTCTAAGGACCCAGATGGGGACTCGTAATCAAAGTAATGGTCTGTATTTTCATAATACAGGTAAAAATTTAACTAATCATAACATTCAAATTTGTTGTTTATCTAAGTGTATTTGGCATAACAGACTTGGTCATCCTTCTGACCAAGTTCTGAACATTCTTAACACAAACTTAAAATTGATAATGAATCCAAGAATGATCCTTGTGATGTGTGTCACAAGGCTAAGAAAACCAGAGACGCTTTTCCTCTTAGTGAATATCAAACCACTGAAATTGGACAGATTGTTCACCTAGATATTTGGGGTCCTTACAAAGTTCAAAGTAAAGAAGGGTATAAGTACTTTCTTACTATTGTTGATGATTTTTCAAGAGCTGTTTAGGTGTTCTTGTTCAGGGGGAAAATTGAAACATTTTCATATATTGTTACTTTTTATAATCTGATTAAAATCAATTTGATAAAACTGTAAAGGTTTTTAGAAGTGACCATAGAACTGAGTTTGTGAATCAAAATATGGGTAAGACTTGTAAAGATAATGGTATTCATCAACAAACTTCATATTCTTATACCCCTCAGCAGAATGGTTTGACACAGACACTTGTTAAATGTAGCTAGAGCCCTCATGTTTCAGGAGGGGGGGGGGGGTAATTCCTTTGAAAATGTGGTCTGAGTGTGTTCTAACAGTTGTTTACTTAATTAACAGGACACGTAGCTTTATTTTGTCTGGAAAAACACCATATGAAATGATCTATAAGTGTCAACGAAATCTCTCTCTATTTACAGTTTTTGGGTGTTTATGTTTTCCAACTGTTTTAAATAATTCTGATAATTTTTCTTCTAGGTCAGAGAAATGTGTCTTTATTGGTTATTCTTTTGAAAAAGAAGGTTACAAGTTGTTCAGTTTAGAAACAAAGAAGGCTTTTTATTCAAGAGATGTGAAGTTTTATGAAACAGTTTTTCCTTTTACACAAGGATTATGAGTTTGATTTTCAAAATACAAACAGTCAAAACTTTTTTAACTCTGGCATAGGAACATCAGATGATCCCTATGATGATAAGAGAGAGAAAGAGTCTGTTAAGACTCTTGAATTAAGTAAAGGCATAGACCAGTCTTCACTTGGAGGTACTACTGATGACATTATAGAGGATGAGGTAGAGCATCATGATGTCACAGTTAAAGCCACCAGTGATGACTTAGAGAATGCAACACTTGTAGATAATGATAAAATATCTGAGGGTAATGATGATTACTATCAAGAATTCAATGATATGTTTCATGATACTGTTGTAACACTTGCGGTAACACCAGACATACAAGCTAATCTTAGAACTTATACTAGAAAGTCTAGTAGAAAATCAAACATTCCAGTTAAACTGAGTGATTATGTTTTAGATGGAAAAGTAAGATATGGTATTGATAAGTCTGTTAACTATAGTAATTTGAGTAAGGAAAATTATGTATTTTCCACTAGTCTCAATAAAGTCATTGAACCAAAAACATATATTGAAGCTATTAAAGATAGCAGATGAATTGATGCAATGAATCTTGAAATAGAAGCTTTTCACATAAATAATACTTGGGTTGTTGTTGAGTTTCCTGTTGGCAGAAAGGCAATAGAAAGTAAATGGGTTTGGAAAATAAAGTATCAGTCTGATGGAACTATAGAAAGATACAAAGCTAGGCTTGTAGCCAAAGGCTATAATCAAAAAGAAGGAATAGATTATGAAGAAACATTTTCTTCAGTTGTCAAAATTGTAATTGTTATATGCATTATCAGTCTTGTTGTTCAGAATAGTTGGCCATTGTTTCAACTTGATATAAATAATGCTTTTCTATATGGTGGACTTGAGGAAGATGTTTATATGCGTTACCTCAAGGCTATTTTGATGAAACTGATAAAAGATTTTGCAAGTTAAATAAATCATTGTATGGGTTGAAACAAACAGCGAGGAAATGGAATGAAAAATTAACTTGTGTTTGGAAAGAAAATGGTTTTTGTCAAAGTAAAAATGATTTATCTTTTGTTTAGCAATTCTGAAAATGATGTATTTTTAGTTCTACTTATTTATGTAGATGACATTTTTATTACAAGTAATAGTGTTGCTGAAATTGAAAAAGTCAAGCAGTTTTTTTAAGAACTAAACTTCTTATTAAAGATTTGGGAAAACTTAAATATTATTTAGGTATTGAAGTGTTGGAATATGACATTGGGTTGTGTCTAACTCAAAGAAAGTATTGTTAGGAGTTACTCGTGGAGTTTGGCATGATTGCAGGCAAGCCAAGTAAGTCTCTGATAAGAATAAACAAAAAGGTGTTGTTAAGGATGAACCTTTGCTTGGTGTAAATAATTACCAAAATCTTGTGGAAAACTAATCTACTTAACATTGACTAGGCCGGATTTGTCTTATGCAGTTCACTGTTTAAGTCAAGTTATGCATAGTCCAATGCAGTCTCATTTAAAACTTTCTTTTAGAGTATAACTTGAGAGTCACCGGCAAGGGATTTCATTTATCAAAGGTGACAGTTGTAGTATGAAAGTGTTTGTTGATCCAGATTGGGCTAAAAATAACAAGGAAATATGTTACTGGTTTTGCTGTTTATTTGGGAAACAATAATGTTTCCAGGAAAAGCAAAAACAAAAACGATGCATTTGGCTAGATCTTCTGCAAAAGCAGAGTTTAGAGCCATGTGTGAGATAATGTGGATTCTCAAAATCTGCACTGATCTTAAAGTACCAGTTAAAACACGTGTTGAAATGTTTTGTGACAATAGCAGTGTTATGCAAATTGCTGCTAATCCTGTGCTTCATGAAAGATCTAAACATTTTGAGGTTGATTTGTTTTTCATTAGAGAAAAGATTGAAGATGGTGTAATCAAAACTGTCAAGCTTAAGTCTGAGAATAATCTTGCTGATATATTCACAAAAGGGCTGAGTGTTTCTGAATATAGAAAGTTTTGTGAAATGTTGAAATTGAAGCATTTTTATAAGCCTTAGCTTAAGGGGAGAATGTTGGAAATATATAAGCTAAGGGCTTATATTGTCACACTGGTATTCTTGTTTTCTCTTGTTTTTGTTGTGCAGGTTTATAATGGAAAGAAGATAAAAGCTCAAGGACTAAAGTTGTAGCTGTTAGAAATTCAAGGGGAATAATAGCTCAAGTGGAAAGATGCATTAGTCCAGGCTATATATGGTCTTATTTCCTCTCATTGTAATCAGTTTTTTAGGGTTTCACTATGTGCTATTTTCACACAGTTGTTTAGTTGTTAGTTTTCTATAATCAAACTCTTTTATATTCTTTGTATTGTAAAACTCATAATGTATCAACCATAAGGGGTGGTTGGGTGGGTTGATACGTAATAAAATATGTTTTGTTAAATCTAGGTAATCGTTTCTTGATTGATTGATCAAACTTTGTATAAATTTAACAAAGTTCACTAACAAAAAAAATCAAGGTAAATGATTAGATCCATTAGTTCATCAGACACTTATCCAGTAGCACATTAAGGGTCATGACATCGCAACATTAAGCAATCAAATAAAGATTACACGTTGATAAGGTATTTAACTATATGTAAGTTTCAAATTAGATTCATACAGCCAAAGACTCTTATACTAACAATACGTACTACGATAAATATCTAATGACATACATCTATATCGTACACGGTTTGGTTCAGGTAATAGCGATTACATGAAAATGAAAACTGAAATTGATCCGTGATAAACGGGTTTTTTCGGTTTCGGTTTATGTGATTAACGGTTTTTCCTGCTTTGGATCATCGGACCAGCTCGGTTTGTACCATTAAGATGCCCCTACCATGTCTGGACCATCAAGATGTTTTTATCTCTGACTGTGTCTGTACGGAGAAAAAAAAACACTCTGAATGCTCAAAACCTCTGATGGTTAAGAGGTTGGTTCTATTAAGAGCCCATTAGGACATTTTCCGAAAAAGAAACACCATCATACATCTATCTGATCTGTCACTCACCGGTGAATATGAAGCTAATATTGATGTTTATTGGATCGTATAAATAATAATTCCATCAATATATTCAATCCAAGTAAAATTACTTATGTTTTTTTCTTATTATATTTATATTTTCTAGTAAATATACCCATCTACAACATATTTATATTTACTATTTAATGATGGATTTATTTAGTCTTTTTTATTCTTGCTCGAGCCGGATGATGAAAAATTATCATGTCCGGTTCATCATCAATAGACCTCATATTTGTCATTTCATGTTTTTGAAAGAATATATATGATTCAAATTGTAAAAGAAATATGTTCAAATTTTTTGGATGTGGGCCTTTACAAGCCCATTATCATCCCAACAAAATCCAAACTTATGCTACTCTAAAATAATACATCCAAAAGCTGTCTGGTAAGTGGAAGAAATTATTCTTCATTTCATCACGATAATTTGTTGGAGCTTTTTAGTTAACCATAGATTTAGAAAGACTAATTAACAAAAGAGGTAATTTCAAAAGTAGCCCAGTCGCCCTTGTTATAAACTTTTCTAGACCAAAATTTTCTTTTTCCTCAAATAGACCATGACGATTTTGGAATTGTGCTACTCCACTAGATTTGTGACATGTAAATAGGGTATAAATGTAATTTATAGTAATATATAGTAAAGACAACATAATACTACATTGGACACGTGTAAAGTTATTAAGGTGTTACCCCAATTCTCAGGTAGGTCGCCCCGGTTTATTTGGAGGAAAAAAAATTTAGTCTAAAAAGGTTATAATATGGGCGAGTGGTCTGCTTCCAAAATTACCTATTAACTTTATACTTTTCTCTTTTTCTTTTAGTTAAAATAATAAAACTTATTCTTCTTCAATGTCCACTTCATCCTCCTCGATGCCAACTCCTGCACCGAGCACTTAAAGGTTTATGTTACCGATGTCATGATCCCGATGACACCAAAATAAAGTATCTTACATTTGTGTTGATTTGAAACCATACGAAACCCAGTAACATAACAAAGCTAGGAGCAATCTGAAAACCATATCTATCACAAATGTATCCTACGTGGCTATGTTCGTACGGATTCACCCAAATTCATTGGAAATTCTGAAGGAAACTAGTTGAACCAATATTGAATGACATCGTATACGTACATAATCGGGACATTAAGTTTTCCTTTGCTCGTAACCGGTTTCTTGGTGATGGCGTGAATCATGCCATACATCGTCACCGTCACGGTGATAGAATCGGCAATGCGAGGGCGTAGGAATCTGACGTCAATTTAGATTAGGACCATGTCTGATTATCATTAGTTTTTATTAATTTGATATTTGACCATATCAAGATGATATTTGATGAGACGATGCGTGATTGCTGCTAATACCCTCATCGTCGTCGTTCAATGTTGGTTCGATCGAATCCCTTTCATATATTCATAACATTTCCACGCATTTGATCTAGTGAATTAATACGAATGTAGAATACTTTCGCATGAACTTTGCGATAATTATGATTTTCATATTGTTTGTTAGTTATTACTCCCTCCGTCCTATAATAATTGTCCATTTTGTCTTTTTTGAGTTTTTCTTATTCACTTTAACTATAAATATTTTTATTTGTATTATATAATATTTGATGAAAAATATATGAATGGATTGGATTATAAATGTATTTTCATTGGTATAATTTTTATCAAGTATTATATAAAACAAATAAAAATATTAATGGTCAAAGTTGAACAAGAAAGATTCAAAAAAGCCAAAATGGCACTTATTATGGGACGGAGGGAGTATGATATTAAGTTTCGTTTTGGTCGAGTCAGAACACTAGGTACTTTGTTTTTTTAACCTCGGAATCATTAAAAGAACATAAAAATCCTCTAAGTGATGCCATCGGAATCATGTCGTACATCATCACCAGACGGAGCGAAGAAGATGAAGACGTGTAACGTGCTGAGGATGATGGCTTATATAAACATTTTTCTATTTTATAAATTGAAAAAGAAATTAGTTAAATATTTTGTTAATTATTTTTATGTATAGTTAATTATTTTCAAATCTGCTATGGTTACCTAAAAAACTCAAATTTGTTTGGTAGCTTAACAAACAAACACCATAACACGTCATGTTGTCACCCTTTTCCCGTCGGCACCGCAACCATTTTGAAGCCTTCAGCCATTTCAGACCAATGGAAAAAAGAAAATGTTATGGATTGACATAGACACGTGAGACGCACGTGTACAAAGTGTAAGCAAAGGAAACTGATCGAGTTGAAGGTTTACCCTAATGGACCAGGTCGAAGTATTCAAATAACAGTTTCATTGAAAAAGAGAGGAGAATGCTCATGTAATGGAGCCCACTCAGTCGTATTTGCCCCAAAATGCGAATGCGGTGGTGTTTGATACGACATTTGAAAATGGTGTGCTGAGTGTCCTTTTTCCAAAACTTGATATTTACTAGTACAATAAAACATCTATAAAATAATACTCGATAAATTAATGATTTCGATAAAATTAATAATTTGTCCAATCCCAATTTGGGATCAGTACTGTAAAACCCTAAAAATCGTAAACGCGTGAAAAGACTACTTTGCCCTCAAATGTAATATGTATAAAATACGTAAATTATGTCAATGCTCGTCAAATGTAAATTTTAACCTACCTTACGAATAATTGAAAACAAAAAAACAAAAAAAAAAAAACAAATGTACGAGATCAACAAAAAAACTACTTTCGTAAACGTTAAAACTCATGTACATGGCCCGAGATTTACTTAAACATTACAACCTAACTCAAGCCCAACTAAATATGGAATTGGGCCCTTGTTTCTTCTTAGTCACGGCTAAAACCCAACCTCTACATCCCTTCCCGTTTTTCTTTTCTTTTATTACGCTTCACATGGTAATACTCCAAAACCCTAATTTAAAATTTATGACGGCAAAGTCTTGGCTTCCCCATTTTCTGTCGATAACAAGAGGATCCAAAGAAGGTGAAAGGTGGCTGTTTTGATTTGGCTTCGTCGTGAGATTTTCTTGTTTCTCCCATTCGGCACTCAAGGGTATTCTATCCTCAAATCTCATTTAATTGGTCATTCTTTGTTTTCTGTCGTGAGATACCTAATCTAAATACATGTTAATATATAGTATTCATTCACTCAATGTTATGACCCTACATAAATTGATAAGCATTGTTGCATGTCAAGTATTGGCTTCGTTTAAATTGTAAAAGTAACAACAAAGAAATACGCAACTTGAAAACATGAACCTACATGTATGTCGAACTTCATGTCTATTTTGGAGCATTCAAACATGTTTATTATATGCGTCTTCGATCGGGTCTTTAGATATTATTTTGATCTCTAATATACGACATGGACATGGGATAAAACTCAAGTAATAATAAGATGGGAGTACATATTTTGTGGTGATTATATGTAATCTGTTTTGGCATACATGCTCACGACCTACGCATGTTTTACTTATTGTGTCGAACTAAATGGACTAAATAACATATGAGTATACTTTGGTTATTTTCATGTCGCTTGTAAAAATGGAAAAGGGGTCCTCGTTGATATATACCTACACCGTACATTAAAAGGAAGACAAATGAATTTTCTTGGTTTTGTGGGGGTCATGTTTAAGGCGTCGCGGGACAAATGGGTAAACCGTTTTGTATGTTTGGCATTATTGTGTCGGGAAGGTGAGTGGGGGTTAATCATAAGGCATTTTTACGGTCGCAAATGTTAGCCATATAAACGCGGCGAGCTTAAATATGTATCGATCTTGTATATGTAAAAAAAAAAAGAAAAATGAATTCTGAAGCATGTTAGAATCTGTACATGTATATTTCATTTGGTGAATATAAAATCTCTAATTATACCTTTTTAAACCTTAACTTTTGGTAAGTGTCGCATGCAAACCTTGAATTTTATAAATTGACATATAAAGCCCTCATATAAGATATTCATCATATTAAACCTTTAAGTTTACCATTTATCATTTATAACCCCTAAGTTTGGCTAATTAATTATTATTACCCTAAAAGTATTTTATTTGGTCTATTACTAAAGATGAGAATACGAATAATAACTCTAAAAATATTAATACGATTCATATAACCAATAAATCCGTTATGACTTAAATGAGCTAATAAGTATTTTACGAACCGTAATCCGTGTGGATTCGTTAAAGAAGGCGTGACGTTGTTTCACTTGCGTTCCTTCCATTTGCTCTCATTTCATTAGCTAAGGTACAAATATTCTATCCCTTTTCAGTAGGGGTTTCTCATGACTTTCTGATCCTTCGACTTTGTTTCGCTTACGATATTCCATTGCTATGATTCCTTTGTTATTGACCCTCTGATCTTGAACCTTTGCTCTTGACCCTCTGATATTGAACCTGTGATATGGACCTTCTGATTATGAACTTATGCTATGAACCTTGGATATTGAACCATTGCTGACACATGCTGTTATTGAACCTCTGTTACTGAACCTTTGATATTGGACTATTGCTATGAACCTTTGAATTGTGGACTACGATATTGAACCTCGATTTTATGATTGATATCTTTGCTATACGTGGACCTTTTGACCCTTCAAATTGATACCCGGCAAATATTGTTTCCCTAGCCATGAAGGTAACATGGCCGTGTCACTGATGCACCAATGGCATGACTCTAGTGTGGTTGAGTGATGTTCCACACCGTCCCTATTCTGTATTGATTATGCGCGCTTTGGATATATATTGTATGGCCACTTTTTGTGCAGGTATGGATGCATCCTAGATTTGTTATCTGTACGATCGTTCGGTGAATGATGTCGTGTGCAATACGCGTCTTCACGGTCTGGGCTAGCTACTCCATTGGTTCTTGAGGTCTCCCCTCTATTGTCTGTATTCGAGGTCACCCCCTCGAATACGATGGTTACTATGTGTTTACTTGGGCGCTATTGCTATTGATATGATTGCATTGTCTGTTGGCTCGGGATGGATTTCTGACAACCTTACACTATTGATATACCTATATTGTACCGTCTGTTTACCCCAACGCACCATATTCTGTATTGATTGCCCGTTACTCAGCACCCTCATGTGACACATTCCACTACCATTCCATTCACGTACCGGGTTATTATATGTTTTTTGAGTTTGATTGTGCTATTTGCTTGTCTTATGTGACTATTGTTTACCCTGCTATGATATGATTAATATGCAATTATATGATTCAACTGGTGTCATCTGAATACATGTTATCCTATTATTATGTGAACCTCTGATTTATGTGGTGACCATGCTGGTGTGAAATAAATTATTGATCTGTTTATCTTGTATACTTCGTTTGTTTAATCTCGTGGACTATGACCTTCTGTTAGTATCCTTATCTGATTATTGTTGATCTGCTATGTTTTATTTACATTATGATCTGTTATGTTGTTATTGTGTTGGGTTACTTGGACTTGTGTGATTGCCATGCTCACTTTCTAATTACTTGCTTCTGCTAGCTTTTAGATTTCCGTGTGGCTTATGTGTTGTCTGATTTCCTGATTCCTTGTATGCCTGTTGTATGTGCTTATTTATATGTCATCGATGCCTTGCTTTGCTTCGTTTTCCTTGTTATCTGTTCTTTCTGGATATCTTTATAATTGTGTTTCTGCAGGATCCTCATTAACTCATTGTTCTCATTTCGTTGCTTGTTATCAGTTTCCTTATTTTATTTGTATCTCTGATTTTGTTAGCTTTCTTTTTGTTATATCTGTTCACTAGGCTTTTTAAGCTCAGACGCATTTCTTTTCCTGCGGCAGGTTTTTAAGTTTGAAGATGGGCTTGATGGGCTGAGAGTTATTATTCGAGTAGACCGACCTTAGTACCTTATCATTTTGGATTTTAATTTGAAGAGTTATTGTTTTTTTTAGATTTCTTTTCGTTTCGGACATATTGGATTTTGTGCTTTTCCTTGTGAGTCATTCGTTTATATGACTTAGTACTTTATTCTTTAAGACTTCCGCTTGTAAAACTTTAATTGTATGTTCTGATATGACACCAGAACGTGACACTTCTACCCTTGTCGGGTTGGGGTGTTACAAGTACAAATTTGAACCTCAATCGATAAAATAATAAGATACTTTTTTTTTGAAATCTCAGTTGATATATATTGATCCCAACGAAACTATAAATTATAATTACTAAAAACTTCACAATATCTTCAATACCTTGAACATCGTAACATTCATTACCATACATTCATTAATTTTTTTAATGCTTTGAATTCTAATTTTTTTTTTTTTTTTTATCTTAACTGGTATACATTGTAAGTAGTTGATCTGCGCTAAACAGTCAAGCTACCTCACACAAACCGGCCACTTGTGAATGGCCGACCGTAAGAAGCTTAAAACCGCTTAAAACACAAATACAATGAAGTCCAGGAGAATACAGTGGATTCCCGGGTCGTTAAGTCCCACGGAGACTCAATGGTGTGTTAAACAAACTCAGAGGATAGAATGATCACTAAGGATAGTGATCTGTAAAGGTTTTGATTAGAAATTACACTACTGATTGATTGGAAAAGAATTGGACACAGAATTGGAAAGCACAACAGCCAGAAGAAAGAAACGTAAACGTAAGTTTTAAAGACTACGTATACGTACAAAATAAAAAGTGAAAACTAAAAGCAAAAGGCCTAAAATATAAAAAAATGACATTTTAGAATCCTAGAAATAAAAGAATTATTAGAAAAAGAAAATTATTTAACACTACTTTAATTAATTATTATTAATTAAAAACTATTTTAACTATTTAATAAATACCCTAAAATAGAAGAAAATAAGAAATAAGGCTAGAAAAATAAACTTATGATTCTGAAAAATCTAAAATACTATAAAACTAATTTTAAAACTAAAAATATATTTTTCACACTTTTTATATAATTATTATTAATTAATAACTATTTAAAATACACTTAATTACTAGAAAATAGAAAATAAACTTGGAAAAATAAAATTTTAACTTTGAAAAATCTACAATATGATAAAACTAATTTTAAAACAGAAAAGATATTTTTATGCTTTTTAATTATTTATTACTAATTAATTACTATTTTTAACTAATTTAAATTATAATAAATACTAAAAGATAGAGAAAAATCTGAAACTTTTCTAAAAATCCTATATGATGACAGAAACCTAAGAAAAATGGAAAAACAAGATTAGCTTATTAAAAAGATGAAAAGAAAAATCAAAAAGCTAGAAAACCTTAAATAAACACTATCAGTGATTTTTATTTGGACTTTTTCTGGATTTTCTTTTTGAAAACTACTTTAATACTGATTTGATGAAACTTTAACAAAGACAAAAAATTTACAAAACACAAATAAGCAGTTTTGATGAGCTTATGATCCAACAGTGGCCTAAAAAGCTTTGAACTTAAACCAAACTTGAATTTGATTCTCAAAAGTACAATACAAAGTTATTTTAACTTGAATGAAAGACAATTAAACTTAAACTACAACATTTGATTAATACATTAAAAAAAACGACATTGAAGAGAATTATAAAAACTAGCTACTCCTCCTTCTCTTCTCCTCTTGCCTCCTTTTTATACTCAAACTTCTTTCCTCTTGACTCTGAGCACTTCCCACCAATATCTTGGACCATTGGATGAGCTTAAGTGATTTTTGGCCGTTTGATTGTTTTTGCGCAAAGTGGATTATCACAGGTGGGGGTAGAGTGTTAAGGGAGAATGAGCATTTAATGATATTTGGAGTTGTGATGAGGTGGGGGGACAAGGAGGGTGATGTGGAGAGGAGGGGGGTTGAGGTGGAGGTGTTTGCAGAGAGCAGGTGAAGGGATGAAGAAAATGGGCGCCAAGTGGGTGTCTGTTTTTGACTTGTGGTTTAACCGGATATTATACTTGGAGTCAAAAGGCAAAGGGTCCAATTGGTTTAGACAAGGGTCCAAGGTTCAAGGTTCAAAGGCTTAGGTAATAATACAAGGACCATTATGTAATTTCTGAAACTTTAAGGACCAAGGCTGCCATTTTATCAAAGCTGCTCCAAGGGACCACAAGTGACAATCTTCAAAAGTATAAGGACCAAACTTGACAATTTCCAAATTCCAAGGACCATTTTTGACAATTTTCAAACTTGAGGGACCAAAGTTGTAATTTTGCAATTTTACATTTCAAAGGTTTGTTTTAACAACTTTTGAATCCCATGGACCTTAAATGACATTTTTATTTATTTTGATATACCAGGGACTGTTTTTGACAACTTTTGAAACTTGGGGGACTAAAACTGCCAATTTTGCAAATTTGATACGTTTTTCATCTGATTTTGATCTTTTTGTATTTAAAACACATAAAACACTGATTTGTGATATTTTGATCATTTTGATGTGTTTCTGAACGTTTTCAGATGTTTTTGTAGTCTAAACAGTATAAAAATGATGAGTATTTAGACACTCATCAGTAGTATATTGGACTTGAAAATTTAAATATCAAACGTAAAACCTGTTTAAATTTATATTTTGTTAATTTATCGATATAATAATATCTCGCTAAATTAATGAAATATCACGATCCCAACATTATTAATTTATAAAGGTTTTATAGCAGTTATTATCATCTTATTAGGTATTATCTTCTTGTTGTTTATGCTTTTTAGTTAAGGTGCATGTCTAATCTTAGATTTAGGTTTCAAGAATGTTTGGTTAATTACCATCCTTTTCGTATGTTTTTTACTTGGCATTCCGTAACTCTATGATTATTTAAAATCACGTAATCTAATAGTAATTAATTACTTTCATTCTTAATTAGTGTTTGTGTTCATTTTTGGATTTTAGTAATTTATTTTTTTATTTTTTTATTTTTTTATTTTTTACCATATGAGATCGATAAGATCTCAGATCTATACATCCCAGTTTTGTCATTAATGGTTGTCATTTTAATTAGTATGATATATCCACATTCGTCATTACTATAGTCTAAAACATTTCAAGCTTGACCAAATTTTTTTATAGGTAGCCCTTTAGGATGATTCCAACGTGATTTAAACAAAAATGTAGTGAAGACGTTGAATGTGTTTGGACACTTTTACTCTGAATACTACCCAAAATTATCAAATTTTTTGGCAATTCATATGGAAAATCTAACTTTTTGGGCCAGGTTTTAGTTGTTTGTGGAATCGGTAAGATAGATTATTGGGCAAATCACTCTAAAATGTGGTTAACTTGCCACTTTTTTCCATTGTATGTAGCATTCTTTTTTTTTTCTCATTCTGTTTCTGTCAATAAACTTCTATCGTTAGTCCTTTTTGTGTACCCGTTACCAAAAAAACCTGCATTGTTAGTCCTTTATACTAACGACCGTTAATAAATAACTTAAAATTTGGTTATCTTACGCTAAACTTGCGTCGTTGGTCCTTTATACTAACGATCGTTAAAAAATAACTTAAAATTTGGTTTTCTTATGTTTTCGTCCGTTTTTTTTTCACGTTTTCGTACGTTTTTACCGCGTTTTCGTTCGTTTTAACAGCGCTTCGTCCGTTTTCCGCGTTTTCATTCGTTTTTACACGTTTTCGTCTGTTTTTTCCCGTTTCGTCCATTTTTTCCGCGTTTACATCCGTTTTTCACGTTTTCATTGTTTTTTACGCGATTTCGTATGTTTTACACATTTTTGTGCGTTTTAACACGTTTCGTCCGTTTTTCTCGTTTTCCTCCGTTTTTACACGTTTTCATCCGTCTCTACACGTTTTCGTCCGCTTTTTCACGATTTCATCCGTTTTTACACATTTTCATCCATTTTTACATGTTTTCGTATGCTTTTTCATGTTTTCGTCCGTTTTTCATGTTTTCGTCCGTTTTTTCACGTTTTTATCAGTTTTTTCATGTGTAAACACGTACGAAACGTGAATAAAATGGATGAAATGTGTAAACGTGTAGAAACGGCCGAAAACATTCGAAGACGTATTAATATGCGAAAAAATAGACAAAATGTGCAAACACGAACCAAAACGTGAAACAACGGATGAAAGCGGTAAAGCGGATGGCGTGAAACGAACAGGCGTGCAAAAACGGACAAAAGCGTGTAAAATGGATGAAACGTGTAGAAAGCGGATGAGCGTGAATAGCGGAACAGCGTGTTAAAATGGGCAGCGTGTTAAAATACAAAACGTGTAAAGCGGCGAAACACGCAAACAGACGAAACATGCAAAAGCGGATGAAAACGTGTAAAACATATGGCGTGTAAAACCAGATGAAAGCGTGTGTTAAAACGGACGAAACCGTGTTAAAGCAGATGAAAAAGTGTAAAAGCGAACGAAAACGTGCAAAAATGGGCGAAAATGTGTAAAATGGATGAGAGCGTGTAAAAGCGGATAAAAATGAAAAAGCGAGGCGAAATGGGGAAAAGCGGAGCGATGTGTAAAAGCGAAAGCGTGTTAAAACGAACGAAAACGTGTAAAAACGTATGAAAACATGAAAAAACAGACGGAAACGTAAGAAATCCAAATTTTAAGTTATTTTTTAACGATCGTTATTATAAAGGACCAATGACGCAAGTTTAGCGTAAGATAACCAAATTTTAAGTTATTTATTAACGGTCGCTAGTATGAAGGACTAACGATGCAGGTTTTTTTGGTAACGGGTACACAGAAAGGACTAACGATAGAGGTTTATTGACAGAATGAGGGGAAAAAAAGAATGCTACATACAATGGGAAAAAGTGGCAAGTTAACTACATTTTTTGGTGATTTGCCCTAGATTATTATTCATACTTATAATGGAAAGATGACCCTCTCTCCTATTTATAAGTTTAAGATTTTATAAATTATACTTTAAGGAAATACTACTTATAAAACATAATGTACAACTATGTAAAACACAATTGATTTTAAGCAAATAATATTTCTTACATACATACAATTAATACACCCCATCACCAATTAATACAAAATATACAAATACTCATCCACAAAATTCAACTACAACAAAGCTGCCCAAATCATCTCATCAATATAGTCACAACTTCAACCAACAACAAACCACAACAAAACCCTCATCTTTCTCAAACATTTTAAACTAAAAAATAATTAAAAAAAAAGGGGCAAATCACCTGAAAATGTTCTTAACTTGCCATTTTTTCTCATTGTATGCAACTATCTTTTTTTCACATTCTATCACTAAACCTGCGTCGTTAGTCCTTTGTGTGTACCTGTTACCTGCAAATCCTGCATCGTTAGTCCTTTATACTAACGGCCATTAATAAATAACTTAAAATTTGGTTATGTTACGCTAAACTTGCATCGTTTGTCCTTTATACTAACGATTGTTAATAAATAACTTAAAATTTGGTTTTCTTACGTTTTCGTCCGTTTTTACACGTTTCGTTCGTTTTTGCACGTTTCCGTCCGTTTTTCCTCGTTTTTGTCTGTTTTTACACGTTTTCATCTGTCTTTACACGTTTTCGTCCATTTTTACACGTTTTCTTTCGTTTTTACACGTTTTCGTCCGCTTTTACACGTTTTCTTCCGTTTTTGCACGTTTTCATTCGTTTTTACAACTTTTCGTTCGTTTTTGCACGTTTTCATCTGTTTTTACACGTTTTCTTCCGTTTTTACACATTTTTGTCCGTTTTTACACGTTTTAGTTTGTTTTTGCACGTTTTTATTCGTTTTTACACGTTTTCGTTTGTTTTTACACTTTTTCGTTCGTTTTTGCACGTTTTCTTTCGTTTTTACACGTTTTCGTCTATTTTTACACGTTTTCATCTGTCTTTACACGTTTTCGTCCGCTTTTACACGTTTTCTTCCGTTTTTACACGAATTCGTCCGTTTTTACACATTTTCTTCTGTTTTTGCACGTTTTCGTATTTTTTTACACGTTTTCGTTTATTTTTGCACGTTTTTATCCGTTTTACACGTTTTCGTTTGTTTTTGCATGTTTTCGTCCATTTTTCACGTTTTTGTCTGTTTCTATACGTTTTCATCCTTCTTTATACGTTTTCGTCCGTTTTTCCACGTTTTAGTCTGTTTTTATACGTTTTCATCTGTTTTTCCACGATTTTGTCCGTTTTATACGTTTTTGCACGTTTTTACACGTTTTCGTCCGTTTTTACACGTTTCTTTCCGTTTTTACTCGTTTTCGCCCGTCTTTATATGCTTGTGTCCGTTTTTACACGTTTTCTTCTGTTTTTACATGTTTTCAATTTTTGCCCGTTTTCGTTTATTTTTGCATATTTTTCATCCGTTTTTCCACGTGTAAAAACGGACGAAAACGTATAAAGACAGATGAAAACGTGTAAGAATAACGAGGAAAAGCGTGCAAAAAGCAGCGTTTAAAAAAGCTAAGCGTCGCGCCGAGCGTGTAAAATGGACAGCGTGTAAAACGTGTAAGCGACGTAAACAGAATGAAAAGCCTAAAATGACGAAAACTTGTAAGGAAGAAAATGTGCAAAAACAAACAGCGTGTAAAAACAACAGCGTGTAAAAACGAATGAAAACGTGCAAAAACAAATAAAAACGTGTAAAAACGGACGAAAATGTGTAAAAACGGAAGAAAGCGTGTAAAAACGAACGAAAACGTGTAAAGACAGATGAAAATGTGTAAAACCAGACGAGAACTTGTAAAAACGAACGAAAACGTGCAAAAAAAGCGTGTAAAAACAAACGACGTGTAAAAAGCGAATGAACATGCACAACATGAAAAGCGTGTAAACGGGGCCAGCGTGTAAAAGAAAGCGTGTAAAAACGGAACGTGTAAAGACATATGGCGTGTAAAGCAGGATAAAACGAGCAAAATCGGACGAAAACGTGCAAAAA
Source organism: Chrysanthemum makinoi (assembly GCA_910596185.1). Lineage (NCBI taxonomy): Eukaryota > Viridiplantae > Streptophyta > Magnoliopsida > Asterales > Asteraceae > Chrysanthemum > Chrysanthemum makinoi. Next base: position 309,586,724 of record OU343225.1, on the reverse strand, counting down.
CGAACGAAAACGTGTAAAAACGGACGAAAACGTAAGAAAACCAAAATTTTAGTTACTTATTAACAATCGTTAGTATAAAGGACCAACGATGCAAGTTTAGCGTAACATAACCAAATTTTAAGTTATTTATTAGCGATCGTTTAGTATAAAGGACTAACGATGCAGGCTTTGCATGTAACGGGTACACACAAAGGACTAACGATCATGAGGTTTAGTGATAGAATGTGAAAAAAAAAAAACTGCATACAATGAGAAAAAATGGCAAGTTAAGTACATTTTCAGGTGATTTGCCCAAAAAAAAAATACAAGTTCAATATCTTGGTTTTGGTTTTCGAAAATGCTTAAAGATCCTCCAACAAACCACCTACTTGGTTCGCTAGTCACAGAGGAGTTTTTGTATTTCGAAGGAGTTTTTTTTCTTCCTTTTCGTGGGTGCTTAACTACTTATTGTGTTTGTATTTCAATTTGAAGACAAGAAACGAGAATCACGACGAGTTTGTATTTGTCATTTGGATTAGAGAAGGCAAGGATTTTGGTGGTGGAATTTTCGGATTTAAAATTTAGTGAAGATGAGATTCTGACTTTTGTGAGTTTATTACGAGTTTGAATGAGACAAAGGAGATAGGGGGTGGCTGGGGAACAAGAAAATTAAGGCAAACATTACTCTTTTTTCATTTTAGGCCTGATTGCAATAGTGAGCCAAGTATTAGTGTTTGTTAAAAGAAAATTTATATTGGGCCAAATACTAACAAAAATAAAGTGGATTGACTATTAGTTTTAAATTTCGACCGAGTATTATGAGTTGCGTTAGATATTAGCCAAATTATTTTTTAAATTATCAATTTTTGTTTGGTTTGATATTTTTATGTGGGTGCGCTAATACTTTTATATGAATGCTATTGCTTAAAGACATTACAACAAAAAAAATCAAATTTTTATAAAGTTATTATCACGGTAAACATATAATAGCAATGTATTATTCGCCAAAAATTTTAATCTCAGGTACCTGCCGCCGCAACGCGCGGGTAGAGGTCCACATTTCGGTTAACCGGTTCGGTTTGACGTCTGGTCAAACCCGAACCGGTTTGGGTCAAAGAAGAAAAAAAAAACGGTCGGGCGGGTTATTTAACGGTAAAACCGGTCCAAGATTACGATTTTAGGACGGTCTAGACGGTTAACGGTTTGACGGTTCTAGTATTTTATTTCTTTTTTGTTTTCATTCGTGCGTTTGTCATCGTTTTCTTATTTAGTGTATTAATAAACTAGAACTTTTATTTAATAGAACGGAGAATACATGATACATCACACATTACACATAAACTTAAAACATAACACATAATAACATAAAACATCGATAACTTGATAAGCTACTCAACGTCGACTCGAGGTCTCGAATCAGGCATCAACTGCAGGTGCATGGCGGCAATTCTTCTGTGTGTGAACCTTCAACTCCACGTTGGAACTGGGTTTGAAGAAACATAAACAATACTTACATTGAGCCATTCGCATGCCATCCGACATTAGGACGTAGTTGTAGTTAGCCCAAACATTTGGTGCACGGTCTACCGGTAAAAAACGAACATTCACTGGTGGTGGGGGTGGCGGAGGCGGTGCAGGATCAGCCATTAGTGAAATGCTTCCGGTTTTTATTTTTTAGAGTGTATTTTTAATTGTATAAAAGTTGCAAAGAAATAAAAACACAATATATTTATTTATACTAGTATTACAATGGAAAACTTGTAAATATAAAAAAAATCCAAATTTTGAAAATTTACCCGCCTTCCCGCTCAAAAAAATTCAAAATTTGAAAATTCGGACTGGTTTTTAACCGGTTTGGGACCCGGTTAACCGGTTTAAATTTTGAAAAAAAAGTTGCCGGCAAGTGAAATTTTGAAATTTTAAAAATATATAACCGGTTTTTAACCGGTTAGCCGGTATAAAACTCTTTTTTTTTTTTTTTTTTTTTCGTAGTTTATACAAACTTACAATGAATAAAATTCAACTTTTATTTATTACGTCGGAAATACATAAACTGAAAGGAAATACATAAACTTACAGGAAATACATAAACTTAAAGGAAATACATCAAAGGAAATACATAAACTTAAAACATAATACTTAAACATAAATATCCTAATAGTCTTCATCGGATCCCCTAGCTTCTTGAGCAGTTGCATCTTGTCTTATTTCTTCATCGGAAAGCATCTCGATTTCACCCGCTTGTGCCTCTTCCTCGTAGACCTCCTCTTTGAAGTCTGCGGCATTTTCAAGATTAGCTTTATCTTGCACTCGCTTCATTGAGTCCAAGTGATCTTTCAAACCCATACACATCTCCAAAGAAGCCGGTGTGAGTCTTGTTCTCAGATTTGATAAAACCCTTCCATTTGTTGAAAAAGCGGATTCAGAAGCTACCGAAGTAGCTTGTACACTTAGTACATCACGAGCCATTCGGGATAGAACGGGAAACATTGTTTCCTTTGCTTTCCAAAACGCCAACACACCAAAGTTTTCAACTTGTTCAGGCGGAATATGTGAGATAAAATCGGTTGTGGTATATCTTTCATATTCCTTTGTTCGCGAAACGATCACTTTTTGACTGTTTGTTGGGATTATCTCTTATCTTTTTATGCAAAGCAAGTATCGGATTCCCTCTAAAACCCCTTGATGATGATGAAGAAGACTCAGTCATAGTAGGAGGTGGGTTACCATATTTTTCAAAATAATATTCCCACAAACTTTTAAAAGAATGGCCAAAGCACTCTTTTGCATCATCACAAAGTTAGGGTTTGTGAAAAGAACCCAAATCAGTCACACCGAGTCGATAAGCAACTCTACCCGCTTAAATTATAACATGGATTTAATGCGGCCGCTGAAAAGTAATTACGGTGGCAAAGTTTCAAAATATTTCAAAAGCTTATCTTTCATCCCGGAAACCATGCTTGTATAAACACCACCATGAAATTCAAATCGGAAATTTGTGAAGACATCAAGTATAGTTTCTCGAGTACCAAATGAGCCGTTGGATAATAAACTCCCGACAATTTTTTTGTTGCGTTGTAAAAAACTTCAAGTAATCGGGTTAGTTTTTCAATAGTATCCCAATGATCGGCATTAAATGGAGCACACTTACCCTTTTCTACCAATTTCTCATGAAAATATTGCAAGGTCACCTTTTGTTTTAAAATACTTATGAACATAAGATAAGTGGAGTTCCATCTTGTTTCAATATCCCAATTAGGTTGTAACCAAGGTTTTCCCGCATTTTCACACAACCGAATGTATGCATTATATCTTTTATTACCCTTTTTAAAAACATCATGAAACATTCTTTTAAAACTTTCTTTCATTCGACTCAAATTCTCATCTTTTAATCCCGCTTGCACGGCCAAGTTAATGATGTGTGCAACACATCGACTATGAAAAAATCGCCATTACAAGGTGGCTCGTATTCCATTTTAGTCTACATTGCATTTGTGTTGTTACTAGCATTATCCAGCGTTATTGGAAAAAAATTATGTCAAGTGAAATTTATGAAACAGTTTTCTCAACAATTGGTATAAAGCATCTCGGTGAGGAAGGAAAGTCATCAAATGCTACGACTCGCTTCATCATTTGCCAATTTTCGGGATCAACCCAATGTGCGGAAGGTACGAAAATGGCAAATTATGAGGAGCGAACCAAACATCGGTTGTTAAATTAACAGAAGCATCTAAATTTAAAATACATTTTTTAAATCTTGTTTAGTCTTTTTCCACATTTTCATAGCATCGCGTTTTAGAGTACTTACATGATGGTACTGTGGTTGCATATAATTTTGGTACACCTCCGTCGTCAAAGCGTTGTCATAGTGGTTGAACGGCAAACCACGTTGAATCACCAAACCGGCAAATTGTTGACGGAGTAAATCATGATCGTATGCAAAAATAGTCCTGTCTCGAGCCATGGACGATTGACCTAGGAACCGATTTGAGTGCCTTGCAATACTTTTGTTTGATATGAGCCCTCAACGTTGAATTGGAACCGGCAGACAATATACTCAAGCAAAGTTTACATTGAGCCTTTTTCTTACCATCCGACATTAGGACGTAGTTGAAGTTTTCCCATGGATCTTTTACACGGTCGCATGGTAAAGTGCGGACAATCGTCGTTGCACTTGTTGAACCAGCTTCGGTGTTGGTGGTATTGTTGGTGTTTGAACTTGCCATTAGTGAAATACTTTCGGTTTTGATTTTTTTGAGTGTTTTTTTATTGCTTGAAAGTGGTAATTAACCAAATACACAACACTTCTATTTATACTAACATTTCTATGGCAAAATGGTAATTTTTGAACATTATTAAATAATATCCCCCCCCCCCCCTTGCTCCTTCCCGCTCCTCTTTCAAAATTATGAAATTCAAAATTTTGAAATTCAAAAAAATTCGGAAATCCCGCTATAACCGATTTGGAACCGGTTAACCGAACCGGTTTGGTTTTTGGGTTAATAAAAACCGGTCTCCAAACCAGTGGTTTTTTCAAAATGGGAAACCGGTTCCTCACCAGCGGTTTGGAAAAAAACTGGACCGGTTATGGTCAAAACCGGTTTTGACCGGCTTGGTTTTTCGGTTTGTTTTCGGGTCCGGTTCGGTTAACCGGTTTTTTTGTGCACCTCTACGCGCGGGTACCCTGCTAGTTATTCATTAAATAAGTTCTCTATATTGTTTAGATGTGTTTGTAATGATGCTATTCTCGATCTCATTTCGAATATGGTAAATTGTCATACATGTATAATTTTCTTTAACGATAGTTTTATCTTGATATTGAATGAATATTCATTTACCCGTCTCATCAAAGTTGGCCCGGATATGGACAAATTAAATATATATAGTTATCCTTTGTCAGAGTGAACATTTTTAGGCATGGCTCAACTCCTCGTGCAGGAAACATGACTTCCCATATAGAGGATACAACCGCAAGTGGAAAGTGCAAAGGTCAAGGCAATTGTGTCATCTTAATACACAGATGTAGAGATTAATGTACAGGATAGCCAGGTTTGTTACACCACGTTCACCTTACGGCTTACGCGTATCACGTATGCACGCTGTTGTTTTCACAAGCATCGGCCAAATTTTATAAATTCTAAGAAATAACAATTCCCTTGTTAATAAGATGGAATATTTTATAATTATGTATTATGTTAACTTAATAACACATCATTTATAACGAGAACTTAACAAAAAATTGAACAAAAAGTATTTCATGTCAACTTAACCCAATCCATTTGAGCCTGTAGCAACATCTACAGATTTAACCCAACCATATCCACCCATTTGAGCCTATAGCAACAAGTATAAATTGAACCCACCCACCCATACTTCTTCTCTACTTCGAACCTACTTACGGACCAAGTGCAACCACCCTTCTTGCACAGGCTTGAGTTAACAAACAACGAGCTGAACACGTACCATTTGATTGGTAACATATAACACGACCTAAAGGAAGAATACACTTTAATTAAACTCATGTAACAACCTTCCCCAGCTTGGTCACTGTTTGTAGTATATTTGATTAAAAGCAAAAAGAAAATATACTCGTCAGCGAGCCACTTACCCCTAACCCACTGCAGACATTCCTAGCATGTAGAGATATTTGTCACGACATCAAAATGCAGTTAATCATCTCTAAAATGATCATGAACAAGAAGCAAAAGCACAAGAATTCAAAGACGAACACTTGACGTAAGAGACACTGTTAACTTATCTATCCGCAAAATAATCCAATCATTTTCAGGCTTTTATCCCAGTAAAAGGGGTTCTCTTTAGCCAAAACAAAGATGCAATGTACCACAACAACAGCAAAAACGCCAAAAGTCTTCATATAAAGAACAAAAACCAACCATCTCATATTTGTGATCCAGCCCTCCATTTACATACCCCTCAAACCGCACTAAAAACATAGACAACAAACAATATAAAGGCTCGAGCTTTTTCTTCTATCAAGATTTGTTTTTATGTATTTGCAGATCGAGACTGCATCCTTGTATGGTTGTGCACGCCTACATATGTGACAAAAAACATTGCTGATCATCCAAACACCGCTCCACATGACATATCACC
>OU343225.1:309526534-309580531 GCA_910596185.1 Chrysanthemum makinoi | reverse complement strand
ATAAAAAAATGTAGACATAAAATGGATAAATGGACAAAAACATACTAAAATGTAAGAAAAACGAACAAAACGTAATATAAACGTAAGCCAAAAACTGACATTAAAAGAAAGTAAGAAACGAAAAAAAGCTGTAAGAAAACGGATAAAAAGGACAAAAATGGATGAAAGCGGACAAAAACATTTTAAAACGGATAAAAACGTATGAAAACGTATAAAAATATACAAAGATTTTAAATTATAAACGATCGTTAGGTTAGAATTAAAGCCGAATGGTTAAAGGATCGGCGCCGCGAACGCTTATTAGCCAAAAGAGCTTAGTTAACGTAACTACAATCTAACTCACTTAATGTTAGTGAAGTAACAAAGTAAAAATCCTCGACTCCATTTTTTTTGGCTAATGGCTTTTTGTTTTGGCTAAAGAGCCCCCCATTTCTGAAATGAAAGCCTGAAAATGATTGGATATTTTGCAAATGGATTAGTTAACAGTGTCTCTTATTGTCAAGTGTTGTCTTCGAATTCCCGTGCTTTGGATTCTTGTTCATGATTGTTCTGGAGAAGATTAACTGCAGTTTGTATGCAGTGACAAAGATGTCTATTGCTAAGAGTGTCTACAGTTGGGTTGGGGGTAGGTATTTTGTTGACGATTAGGTTTTTTGTTGTTGTTGTTGCCTTTTAATTAAATAAGTTCAAGTAGCTGAGTTTTGGAAAGTACTACACATAGTTCCTTTAGCCTGTGTCATATTTTGGTCGTTATATGTTACTATTCGAATGGGTCTTGTTAATGGCTCATTGTTTTCTCCCTCAAGCCTGCACAGAAAGGGAGATTGCATTTGATTCATAAGTGGGTTCGAAAGAGAAGTAAACGTGGGTTAGTTTAATCTGTATAGATGTTGCTACAGGCACAAATGGTTGGTTTAAGTTGACATTAAATAGGTTTGCTCTTTTTAAGTTCTCATTATAAATGATGTATTATATATAGTTCAAAAAATACATAATTAGAAAATAATCTATCTTATTAGTAAGTGAACTTATATCTCTAAGAATGATACGAGTAATACACTTGGTTGATGTTTTTTAAATGAATCGGCGAACCTGATGATAGTGTGGAGATCCTTCTCATCGATATTTATGTCTTTGGTTCAACACCCTAAACGCGTTGAGCTTGCACTTTCCACATGGGTTTGTATCCTCTAGAGGTGAAGTATGCTCGGTAGACGCCTTGAGCTTGCGCTTTCCACAAGTGTACAATGCCATATTTACATATATAAATGATTAAAAAAGGTTAAAAACATTATTCATCCGGAGGCCGGCAAAGCACTTTAAATAAACCAGGTTGTCACCATTCTTGGACATTAATTTTGAGTCAAATCCTTTTTGTTAGACAAAGTTGCTAGATTAGTACCAAATTAACTTACCCATGTCGATCACATTTCACAATCATATTGTGTCTCGTTATCTTTAACACAGTGAAATGTTGCGTTTTTAAAAGCACACTTTCAATTCATAAGATATCTTTACATCACGTGTGATTCATTTTAACCACACCAAAGCCTATGCACACAAGAAGCTAAAGCACAAGAATTCAAATACGAACACTTGACGTAAGAGACACCGTTAACTTATCTATCCGCAAAATAATCCAATCATTTTCAGGCTTTTATCCCAGTAAAAGGGGTTCTCTTTAGCCAAAACAAAGACGCAATGTACCACAACAACAGCAACAACTCCAAAAGTCTACTCTAAGTTCATATAAAGAACAAAAACCAACCATCTCATATTTGTGATCCAGCCCTCCATTTGCATACCCCTCAAACCGCACTAAAAACATAGACAACATAACAACATAAAGGCTCAAGCTTTTTCTTCTATCAAGATTTGTTTTTATGTATTTGCAGATCGAGACTGTACCCTTGTATGGTTGTGCTCGCCTACATATGTGACAAAAAAACATTGCGGAATCATCCAAACAACGCTCCACATGACATATCACCCCTGTCCTTCTGTTCTAGTGTAGTGGCAAATGTAAAATAGTGAACCAATATCAATGGATCTTTAATGTCTTGCATAATTAACTATCCATTACATTTTCAAAATTCATGTTACAAAATTAACACAATGTTACAAACTACAAACCTGATCAATCGAGAAACTTGCAATGATTGCCATTCCATTAATTTCTTTTCTTCGTATAAAAGCCTCCTCACTGACAGCAACCTCGGTTATGTATTATGGGGAAATCAAGACCTACCGATTGTAGATGACCAGAAAGGAGCCCATGGGAAAGTCCAAGTATGTTGTTTAGCTTCATGTGCAAGAATAATCTCATAGTTATTAGCCTGCAACAGAAAAGAAGACATTAATTGCATAAACTAGATCCAATTCCGCTGTGTACTCGTTTGCGTTACTTGGTTAACTAGATTATAAAATCCCAACAAAATTCACTACAGACGTTGAATGTGTTTGGACACTTTTACTCTCAATACCACCCAAAATTATCAATTTTTTTGGCAATTCATATGGAAGATCTAACTTTTTTTGGCCAGGTTTTCATTGTTTGTGGAATCGGTAAAGTAGATTATTATTCGTTAAATAAGTTCTCTATATTGTTTACATGTGTTTATAATGATGTTATTCTCGATCTCTTTTCAAATATGGTAAATTGTCACACATGTAAAATTTTCTTTAACAATAGTTTTATCTTGATATCGAATGCATATTCTTTAACAATAGTTTTATCTTGATATCGAATGCATATTCATTTACCCGTCTCATCAAAGTTGGTATGGATATGCTTTGTCAGAGTTAACATTTTTAGGCATGGCTCAACTCCTCGTACAGGAAACATGACTTCCCATATAGAGGATACAACCGCAAATGGAAAAGTGCAAAAGGCAATTGTGTCATCTTAATACAAATATGTAGAGATTAATACAAATGATAGCCACACTTTGCTCACACCACACTCACCTTACGCTGCAGATCACGTATTCACGCTGCTGTTTTCTTATTAAAACAGTCAAATAAGCAAAATTTAAGATTAACATAGAAAGACAACGGCTAAAGGATTAATTTCACAAGCATCGGCTTGGTGGCTGCTTTAGATTTTGCTGCAAGTTTAGCTGGAGCTATTTTAGGTTTTGCAGCTGGCTTAGGCTTGGTGGCTGCTTTCGGCTTCGGCTTAGCGGCTGAAGGAAGCTTGTAAGAAGCTTGGACCATAACTAACTTGTCACTAGCAACTAGCTTCTTCAGCTGAGTCAACAACATTTTCTTAAAGTTGACAGGCAGATAGTCCTTATGCTTCTCCTCAATAAACTTCCCAATCGCATACTGACTCGACCCGTTACGTCCCTTTAACGTCACTATCGCATCACTTATCATCTGTAAACACATCTAAAACCACAAATTAGGGGGTGTTTGTTTAAGCTTATATGTGGCTTATGAGCTTATTTTTTCTTCTGGTTATATTGAGACTTGAGGAATTATATTAGGATATGATAAACTTATATACTGCCCATAAGTCTTCAAATAAGCCATAAAATTGGGGGGCTTATGAAATATAAGGCGAAATCAAATAAGCACTATGACAGCATTTTATCAAATTTAATGAAATTACCTTCAAGTAAGGTGGAAGTCTTCTAAGCGCAAGTGATTTCTTACTAGCTTTGGAATGGATAACACCGTTACTCATCAGTACTATAAATATCACCACAAACTAATTAATAATCACAATATATCTGGATCACACACACACAAAACACACTGAAATAAAAAGGGTAAAAGTCAAAAATGATAAACATGCTTTCTCAAATGTACCAATATGATAAACATAGTTATTTATATATCAATACGCTAAACCAAAGATCAAATGTGTGCAATAATGGTACTTCTTCACATCTTCATCACTTATATTTGCATCGTTAGTCTTTTTATAGTAACAGCCGTTAGTAAATAACTTAAAACTTGGTTTTCTTACGTTTTCATTCATTTTTACGCTGCCTCTGCATATTTAGGTTTTCGTCTGATTTTTACGTTGTCCGAAGTTTACGCTGTCCAATTTTTACGCTTTTGTCCGATTTTTATGTTTTCGCCCTTGTTTAGCGTCCCATTTTACGCCATCTTTACGCCGTTTTTCACGTTTTGTCCGAGCTTTTACGCTACGTCAGCATGCGTCCGTTGTTTTCGCTCAGCGATCGCTGTCCCATTTTACCTTTTCGCCTCGTTTACGTTTGCTCGATTTACCTGCCAAATGCGTCCCGCTTGCTGCCCATGTTGCCCGATTTTACGCTTTCGCTCGTTTTTTACTTTTTGTTCTTTTTACGTTTTTGTCGATTTTTACGCTTTCATATCTACGTTGCCCGAGTTTGATGCTGCCTCTTTTTACGCAAAAATCGGACGAAAACGTAAAAAAACAGACGAAAAAGTAAAAAATCACACAAAAACGTAATAAATCGGACAAAAACGTAAAAAGAAAAAGACGAAAACGTAAAAAATGGACGAAAACGTAAAACATCGAACGAAAACGTAAAAAAACGAACAAAAACGTAAAAAGTCGGACGAAAACGTAAAAAACGGACGAAAACGTAAAAAAACAGACGAAAACGTAAAAAATGGGACGAAAACGTAAAAAATCGACGAAAACGTAAAAAATCGACGAAAACGTAAAATGTATCAAAACGTAAAAATCGCAATAAAACGCATAAAAACGGACTAAAAACGTGAAAAACAGAATTTAAACGTAAAAAAGAGACAAAAACGAAAAATCGGACTAAAACGAAAAACGGACTAAAATGTAAAACCTAATTAAAACGCTTAAAATACGTATTTAAAAACGTAAAAATCGGATCTAAAACGTTAAAATACAGACGAAAACGTAAAAATCGGACGAAAACGTAAGAAAACCAAGTTTTAAGTTATTTACTAACGGCTGTTAGTATAAAAGGATTAACAATGCAAATATAAGAGATGAAGATGTAAAGAAGTACCCATTATTGCACATATTTAATATTTGGTTTAGCATATTGATACATAAATGACTATGTTTATCATATTAATACATTTGAGAAAGCATGTTTATTATTTTTGACTTTTACCCAATGAAAAATTTGTAATAACAGAATAACAAAATACTAGTATATACTCCTTCCGTCTCAAAATTATTGTCAGGAGACAAGAAACACACAATTTAATAAAAGTGGGACCACTTTAATTTTTAACCATTCAAAAGGAATCTTCTCCCACAAAGTTCTCTAGTTTTTACTATAAATAGAAAGTGGACAATTAATTTGAGACATCCTAAAAAGGAAATATGGACTATTATTTTGAGACGGAGGGAGTAATAACGGACCTGTTGTTTGTTGGAGATGTGAGCCGAAAAAATGATGAGTTGGGATTTGTTTGATGTTGCTGGGAAAGGAGGATGGTTATATATAGTGAAATGCTGGGATCAGCGTGGACCCGGTTAAGACAACATAGTCTGGTCGAGGTTGTGGTTAGGGCCCTCTTTCGGGAGGGTGGTGAAACCTAAGTTGGAAAGTCACCTGTCAAAAAAAAATATATAGTGAAATGTGCACACTCTTATTTTTTTATGGGCAGACTCAATTATGTGCATCAAACAGTTGTACGTTTAGTATATTTTGCTTTAAATACTTATACATTAAACTGTCCGTATAAAAATTGTAAGTGTGCAAATCACTTATAAAGTGATGTCATAGAAATAAATCAGTGGGGACCTCCACGAGGGGTGATTAATTAATTAGTTTTAGTTGAACAAGGTTGTCAACGTGCATTCATTCCTCGAGACATATCCAAGATAAAAGCATTACAATAAGGTGTTGATACTCACACCATTTTAATTAATATTTACATCACTTTGTACAAGCTGTATAGATAGCGTATAACGTTGTAATGCACAAATTGTGGTGAAAATATAAAAAGTTATGGTGTGAGTATAAACACTCTTTATAAGGGACATTTAAATTTGCTGTGTTTAGACATTTATATCCTCACAATTACCTTTTTATTTTCACCCGTATGAGGTTATAAATGTCCAAACACAATGAATTAGAATGTCAAAATCATTTGATGTAGTGTGCAAATCATCTCCCATCTACAATGCATCAAGTCTTTAAGACTTGATGCATTTAATGCATATGATATATATAATATAGCCAAAGCTTGGATGAAAAACTTAAGGTATACCAAGTCTTTGAAAAAAAGCTTTTTAAACTTTCATTGTAATGCAAAAAACCCTTTAAAGGACTTTTTAAAATAGTAAAAAGTTTTTAACCTTTTAATGCATTGCGCATAAACATCCTTATTAGAGCATTCACAATGCTCCAAGTCTTTAATGACTTAAAGCATTGAATGCATAAGCTTTCTAATAAATTTTTGTTATAAAAAATTCATTTTGTAAATCTTGCTCCAATGCAAAAACTAGTCAAAAAGCTTTTCATTAATGAGGATGCAAGTAAAAACGCATTGCTTCAAACACTTGACAAACTAAAACCTTTTACTAAAAGCTTTTACATAAAGCCTTCTATTGCAATGTTAAAAAGTCTTTAAAAGAGCTTTTACAAATAGTAAAAGGCTTTTCAAAAACTACGTATTGCGGATGCTCTTAGTCAATAGCTTCTCAGAGGGTATAATAGAGCTTCTAGGTCATGTGGCAATTTACGCTAAAAAAATAGCTAAATAAAATAAATAAATAAAGATTTGGACATATTTTGTCGCTTTTATTTTTTTTTTGAAATAGGTATGTATTACTCATTTAAAAGTTAAATGACATTAATGGACATATATTTTTCTCTCAATTGAAGAACATTAAATTGTTTTTAATGAAAAACATGTACATATAGTATATTTAATTAAATATAAATGAGTTTGATGAATTTTTTGTGTCATTTTAAGTCTTTTTTTAAATCGATTCGTTTGGCCTGTGGCCGTTTACGCACATGCCCATTGGGCTAGTGCCTGTTTGACCCGTTGCCCGTGTTCGTGTCTGTTCGGCCCGCCCGTTTTGCCACCTTTACTTCTGGGGCAAAGAGGTGTGCTTTAAAAATTGATGTGCAAAATGCATATGATACTGTGAACTGAGACTTTTTAAAGAATGTGTTAGTGTGTATTGGTATTGTTTTTATTGTTGAAAATCTTGTATGGGATGTTAATTTTAGGATTTTATTTCATTATAATTTTTAGAATGAACAAGTCTTAATTTTATTTCATTTAAAAACTAAAAGTTTCATTGCATGTTAAGAGATCATTTTTAACCATTTATTTTTTAGAATATATAACAAATCCACTTTCACTCTCTTTTTTTCTAAAATTTAATATTAGGTCACTCTTAAAACGGTCATCCCCACTCACGCGTTGTCTTACAAGTTTTGTGAGAAGTTGGTCGGTCGGAGTAGTACAAGTTGAAGATCAAGAGTTGTGTGTGTGATTTTGGTTTTTGTAAAGTATATTTGTGTTTAGGTTGAGTATGTTTTGGTTGTGAAGTTGATATTATATGTACTGTTAATCATTAAGCAAAAAAAAAATGCACTATCGCAACAAGCATTGAATTATCTTTCTATAGACGGACACTTTGATATACTTTTGACAAACTTCTTTTGTCGTTATTTTCATGTTTAAAAAAAATTACATAAGAAATCACATGTGATTAAATACTAATTTGAATATTCGAATATCTAAACATGTAATAAAATGAATACAAATTTTTCAACAATATCTTAAAAGTTTTAACGGTTTACTTTCTTGAAAACTAGACATTCGCAGCTTTCCAACATATATAACATATTATATTTCGAATTGTAGATTAGTGCAGTTAATTCATCAAAATTAGATAAAACACATAAAATCACATGTGATTATAGAAGTTTCACAAATGAATTGCTATAATATATAATTTAAATGCAATATGTGATATAAGATTGAAAAGCTATGAATGTGTGCTTTTCATTGCAAAAACGAGAAAAGTCTTTAATTTATAGAAAAATACTTATGTCAAATTTAGTACCTATGTTTAGTGTTCGAACTTCAATATTAGTGTTAAATACTTAAATCACATGTGATATGTCAGACAAATTTCAATACCCAAAAGAAAACGTGAAAAGGGACAAAAAAAAGCTTGTCGAAAATATAACAAAGTGCCCGTTTATAAAAAGATAATTAAATGTATGTCGTGATAGTATAATTTATTTTATCTAACGATTAACGGTTTATGTGATACTTTAATTATAGAAAAATGGTGCAGTTGAATTTGAGTATAAATATTAATTAAACTCTTTTTTATCTCAATTAAAAAAATAGGTGCCTAATTAAGATTTGTCCTTCATTATATTAAAAACTTATCGTATGTGAAAGATCTCTCATCAATATGTAATTTTATGTAATTTTTTTAGTTAAAAAAATGTAATTTTATGTTTATAATCTTCATGAGAAAGAAAATGATGTACTGGTATCTCCAATGCAACAGATATAACAACGACTTGTTTTGTGTAAATTGGTCACTTGAAAGGCTTATAATGTTTGGCGTGAAGCAGTGTAAAGCTTTTTAAGGCGGTAAGCGATAAATATTCTGATTTTTAGTGGTTGTTTGAAAAAAGAGCTGTAAGTTGTAGCTATTTTTTAGAAAGGTTAATTCTCCAATGCTTGGTTTAAAAAGCAATGAGCAAAAAACTACTGGTCACGACAATTACTCACAACTACTGCTTATAGCTATTATTCACAATTACTGCTCATTACTACCGCAAATTTTAACACTAAATGAGAGCACTTCTTGAGCAATGACTTAAAGATTCTCAAGTCTTTGAAGAATAACTTAAACAAATACTCTCCTCCCATCATTTATATATTTTTTTTTGGAACAACGGCTTTAAATTAAACTAGCAAACGCTAGGCAACAAAACAATTACAAAAGAGTGCTATCGTCTATGGGATTTCCTAACCAACCTATCCAAGAAATACGAAATTTAGGATTTCTAGATGAATCCACGAAAAAGATTGATTTACAATGCTATCCCATATATGCGCTTTCTTGGGTTTAGAAACTGCAAAAATCAAATCATTTAGAAACTTCCATATTGTCCACAACATCGAAGCATCAATCCCTTCGAGAATAAGCCTAGCTTTTTTTGAGATATGACAAGCATCTAACCAAGACATCCACTCCGACAAATTGGAGACAAGCATCTAACCAAGACATCCACTCCGACAAATTGGAGACCTCCGAAATATTCAAATCACACCATCTAGCCAAACGAGCCCAAAGATCCCGAGCCATCCCACAAGAGAAGAATAAATGATTCACATTTTCAACCTGCTCGTTGCAAACGGGGCATAGAAGAGAATCAACATCAATGCCTTTACGATCCAAATTCACCAACGTAGCAAGTTTATCTAAACTCAATCTCCACATAAAAACGTTAAACTTTTTTAGGAACACATTTTGGCCATCTAGTAGATGAATAACCGCCAATAAGAATATGATCGTCAATACGGTTTCTAGTTAAAGCAACAGTAAAACCTGTGGGATTTAATGCCCATTTCCAAGCATCTTCTTTATCCGAGAGTAACACATCCCGAATAGAGTCCATCAAAGCAGAAAATTGTTGTGATTCGATACATCCTCTCGGCATCCTCCTGAGCACGATATTCCAAGCCGAAATGTTAATACGATGATCAACCATGCAACTTTTATCTTTGTCCAAAGCGTATATGCTAGGGAATAAGTCTTTTAACGGCCTATCCCCGCACCATCTTTCGTCCTAAAACCGAATGGATTTCCCATCTCCAACTGATCGAGAACAAGCAAACAACAAATCAATCCCTTTATTATTGAGATTGGAAACAACTTTTAAAATGGCATTCCATGGACTCTGTTTTGAATTAGATCTCCTGCTACAACCAATTCCACCATCTTGCGCATGAATACCTTTAACCACTTTAACCCAAAGATCATTAGGGCTACAACGAAATCGCCAAATCCATTTGAACAATAAGGTGACATTTAACGCATATATACTACCTATACCAAGACTGCCCGTGGCCTTACTCGCTAGGCAAATGTTCCATTTAACCCATGGAACCTTTTTCTCTCCAAGATCGCCTCCTAAAAAGAACCTGTTATGCATGGACTCCAGTTGCTTTTGCACGGTCACGGGCATCAAGTACAAAGACATATAATATGTTGGAAGGTTACTCACAACAGATTTAATGAGTGTAAGTCTCCTGCCAACCGATAACATCCTAGCTTTCCATTTTCACAATTTCGACTTGAACTTTTGAACGATTCGAGCCCAATTCTCACATCGCCCCATATTACCTCCGACAGGCACTCCTAAAAATGTCATTGGCAGCTTAGCAACACCACAACCAAGAACTTTAGCCATGTCAACAACATCCTCATCAGAAACACAAACGCCTAAGAGCTTACTCTTATTAACATTTATTCTTAAACCAGAAACCAAGTAAAAACATCTAAGCATGCAAATCATATTGAAAGCATTGTATTGCGACCATTCACCTACAAAAATAGCATCGTCTGCATAAAATAAGTGGGAAAGAACCAAGTTACCTTGGCCGATAAAGGCACCTTTGAACATACCCACATTAACAGCCTTACAAATAGAAGCGTGTAATCCTTCCATAGCGAGAATGAAAAGAAAAGGAGCTAAAAGGTCTCTTTGTCTTAAACCCTTAAAAAAACTCGAACTCAGATGTGGGAAAACCATTCACTAAAATAGAGGCTCGGGCATTCTTTAAACAACCTGATATCCAAGTACGCCATTTGTGACCAAAACCAATGTTCTCCATAATCACATTAAGATAATCCCATCTTAAAGAATCATATGCTTTCTCAAAATCAACTTTGAAGACCATAACCTCTCTTTTCCTCTTGCGATACCAAGCCATACACTCGTTCAAGATTAAAGGACCGTCAATAATGTTTCTTCCTTTAATAAAAGCAGTTTGCTCCACACTAACACAGCTCCCAATGACCCTTCTAAGTCTATTCGCTAATAACTTACCAATGATCTTGTATTGGCAACCTATTAGGCAAATTGGTCTAAATTCCGAGACAAATTTAGCATTTCCTACTTTGGGGATCAAAGCAATAAAAGAAGAGTTACATCCTTTTGGAAAATACCCCAATTGAAAGAAGTCACGAACAAATCTTACAACATCAGGTTGTATAGTGTCCCAAAACGTTTTAAAGAATTTAAAAGTGATTCCATCTGCACCTGGGGCACGATCTTCTGCACAACCCCAAACAGACCTCTTTATCTCCTCATTCGAAAAATCACACTCCAAAGAATCTCTTTGCTCGGGGGAAAGGCGGTTAAATGACATGTCGCCAATGCATGGACGAGAGCTACGTGTATAAGCGAACCTGTTAGAAAAATGATCATAAAATTCAACTTTTACCTCTACCGGTTCTTCAATCCAGTCGCCATTTTTTAGGACACCTTTGATAGCAATTTGACGCCGCTTTTTCTTTAACACACCGTGAAAAAAACTAATATTTTCATCTCCCTCTATGGACCACTTAATCTTGGCTTTTTGAGATAAGTCAGTAGTCTCTTTTTTATCAATATCGCTCAGAATTTTAATAGAATATACCCGAGCATTTAAATCATCTGAAGTGGCAATACCTTGGTCCACCTTATTATCAATTAAAGACAACTTAGACTGATGTTCTTTCCTTAACTGATTATCAGTCGACTTCTTAGTGGCATTCCAGTTTCTAATAACTTCTTTAAGATTTTGCAATTTCTTCTTAAATGCCACCATGCCATTGCTTTCCATACTATCATAATTCTTCCAGCTATCAATAACTAGATCGTGGAAGCCTTCGTTATCTAACCACGAATGAAAAAAAAGGAAATGAGTAGGCCCGTAATCAACCACCGATTCTTTAAGCAAAATAAGACGATGATCAGGAATACCTTTCTCCAATACAGTTCCTACAATGTGAGGAAACACGTCGTAGACACGATCATTAACCAAAAAACGATCAAGTTTACTCATCTTCGAAGCCCACGTATCCGTCCAAGTAAAGCGAAATCCACCCAAAGGAACATCAATGAGGTTCAGGTTATCAATAAACAGGTTAAACGCGTCCGCTTGCCTCTCATGGAAAACCGACCCATACCTTTCACCAGCTTCTCGGACCTCATTAAAATCTCCCGTGACAATGACATTACCCTCCCAACTTGCAATTAATCTAGACAATGAAGCCCATAATTCAGATTTCCCCGACATACTTTGAGGAGCATAGACATCTATGAACATAACAGTTATATCATTGGGTAGCCAACAACCTTGAACATCCACATAATTATCAACACTTATGATTCTTTGTTTTTTAAACATCACATTATTCCAGATACATAAAATACCTCCCGATCTGCCCCTAGAAGAGAATGAATTGAAATCGAATTGAGAATTCCCCCACGTCTGTCGTAACGTCCACATATCTACACGAACCATTTTAGTCTCCTGCAAGGCTAAAAAATTAATGTTATGAGAATGACATAACTCTTTAACCCATCTCCTTTTACTAGAATCACTGAAACCTTGCACGTTAATGGAAAGCGTATTCATTTATACATTATTTCATCACCCATATCCGCAATAATTTTTTTAATAATATCTTGACATCCCTCCATGTTATACCCAAGAGCCATGCCAACACTAATGGTATCTTCCATTTGTTTAAGTATAGAAATTCCCACATATTTCTTTGGCACTTCTTTCTTGTTCGTTTGTGATGATTGTATGGAAACCACATCGTGTTGCGTTAGAATATCACCTCCTATTTCTTGTTCTAAAGGTTTACTCACATCATTTAAATCATGTATTTGATCACCCTCTTCAGTTTGAGTGAAACCTGGTGGGTATTTTGGTGTCATCGAACCTTTCGTATCGTTTCTCAAAGCACTCCTTTTAGCAATAAGAGACGCCAAATCAAACGGGTCACTATCGTTAGCCTTTTCACTAGTCACTTTATGATCCTGATATTCATCTTCTTTATTCTCATTTTCATTAATAGAAACGCCCCCCACTGATTCCTCCTCACAATCTTCCAAATTATCTCCTTCTTCATCATTCTTATGTGTTCCTACCGATCCTTCCTCCTCATTATCTTTATCATCCAAGGCAAAAGTTGGTGTCCAACTACATAACTCTCTCACCCGAATAGTATGAGACACCCCTTTGAATAAGACAATTGTGGATGCAAAAATCAATGAGGCATGTGAGGATTTAATACACAAGTGAATGCTCAATCTATTTCATCAATAAACAATACCTCTCCCCACCAGCTAGAAATCTTTTGGAAATTATCATTGCACCATGCTCTTATAGGAACGCCTTCAACCTCGAGCCATATTAATCTATCATCAATCACAAATTCTTCATTCCAAACCTTCAACGTGGAGAACCACGACAAAATTCCATCATGAATGAGGAATTTGTCTCTAACCTCCTTATCATCAAATTCGAACATAACCCATAAACCACCTAAGTATTTAATTCCCACGCCTTGAAAGCCTTTATTACTGCAAATTATTTTAGAGTTTGCTATTGATCTAAAATCCTTAAAACATCCCACTAAAGCCAATTCCAATGTAGAATCTCCTTCCTATGATATTACAATTTTTGGGCTTTCACCCACATGCTCTCTGTCGCATTCCTTCCTATCTCTACAGTTTCCTCTCACCATATTGACAAATGATTTAGGCATAGAATCGTCTCGAACACTTGGTTCCATAGCAGAATTAACAGCCTTAACTCCACCACTACCAGACACCTTATCACTTTTTGAATTTCCATTGTGAAGATAATAACCAGAAGTAGAGTTATTTACCTTTTCGCCAGCACCAAAGGGTTTCAACGTCTCCTTCCTTTCAAATCTAGCCACGTTGGCATGCAATCGTAATTTCCCAATCCAAATATTAGACAGAGAATCAATTAGAGTATCCTGATTAGACACCTTAATGAAGCGACAAAACGCAAACATCTGCCCCCATTTGTTCTTATGATTAGCAGTAAAAACATCCACAAGAGTCCCCTTCTTACCACATATATTCCAAAGTTCACGAACCGTAAGGTGGGAAGGAAAATTGGAGACATACACGGTTAAAGAAATCTTCGCCAAATCCTCCCTGTTAGACTTCATACTTTGGGGAATGTTTAATCTTTCAAACACCGATCTCCTATGTTTACGAGTAACCTCCTGCCAAACAGAATCCCATAGAAAACTAAAAACGAAAAAAATAGATAATTTTAAAAATGGAGAAACAAAGAATGAAAAATTAGGGATTTAAATTTAGGGTTTCAAAATAAAGGTTTTAAAAAAGGAATTGAGACCAATCCCTATGGTTCCACAAGCAATCATCTTGTAAGAAGCTCGTTATGAGATTGATCACAAGGTGATTCTACTCGAATAACAGGTCCTTAGCAAGAGTATGACGAATGGAAGGTAGTATATCGGATCCCCATCATTTATATATATACGAGGTAGAGAGCCCGCGCGTTGCCGCGATGTGTTTTCTTAAAGATGGATGCAGACATAAGGTGAATGTACATTTCATGCAACAATATGACACAAAAAAGAAAGGTTCAAACCTGCTAATACCCACAACTCAATAACTATGGAATACCCGGTTGGCGGTGTAAATAAGAGCCAATAAAGGGTCGCCTTTTCCTGGGCGGGTAACCTGAACAGGGTCTCCCATTTTTTTTTTACTGTCATGAACCACACGATTGATGTTAATTTTACGCAGCGGGATGTTTAAATACAGAGTTATTGTGTTGCGGGTGCGACAATATAACATAAAAATACAATATGACTAAAACTAACATCTTGCTCATCTTTATCAAACTTACAGTTGTTTATAACGTTTCTTGTTGGACAAAGTTTTTCAAAATTCGATACAAATAAGATATATAGCTACTGCCATAGTTTTGGCTTTTGCAGTCAAACATTTTTTGTATCAATCCATACAGGGTATAATCATTTAAGATTTTTATAGCAAAACTTTAATCTTACCACTGTTTATTGATGTGGGTTGTCTTCTTTATCTTTAGAAATATCCAAAATTAATCCCCTTTCCTGCATTCCGCCAGAAAACCGATTAAGGTAATATAAAACACATATTCAATCCATACGTTGAAAAATGAGGCAACAAAGTAAGAAGCAATAAAGTATAAGGATATAGAGTTGTACGGCTATGTAAGATCAAACAGATTAATTACAGTAGTAGGAGATCAACAGGGATAAATCAAATGGAAGTCCAAATAAAAAAATGATCTGTTTAGACACAATCTTTTCCTGTAGGTATCCTTTTGTTTAACCCATAACATATAATACCAAATCCAAACTGACCCGTTTATAAATAATGGTGCAAATAGTTAAATCTTATATTAAAAGATATTTATGGTCACCTTTATCATATCTAATTTTTTTAGTTCAAAAGATGTCAATATCATCAAATTACGGGTGGCCCGAAAAACTCAAGGATACTGAATGTTCAAATTTTGCAAAGGCTGTTCTATCTACAATAAGCCATAAAATTGGGCTTATAACACATGTTTTAAAATTCATGAAATAAGCCACAAAATAATGTTTATTTTGAGACTTGTCGGCTTTTATAAGTTTATCGTATCATATTAAACTTATATAAGCCGACAAGTCTCAAAATAAGCCACAAAATCAGAGCTTATAAAAAATAAGCCCAAATCGGCTTAGGTTAAATAAGCTTAGCCAAACAGACATTACCTTTACTATTACCCACCCGCAAAAACATCCTACCAAACACCTCCCAATTTTCATTACCTTTATCATTACCAACCCTCAAAAACATCCTACCAAACATCCATTCAGTGTAGTTACATATCTAAGAATCACAATCCCATTTACCATTAACTAAATTATCACACCAATACTCTTGAAATCTCAATCGAAAGAAACTAACACAACTAGAAGCCTTAAAAAAGAAGCTAAATATTTTTTACCTTCGTTTGCTATATATTACATGCCTTAACAATTAGAAAATAATTCCAACAAAAAGTTTCTTAATCACCAGGGCACTCCTCAAAGAAACCAATTAGAAAATAAAAACCGCAAAAATACGTATACAGATATAAAAACACTCTTTTATTTAGAAGAAAACTTTAAATACAAACATGACAACATTTATTAACATTTTTATCCATTGATTACATGACCTCGACAAAAGTACATCAGCAGAACCCCTTGTTTAATAGTATCAATACGCAGATACCCTTTATTAATAGCATTAATAGAAGTTATTTTGATATTACACCAAATTTATTGTAAGAAGTCACTAGTAAGGTTGCGTTCAAAGAGGGGATTCAATCCCCTCATTTTTCCTCCGCCACGCCGCCTTTCTCCAAATGACTTTCAGCGCATTAGATGCCCCAAAGAAGGTAATATGTTTTTTTTTTGTTTGGATATGAAGCGTAAATATTAAACGGTAACATGCTTTTGTCTCGATCGGCCAAGCGATTGAATTGGGTTTAACATGTGCCGATTGACTACCCCCACAGCAACTCCATCGACATGCAATCGATCACCAGAAGCACACGATCGAGTGCCGATCGGCCTTATTGGGGCTAGCCTAAGTGTGACAAACAAAATATTACACCAAATTTGATGTCTTGATTTAAGCAATCGAATTAATTAACAAGCAGGCAAACCACGAGTTTTATGACAGCTATTTGACCGTCCCTGTTGTGTAAAATCATCAACGACATACACTTAAGCCAATCGGCCACATGTAATCAATATCATATCGCCATCTATGTCTTTATATTTGAGGCTAAAGCTACCTAGCTTGAGTTGAAACCTTGTAGCACCGCTTCCAACTTTATAAATCCATCTGAAAGTTTGAATGTAAACCTTACCGTATCCTTTTTGTATGCGCTTTGTCTCATTCTCCTGGATGTCAGATAGGACGCCAGTGGACAAGTAAGGATAGCCAAAACCGACAACATCAACGGTCCCATAAAGTACCTACGCATAACCGGGGACCGATAACGACATCAAGTAGTATAAATACACATACAGTAATTGTGAATAAGGTATCATTTTTACACACACACATTTACATTATACCTTTCAGAAAACACATACTTATTCTTAAGCCGGAGTCGGGTCCTGGGATAACACCCAGGGCGAGACTAACGCGTTGTTCATCTTATCAGGTATCTTGGAGGCTTATCCATAAGGCCGAGAGATAGCTGCAACAACCCACAAAAAAATACTTCGACATTGGCGCCATCCGTGGGACCCGCATTCAATCTGCTAGAGCTACAGGATGATCGGAGCCCGACACCCCGAAACTTCCAGGGGAGAGAGAATTTCCACACCATTGACGAGAGCGGTTGGAAGGGTACGCGATGTTCTCAAGACTATGGTAAAAGAGCACAACAAAATTGAGGACACCGTTGAGCCAATAAGATTGGATTTTGAAGATGAAGCGACTCTTGATAAGGGCGAGCCGGCGGATAAAAAGAAGGAAATAGTCACGGGGAGTAAAGTGAAAGACGAGACTTGGCGAAGCCCTTCAAGGAAGTCTCAAATCTCCATTCAAGAGGGCGAATCATCGAGTTCTCCGCCCGAACACAAGATGCCCACCCACATCAAGTCAGACGATGGGTCGACGGATCCTCGTGATCATCTCAACAGTTCACCGGAGCCGCAGGTCATGGAGAGTGGCCAATGCCCGTGTGGTGCCGCATGTTTCAGCAAACTTTGGACGGAAAGGCCCGGGGATGGTTTGTTGGACTCCCACCGGGGAGCATAGACGAATGGGCAGCTTTCAGGGATCAGTTCGAGACTCGTTTCTCCTTGCACAAAGCTTGTGTTAAGGACCCTACCGAGATCACCAAAGTAGTCAGGAAGGCTAACGAAACGCTGCCGGAATTCAAAGAAAGGTGGACCACCGAGACAGGATTCATACAGGGAGCGCCGGAGATCATGAGGATCTCTTCGTTCATGAATGGGTGTAAATGTCCCGAGTTAGCCAAACGATTCGCCGATACGATCCCTAAAACCGTAGATGAGATGATGACCAGGGTCGACGATTTTGTGAGATCAGAGGCAGCCTTTGCCAGCACTGAATTACCCCGAGGAGAACATTATGATACGACCCGAAGAGCCTCAACGGGACCCTTCCGGAAGGATGAGAGAGTCGCCAGGAACCACTACGGAGGGGACAGGAAGAGTGAAGGGCGCTACACCTATTCAGGGAAAGATCGGGGTAGCACTCACCGCTGTGACGGTCAGCTTTATTTACCCCCATCGCGCGATCACATGAATCGAGGCCATCCCCGTCTAACCTTGGACTCGCTCACAAAACCCCCAAAAGAAATCTTGGTCACAGAACACCAGCTACGTCTGCCTCCTCCAAAGCCGATGCGTGACCCACCCCGCAGGGAAAACCAAGACAGATCATCGTGGATTACCATGGGGAAAAGGGACACTACACGAACGACTGTTATCAACTCAAGAGGCAGTTAGAATTGGCATTGGAGTCGGGAAAACTGAATCATCTGATTAAAGACCTCCGTCAAAAGGGCAGGAGGGATCCTCCTAAGAATGAGGTGGGAACCAAAGATAAGGTCATCAATATGATCCGAACACTGCCCGGGCAAAAGAAGAGGAAGTCGTCCGGGCAAGAAGAAATATGGATGAGCGTGCCCATAACTTTTCCCCCTCTTCCCGAAGGGGACATATCTGACGATCCTCTCATTGTCGAAGCCACCATGGAGGGGTATCTAGTAAGAAGGGTTTTTGTGGATGAAGGAGCTTCGGTGGAAGTAATGTTTGAACATTGTTTCAACAACTTGCCTCAGGAGATAAGGGCCCGAATGAAACAGACGCAGACGGATTTACTTGGGTTCGCCGGGCAGGTGACCAGGCCGCTGGGGAAAATTGAGTTGGATGTTTCATTCGGAGATGAAGGGTTATACAGAAAAGTTAGAATGAAGTTCACAGTTATTCGGGCGCCATCGCCGTATGACGTAATCTTGGGAAGAACCGGATTGAAGATCCTGCGGGCCATACCTTCCAGGGTTCACTCCATGATGAAGTTCCCAACACCCCGGGGAATCGCCACGCTTGTCACTCGTTCCGTCATCATTTCGGAATGTAGAAGGTTGGAAAGACTACAGGCGGTCATGCCGGAGCAGGACAAGGTAGAAGCCGAAGACGGGGAAGTCGGTTTGACGGAAGAAGTGATGATCAACCCAACCTTCCCTGAGCAAGCTATAATGATAGGGGTGCTCTATCCTCCGAAGGCAAAAGGCGCCTCAAAGAACTGCTACAAAGAAATCTTGATATATTTGCGTGGGAGCCAGCGAACATGACGGGAGTCCCCAGGGGAATCATCGAACACACTCTAAATGCTAACCCTTCAAGAGACCCGTGTGTCAAAAACGCCAATGTTTGCTTCCGATCGAAGTCAGCGTCACAAAAGAGGTAGAGGAATGGGTCAAGGCGTGTATTGTCGCATCGTGAAATACCCTACTTGGATATCTAACCCCGCTTTGGTAAAGAAGTGTGACGGAAGTGGCGGATGTGTATTGATTTCAAAACATCAACGCTGCTGCCCCAAGGATTACTACCTCACGGAGATCGACCGAAGATTGAGTCGGTCATGGGGTACAAATACAAGTGTTTCTTGGATGCTTATAAAGGATATCACTAGGTACAAATGGCAAGGGAAGACGAAGAGAAAACTGCATTTTACACCGAACAGGGGACCTACTGCTACACCAAGATGCCATTCGGTCTTAAGAATGCAGGAGCTACCTACCAACGGATGATAGACTACCTTTCCAAATACGATAGGGAGGAACCTGAAGCATATGTGGATGACATGGTCATCAAGAGCGTGGAAGAAAATGGAATGCTAAAGCATATAGCGAAACATTTGACAACCTCCGGAAGATAAATATGAAGCTAAATCCCAAGAAATGCTCCTTCGGGATGTAAGAAGGAAAATTCCTTGGATACATGGTAACTTCGGAAGGAATCCGGGCAAACCCAAAGAAGACAAAGGCGATAGTGGATATGCAAATACCTAGGACCTTGAAGGAGATGCAGAGCCTGCCGCAAGTAACCTGGCAAAGACTTAATCATTTCTTATCCCGTTCCGCCGAAAGATCCCTACCCTTCTTCGAAACACTCAAAAACATCACTAAAGAAAATAAGGAAGAGTATCGATGGACGGAAAAGGCAGAAGAAGCATTCCAGGAGCTGAAGAAGTTAATAACGGACCTCCCTCGCTAATCGACACCAAAGGCGAAGGAGACATTATATGTGTACCTTGCGGCCGTTGATGAAGCAGTCAGCGCGGTCCTGCTCACCGAAAGGAAAGGAAAACAGCTGCCGATCCGCTATGTAAGTCGGACACTTAATGAAGCGGAAAGGAACTATGCTCCAATCGAGAAGCTAGCGCTCTGTTTACTACACATGTCAAGAAGACTCCAGAGGTACTTTGAGGCACATCCTATAAAGGTGATCACGGACCAACCCGTAAAATGATCCTCAACAAGCCGAATATCCGGAAAGCTAGCCAAATACTCAAGAGAATTGGGCGCCATTAACATCACCTACGCAGCCCCTAACGCAATCAAGGGTCGTTTTTGGTGGATTTTTCGTAAACCCCATCGAGAAAAGGGTAATAAGTATTTCAATGTACAGGGCAAGTGAAAAAGAAAGAAGAAGGAAAGTGGCTTTTGTATATGGACGGAGCGTCCAACAACAAGGTGTTAGGAATTAGAAATTCCCGGTATTAAAGAGTCGGTCACCTCAAGTATATGTAATCGTTAGAATGCTCGTAGTCATAGTTATATTTAGTTAAGTAGTATTTTGGTAAGTAACACCGTGGAGGACGAACGGGTCTTTACCCACTGTATGCTTGATCCACAACCCGTTGTGTGGCGATTTATGTAAGACTATAAATACTCTCTACCTCCCAAGGTAGAGAGTTGGAACTCATAATAATAGTTTTTCTTTCTCTCACTAAGTTCCCTAAACCTCTAACTTTCTCTCTAGAACTCACACTTATACCCACTTTGTGTTATAGTTTGATGTGTATGTGAAATCCAATATCCAACAATTGGTATCAAGAGCCATGGTTAGATCATATCTTACACATCTTTGGATTTCTAGTGGTTTTTAGGTGGTTTTTGAGTTTGAAAAAGTTTAGTGGTTTGTGCATCATTTGGTTGATTTCTTGTGTTAAAGCTTGGATTTTGTTAGTACTTTTATGTTTAGAATCATCACAAGTGTTTAGGTTTTCATTTGGTAAGCTTGAATCATCTTGGTTGGGTTGTTTTTGGATTGAAAAGTGATGTTTATGTGGTTTTTCTTGCTAGCTTAATTTGATATACGGATCTCTTTCTTCGTAGCTTACTTGCTTCACAATTTTGTAGCGAAGTTACGCTTTGGAGCTAGCTTACTTAGACCTAGCGATTAACAAGACAAGTAGTGGACTCTCCACTACGGTAGCTTACTTGGTGGTAGCGACTTGGTCTGAAGCGAGTTGCTCTTTAGCGACTTGAAGTTTTAGCGACTTGAGTAGCGAATTGTTGCCAAAATTTTGCTAGCGACTTGAGGCTTAGCGAGTTACTACTTAGTGACTTGCATTTGTCTAGCTACTTGGGACTTTAGCGACTGGGGTGTAGCTAATTAGGTGTTAGCTTGGTGCTTAGCGATTTGGTGATTTAGCGAGTTAGCTTAATTTGACTGTAGCTTTGGTGCTTAGCGATTTGGAGATTTAGCGAGTTGCTACTTAGCGACTTGGTGCTTAGCAACTTGGTTCAAGGGTTATAGCTTACTTGGTTGATTTTATGAAGAAGAGGTTTGACCAAAGTTGACTTTTTACGTCAAAACTTCAAACGGCCATAACTTTTGATCCAGAACTCCGCTTTCAAATAAATACTGCCAAAACGACCGAACAACCTGAATATTGTGAGGTTTGACAATGTCATGAAACGAATTTTTCGAGGCCCAAATCCTCTCCGAAAGGAAGTTATTGAGCTTTTAAGATTTTAGATCTAAATTTCTCCATAAAATCGTGCAACAACCAACCCAAATCACAACCAAACAACATCTCTGCTTATCCCACAAACAATCATAAGACCTAACACACAATTGTCTATCATTGTGTCGATCCATCAGCCATCTTAACACATTCCATTGGTCATTGCTTAACGGTTTGGTCTTGATTTTAGTAAAATCCCGAAAGATTCTATTTCTGTTTAAATCATAGACTTGTAAAATCCGCGCATTCCACCACATCATGTCTTACTCTAATCCCGTTGATTTCGTAAGTGCTTAAATTGTATGATGCTGTGGACAATAATGTTAATGATTGCTACACCGAACGATTAAAGATGTTTGAATTAAACAATGAGGATGTGAGATCTTCATGTTCGAAAGTACAATGAGAATGAATTGCACCTCGCTATGAATGCCATGCAAATGGAATGCAAAGATTGAGCCCTATCGCCTACTTCATCTCGCACCTCATACAAATTTATCCATAGCCGGGGATCGAACATGTAGTGCTCTTTTCCGCCAGGACTTACCTACATTGACAAGAAGCTTGCCGTTGAACTTAGAACATTTAAAGTCGCAACTTACCAATGAAGAGGTTCAAAAGGATGGTTCCAAAGGCAGCTCTTCAAGTAATCTACAAACAATTTTAGCCATTCATCGCTGGGGAATATTCAGCAGACACGATCAACATTTGACTGAATTTCCTTCAAAAAACATAGTGGAATGGAAATTCAGGAATTCATTGAGACATTTATCCAACTCATGGATAATGTGAAAAGTACATTGAAGAATCTGCTCAAAAGAATGAAATGTGAATGAGTGTCGTGCAGTTGAAAGATTGTTGTGATAAGTTGGGTAATGTTTCGTTGAAGTATCGGGTGTTGCCGAATGCGAATGTCGTGACAACAAAAATTGATGAGTCGGATAATGCAAAATGGAATCTTCGTGCTCAAATTCACAAGAGAGAGAGGTGCACCGCACACAACCCGTGCAAGTTAATGCAAAGGAACACTCCATGGAAGCTTCGGATGTACCCAAGATAGAGATGCACCCGCCACCGTGCATGTCAATGCTAAGGTAAGTTGCATGGAAGTTTCTGCTGTACCTAGTTGTGCATCTTCTACTCAAAATGATGATTATGAACTCCATGAGTACGCTGCATTTGTGCTCGATGATTCCCTTACCACCGAGCTTAACATATATAAGGATCAAGTTGCTATTTATGAACAACGTATAAGTTTGAGTTAACTACCGTGAGCGTGAAATGGATAACCAAATGCGTATAATTATTAGAAAAAGTAATTTTAGAGAAGAAGTATTAAAACAAGAGTTAAACTCCTTACAAGAAAAGCTTTCTAAAACCGCTAAGCAAAAACAAGAACTTCAAGAAAATGTTAAAATGCTTAAGCAAGAATTTAGTGCTAAGGAATCAAAACTTTTGAATGATTTTTCTAATCTAAAAACTTTGAAAACAAGCTTGAAAATAAGTTGTACGTATAAGGAAATACCATTCAGACTGCTCACATGATCACTAAGCATAGAGTTCTAAGTGACAAACATAGTGTTGCCTTAGTTGATGAACCAAACCCCGAGGCTTGTAAAAAGGCTAGAGAAGCTCATAAGGTATTGTATGATGGTAATGAGATCCTTAAGCCTAGACAAAAACCTAGTTGCGCTGAAAGTGCAATCGAGGAAGATAAGAAATCAGATGAAGTCACTAGGGAGAAAATGAATAAGAAGCTAGAAGATCCCGAGTGTAAAAAGAACAAGATAACGATAAAACCCCATGATTACACTAAGGAAAATTGGATATCCTTAAACATGTTTAAGCCTCGGACTCTATTGACCCCTAACAAGTGTTCGAAAAAGGATATGGACTTGCAAAAGTCAAAATCTTGTTGAAAAGAATCCCCCTTGTAGGAAATTCCCTAAAGCGACCGTGTATCCTCCAAATACACCAATGCATTTAGTTCCTAGAACTATTGCCACTAAGAGCAAGACCTTAATCACCCAATATGTTATTCTTCAACTATTTGTCGATTTTGAGAAAACTTGTAAGAAAAGGATCACACCCATCGGGATAATCAAGGGAAAGGGGTTTTGAGCAAACAAAAGAATGCTATCTAACCGAGGTCATGCCTTTCTTTAAACAACTAAAAGATCAATTTGAGAGTCTTAAAAGGGGGATAAAATCATATATTAAAGAAATGGAAAAGGAATTTGATGCAATGATAGTTGAGGTTAGTAACTATGAGCGAGAATTAAAATATAATGAGATTGAGAGGAAGAACTTGCATACCTTGAATGAGAATCTTATTTCTGAATGTATTACTCAAGATGTGTTTTACATCGCTACTAATTGTTCCATTATTGCTTCTCAATTTCATGAATTATCTGTTGCTCTGAAAGTCTCCCATGATCGTGTCATTGAGCTTGAAAAACTAACTCTAAACTGCATGATAAAGTTGAACAGGATGATCATGATAACCTGGTGAAACAGCTTTTCTAAATTGAAGTTGAGCATCTTGCTTTGCAATTAAAATATCAACATCTAAAAGAAAATGCTAAAACCTCAAATATCAAGACATCCTTGGATGCTCCCTGAATTTGATGCGCTTTTGAAATTAGCAAACGTGATGAACAGATTCGAGCTCATTGTAACACGATCGTAAGATTGAAAACCCAAGTCTCACAACCGAAAGGTGAAAAGAAGGAAGTGACTGGATCCCAAATGCCTCCTCCTTTAGATTCTCAGAATTCTCAAACTTTTCATCTTCAAAACTTAGTCAATGCATTACAAAAGGAAAACGAGTTTTCTCAAGAAAATGAAAAAAGTTAAACGACACTTTAAAGAGTTATATGATTCAATGAAAGTCACCCGTGACCAAAACAACGAAAAAATAACGCCTTTACAAAAGGAAATTGAGAATCGAGAAGTCGTGAAATGGGAAACCGCCACTTGTTTTCAATAAGAATGTTGTCTCAAAGTCACCCTCGATCGCAAATACATCGTGATGTTAAATATATTCCTCATCGTCTTAGGAATAATGAACATGCTTTTCATGACTACTGTGCTTACCTTAAGGATAGTCTAGAATGTCTCCGTGAGATTGTCGAAGAGGATTTCATTAACAAACCTCTTGATAGTGAAGTTAGGTTTGCTTGCCTCCAGGCCAAACGATCTCAAGAGTTGCTAGAATGTGTAATTGCAACATGTCCTAAATCCTTATCCTTAGGTGCAAAAGGCAAAGCTGTGATGCCTTGTTCTATGCCTAAAGCCAAGCATGTGACCCTTGATATGCCTTGTTCCATGTCAAAATTCAAGCAAACAACTTGTGATGTGCCTCCTAGAATTTCGATCCCAAAGACTTCTAGACCAGAATGCGAAAGTAGTGAAGCCAAGGAATGTTCCCATCGTTACTTCTACAGATGTTAAGATTGACACTAAAGTTAGCGGTCAAAACCTAGAAGCTATGCAAAGAAGGATAGGATTACACAAACTAAAAGTGATCATGATAAGGAAGTGAAAGAACACCATAGGGACAAGAAGTTTGATTTGAACAAAAGAATCGTGTTAGTTCTAGTATTAGCTCTAAGCTTACTAAAATTAATTCGAGGCCTTATGCCGTCTGCAAAACATGCAAAAAATGTTTAATTTCTGGTAATCATGATAAATGTGATGTGTTATTTCGAGGTCTAAGATTCATAACCCGCTTAAGAAAGTTTGGAGAGCGAAACAGATTAAGCAATCCCGAAACCTACAAGGAAGGTTTTACCAATGTAGGATTTCAAAGTGGAAGCCAACAGTCAATATTCACGAATGGCAAACCTTGCCCCTTAACTAGATCCACTATGCCTAGAGTAGTGCCTTTTAAGGTTTGGAAGCCAACTGGTAGAATAATCCCATTAAGCACAAAATGTCCCTCGACTAAGTCCGATGCTTCTACTAGTTTAGCTCCTAGTGACAATGACATTGCACCTAGGGTTTCTCCTGATTCAAAGATTGTTTGTGCTAACCAAAAGGACCCCATGAGCACGTGGGGATCCAATGTTTCCAATTCTCTTCCTCGTCTGTCCAAAGCAGTGTCGCATAAGTCGCCCCTTGGTATTTGGATTCGGGCGCTCTAAACATATAACCGGGCTCTAAACAATGACGCCTGCTCACATGAGTTCAGGCCTCGTACTTCATCATTATGGCGTCTGCAGATAACACTTCAGGCCCCGCTCCTCAAAGAAAAGAAAAGTGTACGCTTCAATGCGCTTTATCTTCTAAAGAAGAGAAATCTTCATGTTTATGACCATTCTCATCGACATTCTTCATCAACAAGCTTCATGTTTCTCCCATGCTCATTCACTCATCAAGTGGATCTACATTCATTAATGTATATTCTTATTCACTTGCTAAATCAAAATGGCAACTTCGGATGCAATTTTGAGGGGGGATAAGAGTGAATATACTAAATGATGATGGATGTTTGAATAATGGTTATATGACTTAAAGTTTGATGACTCTCACTCACTAAGGATAAATGGGATTTATGAGAAGAGTGAATATACTAAATGATGATGGATGTTTGAATAATGGTTATACGACTTAAAGTTTGATGACTCTCCTCCAACGCCTAATGTTTCACTCACTAAGGATAAATGGGATTTATTGTTTGGGATTCATTGGTTCAAGATATGTTTGATGAGTATTTACAACCGCTAGCGAATATTTGATGATCATCAAAGAATATGTGATTCATGAGTTCAAGATATGTTTGATGATCATCAAAGAAGTACAACTCACACTACTCAAAAAGCCCTATCTCCGTATTCCTCAAGGCGTAGATAATGATTATCATAATATTGCAGTTGCACTCATGAATAATGATCCGCTTTTGGTATTCCTTTGCCAAATCTTCACGGATTATTGTTCATGAATAATGATCCACTCTTTGGTATTCCTTTGCCAAATCTTCATGGATTATTGTTCCTCACATCGTACATGCTATAAATCAACCACATGAACTTCAAGGAAAATGTCTACCTCATCCGCCCGAAGTTATTGGTGTATCCTCCAGATCAGGCTCTACATGAATACTTTTAGGAAGAATACATTGATGTTGAGGCATCATTTGTTCCGTTCATTCAAGGGTGAATGTACATCCGATTGTATGTTTATTCACATGTTGGGCATTTGACACAAGTTGATTACTTCAGAGTTAAACATTTATCACTTATTTGAGATTGAAGTTGACCTTCACAAAGGCGTGTTCTTATTTGATAACTTGCTCGGCTTAAGAATTTGAGTTGAAGACTTGGTTTATCTAGTTACCAGTAGTCGGAGTGGATGGTTGAAGACCCGTTAACTATCACTATTAGGAGTTACGTTGTTTTACTCGTCACATGCGCATGACGATGTGGATAATCTCAAGAGGTGTTAATGTCTCATACCTTGTTTGAGTGTGAGTACTTAGAGATTTGCTTGAAGCATAGATTCTCGACACCGATCTTCCATCTTTAAGTGCAAGCTTAAGACACAAATGCGGGGAATTCGACTTCAGCTTCAAGTTTGGTATATTGGGTTTTTCTTCAACAAAGGGTCACTTCAAATTGTCTACATATAGGTTGATAAAGATAGTCAGAGAGAGTTTATGTAGCAGCTTGATTCTCACAGATTCATTTGGGCTATTTTAGTTCTTCTCACAAGATTTCAAGTTTATGGATATATTATGTTTTGCCGATTCTGAGGTATCAAAACCATTTGGGGGAAGGATATATTATTCCAACTATTTGGGGAAGTGGTCTCTGGAGACCTTTGGTTTATGTTACTTCAGTGTTCAGTTGGAAGAAATGTGAGAAGAATATTTGGAACGTGAGATGATACCGCCTATCGACATCTTATATACGGTTTATGATAAAGTGCTTCCGGTTATATGCACAACATGTTCACTTGATCGAGCTAATTCAGCTTTTTCAGAGTTGACATCCACAGAGATGATTAGTGACTCAACATGTTACATGGATGTCATCGTCTCTACTCTTGTTGGGTACATGTGTACATTATGTGCTGATTGGTTATATGTTATATAACCGGAATGCACTTGGTAAAATGAAGATGTTGATATATTGTTCCCCTAAATAGACAACCGGTCAATCTCGAAGAGTAAGGTGTACATCGGGATGCACAAACAGTTCATGTGATCGGTCAATCGCTAATCCGATTTGATAACCACCGAGACGATCAATGTTTCAACTTGTTACTCGTGTTCTCGTGTTCTTCGTGGTGCCGAGCTTCAATTAATGAGACCGCTTTGTATTCAACTCTACTTCTTAGGGAAATGGTCTTTATTCGATGTTTGTCGGTTTGGGGAGAAGCTACCAAAGATTCAAATTGAGAAGGCTCATGTCCAGACGATTTTCTTAGAAGCCTCGAATGCTTTGGTGGCGAAAGTTTAAGAGATGTTGATTCCTTTCTTCTACAACGTCTGAATCGATATCTTTATCTCTGTACTCATTTCATCATTCTCTTAAACTAATTTATCTCTTGTAAATATTTATTCAAAAAACAAAATACAAAATTATAAAACCTTCAAAAAATCAAATAGAAAAATATAAAACTTTCAAAATCCATAAAATTTGAAAAATTCAAAAAATCTTCAAAAAATATTGTCTTTTTGTCATGTTTCTCTCGATTCGATAATATCTACGGTCTTGATGTTGTCATTCAAAGAATGACACGGGACTTTAGATGTTGTTCAAATTTTTATAAAAAAAAAAAAAAAATCAAAAATTATTTTTGGGAGAAAGAGAAAAAATGGTTTATTGTCATTTCAGTGCAAGAACCCGCTTTTTCAAGGAAAGAACAGAGCCATACTTTATCATGTTTTCAAAATTCCATGCTCGGATTCTTTAAACATTTATCTCTGAAAACTAACCGCTTTGAAAAATAACTCAGTCTCTATTTTTGATAATCATCAGGACTTATTTGTCAAAATATCAATCTCTCAATCAACAACCTATGTCATTGATTGAGGGGAGAATGATTTCAATTAAATTAAAAAGTTATTTGGCATTCAATTGTTTTCAAAAGATATTCATGCATGTTTTATCAATGGAGTTTAAAGTCTTAAAATCCGATCATTATCAGCTAAAACGCTTTCATAATCAAGTCACAATTCTCCTTAAAAGCTTTCAAAATCAATTTAAATCTATAAGAGATCACAAATCTCAAATGATTTGATAATTGTGATCGGGGAGAATGTGTGATTTAAATTGGATTTAAACCGATAATTTGGTAAATGGTTTTATAAGGATGTACAAGCTCTCCTTCCCACATGTGACAAACGATTTCAAATTTTCCATGCACATGTTGAGGGGAGCATCTATCTTAAACCTATGATTTGAAACGTGATAACTTATCTCAAGGTGCGGGTTCCCTCTAGTATGTGCAAAACTCTTTTCAAATCTCGAGGCACATATTGAGGGGAGCAAAATCATGAAAACCTCATCCTTCCCCAAAATGCTTTATCTACTTGATTCGATTAGGGAAGTGATGTTGATATTTTTTGAAAATGGTAATCAAAGAAGTTAATTCTTTCTCTTGCCTCCGTGGGGAAAACTATTTCAAATACTTGATTCACATGTTGAGGGGAAGTTCTTCTTCTAAAAATATCAAAAACAATTCAGGTACAAAATGCTTTGATAAAATATCATAAGTATCCGGATTGATTTTCAAATGGTTTTCAATTGGTTCCTATGGCAGATGAACAATACCAAAAAGACCAACCAACTTTACATTATGTATGGTGATATAAGGACGATAAGGTTAGGTATGTGTTCCCATGATCCGCCGGAACCGGAGGGATCTACCCAGGGACTATCCACTAGTTAGTGTAGAGTTCTTAGGTATGATGATAAAAGGAGAAAAATGAGATATGGGAAGAGTGCGGACTAAGACCGAGCTAGTAATCGAATAAACCCAACAAGGTTCTAGCTATGAAGTCTCGTAAGCAAGGGGTTGAAGAATTTAAAAGAATTGAATGAGAAAAGGGTGAAAACAAATAGCCCTCCATTTATTCAACCTTAGGCGTAAACCGGTTCAATTCATATGCTACTGATGGTAACATCGGTATTGAAGACAAGACGCCATGGACCCAAAGGACGCTCGCACTTCAACTTCCCAAAACCACTCAAGTTCCTCTTAAAAGGACTTGTTTCATTCTCACGGGAACCGACATTATCTATCAACTTTCTCTTAGAGATTGTTGATATTGAAGGAGGAGACCCTCTCCCTAGTCTCCGATATAGGATCCAAATATGCACAAATTGAGTCTAGTGCCACGAGATCATCAATAAATCTCATTAGGACACTTTCAATGAAGACTCTCTGCTTCACACAATGTGGAAAGAGAGATTATATCTTGAGTCCCACGATTATCCTTGTGGTATTGCCGTAACATCCGAAAGTGATGTGTTTACACACTCACAATGAAGATGGAAAGCCTTCTGGAGCCAACATCTAACAAGCTCCCGGTAGGTGGCATGTGAGATCTATTATACAGATCAACCATGTGACAACCGAACGTAAACAATGGGGCTTATTCAATCTTTTGAATCAATCCCGTTCAAGTTATGGATTGACGGATACCTTTTAAAAACCGGTCTTTGTGCTTTAAAACTCTTTTCATTAGCACGTCGATCGTGTACTAATTTTTCAAATCAAAAGGTGTTTTATGATTGATAATTGATTTTCATTAAAACCTTCGTATATTGCAAAACAATTTCTATTGAGCAATACACCATTGTTTTTCAAATCTCTTTTCATCAATCGCTGGACTTAAATTGGCCGGTTCACTCACCCGTTGTCTTCTTTGAGACGCTCCGGTTTGAGAACGCCTAGAGCAAAAAACCCTCGCCAAGGAAATTCTTCGTAATTATTCCCGATCACAGTAAAGACTTGTACGATCAACGGGAACCGTGGGCCGTGTACTCAATTCATCGAAAGTGATCAAAGACACTTTCGCGGCGATTTATTGCTAACCGTTATGCGTGGTACACCCCGACGCTTGCGTAAATCGTAATGAAGCGTCAATCCATAGCCGCATGCTCACACAACACATTCATATCATGATTATCAACGAATGCTTCCGCTACGCCGCCAATATCATGAGAGATGAGAAGATATCATAATCCATAATGTGAGCATGTCGGTCCGAAAGTCACAACATCACATAATACCAACACCACAATGGATGTATCGAGATTTTCTATTAGCCGATGATCTCAAAAGTCGGCTCAACATTATTATCACGTGGATCAGGAAAAGACCTCCACTTGGATTAACCAAACATGCAATGAGTGGAATCAATGACTACGAAGCTTCGAGCAAAGTACTACATCAAGAATGCAAGATCAATTGTTAATGTAATATCCGATTGTATTCAATGTCATTTTAGTATATGTTTGAGGTGACCTCCTTAGGGGGAGATTGTTAGGAATTAGAAATTCCATGTATTAAAGAGTCGGTCACCTCAAGTATATGTAATCGTTAGAATGCTCGTAGTCATAGTTATATTTAGTTAAGTAGTATTTTGTTAAGTAACACCGCGGGAGGACGGACGGTCTTTACCCATCGTATGCCCGATCCACGCCGCTGTGTGGCGATTTATATAAGGACTATAAATACTCTCTACCTCCCAAGGTAGAGAGTTGGAGCTCATAATAATATTTTTCTTTCTCTCACTAAGTTCCCTAAACCTCTAACTTTCTCTCTAGAACTCAACTTTATACGCCCACTTTGTGTTATGGTTTGATGTGTATGTGAAATCCAATATCCAACACAAGGGTTCCGGAGCTGGCCTCGTACTGATCAACCCAGAAGGAATGAAGTTCACTTACGCCATCCGACTTGAGTTTGAGAGCACTAACAACGAAGCCGAATACGAGGCCCTGCTGGCAGGACTAAGGATGGCGGAAAGCATGAAAGTCTGCGACCTTGAAGTCCGGGTGGACTCTAAGCTGGTGGCCAATCAGATAAACGGGAACTATGTGGCAAGTCATGAAAGTATGATCAAGTATTTGACGAAGGCAAAAGAATACATAGCCGGGCTTCAAAATTTCTCCATCCGGAACATCCCCAGGTCGTAATCAAAAGGCGGATGTCCTTAGCAAACTAGCAACGGCCGCCGATCACTTGGACGGGAAGGAGGTACTAGTGGAGGTGCTGAGAGAAAGGTCGACGGAAAGCAAGGAGGTTAATAATGTCATTGAAGAAGAAGGAGATAACTGGATGACCCCTATCGTCCGGTGTCTTGAGGAAGGAATTTGGCCGGAAGACCCCAACGAAGCCCACACCCTGAGGATGAAAATCAGCCAATATGTCATAGAAGACGGAGTGCTATACAAAAAAGCTTACCTGGTGCCTATGATGAGGTGCGTCGGTCCCCTACAAGCGAACTACGTCATAAGGGAAATACATATGGGGGCATGCGGAATGCACTCCGGTCCTCGCTCAGTGGTGGCAAAAGCCATGCGGCAAGGGTACTACTAGCCCACTATGCACCGGGACGCTCGAAACGAAATAATCAAGTGTGACTCCTGTCAGATCCACTCCCCTGTGCCACAACTCCCGAAAATGAAGCTGACGCCCATTACGGCCCCATGGCCCTTCTACCAATGGGGCATGGACATAGTAGGACCTCTACCTGCGGCAGCCGGAAAGGTCAAATTCCTCTTGGTCGCCATCGACTACTTCACCAAGTGGACGGAGGCCAAACCGTTGGCGAAGATCACTGGAAAAGACGTCACGAAGTTCGTGTGGGATAATATAGTGTGCCGCTTCGGACTTCCGGCCATCATCGTCACAGATAATGCTAAACAGTTCATAGACAACCCCTTCAAGAGCTGGTGTGAAAAACTCAATATAAAGCAGATTAACACCTCCGTGGCGCACCCACAGGCCAATGGACTGGTGGAAAGGGCAAACAAAAGCTTGATGGAGGGAATCAAAACAAGGCTAGGGCGTGCAAAGGCAGGATGGGTAGTCGAATTACCAAACGTTCTCTGGGCGCTCCGAACATCCATCAAGACAAGTAATGGAGAGACACCTTTCAGCCTCACCTATGGGAGCGAAGCGGTAATACCGGCAGAGATAGGCATGCCAACCTACAGAGTGAGAAGAATAAGGGAAGGCCTCGAAGAGGAGGATCCTCGCCGGACGGAAGAGCAAAATGAAGAGGAAATTCGCCTCAATCTCGACCGCCACAGAAAGAAGGGAAGAAGTACGGTGATGGAAGCTCGATACAAAACAAAGCCGGAAAAATACTACAACCGAAGGCACGGTGGTATCCTTCAAACCGGGGGAATTTGTATACCGAAAGAATGAAGCTAGCAGAGCCGAAGATCAAGGCAAATTGGGACCAAAGTGGGAAGGTCCTTATCGGGTCAAGGAAGCAGGCCTCAACTGGTCCTACAAGCTGGAAACCCTGGATGAAGAGGAAATTCCCCGGAAATGGCATGCAGTGAATTTGAAGAAGTGTTTTCTTTAGAAAAAAAAATGTGTAAGCCTACGGGCATAAATTACTTTGTTCTCACTATTAGTAAGAAATGATATATTCCCCTATCTATGACGGAGGAGGAAAATTTTCCATGATTACATCTCACACAAAAGGGAAAGGCATGAACCGGTGGGGATTAGCTACCCCCGTCCACACATCCGGAAACCCTTCAGTCAAAATAAATGTACCCCCGTAAGTGCAACGACACTAGGGAAGGCCATATACCATTCGGTGGCGACCATACCCCGAATAATGCTAAGACATTAAGGGAAGAGCCGAAGCATATATGCCCCAACGGCACGCAGATACCCTCGAGGCGTGACGACGCCGTGGGATGAGCCACCAGGTAGATTTACCAACAGGCGAAACATTACCCCCAGAAAGTGCTAAGTCACTAGGGAAGGCCGGGGTATATTTACTTACAGGCATAATTTACCCCGAAAGTGCCAAGTCACTAGGGAAGATCTGAATATATCTACTTATGGGCATAAGTTAACGCCGAAAGTGCCAAGCCCAGCAAAAACACAGAAGACAAACAAGCATATACACATCAAAAGGGGTCATCCGGATATACGGATGACCTGAATAACATTACGAGGACGCAAGAATAAATTGTTTAATTACATATCAAAAGGGGTCATCCGGATATACGGATGACCTAAATAACATCACGAAGGCGCGAAAGTAAATTGTTTGATTACAACCTAAAGGCACGCAGGCCCACCATAGTACAAACATAACATTATTTTAACAATCAGATGATCACAAGGCGAGATAAAAGCTAGGATCCGCCGGAAGTACCAGCACCGGGAGTGGACCCGGACCCTTCAGGGAGTATGTTCATCAAATCTGCTAGAGGAAGGTGATAAGATCGCTTGATCTTCTCAACGTAGGGGAAAGACCTCTCGAACATCTCATCGTACGCAGCCATAAACCCCTTAACCGCTTGCATATTAAAATCTTTCTGCTTCGCAAGGATCCCGTTGACCTCCTCATCACTGCGACCTTCCCTAAGGCGATCCAAAAAACCAGAGTCTATGGCGGCGTTAAAAACACTCCCCCAAGCCTGCTGATATTCATCACTCCCGTGTAAGCGCCGGATGACCGCCGGAACCAGCTCCTTCACATAGTTAAACCTTAAGATCTCCTCATGGCCTGCACTTACGGCGAACCTCTCAACATCAGCTCTCAAGGCCACAGCTTCCTTCTCGGATTCATCCAGCTCCTCCGTCTTCTTCTTCAAAGCTTCTTCCAACAATCCCACCTTTTTCTCTCTCTCCTCGTCTTTAATCTTTAACTCACTCAGTTCTCTCTCCAAAGAAGCCAGACGGGAACCCATTTCCTCTTCCTTCCGGCCGCAGTCATGATGGGATGCCTGAAGGGCCTGATTGTCCTGAATAAGCTTTTGATTAACCTCCATTTGAACTCGAAGATTATTTTGAGCCTCGGAAAGTTGGGAGTCGACGCTGCAACAGGTGGAATGGGCCTTATAGAGCTCTGCATAATGGTGATTTAAGCGCTCGAACCTCTTAAACACATCAGCAACAGCCATAGATCCATGACATAGCTCGAACCACCCTCTGTACAAAGCCCGATCATCAGGTAAATCCTCCTGTTCCGCCAAGATAAAAGGGGGAGTGAGGTTGCTCATCATATCTCGACACTGAACGGCGTCATTCAAGCTGGTGTTAACTGACAAGCTCCACCCAGGAATGAACGGCTCCCCGGAACCCATTCGGCCAAATCCACCTAAAAAAAAGGTCAGACTCGCATGAACAAATGAGAAAGAGAGAGCTCCGGAATAATAGAACAACCGTAAAGTACCTCCGACAAAAGTGCTAGCCTGAGCGACACCTTGGACATTCGCCCCCATCGCACTCGTTCCAGCTTCTGCGAAGAAAAAATACTTGTAAAAAAATAAAAGAAGCGAAAGGAGGATACACCCCAAGTCAAGAAGCATACCTGGGCCATAGGGATAAGGAGTGGTAGTAGAAACAACGGGGGGAGCCTCCACCGAAGTGGTCTCCTGGTCACCCCCGCCGCCAACCTCCTGATCACCACCACCCACACTCCCTTGCTCAGTTGCATGCGCAGCATCGCCAGGCCTCAAAATATTTATAGGCGAAACGGAGCGAGTCCGCTGAGAGTTGTCCGGACTTGACGACATATCAACGGAAGGTGTGTTAGGTCTCCTCCTCTTTAACAAGGCTGAAGGTCCAGACGCTCTTTTCTCCTGCTTTTCTTCTCCTTGGCCTTTAGGACACCCGGATTGGCCTTCTCCACAATCTGCTGCACCCGGCTGGGGTTCGGAACCTGCGTTCCCACCTCCAGAGGGAGGGTCACGTGCTGGGGTATCTCCCCTTCCTCAGCAATAGCGCGACCTTTTCCCAACCTCGACCCTTGATCAGACCTTAGGCGCAAATAACGAGACATGGTAATAACTGCACACAAAAAATCACCATAAGCGGATACATATAAAAAAAGGGACAAACAAAAAAAAGAGGGGGGTCTGCGTTACCATTCTTCTCGATATCCTTAAACTCCGGGCGAAAGCCAGAATGCTTCCAGACTTTCGTCAACCCGACTTCATACAAAAGACCCGAATGAACAGGCCTTAACTCCACTATCCCCTCACACAACTTTGCCACATCGGCATCCGAATAACCCCCAGACGGAGCGTCATCAGCAACGCTGGAATCTGGATGCCTCCAAGGCATAGCATCCGGGATAGCTCTCCGGTCTATCAGAAAAAAATTGTCCTTCCAATTTTTCAAACTTGAACACGTTTCCTTAAAAAATACGTCCCGGAGAGTTCCCTCCAGTCCGGCTGGCAAACGAGAACCAATGTCCCTGCTTATTCAACTTATAAAACACCCGAAACAGATTGACGGTGGGTTCAATCTCAAGGCTTCGGCAATATATTTCAAACATAACAAGTCTATTCAGCCCGATGGGCACAAGTTGTGAGATGTGAACCTTGAAATACTTAATAACCCTTAGTAGGAAGGTAGAAAACGGAACCCGAACTTCCGAAAACGTAAGATACTGCTCATACAATCCGATGGCATCCTTCGGTAGATTGTCCATGGTAAAGTCTATCGGAGGTAAACGAGGATGGAGGTCCATAGGAATCCCATACTCATTGATGAGACCTTCCAGCTCCCCTTCGGTGAGCACGGAAGAATATATATGCATGTCCGATTTGGGGACAAGATCGGAACCCAGATGATCCGAGCCAGAAGCCGGATGATCTGAACCGGAAGCCATGGAATACCGAAGAGGTAACGCAAACATAAACGAAATAAAAGAAAAGCGACGCACCTGAATTTCGCCGGAATATTCGAAAGCAAACAGTGAAAAGTGAAGAACAAGGTAAAAATAACAA
The DNA here is from genome assembly GCA_910596185.1 of Chrysanthemum makinoi. Lineage (NCBI taxonomy): Eukaryota > Viridiplantae > Streptophyta > Magnoliopsida > Asterales > Asteraceae > Chrysanthemum > Chrysanthemum makinoi. Next base: position 309,543,507 of record OU343225.1, on the reverse strand, counting down.
ATGAGGGTAAAAGGGTTTATATAGGCAAAGGAAGTGGGGACACAAAATGTCGCGTCGTGTCAGAAGGGGACGAATCTGAACCGTCAACGGATGCCACCTGCCACGTGGCACGATCCCACGATACACGGTATATATTATTTTAACTTGCTTCCGCCCAATGGGCTTGGGCCCATTGCCCATAACGAAGCCCACAAAAGCAGAACATACCCAGTTACACCGAATGAACCCAATGAACAACCACAATTAAGTATCACGTTACTTGTTTCGAACAAATAACATGATACTGGGGGGGACATGACGACGTATATGACCATTCGGTCCAAGAACCGAAGGAACCAACACTATCGGAAGAGCCCAACACTGCACCGAAAGGGTCCAGTATTCTACCGAATCATTTCAGGCTATACTGACGGATACATCGACAAACCATCTGTCCGAAGAGCGCGCTGACCTGACAGTACCTTTGGCATCTAGCCTGGATGCGCTTTGTCTCATTCTCCTAGATGTCAGATAGGACTCTGGGACGTGTCGTGACAAATACCGACAACATCAACGGTCCCATAAAGTACGACAGACCCAGGGACCAGATAACGACATCAAGTAGTATAAATACACATACAGTAATTGTGAATAAGGTATCATTTTTACACACACACATTTACATTATACCTTTCAGAAAACACATACTTATTCTTACGCCGGAGTCGGGTCCTGGGATAACACCCAGGGCGAGACTAACGTGTTGTTCATCTTATCAGGTATCTAGGAGGCTTATCCATAAGGCAGAGAGATAGCTGCAACAACCCACAAAAAAATACTTCGACACCTTTAAAGTCGAGTTAAGGGAATCACTTTTATCAGTCTCATATGGTTACCTTGATACACCTAAACTTCTGCAAAGGCCCTTCAACGTAGCTCTGCTAGCTATATATACAATGTACAAAGTGCAAATGAGGATTTTAGGAGTCTTTTAAAACTTCGAACCGAACCACATTTAGTATTTTAGTGTTTACCTCAATTTGATTAATCCTGGTTTTAGGGTTAACATGCAGTTCAGTAGGCAGTTAACCAGGAGGATGTACTAATCAACCCCGATCACTACTTGAAAAAATGCCATTAGCAACAATTATTTTAACAATAATAGAGAAATCGTTGCTAAATTATGCATTTAGCATCTAATTTTAGCAACAAAATTGTTAACAAAGTTGCTATTTTTTTAGCAACCAAAAAATTAGTTGATATTTTTAACAAATGACCATAATTATTTGTTGCTAATTTAGCAACGACTAAGCAATTTCGTTGCATTCTAAAATTAGCACCGGTTGAATTAGCAACTAGCATCAATTGATGCTAATTCGGCCAATGCTAATTTGAGAATGCAACAAAATTTCTTAGTTGTTACTAAATTAGCAACAAATATTTATGATTTTTTGTAGAAGTATCAACTAATTTTTTTTGTTGCTAAAAAAATTGCAACCTTGTTAACAATTTTGTTGTTAAAATTAGATGCTAAATGCATAATTTAGCAACGATTTCTCTATTGTTGTTAAAATAATTGTTGCTAATGGCATTTTTTTCTAGTAGTGGATATCCAAAACAAGTGATTAAATTAAATATGATTTTGCTATGTTAATATGACATTTTTATTCAACCATTTTTCATTTCGATTAAATCTAAAGCTTGCCTAGGTAAGAAGGTATATAAGTGCCACCTCTAGAGATTACCAACAAACGAATATTGATTATACTCACCACAAAGGATGCCTGCAGCTTCCTCCATTGGCTCTCCAAAGTGTTTGATGACTTCCTCCAAAGTAATTAGCCTGCCACTTGTCTTTGGAGCCACTTTAGCTGGAGCTTTCTTCCCCGGCATCCATCTAGTCGATGTCCTTGCTACTTTAGCCGCCGGCTTAGCAGCCTTTAGAGCTAGTTTTGCCTTATGATAGAGATGTGCAAGAACAAAGATAACCTAGGACTGAAACCTAGCGGCGATTAACACTTGGCCAACCAAGTTGCTGAATCGTCGGTCGCTTCCCGGCCAACCGAGCAAGACAAAGGAACGCAGGAACACGTTTTAATGGAAAAACTTTATTAAAATCAAATATTAACCAACCATCCAAGGAGTTTAAATAAGAAAACAAATAAACCTAAATCCCTAAACTTAAGGATAAAGAAACACAATTTTAAAAGGAAACAAATTCATAATAAAAATAGACCTGCAATAACTTCTCCTTGAATTTCGGATGGATGGGATCTTGTTGCCAAATATCGCTCTAGCCACTTAACCCATCGAATCGCTCCCGGTCGATGGGCCTTCGTTCCACCGACCCGTTATGATGCCGATCGGTATCATCCTCCCCTCTAAAACGACTGGCCCCGTGAGTCACCTCCAAAAGCATCATCATCCGTGTATGAGCGAGATCAGAACATTAAAAGTGGCGACATACCATAATGACCAGCAAATCAATCTTATAGGCATTGTCATTGATACGTCGCAAAAACACGAATGGGCCATCCACGCGATCCTCCGCAACTTCCCATAGCGCCCCGAGGGAAAGCGCGCTTTGCGTAGAAATATCCGCACTAAGTCACCTTCTTCAAACACAACACATTTTCGATGCTTGTTGGCACGCTCCTGATATTGCAAATTATGTTTCACGATTTGGTCCCGAACTTGTTCATGCAAGAGTTTGATTTGAGCCGCCTCTAGCCTCCCCTTCAAAGATTATAGGAATCGCAATTGGCAATGGAACGAGATCCAACGGTGTGAAAGGATTGCGACCATAAACAACCAAGAAAGGGCTACGCCGTTGAACTGTAGACGCACCGCTGTAACGCAAATTCACCGAGGAAGGGCGAGGTCCCACTTCTTATTATCGCCAACTAAACAACGGCAAATTATCAAGGCTCGGCTTCGTAACCTCCGTTTGACCATCCGCTTGTGGGTGATGAGAGGAACTCAATTGTAACTTGGCTAAGTGCCTCCACAGAGTACGCCAAAAATGGCTAACGAACTTAACATCCCGATCCGGTGATTGTTTTGGGACCCCATGCAAAGCACAATTTCAAAGCAAAGTATAACCGAAGCCACCCGTGATGCATCATACGACTTAGAACAAGGGACAAAATGTGCCATTTTCGAGAACCTCACGACAACCACCATAATGGAATCTTTTTTTCGTTGGGTCAATGGTAAGCCGAGCACGAAATCAAGTGAGACGTCCTCCCATGGGCTACTTGGTGTTGGAAGCGGGGTATAGAGGCCTTGATTAGTGTGGTGAGTCTTGGCCAAACGACATATGCGACAACGGTTCAATACTTTAATGACATCCCGAACAAGTTTAGGCCAAAAGAAACGTTCGAAATTAACCCAACAGCTTTGTCGCGCCAAAATGACCCGCTAAGCCCCCTTGATGTGTCTCAAGTATTATTGCTTCTCGTACGGAAGAGAGTGGGACACACAAGTTTAATGCCCTTGAAAAGAAAGCCGTCGCGGCGAACAAAGTCACGTAAACGGAGTGGTTATGCGATTGCTCCCAATAATCCTTAAAATCAGGATCATCGGCATAAAGAGGTTGTAGATTCTCAAAACCCGACACATGCACTGATGACGTGGCGGTGAACGCTGGTCGCCCGCCAGTGGCGCCACCCACCGTGATTCAAGACTCTCGCTTTGTGTCGAATGACAAAAGTAAAATCCTGAAGTGTCTCAACCCACTTAGCATGTCTAGGTTTTAATTTTGCTTGCCCCTGAATGAACTGTAACGCTTGATGGTCGGAATAGAGAATAAACTCATTCGGTAATAAGTAGTGACGCCAATATTCGAGACTGCGAACAATAGCATAGAATTCCTTATCGTGACGCGTCCGTAAGCGTTATGCAGTGTCATTAAATTTCGCTAAAAAGATATGGGTCGGTTTTGTTGACTCGTAACGCCTCCAATACCGAGTCCCAAGCATCGCATTCCACCTGAAAGACATGCTCAAAATTGGACAAAGCTAATACCGGCGCTTCCGTAACAGCTTTTTTTAGCTTGGCGAACGCCAAGGCGCATTCAACTCCATATGAACTTTGAATCTTTTAAGCAATCCGTGATAGGAGCAACGATGGAACTAAAATCACGAATTAAACGGCGATAGAACGATGCCAAACCATGGAAACTTCTGACATCATGCAACGACCTTGGAGTTGGCCAGGTAGTGATGACCTCCACTTTGGTAGTGTCCATGCGAATACCCTTGCCGGACACTAAGTAACCCAAGAAAATTACTTCCGTTGTCAAAAAGTGGCACTTTGTCTTGTTAGCAAATAATTTATGTGCCCGTAAAATGAGAAAGATATCACGCAGTCCGGAGGTGCGAGTCTAAATTTTTGCTAAACACCAAGATGTCGTCAAAATAAACGACAACACATTTACCAATGAGGGACCTGAAGATATGGTTCATTAAACGCATGAACGTTAGGCGATTCGAAAGACCGAATGGCATAACCATCCATTCATAAAGACCGGCGCTGTTTTGAACGCTTTTCCATTCATCCCCTTGTCGGAGGCGACGATGATAGCCGCCAAAATCTATCTTGGAAAAAATAGTAGCGCCATGGAGATGATCCAAAAGATCATCAAACCGCGGAATTGGAAAATGGTATTTTATGGTAATTTTGTTAACCGCTACATCGTCAATACACATGCAAACGTGCCATTAGGTTTAGGAACAAGTAATGCCGGGACGGCACACGGGCTCATGCTCTCACGGATTAAACCCTTTTCTAGTAGCTCGGTGACTTGTCGGTGTAACTCGCTATACTCTTTTGGGTTCATGCGATAAGTCGCTTTGTTAGGGATTGTTGCACCAGGATTGAAATCGATGCAATGTTGTATCTCCCGCATAAGTGGTAATCCTGCAGAATATCATCGAAAAATATCAAAGAATTCAAGTAAGTAAAGGTAGCACCTCAACCTGGACATCTTCAATAGGGGTGGTCTCTTCGACGACAACTAGACCGAACACGGGATGCGGCGGTGAGTGTCGTGTGAGGCCGACAAGATCGGCTTTTGTCACCGGTGTGATCTCTCGGTTTTTCGCTCGAGGATTAAGAGGAGCCAATGTAACATGGAGACCATCTTTTGAAGGAATACGTGTTTCAAAACCCATCATGTTTTGCCATTCGGTCGAGTAGCCACGGTCTTCCGAGTAACAAATGGCACGCTGCCCATCGGGATGACTTCACACCATATCTCATCTCGTATTTGGTACCAATCAAAAGTTCACCAAGCACTTCGTGTTACCTTGACGAGATTACCCTTTTTAACCATGTTAATTGATACGGTTCCCGGAGGTCTTGGGTAGGGAGGCCTAGTTTGTCGACTCATGGTGGTGGCGACCATGTTTTCACAAACCGCCACCGTCAATAATGACCGCATACACCCGTCCTTTGGTGGTGCATTTAGTGCGGAAGATATTGTTTCGGCCACGGTGTCATCGTCCGATCGCAACAAGGGTATTCAACCGTCGCGTGTAACAAGTGCTTCACCTATGTCCGGGTAAAGGATCTCGGTTTCTTCTTCCCCGTCGGTGTCAAATTGGGGTTCTCAGATCATCAATGACGAAAGCAACAACTTGTTTGTTCGGGCAATCACGCTTGATATGACCCAAGCCTTGACATTTAAAACAACGTAAGGGGGTGGAGTTGTCAAACGCCGTAGTAGGGGCTGGGTATCGGTTTTGACCGGTCCAGGTCGGTTGGAGGTTTGTGGTTGGGTTTGTGTGCGATTAGAAGGTTGGAACCGGGCAATTGTTTTACTTTTCGAGTGTTCTCGTTGTTCGACCCTCAAAGCTAACCCGCACACATCCAAAAAGAATAATATTGCATCAACGAAACGGTGTCGGCAATGTCTGGTCGGAGTATTCCGAGAAAGCGCGCAATAAGCTGTTCTTCGTCTTCTTCAGCTCCACAACGTAAACGCATTCGTTCAAATTCGGTGATAAGAAATGCGAAACCGATAAAGCATCGCGGTTCGAAAGTTGTGGTATTCGATATACGCATCCTGTTTGAAGGTGACCGGAAGAAACTTGGCACGCAAGAGTCGTTTCATCTTATCCCAAGAAGCGACTTTGTGTTTCCCGTCGCGATGGCGCTGTTTTTGGATGTTTTCCCACCATAACGAAGCATATTGTTTTAACTTTATAGCAACTAATTTGACCTTTAAATTATCCGAATGTCGCATGAAGATCAAAATTCGCCGACTGTAAGTAACCAATCAAGAAAATCATCGGGTTGTAGGTTGCCGCCAACTCGGGAATCTCGCTAAGAAGACCTAGGGACGGAGAGGATCAGCGAAAGCCGGTGTGGTTGTGGAGGGGCACGGCGGTGACGATGGGCTGGAGGAGTTGGTGGATGTTGATTGTGAAAAAATTTCAAAGTCGCCGTCTGACAATGTGCCGCTGGGTGTGATGGAGATGGTGTGTTTTCAAACCGCCGCGTTCATAGCGATTAAAAGGATTGATTTCTAAATCCCAATCCGCTATGGTTGTTCGATCTCAACATCACGGGGGTCGGGTTCAGCAGACACGGTGAGATACTTTTTGGCTGTGATACCACTTGATAGAGATGTGCAAGAACAAAGATAACCTAGGACTGAAACCTAGCGGCGATTAACACTTGGCCAACCAAGTTGTTGAATCGTCGGTCGCTCCCTACCAACCGAAAGCAAGACAAAGGAACGCAGAACACGCTTTTAATGGAAAACTTTATTAAAATCAAATATTAACCAACCATCCAAGGAGTTTAAATAAGAAAACAAATAAACCTAAATCCCTAAACTTAAGGATAAAGAAACACAATTTTAAAAGGAAACAAATTCATAATAAAATAGACCTCGCAATAACTTCTCCTTGAATTTCGGATGGATGGGATCTTGTTGCCAAATATCGCTCTAGCCACTTAACCCATCGCAACGTTCCCGCGATGGCCTTCGTTCCACCGGACCCGTGTTATGATGCCGATCGGTATCACCTTAGCTGCTGGTTTAGCTTTTGGAACTGCCTTCTTCTTCAGCTTGAAAGCTGCAACTATTTTAGCGGCTGAAGGAAGCTTGTAAGAAGCTTTGACCTTAACTAACTTATCACTAGCAACAAGCTTCTTCAACTGAATGAACAACATTTTCTTAAAATTTGCAGTACGGTCCTTATGCTTGTCTTGAATAAACTTCCCAATCGCATACTGACTAGACCCGTTGTTAGTTTTATGGATATAAATTAGTAGACGTGAGTTAGGATCGAACTCGAGACTACGGGATTGCACACTTTACGTATGAGAATTTAAAGTTAAATAATTAAATATAAACGTTGTATTTATTTATTTATTAAACGAAATAACTAACGAATGTTAAGTAATTAATGTAATGGACTAACAAAGTAAAGGTATTTGGAAAATGACTAGAATGCAATGTTTGAAGTTTCCGAATCCCTTGGGGATACCCTTATCCGATCGGCCAAGGAAGAAAAGGAAACAAACCCAACTTGTTCACCAAGTTTGCTTGGGTATATATACAAGGCTAGGGGTCTTGTTTTTGGATCTCTTGTGTTCATGAGCTAAACCCTAAAAACAGTTTTGTGTGTGTTTTTAAGCTACAAACCGATCGACCAAATCCTCTAGGGGATCGATCATCTCTTTTCCACAAACCAAGTTATTTGGTTTAATAAAACTAGCATTACTTTAATTCGGTTTAGTACGTGTGTACAAGAAAGTAGTAATAACATATTTTTGTTATTATTCTTGGATTGAATTACAAAACGGTAAGGGGTAATTCTCATAATCCTATAAACCCTAATTAGGGTTCATCCAATTGTTAGTTTGTGGATTTGATTCTTGTTCGGCTATAATCAAGAAAAGGTACGCATATTCTTTTATGTTAGTTAATTGTTCATTAATAAATCATATACGCTTCCGCTTAAATACTTTGATGTTTTGTGATTATTTATTTGATTGTCATGTTATGTAATTCCAACACCCGTTACGTTCGTTCAACGTCAATATCGCGTTACTTATCATCTGTGAACACATAAAAAGCACACAAATTAATCACCTAACTAACAGAAACTTAAAAAAATTAGTTGTACGTAGTAATGAAATATTACCTCAAAGTAAGGAGGATGTTTTGTAAGAGCGCAAGTGATTTGCTAGCTTTAGAATGGATAACACAGTTACTCATCACTGTAAATATTTGGATCACACACACACACTCAAATCAAAATATCTAAACCTGTAGTTTGTTGGAGATGTGAGAGGAAAAAATGAGTGGGGTTTGTTTGATGTGTTGGGAAAGGAGGTGAGTATATATACGAGTGAGTAAACGGGTTCTAGGATGTTTATTTCCATTGAGGTCAGGATATAAATATAAATATGGGAAGCGTTGGCGGTAACGTTGGTCAATGGATAGCGGATGGAATATAAATATAAGGGTGAATTTCATATATCCCCACATACACACCTATATTTACATATTTCCCCAAACACAAGTTTTTTATGTATGATGTACAAGTCTGTTAAAGCATTGTTTGGAGAAATATGTAAATATGAATGTGTATGTGGGGATATATGTAAATGCCCCTAAATATAAATATGGGGAAGAGTTGGCGGTAACATTTGTATGTTAGGATTGGGGGACAATAGACAGCGGATCGACTAAAAAGTGAATCGAATTGAAAAGTGTAAAAAGCCATACATCGTTCTTTACACGTGCCTTTCTTTCTCTCGGGTCAAATTTCTGTTTTGATTTTTTTTTTTTTTACATTTCACCTTTAAACTTCAAATGCACATAAATTATAAACGAAAAACTTTTACAAAAATTCGATTTCACCATAATTTTCAGAATTTGATTATCTTTAAAATGGTATGAAGTTTGTCATACTAATTCCAACTTTTATTTTCAGATTATAAAAATGGTTATGGTTTTCTTGAATCTTTTAGCATCTTCGGCCTTAATTTTGTTTAACTTAGAGACCGAATCATGCAAAACATAAAACACGAAAGTTGTAGCTTTTCGGTCGTTCTTTACCCAGAAATTCGAATTACTCAAAGCCGATAACATATGAGTGAGATATCACACGTCAAAGATGGCGTTTTAATCATATTTATTGCACACAAGGTGTTTGATGAAACGTCTAGCTTAGATTTTTAGTGGTAAAATTGCGTTAAATGCTCTAATTTTTGTACCACAACGCATCTTTAATCATTTTATTTATGTAAGATTCAAAAAGTGATGTTTTTCAATCGTTAATTTGTTTTTAAACAATGTACGTTTTGTTCATTAGTTAGTCTTGTTAATTAGTTAATCGTGTTCATGAGTTATTATTGTTCATCAGTTAATCTTGTTCAAGACTGATGAACTGATGAACAATATTAACTGATGAACAAGACATATTAACTGATTAATTGTTGTTCATCAGTTAATCTTTTTCATCAGAATATCTGGATCACGCACACACAAAACACACACTGAAATTAAAATTACTAAACCCGTAATTTGTTGGAGATGTGAGAGGAAAAATGAGTGGGGGTTTGTTTGATGTAGGGGTGTTCAGTGTTTGGTTTGGCACCGAACAAACCGAAATATAAATCGGACCGAAACCGAATAAAACCGGACCGAAAATTTTAATTGGTGTATGGTTTGGTTTAAAACCAAACTGAAGTATTTAATTGGTGTTTGGTTTGGTTTTGGGTTTGACAAATACAAAACCAAAACAAATCGAAAAACCGAATATATATCTATTATCCACACAAAAAAGTTTAAATTATATATATACAGATTTTTGTCGAAGAATTTTTTATCTTATTTCGCTTTCATTTATTAGATATTTCAAGCATAAGACTTCTGAATATTTTTGTCGAAGAACTTTTTATCTTATTTCACTTTCATTTATTTCCGTTAAGTTATGAAACCTTTTGGTTTTTTAAACTTTTGTTTTGTTGATTTACTTAAGCACTTTGTGAGACATTTTGATTTGGTAATTTTATTTGAACTTTTAGGCTTTTATTTGTAACTTTTAGATTATATTTAGAAGTTTACTTGAATTTGGTTTTCTTGGTTTTAACCGAAATCAAACCAATTCAATTTGGTGTATGGTTTGGTTTTATCCGTTGTAAAATTGGTTTGGTTTGGTTTGGTTTTGGTGTAGACTTTTAAAATTTTCAAACCGATTAACCCGAACCATACAACCCACGAAACCGAAAACCGAACCGATGAACACCATGTGTTGGGAAAGGAGGTGAGTATATATATGAGTAAACGGGTTCTAGGATGTTTATATCCATTGAGGTCAATGGATATAAATATAAATATGGGATGGCAGTAACGTTTGTATGCTAGGATTGAGGTCAATGGATAGCGGATCCACTATAAAGTGAATCAAAGGATATAAATATGGAAAAAATGAGTGAAGAGTTGGCGGTAACGTTTATTTCCATTGAGGTCAATGGATATAAATATGGGAATAATGAGTGAAGGGGTAACGTTGTGTACGCAAGATTATGGTCAATGGATATATAAATATCCAGTAAAAACTCTATAAATTAATGGTGTTGGGACCGACATATTTTATTAATTTAGCGAGATATTATTTTATCGATAAATTAATAAATTATTAATTTAAAGATCGTTAATTACGGGTATGCATTATTAGCACAAAATGGATATGAATCACTTGCTAGATTATCCTGGTGAAAATAATGAATGTTACGTGGTTTAAGGAATTGAAGAAATTATGGCGGATACCATTCAAAATCCGGTTGATGATGAAGTTGGTGATGATTCAATAGCTTTGGAACCAGTCACTCAAAAAGAAGCATTACAAGCGGCAATAACTCTTCACAACTTTTTGTTCCAATACGAGAAGACAACGCCCCAACTCTGGACAAGTAATAGGGAGATCTAAAGATGAAATCAATATAGATTTAAAGTTCAACAAAAAACAAGTGACTATAGATTCATTTTTTACTAAACAATCTTAGAATTTTGAAGTGTATCACACATATATATAATATATATTATGGAATTTTTTAGTGATTATTAATTTATAGTTTCGTTTGGACTAATATATATACACTGGGGTTACAAAAAAATTATTATCTTATTATTTTATCGATTGGGGTTCACTTGCACCTGGTCCCAAGTTGGGACCGGACAAACTATTAGTTTTATTGAGTTTATTAATTTATCGAGTATTAATTTATGTGTTTTTACTGTATGGGAAAAATGAGTGGGGGAGTTGTGTGATGGGTATAGTATAGAAACTATAATCCTTTCAATGCTATGTCGTTTTCATAACAATTAAAAATCGGTTTCTCTTCTCGAAGACCGAAACATTTTTTATTTTTTATTTTTTTTTTATTATTTTTTTATTTTTACGCGGGCAAATTCTATAAATGAGTAATTTATTTATCTAAATATGCTAATATGACTAATGGACTTTCGAAAGGTCCGCTACCGGCACCACCACTTAATGCCATCACCACCACCACCAGGTCGCATTGGTGAGTGGCGGTGCACTATGTGGCGGTGGTGGGCCGGTGGCAGTGAGTGGTGATGATGGCTGTAGCAGTGAGTGGCGGTGGTGGTTGGCGATGGTGGCAAGTGGTGGTGGTGAGTGGCGACGATTGTGGATGGTTGTGGTGAGTGGCGGTCAGGGCCGGGACGGGCCTAAAGGTTCTCGGAGGGTGATGGAAATTTGTTGCGTAGTGTACAATTTCTCTAAAATATTCGATTTCTAAAAGAAAAACCCGGTCAAAAATTCCATGTCACGTAAGTATCTGTTTTTATTTTTGTAGCCAGTTAATATGTTGAAAAAAAAAGGGAAAAAAAGGTCATCGTCTAAATCCAATCTATAATCTATACTATATTATAAAGCATTTGGGACTTTCTATAAAATGAAGTCTTAAAACTATAAGACAAAAAACATTACTATAAAAGGAAAATTAGAAAATTAATGTAAAATTTAAAAATTTAAGTCTCATTTAAACCATATAGTAACCCCCTCTAATAATGATACATTTTAATTAAATTGTTTATAAAAAAAAAACTCACTAAACTTATAACCACCAATGTAATGCTAAAATATGAAAAATAAAAGTGCTAACCATTTCCAGTATTAATAATTTAGACGTTCTACTAAGTTATAAAATATTTGGGACATGCTAAATAAGAAAGGTTTACAATAAAAAGCTCGTCACAAAAATAGTTATCAGGTACCCGCCGCCGCATTGTGCGGGTACCCTTTTATGCTATATAAAGTGTTTGGGACTTTCTTTAAAAGGAAGTCTTAAAAAAATAAGCCTACACACTTACTATAAGAGGAAGACTTAAAATTCAATACATCACATTATTCAATGCACATAATTTTCAGACGTACAAGACAAGAAGCATGGTGTACACCACTTTAATGCACATAAAAAAAATAGAACACATCATTAATGGTTTTTAATATAGTCAATTAATATGCTGGTCAATAAATATAATTAATACAGTTATTAAAACACCCATTACGTAAGAAATACAAATTATCAAGCACATTGTATAACCAAATTAAACACAATTCCTCAAGATTAAATGTCACTAATACAAATAATAAAACACATTATACAAATATTCAATCTCGAACGGGCAACGGGCCAAATGAGCTTGAGCCCGAACGGGCACGGACTAAATGAAATTCTTGATATATGTAAATTTATTGTCAAAAAGAACATAAAAAAAAATATGTCAAGCATTTGTTCGTTATAAAAATAGTCATCGGGTATCCACCGCCGCATTGCGCTGGTACCCTTCTAGTATTAATAAAAGCCCAATATACGTATTAAGGGTCCGTTTGGTTTGTGGGGTTGGATGTAGTATTTGGGACTGATGGTAAAAAACGGTTGTTTGGTGCAAATAAGTGGACCCCAATATTAGGATACAATGTTTAATATCCGGCTTGTTGAATTCCCCACTAACTTGGCTACTTTTCTCTCTCTTCTTGTTTTTTGCTTTTTTTCTTTTTGTCTTCTAGTTAGAAAAGTTTTCATTTTCACGTGTGCATGCATAAAAAAAAATCTTTTTCACCTAATATATATTTAAATATTCTTTATCAATTAATTATATTATTTTCTCTCTCCTACATCAAATCCAAATCCAAATCCTAATCTACAACTTTACATTCAAATCCAAATCCTAATCTAAACCCATCTACAAACCAAACGGGCCCTAAGATTAAATAGTCATACTCTCTTATAATGCATGATGGACTATATTAATTATATTTATTGTACATATTTTATTGCTAATTTGTATTTCTTTAAATAAAATTTTAAGCATTTACATATTTTATTGCTTATTGTACATATTTATAATACACAATAATATTAGGAGTTACATTTTAGTTTAAGACATTTAATTCAATAGTAACTATATCTCACTATTAAAATACCCTTTGTCTAAGACATATTTAGCTTCGATATAAATAATAAACTAGAACTATATCCGAACGAACTTGTACATCAAAACATTATTTTTCAAAGCATACCTCACAGGTCATTGACTTAGTCTATGACTTGGGGTCAAGTTTACTTTCCTTGAATGAGGAGTGTATCAAAAATCCTTGCTTCCTCGAAGTTATACGAAATTGTTTTCTACTATTACGTAAAGTTATACAACTTAATTATCACTATCCCCCTTGCTCCCTCTTAAAGTTATACGAAACTGTTTTCTACTATTACGTAAAGTTATACAACTTAAATTATCACTATCCTTAAAGTTATGGTTACAAAAAATGTATAATTCGGAAACATTATTTTTCAAAATTTAAGTTAAGGGGTACCAACCGCCGCAACGCGCGGGTACCCTGCTAGTTTAATTAAATAAACAAAGCGTCAAAGCCCATTATACATAGTTAAAAAAGTAGGAAGAAAATTCAATCGTTACACGCTTTCATTGTTGACGTCAGAGGATGAAAGGCAGTTCATTCATGTTCTATGTTTGCTTTTTTTAAGGTTTTGATAATTGTTAATTTTCCTAATTGCATAATAATGTTTGTTAATTGTTAACTTTTAGTCAATAATGAACCACTAATTTACTAATGTAGGCTAAGATTAACCAACTGGCTTAGCTCAGTTGGTCATATGAGCTTCTTTTGAAGCTTGAAAGAGGTTTTATCCAGGGTCTGAGTTTCGCAAGAGACAAAAATTTCAGGTTTTCCTCTTAGTGCGAAGCCGTGAGTTTTAGGGGTTTCCCATCACGGGTCTCTCCTAGTGGTTCGAGTATCGGGGCCTGTCCGTTTAGATGGTATAACTACAGGTTCAGATTTCAAGTATGGTGTCGTTAAAAAAAAAATAGGCTAAGATTACGTATTATTTGAAAAGAAAAGTTTCATCAAATAGCAATAATATTTGTGGAATCTTTAAAACGAAATATTTATAACAATATTCTAAAAGAATCATTGCCTAATCTACAACCGGTACCGGTACATCTTCGGATATTGTACCAATCAGAATTGATTTGTACTCTTCTTTCGGATCCCGTTGATAGACCTTGAATTTACGATTATCACCCTAGCCAAAGAGAAGAAATAAGATTATCACCCTAGCCAAAGAGAAGAAATAAGACGCCTATATTATGATAGAAGATGTCTTTCCACCGAGAAGTATGGGGGTAAGGTTAGACATTTTGTTGTGAGTTGGTTTAATAAATAAAAAAATTACCAATCAACACCATTTTGAGGTTGATATTTCCAATACAATTTTGGATATGCAATTTCAAGAGTTTGGTGATTGTTTTAGTGAGTTAAGCATCGAATTACTAGAAAACTTCGCGGCGTTGAGAGCACTCAATTCATTTTTTCATTTCAACTTATCGAAGTTGGTTAAACTTAGTGAGTTGTATCCAATATCCATATGATTTTACTTATATGGAGAGGTTACGTCTTCCTACTGATCTTGCTGTTTATTATCATATTATGAGTAACGATAAGGATTTTACTGAGTTATCTAGTATTTCAAAACTTGCTAGTTTGATGGTAGAGAAGAATATACACGCATCTCACCATTTGGTTTATCGCTTGTTGAAGTTGGCTTTGATTTTGCATGTTGCAAACGCCACAGCTGAAAGATGCTTTTCTAAAATGAAGCTTGTGAAGACAGATTTGTGTAATATGATGAGTGAATAATATTCTAGTGGTGAGTTAATTTCTGCTATAGAGAAAGAAAAACTTCTAAATGTTACTAATGAGGTTGTATGTAAGCGATTTTTTGATATGAAAGACCGTAGGGGGTCTAATTAGGAGGTACTTTACCTAAGGCTTTTGGTCTAGTGGTATGTGAGTTGCCCACCAACGTAGTAGTTGTGGGTTCAAACCTCGCTGGAGGCATTTGTGAGATATGTGGTATATTGTGTGAAAAAAATTGCCGTTTATAATTTAAAAAAAAAATAAAATAAAATAAAAATGTACGTTATTAATATCTTTATTGGTTTTAATAATATCGTACATGCTAGTTCATTTTTATTTCATATACACCCGTAAAAAAATAAATAAGAAAATAAAAATAAAAAATAATGCACCTGATGACTTAATATTCTGGGTCCGCCTTTGGTGGCGGTGGTGAGTGGTGGTAGTGGGTGGTTTACTAATAAAAAGTCAACTAACTAGGTTTATGTGTTGGTCCAGTCAACTAACTAGGGTTATGTATTAAAGACCAACGATGCAATTGTTTTGGTTTGAAAATATTATGTTATTAGTGATATTGTTTAAAGTTTGAAAGTATACTAATGGTGGTGGATCTTTTGAAAGTCCGTTACTCATATTAGCACATTTAAATAAGTAGATTACTCATTTATCGCTTTTCTTTTTTTTTTTCATTCGTAATTTTATGCTACATATGTTGCAGTTTGGGCTTGATATTTCTTTTATAATCGTCATTGAAACTCGAACTTAAGCATCGACAATCCCCCACTGATGTTCAATCTCCATAATTTCCATGGGAATGGAAACTTCAAATCTTTTGTCTATGTTTCTGCATTCTTTGTAACACAATAGTAAAGCGTTTCTCAAATTTATGTAAGACTCACATGGTCTCTTAGCTAAAAAAAAAAAGGAACACCCTCTAAATAACATATGATATCTTACATATAGAGATTGCACTACTCCATTATGTTTCAATTCTATAGTGGGGTACTTGAGTTGCTCCTATGTTCAATGTTGGTTAGTGATGTTATGTGTTTTAAGGCTAGTCCCAGTCGTGACCTGGGACGATTTCGTCATCCAAATACACACGCCGCCTTTCTCCACCTCGACATGACCCGAATGCCCCAGTCGACGACCCAAACTTTTTTTTTTAAAACATCAAAAGATAATATATTTTTTGTATTTGTGTGTTTAAAAATATCGGTCGAAATTTCGACCGATTCTTTCGACGACCGATCTTTGACCGACTCTCCACAAAGGCTACAACCGATTTAAACATCGGTCATTGCATATGACCAACCGATATAAAATGGACGATTGCGTCCAGCCTAAGAAATGTGTTTGATATGCATAAAAAATGTTTTTGCTGAAATGCTTAGCAAGTATTTGATATTAAATGTCTAAGAATGGTTCATGATTTTTTTTTAAAATTATTATTATTATTATTATTATTATTATTATTATTGTTATTATTATTATTAATTAATTAATTAATTAGATTAGACATCATATGCATCTATTGTAGTTGAGGCGAGTATATGAAAATGATATATTTTTACATAGCAACCCAAAAGTCATGAACTAAGGACAAACCCCAGGAGATGTTTACACAGCAAAAACTAAGTTTAACTAATTCACCATATGATCAACACACTGAAATTGTCATAACCTCCATCATCAACATAACACATATAATTATCAATGCAAGTCTAAATTAAAACGAAGATTGAAACAACTTTGAAGTAGCTATATGCCTATATATAA
>OU343225.1:309373858-309526434 GCA_910596185.1 Chrysanthemum makinoi | reverse complement strand
CACTACGACTTAGATAAACTGAAACAAAAGAAATTACGTACGCAAAATGAAAATACTAAAAAATTTGTTATAAGTCTAAGAAAATTTTAGAAAAGTGTATAACATGTCACATTTGAAATCTTTTTTTTTTTTTTAAATTTATAAAAGTTCTATAATTTCATATACAAAGTGGATCAATTCTTGAAATAATATCAAATTTGGGGTGAAAGTGTCAAGTTTTTAAATCTGTTTGGACCCATTTGAAAATTCAACTAAAAGATAAGACAATAAGGTAAAGTCTATAAACTTGAGGGTGCCATGTGAAAATGACAAAAAGACATCGTCTTCCTCAAAGGGCCTGGTTATTCCCTGTTCTAAAAAATCATTTGAAACTTGAAGCTTGTAGATTTTTCACCAACAATTTGCCAAAATCGAAATACATTATCTTTTAGGTTACGTACTCATCATATTTACACAAAAACCCAAACTAAATCTAGCCATGCGTTAAAAATCTTGGGGGCCCTCGAAAATACGGAGGCCCTGTGCGGTTGAGCACTCTGCACATGCTCATATTCGGCCCTGGGTAGAGAGTCCGCGCGTTGCCACGGTGTGTTTTCTTAAAGATAGATGCAGATATAAGGTGGATGTACATTTCATGCAACAATATGACACAAAAAAGAAATGTTCAAACCTGCTAATACCCACAACTCAATAACTATGGAATACCAGTTGGCGGTGTAAATAAGAGCCAATAAAGGGTCGCCTTTTCCTGGGTGGGTAACCTGAACAGGGTCTCCCAACTTTTTTTTACTGTCATGAACCACACAATTGATGTTAATTTTACGCAGCGGGATGTTTAAATACAGAGTTATTGAGTTGCGGGTGCTACAATATAACATAAAAATACAATATGACTCAAACTAACATCTTGCTCATCTTTATCAAACTTACAGTTGTTTATAACATTTCTTGTTGGACAAAGTTTTTCAAAATTAGATACAAATAAGATATATAGCTACAGCCATAGATTTGGCTTTTGCAGTCAAACATTTTTTGTATCAATCCATACAGGGTATAATCATTTAAGATTTTTATACCAAAACTTTAATCTTACCACTGTTTATTGATGTGGGTTGTCTTCTTTATCCTTAGAAATATCCAAAATTAATCCCCTTTCCTGCATTCCGCCAGAAAACCAATTAAGGTAATATAAAACACATATTCAATCCATACGTTGAAAAATGAGGCAACAAAGTAAGAAGCAATAAAGTATAAGGATATAGAGTTGTACGGCTATGTAAGATCAAACAGATTAATTACAGTAGTAGGAGATCAACACGGATAAATCAAATGAAAGTCCAAATAAAAAAATGATCTGTTTAGACACAATCTTTTCCTGTAGGTATCCTTTTGTTTAACCCATAACATATAATACCAAATCCAAACTGACCCGTTTATAAATAATGGTGCAAATAGTTAAATCTTATATTAAAAGATATTTATGGTCACCTTTATCATATCTAATTTTTCTAGTTCAAAAGATGTCAATATCATCAAATTACGGGTGGCCCGAAAAACTCTAGGATACTGCATATTCAAATTTTGCAAAGGCTGTTCTATCTACAATAAGCCATAAAATTGGGGCTTATAACAAATAAGCCGAAATTTCATGAAATTTCGGCTTTTTTTTTTAAGCCACAATTTTGATGCTTATTTTGAGACTTGTCGGCTTTTATAAGTTTATCGTATCATAATAAACCTATATAAGCCGACAAGTCTCAAAATAAGCCACAAAATCGGAGCTTATAAAAAATAAGCCCAAATCAGCTTAGGTTAAATAAGCTTAGCCAAACATACATTACCTTTACCATTACTCACCCTAAAAAACATCCTACCAAATACCCCCTAATTTTCATTATCTTTAACATTACCCACCCTCAAAAACAACCTACCAAGCACCATTTACCAATACTCTTGAATGGGATTGTGATTCTTAGATATGTACCATTAACTAAATTATCACACCAATACTCTTGAAATCTCAATCGAAAGAAACTAACACAACCTTCATTTGCTATATATTACATGCCTTAAAAAAGAAGCTAAATATTTTGCACCTTCATTTGCTATATATTACATGCCTTAACAATTATAAAATAATTCCAACATAAAGTTTCTTAATCACCAGGGCACTCCTCAAAGAAACCAATTAGAAAATAAAAACCGCAAAAATACGTATACAGGTATAAAAACACTTTTTTATTTAGAAGAAAACTTTAAATACAAACATGACATCATTTACTAACATTTTTATCCATTGATTACATGACACCTCGACAAAAGTACATCAGCAAACCCCTTGTTTAATAGTATCAATACGTATATACCCTTTATTAATAGCATTAATAGAACTTAATTTGATATTACACCAAATTTGGTGTAAGAAGTCACTAGTAAGTGTGACAAACTAAATATGACACCAAATTTGATGTCTTGATTTAAGCGATCTGCTTAATTAACAAGCAGGCAAACCACGAGTCTTATGACAGCTGTTTGACCATCTGGTAGTATAAAATCATCAACTGATACACTTAAACTACTGTCACATGCTATCAATATCATATCGCCATCTATGTCTTTATATTTGAGGCTAAAGCTACCTAGCTTGAGTTGAAACCTTGTAGCAATCTGCTTTTCCAACTTTATAAATCCATCTGAAAGTTTGAATGTAAACCTTACCGTATCCTTTTTGTATGTTGCTTTGATAGTCAAAAGGGTCACTGAGTGTCTGCTGGTTGTTCCAGGCTGAGCAAGTTCATCAGGAAGATTTGTTTGTACTTGCTGGTGGCGAATAGGTGTGGAACTATGTTTACCATGTTTGCTAAAGGTGGCAGGACTAGGAATTATATTTGTTGTAAAATGTGGTTCATTGGATCCCTTAAAAGTCGAGTTAAGGGAATCACTTTTATCAGTCTCATATGGCCACCTTGATACACCTAAACTTCTGCAAAGGCCCTTCAACGTAGCTCTGCTAGCTATATATACAATGTACAAAGTGAAAATGTGGATTTTAGAAGTGTTTTAAAACTTCCAACCTAATCAGGAGGATGCACTAATGAATTCCGTTATCCAAAACAAGTGAGTAAATTAAATATGATTGTCCTATGTTAGTATGAAATTTTTATTCAACCATTTTCCATTTTAATTAAATCTAAAGCTTGCCTAGTTTAAAATATCACAACCCACGTCTACTTATTTATGGGTAAGAAGGTATAAAAGTGCCACTTCTAGACATTTTAATTATACTCACCACGAAGGATGCCCTCAGCTTCCTCCATTGGCTCTCCAAAGTGTTTAATGACTTCCTCCAATGTAATTAGCCTGCCACTTGTCTTTGGAGCCACTTTAGCTGGAGCTTTCTTCCCCGGCATCCATCTAGGCGATGTCCTTGCTACTTTAGTTGCTGGCTTAGCGGCCTTAGTAGCTGGTTTTGCCTTAGCTGCTGGTCTGGCTTTTGGAATGGGCTTAGTTTTAGCAGCCGGTTTAGCTTTTGGAGCTGGCTTAGCTTTAGCTGGAGCAGCCTTGGTTTTTGCAGGTGCGGTTGGTTTCTTCTTAGCCGGAGCTGCTCCCTTCTTGGGCTTGGCAGCTGCAACCGTTTTAGCAGCTGAAGGAAGCTTGTAAGAAGCTTTGACCTTAACTAGCTTGCCCCTAGCAACAAGCTTCTTCAATTGATTAAACAGCATTTTCTTAAAATTTGCGGGCAGGTCCTTATGCTTGTCTTGAATAAACTTCCCAATCGCATACTGACTCGACCCATTCCTTTCCTTCAACGTCACTATCGCTTCACTTATCATCTGTGAACACATAAAAAACACACAAATTAATCACCAAAGTAACAGAAACTTAAAATAATTAGTTGTAAGTAGTAATGAAATATTACCTCAAAGTAAGGAGGGTGTTTTCTAAGCGAAAGTGATTTGCTAGCTTTAGGATGGATAACACAGTTACTCATCACTGTAAATATCTGGATCACACAAACATGACACATACACACTCAAATCAAAATATCTAATAACGGACCTGTTATTTGTTGGAGATGTGAGAGGAAAAAATGATCGAGTGGGGGTTTGTTTGAAGCATAGAAAGGAGGTGAGTATATATATAACTATATAAGTGAGTAAAGGACGGGTTCTAGGATGTTAATATCCATTGACGTCAATGGATACAATAAATATGGGAACAATGAGTGGGGGGGCAACGTTGTGTATGCGAGGATTGAGGTCAATGGATATAACAACTAGATTACAACACTTGTACTAATCAAAGGCTATCATGGGGAGAGAGAAATATCATACTCCACTTGTCATATGTTGAGTGGATTAGGCATAAAATTAGTCATGCCATTTAGGCATGACAATCATTTTTCATATAAATATATGGGAAAAATGAGTGGGGGAGTTGTGTGACGGTTGATATAGAAACTATGTCGTTTTCATAACAATTAAGAATCAGTTTCTCTTCTCAAAGACTGAAACATTCCTTCTTTTCTTCTATTTTATTTTTTTCACAGGCAAATGCCATAAATGAGTAATTTATTTATTTAAATGTGCTAATATGACTAATGAACTTTCAAAAGGTCATCACCACGACCATCAGGTCGCAGCGGTGAGTGGCGGTGCACTACGTGGCGATGGTGGGTGGTGGGGCAGTGGCGGTGAGTGGTGATGATGGCTGTGGCGGTGACTGGTGGTGGTGGTTGGCGATGGTGGCAAGTGGTGGTTGGCGATGGTGGCAAGTGGTGGTGGTGAGTGGCGACGATGGTGGATGGTGGTGATGAGTGGCGGTCAGGGACGGACCTAAAGGTTCTCGGGGGGTCACGAGACCCCGATGAAAAATTGTTGCGTAGTGTACATTTTCACTAATATATTCGATTTCTAAAAGAAAAACCCGGTCCAAAATTCCATGTCACGTAAGGTCCCGTTTGGTATTGGGGGTTGGACCAGTTGGGTTGGGTTTTGTGTTCAAACATCCGTTTGGTTAACTCATATGGGATTTGGATTTGGTAGTGACTCCTTAAAATTTGCTTTCCACGAATCTTGATAGCATGTCCAGGTTTTGAAATAAATTTGACAATTTGTCATCTTGGAACTTGTAATGCTTACCAGCCAGCATTTTTTGAACTTTGACTGATAATTCATTTATTACACTTTTTAATTTCTTTTTAATTTTCAAAACTATTAATATAATATATATTAATTAAATATAATATTTTCTCTTACCTCATTTTTATATCAAATCCAACCCAAATCCCCATCAAATCCTAATCCAAATCTTAAACCCATCTACAAACCAAACGGGCCCTAAGTATCTGTTTTTATTTTGGCAGCCGGTTAATGTGTTGAAAAAAAAGGGAAAAAAAGGCATCGTCTAATCCACTACGTAGTATTAATAAAAACCAACATACGTATTAGATTTAAAATCATTTGAGGACAAAAGATTATTTACATACTAAGGGATCAATCTCCACCATTCATTTTTATTTGATATAATGGATGAGATTAATCTCAACAATTTAAAAAACCCACTTTCATCATCTTTTTTCAAATATTAATAACTTTCAAACCGTTAATCGTTAAGCGAAAAAAAATCATTACGACGAGCATTTAATTATCTTTCTATAGATAGGCACTTTGATATACTTTCGACAAAAAAAACTTTCTCGTATTTTCACTTTTTTTTTAAGTTTTTCTTTTTTTTACGTAACTGAAATTTGCATTAATAAATCATATATGATTAAACACTAATTTAAATATCACATATGATTTTAGTGTTATATCATATATGATATGTAATATTACATGTGATATTAGTGTAATATCACATGTGATATTAGTGTAAAATCACATGTGATATACATATCATATCACATGTGATATCACATATCATATATGATTTAACACTAATATCACATGTGATATTCAAATTAGTGTTTAATCATATATGATTTTTATGCAAATTTCAAGTAACGTAAAAAGAAAAAACGTGAAAAAATGATTTTTCTTTTGAAAGTATATCAAATGTCCGTTATAGAATAGTAATCTTCGTCCCTTGATGGTGTAAATATTTCTACTTAACGATTAACGGTTTAAAAGATATTTAAATTATAAAAAATATGTGAAATAATAAAATGCTTCTAATCTCTACCATTGATTTCTTTTTAGATGGATGGTGGAGATAAGTCCCTTAATATATAAGAAAAGTTTGATATATAAAATAAATCTCCTCAACGTATTAAGATTAAATAGCTTAATTAAATAAACAAAGCATCAAAACCCATTATACATAGTTAAAAAAGTAGGAAGAAAATTCAATCGTTACACGCTTTCATTGTTGACGTCAGAGGATGAAAGGCAGTTCATTCATGCTCTATGTTTGCCTTATTTAAGGGTTTTGATAATTGTTAATTTTCCTAATTGCCTAATAATGTTTGTTAATTGTTAACTTTTAGTCAATAATGAATCACTAATTTACTAATGTAGGCTAAGATTAACCAATTGGCTTAGCTCAGTTGGTCATATGAGCTCCTTTTGAAGCTTGAAAGAGGTTTTTAGGGGTTGAGTTTGCAAGAACAAAATAAAATTTTCATCTTGTCTTTGAAGGCTGTGAGTTCTAGTAGTTTCCCTTCACGGGTCTCTCCTAGTGGTTCGGGTCTCGGGGCCTGTCCGGTTAGATGGTATAACTACGGGATCGGATTTCAAGTATAATGTCATTCAAAATAAAATTTAGGCTAAGATTAGGTATTATTTAAAAAGAAAAGTTTCATCAAATAGCAATAATATTTGTGGAATCTTTAAAACGAAATATTTCTAACAATATTCTAAAAGAATCACTGCCTAAATCTACAACCGGTACCGGTACATCTTCGGATACTGTACCAATCAGAATTGATTTGTACTCTTCTTTCGGATCCCGTTGATAGACGCCTATATTATGATAGAAGACCTTGTCAACCACATAATCATGTCTTTCCACCGAGAAGTATAGGGGGTAAGGTTAGACATTTTGTTGTGAGTTGGTTTAATGAATAAAAAAATTACCAATCAACACCATTTTGAGGTTGATATTTCTAATACAATTTTGGATATGCAATTTCAAAAGTTTGGTGATTGTTTTAGTGAGTTAAGCACTGAATTACTAGAAAACTTGGCGGCGTTGAGTGCACTCAATTCATTTTTGCATTTCAACGCATCGAAGTTGGTTAAACTTAGTGAGTTGTATCCAATATCCATATGATTTTACTTATATGGAGAGGTTACGTCTTCCTACTGATCTTGATGTTTACTATCATATTATATAGTACTGATAGGATTTTTTGAGTTGTCTATATTTCAAAACTTGCTAGTTTGATGGTAGAGAAGAATATACACACATCTCACCATTTGGTTTATCGCTTGTTGAAGTTGGCTTTGATTATGCTTGTTGCAAATGCCACAGCTCAAAGATGCTTTTCTAAAATGAAGCTTGTGAAGATAGATTTGTGTAATATGATGAGTGAAGAATATTCTAGTGGTGCGTTAATTTTTGCTATAGAGAAAGAAAAACTTCTGAATGTTACTAATGAGGTTGTGTTACGTATTGGATTTCACAAACACATCAAACCATAAGATCAAAGAGGCGTATACTATGGTTTTTGAGAGAGAAAGAGTTAGAGGTTTGAGAACTTAGTGAGAGAAAGTAAAAGTATTATTATGAGCTCCAACTCTCTACCTTGGGAGGTAGAGAGTATTTTTAGTTCTTACATAAATGCGCCACCTACGGGCGTGGATCAGGGCATCAGATGGGTAAAGACCCGTCCGTCCTCCACGTTGTTACTTAACTAAATACTACTTAACATTAAATAATCTACGACTACGAGCTTTCTATCGATTACATATACTTGGGTGAGACTCTTTAATATTTGGATTTACTAAATCCTAACAATCTCCCCCTAAGGGAGGTCACCTCAAAAATACATTGAATACAAGCAGATATTACAATAAGATTGTTCTTGGATTCTTGTTAAGTTCTTTGCTCTGCGCTCGTAGTCTTGATTCTTCATTTTGCATGTTTGGTGAATCCAAGTGGAGGTCTTTAAGCGATCCACGTGATAATGAGTTTTGAGCGACTTTGAGATCATCGGCTATCATAAATCTCTGACTCATCCTTTGTGGTGTTGGTATTATGTGATGTTGTGACATTTGGACCGACATGCTCACATTCTGAATCATGATATATTCTCATCCAGTAGCGGAAGCTTCGTTGATTCATGATATTGGCATTAGCGAAGCATGGAGTGAATATCGAGTCATTGATGCACTAATCATGATTTCTTTTGAAATGAATGTGACGTGTGAGCATGCGGCTATGGATTGACCGCTTCATTCTAATGCTTGCAAGCGTCGGTGTACTTACGCATACAACATTAGCAATAAAGCGCCGCGAAAGTGTCTTTGATCACTTCGTTGAATTGAGGTACCGGCCCACGGTTCCCGTTGATCAGATTACAAGTACTTCTGTGATCGAGTATAATTCGAAGAATTTCCTTGTGAGGGTTTTAGCGGTTGCTCTAGCGTTCTTAAACGAGCGTCTCAAAGACAACGGGTGAGTGAACCCGCGAATTGAGATTCAGCGATTGATGAAAAGATATTTGAAAAAATCTTGTATGCTACAATAGAAATTGTTTTTGTTGTACAACGAAGGTTTTAATGAAAATCAATTATCAATCATAAACACCTTTTATTTTGAAATATGAGTACACAGTCGATGTGCTAAAGAAAAGAGTTTTTAAGCACAACGACCGGTTTTCAAATATATCCGTCAATCCATAACTGGACGATATTGATTCAAAAATTGAATCTCATTGTTTACGTTCGGTTGTCACATGGTTGATCTATTGAATAGATCTCACATGCCACCTACCAGGAGCTTGTTTGATGTTGGCTCCCGAAGGCTTTCCATCTTCATTGTGAATATGTTAGCATATCACTCGGATGTTACAGGCAATACCACAAGGATAATGCGTAGGACTCATAAGATATAATCTCTCTTTCCACATTGTGAAGCAGAGATTCTTCATAACAGGTTCTAAAGAGATTTATTTGATGATCTCATGGCTCTAGACTCAATAGTGCACATTTGGTTCCTATCTTGGGAGACTAGGGAGAGGGTCTCCTTCTTCAATATCAACAAACTCTAAGAGAAAGTCGATAGATAATGTCGGTTCCCGTGAGAATGAAACAAGTCCTTTTAAGAGGAACTTGAGTAGCTTTGGGAAGTTGTAGTCGGTCGTCCAGCGGGTCCATGGCGTCTTGTCTTCAATACCGATGTTACCTTGGTAACCACCGGTAGCATGAATTGAACCGGTTTACGCCTAAGGTTGAATTAATGGAGGGCTATTTCTTTTCACCCTTTTCTCATTCATTTCTTTTCATTCTTCAACCCCTTCAGTGCTTATCGAGACTTCATTACTAGAACTTTGTTGGGTTTATTCGATTACTAGCTCGATCTCAGTCCGCACTCTTCCCATATATCACTTTTCTCCTTTTTCATCATACCTAAGGACTTCTACACTATCTAGTGGATTGTCCTCAGGTAGATCCCTCGGTTCTTCGGATCATGGGAACAAATACCTAACCTTATCATCCTTATATCACCATTCATAAATTAAATTTGGTCGGTCTATTTGGTATTGTTCATGCGCCATTGAACCATTTGAAAATCAATTCAGATACTTGTGATATATTATCAAAGCATTTTGTACACGAATGGTTTTGATAATTTTAGAAATGAGCTCCCCTCAACATGTGCATCATGTATTTGAAATCATTTTGGCACCTGGGAGGCAAGGAAGATTAACTTCTTTGATTACCATTTTCTAAAATATCAACATCACTTCCCGATCAAATCAAGTAGATAAAACATATTAGGAAGGATGAGGTTTTCATGATTTGCTCCCCTCAATATATGCCTCGAGGTTTGAAAGAGTTTTGCACATATTAGAAGGAATCGCACTTAGATAAAATCAATCACGTTTCAATTCTTTGTGGTTTAAAATGGATGCTCCCCCTCAACATGTGCATGGAAAATTCAAAATCGTTTGGCACATGTGGGGAGGAAAGTTTGCTAAACATGTGAGGAGAATTGTGACTTGATTATGAGAACATTTTAACTGATAAGGATCGGATTTTGAGACTTTACACTCCATTGATTAAACATGCAAGATTATCTTTTGAAAACAATTGTATGTCGAACAACCTTTTGATTTAATTGAAATCATTCTACCCCTCAATCAATGACATAAGTTGTTGATTGAGATAGAAATATTGACAAAAGTTAAGTCGGATGATTTTCAAAAATAGAGTTGAGTTATTTTAACAAAGCAATTAGTTTTCATTAGATGTTGTATTGTTTTAAAGAATCGAGCATGAGTTTTGAAAAGCAGATAAAGCATAGCTCTGTTCTTTCTTTGAAAAAGCAGTTCTTGCACGAAATGACAATAAACCATAGTTCACTTTCTCCCAAAAATATTTTTGATATATATATATATATATATATATATATATATATATATATATATATATATATATATATATATATATATATTTTAACATTCGAACAATATCTAAAGTCCCGTGTCATTCTTTGAATGACAACACAAATACCGAAGTAGATATTTTGAATTGAAAAACATGACAAAATGACAATATTTTTTGAAATTTTCAATATTTTTCAATTTTTATGGATTTTTTGAAAGTTTTATATTTTCTATTTGTTTTGAAGGTTTGAAATTTTGTATTTTGCTTTTTGAATAAATATATACAAGATATGGATGAAGAAAGACCTTTTACTCCTCTTCTTCCTCTTGAAGGCGTTTGAGTGTTTTGGTTGAAGACTCTTGACCAAGTCGTGGGAGGATAAACTCAAAGCGTTCTCTAGGAAGTTTTGGTGAAGATCGCTAGCGGTTGGTCCTCACAAAATAAGTTCCACCACGTTTTCTACTTGCTCCTGATGAAATGATGTCGAATGTCGATGTGTTTTGCTCTTGAGTGTTGAGCGTTGTTGCATGAGAGAGCAATAGCACTTTTATTATCTGATCTGGAGGTTTTGTTGAATTCAAAGCCATAGTCGGATAATTGGGATCTCATCCATAGGATTTGAGCACAACAAGATGACATGGCTATGTATTCGACCTCTGTAGAGGAAATAGAAGTACTCATTTGCTTCTTTGAAGACCAACTCACAAGCTTATCACCCGCCGAGCACCTCAGGGCGTGCCGGCGTGTATCTTGACATCTGCATGATCGGCATCTGCATAGAACATTAGTGACATATGCGGTGTCCTTGGTACCAAAGTCCCATATTGATGGTTCCTTGGATACGAAAGACCCGTTTAGCTTCAAGGTGCTTTTGGTAGGCTTAGCGATATCAGCACACATGCAAACAGTGAACAAGATATGCGGTCTCTTTTGTGAGGTATGGGGATCGATCATACTCGATATTTCGTTTGGTCTACCATGATCCACTGAGTGGTCCTCATCGATTTAATGCTTTCAATCATGGGAGTGTCAGCGGGTCACTAGAATCAAATCCAATTTCTTTAAAATCTCATTTGCATATTTAGATTGATTTATAAAAATGCCTCAGGGACTTTGTGAAATTTGTAATCCCAAGAAAAATGACATTTGTCCCATCATTGACATTTGAAATTTGGAACCCATTTCATTTGAAAAGCGATCACATTCATTGGTGTCGGTCGAGGCAAAAATAATATCATCAACATATATTTGAACGTGAATTAAATGTTTGCGACTTTCACGGTGAACAATGTCGGATCAAGCTGCTCCTTTCTTTGAATCTAGTAGATAGAAGAAACTTTGATAGCGTATCATACCATGCCCTTGGAGCTTGCTTCAAACTTTAAAGAGCTTTCTTCAGCGATAAGCGTGAGTAGGATGCTCTAGATTCACAAAGCCTTCAGGTTAGGCGTATACGACTTCTTTAAGATCTCCGTTAGAAAAGCCGTCTTTACATCCATCGATGACTACCATGTTCTTACTTGCGGCATTAGCCAAAAAGATTCGATTGCCTCGATCGACGGCAAGGAGCAAATGATTCTTCAAAGTCAATACCCTCTCTTGGTATCCTTTTGCAACTAATCGAGCCTTATTCTTTAAAACATCACCATGCTCATCAAGTTTCACTTTGAAGATCCACTTTAGTGCATTGATCATAGCACAATCACGGAAGCGGTACTAATTCCCATACATCTAGTCGATCAAACTCATGAATTTCTTCTTGCATGGCATTGAACGGTACATTTTCATTCATGGCGGTTTAACATCTTTTGGTTCGACCTTAGAAGTCTGAGTTGAAGAAGCACCATAAGGCATCGGTTGCAAGTTGTTTCCGTGTGATCTTGGGCGAGAAGGGTTTCCAATGATGTTGTCCAATGGATGATCATGTGTCCACTTTCTAATGTGTTTATGTGGTTGTTGTTGAGGCTGAAGTAGCGAGTCGATGTCTCTCGATGAAGATGGTTCGATGATGATTGAGGAGCAAATATGTTTTCAAATGGAGCATCTTGAGGTAGCAAAGGGATTAACTTCATCATGGGTGCCAGAAAAAATTCCATGATGTACATTCGATGATTGATGATTTGTTGATGAGACGAGTGATCGCGGCGGCTTCTTGACTTAATGATATTGAAACGAGAAGGGTTGACTTCATTGGCAGGGGATAGGAGCAGCCTCTGATGATGGAATTGATATTTCATTAGCATTTGGCTCATAGTGTTCATCAAACATTGGATCAAATAATTTCTTTAAATCATCTTCTAATGAAGGTACATAAGGAGTTCTTGGTGAGGATTTGAAGCGGTAGAACCTATAGGACTACTTGATGAAAGTTGAGATCTTGGGTCAGGCGGTTTGTCCGGAGCCATTTGACAGTCCGGCTCATCAGCGTAACGTGAATTGTTTCCATTATACTTGGGTTCTTTTGTTATAGATTCGGTATCCTTTTACTTTGGTGCATATCCTACAAATACTCCAATGTCCGCTTTAGCTTTAAGTTTGCCTAAGTCTTGGCCCTCATTAGTTGGATAACACAGTGCACCAAACACTTGCGAGGAATGAGAGATTAGGTTTTCTATTGTGGACAAGTTCATATGGAATTTTTCCATGAGCGGTGTGAATTAGGGATCGATTTTGAGTGTAGCATCGTTCATGATGGCTTCAGCCAAAGAAACATTGGAACCTTTGAGTAAATCAGCATTGTTCTTGCGGCTTCCACAAGAGTTCGATTTAGTCTTTCAACTACACCGTTCTGTTGAGGAGTTCGTGGAACACTTCTTTGATGGCTGATTCCAACACTTTCATAAAACTCACTAAGTTGTTTATTAACAAACCGGTTCCATTGTGCTGTCGGATGATTAAGCAGTTTTGTTAAGTCGAACTGCGGTTGTTTGATAAGTTTGATGATGATATCAGGAGTTTCATCCTTTGTACTTAGAACTTAACCCAGGTGAATCGATAGTAATCATCAACCACAACTAACACATATTTCTTCCCAAAGATATTACGCACTCTCATGGGTCCACATAAATCCATGTGAATTGTGAAGAACTCATGTAGCGAGTTTGTAGGTTTGGGTTTGTGGGCCTTGCTTTTTCCAATTGGCATCTTGAACAAGGATGATCCTTTTCATACTTTAGTCTAGTTAAACCTACAACTAAGTCCTACGGAGATCATTGATGGTGCCAAAGTTCAAGTGATTGAGACGACGATGCCGTAACCATGACTTTGTTTTGAAGCCTTTGCCAAGCAAATTGGAAGACTTCATCATATCTTCGATAGAGATGGTGTATAGATTTGAACCACGTGTTCATCTTAAAAGTTCTTTACCATCAAGTTCTCTAACGAAACAAGTATGTTTTCGAAGGCCACTTCTAGATCGAGAATCGCAAATTGACCGGCAGAGAATAAGTTATGACCAAGACCTTCTACATAATATACCACGGAGATAACACTATCACCGTAACATAATCTCCATAACCCATAATTGTATGCGTGATCGTTTCGAATCTAAGATCCCGGAAGAATTTACTCAAGTTCAAAGACGCGGCCGGTCTCTCAGGTCATGCTTGGAACGGCACGAGTCCGGGTACCCTGAAGCGATTTGAGCGATCGCGATTGAACCACAGAACAAGAATGGATAAGCTGGATAATTGGATCCCCATGCGAAATGGGTTACATTAGAATTAGAAATTCGGGTATAAAAGAGTGGTCGCCTCAAGTATATATATTAGTTTAAGCTCGTAGTCGTAGTTATTTTATGTTAAGTAGTATTTAGTTAAGTAACACCGTGGGAGGGAGACGGTCTTTACCTCTGTATGCGATCCACGGTTGTGTGGCGTTTTATGTAAGACTATAAATACTCTCTACCTCCCAAGGTAGAGTTGGAGCTCATAATAAGATTTTTCTTTCTCTCACTAAGTTCCCTAAACCTCTAACTTTTTCTCTCTAAAACCTTCTTATGCGCCACTTTGTGATTATGGTTTAGTGTGATTGTGAAATCAATATGTTACAATTGGTATCAAGAGCCATGGTTAGATCATCTCTTACATATCTTTGGATTTCTAGTGGTTTTAGGTGGTTTTTGAGTTTGAAAAAGTTTAGTGGTTTTGCATCATTTGGTTGATTTCTAGTGTTAAAGTTTGGATTTTGATTGTACTTTTGTGTTTAGAATCATCACAAGTGTTTAGGTTTTGATTTAGAAGGCTTGAATCATCGTGGTTGGGTTGTTTTGGATTGAAAAGTGGTGTTTATGTGTTTTTCATGCTAGCGACTTGAGCCACGGATAAATTTTCTTGGTAGCGACTTGCTTTGCAATTTGGTAGCGAGTTGTTGTTAAAGGAATTAGCGAGTTGGGTTAGCGACTTGTCTATTGAGACAAGCCGACAATAAGTACACTTAGTGGATTCTCCACTACGGTGCTTGACTTGGTGTAAGTTAGCGACTTGTACTTTATATTGTTAGCGATTTGGTGTTAGAGAGTTGGTACCTAGCGAGTTGCTATTTAGCGACTTGACAAATTAGCGACTTAGTTCTTAGCGACTTGTTGTCAAAATTTTGCTAGCGACTTGGAGCTTAGCGAGTTGTTACTTAGCGACTTGGGATTTTAGCGACTTGGCACTTAGCGACTTGGTTGAAGGTTTCCTAGCGACTTGGGTGATTGCTTATCACGGTTTTCTCTTGATTTGTAAAATCCAGAAAGAATCTATTTCGGTTTAATCATAGAGTTATAAAATCCTGTGTAATCTGTTAACATGTCTACCAACGTTCCTACTATCATCTCCACTTGTTCCGAGGATGTTCAGCATTTGGTTCGGATACTCGATACACCTGCGAAGGCCGACTACGACTCTTGGGCTCAAAGAATCAGTTATGCTTGTCTTGGAAAGGAAAATGGGGTCAACATTCTCAAATCGATTGATGAAGGACCATATCAAGTTGAGACTGCTAGAGACATAATTGATCACATTGAAGATGGAACGATGATCTATGGAATAGGCGGACCAAAGATGTATGATGAGCTCAATGATAAGGAAGAAGAGATTCGATCTTGGATATCGAGGGCTTCTAACATCATATTGCAAGGTCTTCTAAAAGACATCTACAAGCTTATCAATCACAACACGAAGCAAAGGGCGTATGGGATAATGTCAAGATGCTTCTCTCGGTTCACGAATTAACTATGGAAGGCAGAAATCACAACTCTATGATGAATTTGAGCACTTCAAGATGAAACCAGATGAGAGTGTCTATGAGTACTATGTGAGATTCCACAAGCTTGTTAATGACATGAGGAACATCAGAATGACCATGCCTAACATTCAGATGAACTCAAAGTTTGTAAACAACATGAATCCCGAATGGCACAAGTTTGTCACTTCCGTGAAGCTCACTAAAGGATTGAAGAATACAAACTATGAGCAACTCTATGCCTTCCTTCTTGAGAATGAGAGACATGCCATGTTTGAAAAGAGGATTCTTGAACAATTCAAAACAAATCCGGGAGAGACAAGCTCATCAAATGATTCAAGCGCCTTCACTCAAACATTGGGATTACCACTAAAGCTTCACAAGTTATACCCATGGGTGATGGAACTCACAAACTCATTCCCGATACAATGTTCAAACAAGGCGATCTTGATGCATGCGTGAAACTTCATTAGTCAACTAGCTCTCATGATCGGTCAACATGAACACTCTCCCACACACCAACAACAACCTCGAACGGCATCAATCCACACAATCAAGCTCTTGTCGGAGATGGGAAGGTTATGGTGCACCGGTCAAGAAGCGGTCTGATCGAGAAGGGGTGTGGAGGCTATGGAGGAAATCGAGGAAGGAATGGAAATCAGGACAAGTCAAGCAGTTAAGTGTTACAAGCTGTGGTGGTGAGGGACACATTGCAAGGTGCACATCTCCGCGCCCTCGGAATCTTTGAATACTTGAGGGGATAAGATGTTGCTAGTGCAAGCTCGGGACAATGGAGCAACCTTGGATGAAGAAGAGGAGTTGTTTCTTCTTGAAGGGAATGCTAAGACATATGATGCAGGATGTGGATGGCGACCTATTAGGGAGATAGGTCACAATCATCGGAATGCCTTTCAGTCGGCGTGATGCATCGACTTCGATGTTGATGATGGACCTCTGCACAAACAATTTTCATGGCTAGCATTTCTCCATGGTCTCTCCCAAGGTCTCTCTTCACCACGGTGGACCATCCAAAGACAAAATCATCTCGAGGTATTAAAACTATATGATGAATTGATGTGCAGATACATAATGAAATACAATCAAGCTGAAACATTGAGTCAAATATTGAAAATATGGGTAATATCAATGTTGTCCCATATGATCAATATGTGAAACAAAGTGAAAGTGAAGTTGTGACAAGTGATGCATCTCTGCGATCAATGATGATTATGTTTTTGATGAATACACGCATGTGCCCACGATGATTCATTATCTCTTAACTTAATGCCTATAAAGAACGTGTTGCTATTTATGAACAACGTGCTAAATTTGAGTTAACCACTCGTGGCGGGGAGTTGGATGACCAAATCGTGCAATTATTAGAAAAGTAATTTTAGAGAAGAAGTATTAAAACAAGAGTTAAATTCCTTACAAGAAAAACTTTCTAAAACTGCTAAGCAAAAACAAGAACTTCAAGAAAATGTTAAAGTGCTTAAGCAAGAATTTCATGCAAAGGAATCAAAACTTTTGAATGATTTTTCTAATCTAAAAACTTTGAAAAACAAGCTTGAAAATAAGTTGTACGTACAAGGGAACACCATTGAATTTGCTACATGATCACTAAGCATAGAGTCTTAGCGATAAGCATAGCATTCCCTGTTGAGGAACCAAATCCAGGAGGTCATTAAAAAGCTAGAAATGCTCATAAGGTACTCTATGATGGCAATGAAATCCTTAAACCTAGACAAACCTAGTTGCAGGAGATAATAAATCAGATGAAGTCACTAGGGAAAAGGATGAACAAGTTAGATGATCCAAATGTAAGAGAAAATAATTATCACACCCCATGATTACAAGAAGGAAAACTGGATCTCTTTAAACAAATTTAAACCTCAGCGTTATTAACACTCGAACAAGTTTTACGGAAAAAGGATTTAGATAAGCAAAAGCTGAAAATCTTGTTGAAAAAACCTCCCTTAGGAAAATGCCTAAGCATTTGTATCCTCCAAATACACCAATGCATTTAGTTCCTAGAACTATTGCCACTAAAAGCAAGACCTTAATCAGCCAATATGTTATTCTTCAACTATTTGTTGATTTTGAGAGAACTTGTAAGAAAAGGATCACACCCATTGGGATAGCGAAGGGGAAGGGGTTTTGAGCAAACAAAAGAATGCTATCTAGCTGAGGTCATGCCTTTCTTTAAACTACTAAAAGATCATTTTGAGAGTCTTAAAAGGGGATAAGTTAGGATATTAAAGGAATGGAAAAGGAATTTGATGCAATGATAGTTGAGGTTAGTGACTATGGGCGAGCATTAAAATATAATGAGATTGAGAGGAAGAACTTGCATACCTTGAATGAGAATCTTATTTATGAATGTATTACTCAAGATGTGTTTTACACACTTCACAATTGCTCCATTAATGCTTCTCAATTTCATGAATTATCTGTTGCTCTGAAAGTCTCCATGATCGTGTCATTGAGCTTGAAAAGATTATTGAAACTTAATGAGAAATTGATCGGGATGATCACGATAATTTGGTAAAGCATCTTTCTAAACTAGAAGTTGAACATTTTGATTTACAACTAAAATATCAACATCTAAAAGAAATGTTAAAACCTCAAATATCAAGACATCCTTGGATGCTCGAATTTGATCGATTTTGAAATTAACAAGCGTGATGAGCAGTTCGAGCTCATTGTAACACGATCAAAAGTTGAAAGCCAAATCTCTCAATTAAAGGGTGAAAGAACAATGTATTTGGATCCCAAATGCCTCCTCCTTTAGATTCTCGGTACTCTCAAACTTTTCATCTTCAAAACTTGGTAAATGCCTTCAATGAAAGTCACTCGTGACCAAAACAACGAAAAAATAACGTCTTTACAAAAGGAAATTGAGAATCTGAGAAGTCAGGAAAATGAGAAACAGCCACTTGTTTTTAATAAGAATGTTGTTTCAAATTCACCCTTAGACCGCAAATACACTATGACGGTTAAATATATTCCTCCTCATCTTAGGAATAATGAACCTGCATTTCATGACTATTGTGCTCACCTTAAGGATAGTCTAGAATGTCTCCGTGAGATTGTTGAAGAGGATTTCATTAATAAACCTCTTGATAGAGAAATTAGGTTTGCTTGCCTCCAGGCCAAACGATCTCAAGAGCTGCTTGAATGTGTAATTGCAACATGTCAGAAATCCTTAGGTGCAAAACGTAAAGCCGTGATGCCTTGTTCTATGCCTAGTGCCAAGCATGAAATCCGTTCTATGCCCAATGTTATGAATGTCAGTGCTAAGAAAGTGAACTTTAGTGTGCCTGCAAATAGCTCAAATCACAGTCTTAAGAAAGTAAACACTAATGTGCCTTCCAGTAGTTCAGATCCTTGCACATCAAGCTCAGGGATGCAAAAATTAGATCAACCAACTAATGTTCCCATTCCCTCTACAGGAGTAATCAATGACATTAAAGCGAGCAGGTCAAAGTCTCAAGACAATACAAGGAATGATAGGACCTTGCAAGCTAAGAATGTGCATTGGAAGAGAGTAGAAGACCAATCTAGGAACTTTAAGCTTGAGTTGAATAAAACGAATCGTGTTGATTCTAGTATTAGCCATAGGCGTACTGTAATTAATGCGAATTCTGATACTATTTGCAAACCTTGTAATGATGTCTGCTTGAATTCTGTTGCTAATCATGAATGTGGTGTGAATGCTTTGTCTAATGCTGTCAAATGCCCAGTTAAAGTTGTTAATGCTAATAATCGTGCAAAGAAGGCAAAAAGGTAAGATTGTTAGAAAATAGTGGAAACCCACAGGAAGAACATTTATAAAGATAGGTTATTATTGGATACCTTTTGGCCATAAGAATAATCAGTTTTGCCCTCAAACTGCTAAGACTATGCCCACTAGAAAATGGATGCCTACTGGTAGAACTATTCCCTTAAGAAGTGAACATACTTTGAATAGGTCAAATACAGACACCAACATTGCATCTATTCCCAATGATTCCATTGCTTCTTCTTCTGATATGGATGTTTCTATTTCTGATATGGGTGTTCCAATTAATGTTACTAACCAAGTGGAACCCATTCTTGCATGGGGATCCCAATTATCGATTATCCATTATTGTCTGTGTTCAACTGCAGGTCGTTCAAATCGTTCTGTGGTACTTGGACTCAGTCTGTTCCAAGCATATGACTGGAGACGGTCGCAGCTCATGAACTTCGTGAGCAAATTCATCGGACAGTTAGATTGGGAATGATCATTTCGGTGCAATTAAGGGTTATGGAGATTATTTTATTGGAAAAAGTGTTATCTCCAGGGTGTATTATGTGGAAGGTCTTGGTCATAACCTGTTCTCTGTTGGTCAATTCTGCGATTCTGATCTAGAAGTAGCCTTCAGAAAACATACTTGTTTCGTTAGAGAACTTGACGGCTTCCAAAACAAAGTCATGGTTATGGCATCGTCGTCTCAATCATTTGAACTTCGGCACCATCAATGATCTCTCCAGAAAGGACTTAGTTGTAGGTCTACCTAGACTTAAGTATGAAAAGAATCATCTTTGTTCAGCATGCCAATTGGGAAAAAGCAAGAAGTATGCCCATAAACCCAAACCTACAAACTCATTCTCAGAAGTTCTTCACATGGACTTATGTGGACCCATGAGAGTGCAGAATATCTTTGGAAAGAAATATGTGTTAGTTGTAGTTGATGATTTCTCTAGATTCACCTGGGTAAAGTTCCTAAGGTCAAAGGATGAAACTCCAGATATCATATCAAACTCATCAAACAGCTGCAGGTTTGTCTTAACAAAACGGTCATAATCATCAGAATAGAAAATGGAACTGAGTTTGTTAACAAACAACTTGGTGAGTTTTATGAAAGTATTGGAATCAGTCATCAAAGAAGTGTTCCTCGAACTCCTCAACAGAACGGTGTAGTTGAAAGACGAAATCAAACTCTTGTGGAAGCCGCAAGGACTATGCTGATTTACTCAAAAGTTCCAATGTTTCTCTGGGGTGAAGCCATCGCCACTGCATGCTAGACCCAAAATCGATCCTGATTCACACTTGCTCATGGAAAAACTCCATATGAACTTGTCCACAACAGAAAACCTGATCTTTCATTCCTTCGTGTGTTCGGTGTTGTATGTTATCCAACTAATGATGGTCAAGATTTAGGAAAATTGAGAGCTAAAGCGGACATTGGAGTTTTTGTAGGCTATGCACCTAACAGTAAAGGTTACCGAATCTACAACAAGAGAACCCGAAACATCATGGAAACAATTCACGTTACGTTTGATGAGCTGACCGGTCAATGGCTCCTAGACAATTCAGTTCAGGACCCGCACTTCAAAGCAGTACCATTGGTTCATCTCTTGTACCAAACTCCTCATCAGCATCTCCATATGTACCTCCCTCAGAAGATGATTTAAAGAAACTGTTTGATCCAATGTTTGATGAACAATTTGAGCCAAGTAACAATGATATGTCAATCCAATCAACAGAGGCTGCTTCTATCCCTGTCAATGAAATTAACCCTTCAACTTCTATGTCATTAAGCCAAGAAGCGCCTGCTGCTGACCAATCTGGTTCATCAACAAATCTTCAATCATCAAGTGTACATCAAAGAAATGCTTCTGATTCACAGGATGAAGTCAATCCCTTTGCTACTCCAGAAGATGCTCCAGTTGAAAATATATTTGCTCCTGAATCATCGTCTGAACCATCTTCTACAGGAGACATCGACTCTGCTACTTCAGTCCCTCAACAACAGCCACATGAACACCTCAGAAAATGGACTCACGATCATCCATTGGACAACATCATTGGAAATCCCTCTAAGATGCTACTTCAGTCCAGTATCCACACGGAAACAACTTGCAATTGATGCCTTATGGTGCTTCTTCAACTCCGTACTCTCTAAGATCAAACCAAAAGATGTTAAAACCGCCATGAATGAAGACAGCAGGTTCAATGCCATGCAAGAAGAAATTCATGAGTTTGATCGTCTCGATGTATGAGAATTAGTACCTGCTCCAGATTGTGCTATGATCATTGCTCTCAAGTGGATCTTCAAAGTAAAGCTTGATGAGCATGGCGATGTTTTAAAGAATAAGGCTAGATTGGTTGCAAAAGGATACCGTCAGGAGGAGGGCATAGACTTTGAAGAATCATTTGCTCCGGTGGCTCGAATCGAGGCAATCAGAATATTCTTGGCTAATGCTGCAAGTAAGAACATGGTAGTCTATCAGATGGATGTAAAGACGGCATTTCTGAACGGAGATCTTAAAGAAGTCGTCTACGTCAGCCAACCTGAAGGCTTTGTGAATCCAGAGCATCCTACTCACGTTTATCGTTTGAAGAAAGCTCTTTACGGTTTAAAGCAAGCTCCAAGGGCATGGTATGATACGCTATCAAAGTTTCTTCTATCTACCGGATTCAGCAAAGGAGCAGTTGATCCTACTCTGTTCACCAGGAAGTCAGGCAAACATTTAATTCACATTCAAATTTATGTTGATGATATCATCTTTGCCTCGACTGACCCCAATGAATGTGATCGTTTTTCAAAAGAAATGGGCTCCAAATTTCAAATGTCAATGATGGGACAAATGTCATTTTTCTTGGGATTACAAATTTCACAAAGTCCCAGAGGCATTTTCATAAATCAATCTAAATATGCAAATGAGATTTTAAAGAAATTTGGATTTGATTCAAGTGACCCCGTTGACACTCCCATGATTGAACGAACCAAGCTTGATGAGGACCACTCAGGGATCATGGTAGACCAAACGAAATATCGTAGCATGATCGGATCCCTGATGTACCTCACAGCCAGTAGACCTGATATTCTGTTCGCTGTATGCATGTGTGCTAGATACCAGGCTAAGCCTACCAAAAAGCACCTTGAAGCGGCAAAACGGGTCTTTCGGTACCTCCAAGGAACCATCGACATGGGACTTTGGTACCCGAAGGACACCGGTATGTCACTAACAGCATATGCAGATGCAGATCATGCAGGGTGTCAAGATACTCGTCGAAGTACGTCTGGAGGAGCTCAATTTTTGGGTGATAAGCTTGTGAGTTGGTCGTCAAAGAAGCAAATGAGTACTTCTATTTCCTCTACAGAGGCTGAATACATAGCCATGTCATCTTGTTGTGCTCAAATCCTATGGATGAGATCTCAATTAACTGACTATGGCTTTGTATTCAACAAAATCCCTCTGTACTGTGATAATAAAAGTGATATTGCTCTCTCATGCAACAATGTTCAACACTCAAGAGCAAAGCATATCGACATTCGACATCATTTCATCAGGAAACAAGTGGAAAAAGGTGTGGTGGAACTCTATTTTGTGAGAACTGAATACCAGTTAGCAGACATCTTCACCAAAGCTCTTCCAAGAGAACGTTTTGAGTTTATTCTTCCACGACTTGGCTTGAAAAGCCTTCAACCAGAAACACTCAAACGTCTTCAGGAGGAAGACGAGGAGTAAAGGTCTTTCTTCATCTATCTCTTGTAAATATTTATTCGAAAAACAAAATACAAAATTATAAAATCTTCAAAAATCAAATAGAAAAATATAAAACTTTCTAAAATACATAAAAATTTATAAAAAAAAAAAAAAAAAAAAAAAACTTGAAAATTCCAAAAATTATTGTCTTTTTATCATATTTTTCTCGATTCGAAAAATATCTACGGTTTTTGTGCTGTCATTCAAAGAATGACACGGGACTTTAGATGTTGTTCGAATGTTCATATTAAAAAAAAAAAAAATCAAAAATATTTTTGGGAGAAAGTAAAACAATGGTTTATTGTCATTTCAGGCAATAACCCGCTCTTTAATGAAAGAACAGAGCCATGCTTTAAATTGGTTTTCAAATCTCATGCTCTGATTCTATAAAACAATCACCTACTATCTAATGAAAACTAATTGCTTTGAAAATTTACTCGGACTCAATTTTTGAAAATCATCTGTACTTAACAGTTGTCAAAAATATCTATCTCTCGATCAACAACTTATGTCATTGATTGAGGGGGAGAATGATTTTTCAAATTAAATCAAAAAGTGTATTTTTTTAAACAATGGTACCAGACCTTGGTTACTATTATGTTTTCAAACGATAATCATGAATGTTTAATCAATGGAGTTTAAAGTCTCATAATTAGATCCTTATCAGTTAAAACGTTTTCATAATCTAGTCACAATTCTCCTTAAAAGCTTTCAAAATCAATTTAAATCTACAGAGATCACAAATCTCAATGATTTGATAATTGTGATCGGGAGAGAATTTGTGATTTAAATTGGATTTAAACTGATGATTCGGCAAATGGTTTGCAAATGGTTTTATAAGGATGTACAAGTCATCCTCCCCGCATGTGACAAGCGATTTCAAATTTTCCATGCACATGTTGAGGGGGAGCATCTATCTTAAAACACAAAGATTTGAAACGTGATCAATGTGCAGGTTCCCTCTTGTATGTGCAATAACTCTTTCAAACCTCGAGGCACATATTGAGGGGGAGCAAACTTGTGAAAACCTCATCCTTCCAAAATGCTTCATCTACTTGATTTGATAAGGGAAGTGATGTTGATATCTTTTAGAAAATAGAAATCACAGAAGTTAATTCTTCCTCTTGCCTCCGTGTGCTAAACGATTTCAAATACATGATGCACATGTTGAGGGGGAGCTCTCTTTCTAAAAATATCAAAAACAATTCAGGTGCAAAATTCTTTGATAAAAATATCACAAGCATCTGGATTGATTTTCAAATGGTTTTCAATTGGTTCCAATGGCAGACGAACAATACCAAATAGACCGACCAACTTTACTTTATGTATGGTGATATAAGGATGTTAAGGTTAGGTATTTGTTCCCATGATCCGCCAGAACCGAAGGGGTCTACCCAGGGACTATCCACTAGTTAGTGTAGAGTTCTTAGGTATGATGATAAAAGGAGAAAATTGAGATATGGGAAGAGTGCGGACTGAGACTAAGCTAGTACTGGAATAAACCCAACAAGGTTCTAGTTATGAAGTCTCGGTAAGCACTGAAGGGGTTGAAGAATGAAAAAGATTTGAATGTGAAAAGGGTGAAAACAAATAGCCCTCCATTTATTCAACCTTAGGGCAGAAACCGGGTTCAATTCATATACCACTGATGGCAACATCGGTATTGAAGACAAGACGTCATGGACCCAGTGACGCACTGCACTTAACTTCCCAAACTACTCAAGTTCCTCTTAAAAGGTCTTGTTTCATTCTCACGGGGAACCGACATTATCTATCAACTTTCTCTTAGAGATTGTTGATATTGAAGAAGGAGGCCCTCTCCCTAGTCTCCGATATAGGAATCCAAATATGCACAAATTGAGTCTAGAGCCACGAGATCATCAATAAATCTCATTAGGACACTTTCAATGAAGACTCTCTGTTTCACACAATGTGGAAAGAGAGATTATATCTTGAGTCCTTCGCAGTATCCTTGTGGTATTGCCAGAACATCTGAGTGATATGCAATCATATTCACAATGAAGATGGAAAGCCTTCTGGAGCCAACATCAAACAAGCTCCTGGTGGGTGGCATGTGAGATCTATTCTATAGATCAACCATGTGACAACTGAACAGAAACAATGGGGCGATTCAATCTTTTGAATCAATCCTGGTTCAGGTTATGGATTGACGGATACCTTTGAAAAACCGGTCGTTATGCTCAAAAACTCTTTTCTCTAGCACATCGACCGTGTACGAATATTTCAAATTAAAAGGTGTTTATGATTGATAATTGATTTTCATTAAAACCTTCGTTGTATTGCAAAAACAATTTCTATTGAGCGATACTCGATTGTTTTTCAAATATCTTTTCATCAATCAGTGAATCTCTATTCGCTGGTTCACTCACTCCGTGTTGTCTTCTTTGAGACGTTCCGGTTTGAGAACAGCTAGAGCAGCTGCGAAACCCTGTCAAGGAAATTCTTCGGAATTATACCTGATCACAGGCAGTACTTGTACTGATCAACGGGGAACCGTGGGCCGTGTACCTCAATTCGACGAAAGTGGTCAAAGACACTCTCGTGCGCTTTATTGCTAACTGTTGTATGCAGGTACGCCCCGACGTTTGCAGCTGATCAGAATGGAGCGGTCAATCCATTGCCGCATGCTCACACATCACATTCATGTCCAAAGAAATCATGATTAGTGCATCAATGACTCTGATATTATCACTCCATGCTTTTGCTACGCTGCTGCCAATATCATGAATCAACTAAAGCTTCCGCTACTCTGATAAGAAGAAATCATGATCCATAATGTGAGCATGTCGGTCCAAATGTCACAATATCACATAATATCAACACCACAGGAAGAGTCAGAGATTTAATGTGGCTGATGATCTCAAAGCTGGCTCAAATCTCATTATCACGTGGATCAGTAAAAGATCTCCACTTGGATTAACCAAAAATGCAATGTGAAGAATCAATGACTACGAGCTTCAGAACAATGAACATGAACAAGAACTCAAGAACCATCTCAATGTTATATCCGTTTGTTTTCTATGTAATTTTAATGTGTGTTTGAGGTGACCTCCCTTAGGGGGAGATTGTTAGGAATTAGAAATTCCAGGTATAAAAGAGTCGGTCGCCTCAAGTATATATATTCGT
Source organism: Chrysanthemum makinoi (assembly GCA_910596185.1). Classification (NCBI taxonomy): domain Eukaryota; kingdom Viridiplantae; phylum Streptophyta; class Magnoliopsida; order Asterales; family Asteraceae; genus Chrysanthemum; species Chrysanthemum makinoi. The sequence goes on along the minus strand of OU343225.1, from coordinate 309,499,990 downwards.
TAGAAAGCTCGTAGTCGTAGTTATTTTATGTTAAGTAGTATTTAGTTAAGTAACACCGTGGAGGACGGACGGGTCTTTACCCACTGTATGCCTGATCCACAGCCCGTTGTGTGGCGTTTTATTGTAAGACTATAAATACTCTCTACCTCCCAAGGTAGAGAGTTGGAGCTCATAATAAGATTTTTCTTTCTCTCACTAAGTTCCCTAAACCTCTAACTTTCTCTCTCTAAAAACCTTCTTGTACGCCACTTGTGAGTATGGTTTAGTGTGATTGTGAAATCCAATATGTTACAGGTTCCATTTGGTTAGTAACAGTGATTGGAACACCCACATCAGAGGTAGAAACAATGGACTCATTAGAAATAGATGCAGTGCTAGTGTCCGTATTTGACCTATTCAAAGTATGTTCGCTTCTTAAGGGAATAGTTCTACCAGCAGGCATCCATTTTCTAGTAGGCATTGATTTAGCAACTTTAGGGCAAAGCTCATTAATCTTACGGCCAGTAGGTATCCATTGATAACCTATATTACTAAATTTCCTTCCTGTGGGTTTCCACTATTTTCTAACTTTCTTTCGCCTTTGCCTTTTAGCCTTCTTAGCTTGAATTTTAACATTAACAGTTTTATCAGGGCATTTGACAGCATTAGACAAAACATTCACACCACATTCATGATTAGTAACAAAAATCAAACAGTCATCATTACATGGTTTGCGAATAGTAGCAGAGTTCGAATTAATTACAGTACGCTTATAGCTAATACTAGAATCAACACGATTCGTTTTATTCAACTCAAACTTAATATTCCTAGGGTGATCTTCTACTCTCTTCCAATGCACATTCTTAGCTTGCGAGGTCCTATCTTGCTTGGTATTGCCTGGAGGCTTTGACCCGCTTGCTTTAATGTCACTGATTACTACTCTGTAGAGGGAATTATGGGAACATTAGTTGGTTGATCTACTTTTTGCATTTCTGAACTAGACGTGCAGGGATCTGAACTACTTGAAGGCACATTAGTGTTCACTTTCTTAAAACTGGGCATAGAATGGTTTGTATGCTTGGCACTAGGCATAGAACAAGGCATCACAGCTTTACCTTTCGCACCTAAGGATTTAGGACATGTTGCAATTAAACATTCTAGTAGCTCTTGAGATCGTTTGGCCTGAATGAAAGCAAACCTAATTTCTCTATCAAGAGGTTTATTAATGAAATCCTCTTCCACAATCTCACGGAGACATTCTAGACTATCCTTAAGGTGAGCACAATAGTTATGAAACACAGGTTCATTATTCCTAAGGTGAGAAGGAATGTATTTAACAGTCACAATATATTTGTAGTCTGAGGATGACTTTGATGCAACATTCTCATTAAAAACAAGTGGCAGTTTCCCTTTTTCCTGACTCCTCATATTCTCAATTTCTTTTTGTAAAGACGTTATTTTTTCGTTGTTTTTGTCACGAGTGACTTTCATTGAATCATATAACTCTTTAAAGTGTCGTTTAACTTTTTCATTTTCTTCTAGAAAACTCTCGTTTTCTTTTTGTAAAGTATTAACTAAGTTTTGAAGATGAAAAGTTTGAGAATACTATGAATCTAAAGGAGGAGGCATTTGGGAGCCAGTCACATTTTTCTTTTCACCCTTTAATTGAGAGATTTGGGCTTTCAACTTTCTGATCGTGTTACAATGAGCTTGAATCTGTTCGTCACGTTTGTTTATCTGAAAAACTGCATCAAACTCTGGAACATCTGAGGATGTCTTGATATTTGAGGTTTTGACATTTTCTTTAAGATGTTGATATTTTAGTTGTAAATTAAAATGTTCAACTTCTAGTTTAGAAAGATGTTTTACCAAATTATCGTGATCATCCTGATCAATTTTCTCATTTAGTTCTGAGTTTTTGTTTTCAATCTCAATGACACGATCATGGGAAACTTTCAATGCAATAGATAATTCATGAAATCGAGAAGCAGTAATAGAGTGCTTAGTAACAGTATAAAACACATCTTGAGCAACACAACTTGAGCAACACAACTTGAGTATAAAACACATCTTGAGCAACACAACTTGAAATCAAATTCTCATTTAAGATGTGCAAGTTCTTCCTTTCAACTTCATTATACTTGAGTTCCTGTTCATAATCATTGACCTCAACTATCATTGCATCAAATTCATTTTCCATTTCTTTAATATCTGAATTTATCCCTTTTTGAAGACTCTCAAATTGACCTTTTAATTATTTAAAGAAAGGCATGACCTCAGTTAAATAACATTCTTTAGTTTGCTCAAAACCCCTTTCCCCCTCAGTTATCTCTGTAGGTGTGATTCTCTTCCTACACGTTTTCTCAAAATCAACAAACAGCTGATAAACAACATACAGGATGATTAAGGTCTTGCTATTAGTGGCAATAGATCTAGGAACTAAGTGCATTGGTGTGTTAGGAGGATACACAGTTGCTTGAGGCTATTTCCTACAAGGGGGATTCTTTTCAACAAGGTTTTCAGCTTTTTGCATATCCATATCCTTTTTCCAAAACACTTGTTCAGGGGTTAATAGAGTCTGAGGCTTAAACTTGTTTAAGGATATCCAATTTTCCTTAGTGTAATCATGGGGTTTTATCGTTATCTTATTCATTTTACACTCAGGATCTTCTAGCTTCTTATTCATTTTCTCCCTAGTGACGTCATCTGATTTCTTATCTTCTTCAGTGCACTCAGCGCAACTAGGTTTCTGCCTAGGCTTAAGGATTTCATTACCATCATAAAGTACCTTATTAGCAGCTCTAGACTTTTTAATGACCTCTGGATTTGGTTCCTCAACAAGGGGAATGCTATGCTTATCGCTTAAGACTCTATGCTTAGTGATCAAGTGAGCAGTCTGAATGGTATTCCCTTGTACGTACAACTTATTTTCAAGCTTGTTTTTCAAAGTTTTTAGATTGGAAAAATCATTCAAAAGTTTTGATTCCTTAGCATTGAATTCTTGCTTAAGCATTTTAACATTTTCTTGAAGTTCCTGTTTTTGCTTAGAAGTTTTAGAAAGCTTTTCTTGTAAGGAGCTTAACTCTTGTTTTAATACTTCTTCTCTAAAATTACTTTTTCTAATAATTGTACGCATTTGGTCATCCATTTCCTGCTCACGGGAGGTTAACTCAAACTTAGCACGTTGTTCATAAATAGCAACTTGTTCTTTATAGGCATTCAGTTAAGAGGTAACAGAATCACCAGGGGCACATGCAGTGTATTCATCAAAGATATAGTCATCATTGACTGCATTAGAAACATCACTTGGTTCAATCGCACTTTCACATTGGGTCTGATCATATGGGACAATATTATCGTTGCCCATATTAGCAATATCCGAGTCACTGGTTTCCTGCGATTGAACCTTATCATGTTTCTTTTGCTGATCAACATCATCATATAGTTTTAATACCTCTGAGATGATTTTGTCTTTGGATGGACCAGCTTGTTGTGGTGGAGAGACCTTTGGAGAGAACATAGGTGAGATGCTAGCCATGAAGATTGTTTGGGCAGTAGGTTCATCATCGACGTCAGAGTCAAATGCATCATAGTCAGCTACTTGAAATGCATTTTGATGATTATGACCTATCTCCTGAATTGGCTGTTCATCAACATCAGCATCATAGGTTCGGGCATTTCCCTCAGCAAGAAACAACAACTCCTCTTCATCCAAAGCGGCTCTATTATCCTGAGCTTGCACAAGCAACATCTTGTCTCTGAAGTATTCTGCATTTTGTGGACATTTTGGAGATGTGCAGTTCCTAGAAATATGTCCCTCATCACCACAGTTGTAGCATTTGATTGGCTTTGCTTGTCCCTGATTCTCATTCCTTCCCCTATTCGGATTTACCACATATCCTCTACCAACTCCTCCTCTTCCCTGTTCATACTGCCTTTCTTGAACAGGTTGCGCCATAACCTTCCCATCTCTGACAGTTGCTTGATTGTGTGGATTGGATGTTGTTCTGAGGTTATTGTTGGTGTGTGGAAGAGAGTTCATGTTTTGGCTGACCATGAGAGACAGTTGATTGATGAAGTTTTCCATGAATGTGTTTGGGTCTGGAGGCTTATATGCTGGATCAGGGATGAGTTTGTAATTACCATTACCCAGGGGTATGACTTGAGAAGCTTTGGGTAGTAATACCAACATTTGTGTAAAAGGCTGTTGAGTCATTTGAGGAACTTGTTTTTCCCTGGTTGGTTTTGAACAGTTCTAGAATCCTTTTCTCAAACATAGCATGTCTCTCATTCTGAAGAAGAAAGGCATACAACTGCTCATAGTTTGTATTCTTCAATCCTTTGGTTAGCTTCACAGCGGTGACAAATTTGTGCCATTCGGGATTCATGTTGTTCACAAACTTTGAGTTCAGTTGAATGTTTGGCATGGTCATTTTGATGTTCCTCATGTCATTCACAAGCTTATGGAATCTCACGTAGTACTCATAGACACTCTCATCTGGTTTCATCTTGAAGTGCTCAAACTCATCATACAGTTGTGATTCTCTGTCTTCCTTGGTTAATTCAGAACCTGAGAGAAGCATCTTGACATTATCCCAAACTGCCTTCGCTTCAAAAGATCAGCTTGTAGATGTCTTTTGGAAGACCCAGAAGTATGATGTTTGAAGCCCTGATATCAGCATCGAATCTCTTTTTCTCCTTATCACTGAGCTCATCATCCATCTTTGGTCTGTCCATTCCAAATATCATTGTTCCATCTGCTGCAGTGTCAATTATGTCTCTTGTAGTCTCAATCTGATATGGTCCTTCATCAATAGATTTGAGAATGTTGACCCCATTTTCCTTTCCAAGACAGTACAATCTGATTCGTTGAGCCCAAGAGTCGTAGTCAGTTCTGTCAAGCATGGGTGGACGAGTATCAGAACTAGCTGCTTGAACATCCTCAGCAACAGTGGAGATGATTGTAGGTACGTTGGTAGACATGTTAACAGATTATACAGGATTTTTTAAAACTCTATGATTAAACCGGGAAATAGATTCTTTCACGGGATTTTACTAAATCAAGAGAAAACCGTATTACAAACAGAAATCAACCAAGTCGCTAAGAGTTATTGAACCAAGTCGCTAAGCCCAAGTCGCTAAGACCCAAGACGCTGGACACAAGTCGCTAAAGCACCAAGTCGCTACACAGTCAAGTCGCTAAATAGCAACTCGCTAAGGTCCAAGTCGCTAACACCAAGTCGCTAAGAATTATGACAAAAAATCGCTAAGCACCAAGTCGCTAGACACAGTTAAGTTGCTAAAGAACAACTCGCTAAGATCCAAGTCGCTAGTATCAAGTCGCTAACAATTTACACTACAACTCGCTAACAATTTCTGAAGCAAGTCGCTAACCTCACCAAGTCGCTAGCCGTAGTGGAGAATCCACTAACTTGTACTATTTGTCGGCTTGTCTCAATAGACAAGTCGCTAGGCTCAAGTCGCTAACAACTAACACTGTAACTCGCTAACTTTTACTGAAGCAAGTCGCTACGATGAAAAACACAATGAGAACCAAGTCGCTAGCAAGAAAAACTTCAAAAACACACTTTTCAATCCAAAACAAGCTCAACCACAGTGATTCAAGCTTTCCAAATCAAAACCCAAGCACTTACAATGATTCTAAACACAAAAGTACACCCAAAATTCAAACTTTAACACTAGAAATGATCCAAATGATGCAAAAACCACTAAACTTTTTCAAACTCAAAAACCACCTAAAACCACTAGAAATCCAAGGATATGTAAGAGAGATGATCAAACCATGGCTCTTGATACCAATTGTTACGTATTGGATTTCACAAACACATCAAACCATAAGATCAAAGAGGCGTATACTATGGTTTTTGAGAGAGAAAGAGTTAGAGGTTTGAGAACTTAGTGAGAGAAAGTAAAAGTATTATTATGAGCTCCAACTCTCTACCTTGGGAGGTAGAGAGTATTTATAGTTCTTACATAAATCGCCACCTACGGGCTGTGGATCAGGCATACAGTGGGTAAAGACCCGTCCGTCCTCCACGGTGTTACTTAACTAAATACTACTTAACATTAAATAATCTACGACTACGAGCTTTCTAACGATTACATATACTTGAGGTGACCGACTCTTTAATGACTGGATTTACTAAATCCTAACAGGTTGTATGTTAGCGATTTTTTGATATGCAAGATCGTAGGGGGTCTAATTAGGAGGTACTTTACCTAAGGGTTTTGGTCTAATGGTATGTGAGGTGTACACCAACGTAGAGGTTGTGGGTTCAAACCTCGCTGGAGACATTTTTGAGATATGTGATATATTGTGTGTAAAAATTGCCGTTTATAATTAAAAAAAAAATTAGGAGGTACGTTATTAATATCTTTATTGGTTTTAATGATATCGTACATGTTAGTTCATTTTCATTTTTTATACACTCGTAAAAAATAAATAAAAAAATAAAAAATAAAAAATAGTGCACCTGATGATTTAATGTTCTGGGTCCGCCTTTGGTGGCGGTGGTGAGTGGTGGTGGTGGGTGGTTTACTAATAAAAAGTCAACTAACTAAGGTTATGTGTTGGGGGCCAACGATGCAATTGTTTTGGTTTGAAATTATTATGTGATTAGTGATTTTGTTTAAAGTTTGAAAGTATACTAATGGTGGTGGATCTTTTGAAAGTCCGTTAATCATATTAGCACATTTATCGCTTTCATTTGTAATTTTATGCTACATACAAAATTAATACTCCTTGGTTGTTACAGTTTGGGCTTGATATTTCCTTTATAATCGTCATTGAAACGCGAACTTAAGCATCGGCAATCCCCCACTGATGTTCAATCTCCATAATTTCCATGGGAATGGAAACTTCAAATCTTTTGTCTATGTTTCGCATTCTTTGTAACACAATAGTAAAGCATTACTCAAATTTATGTAGAACTCACATAGTCTCTTAGCTAAGAAAAAAAGAAACACCCTCAAATAACATCTTATATCTTACATACAGAGATTGCACTACTCCATTATGTTTCAATTCAATAGTGGGGTACTTGAGTTGCTACTATGTTCAATATTAGTTAGTGATGATATGTGTTCTTAAGAAATGTGTTTGATATGCATAAAAAATGTTTTTGCTGAAATGCTTAGCGAGTATTTGATAAAAATGTCTCAGAATAGTTCATGATTTTTTTATTTTTTATTTTTATTATTATTATTATTATTTTTTAATTAGATTAGACATCATATGCATCTATTGTAGTTAAGGCTAGCATATGAAAATGATATATTTTTACATAGCAACCCAAAAGTCGTGAACTAAGGACAAACCCCAGGATATGTTTACACAACAAAAACTAAGTTTAATTAATTCACCATATGATCAACACACCGAAATTGTCATAACCTCCATCATCAACATAACACATATAATTCTCAATGCAAGTCTAAATTAAAACCTTAAGAAGATTGAAACAACTTCGAAGTAGCTATATATAAGTTCTACATACCAAGTGATTAAATAATAATAACACTACTAACTACTCCCTCCGTTCCAAAATTATTGTCCCATATTGACTTTTTTAATCTTTCTTCTTCAACTTTGACCATAATTATTTTTGTTTGTGTTATATAATACTTGATGAAAAATATATGAATATATTAGGTTTTCAATGTATTTTCATTTGGTATAATTTTTATCAAGTATTATATAACACAAATAAATATATTAATGGTCAAAGTTGAACAAGAAAGACTGGTCAAAGTCAAAGGGGACAATAAAAACGGGACGGAGGTAGTAGTAACTAGCCATTCAGAATAAACAAATAAATAACAGTAACACCATCATTTTTAAAATACAATATCAACCTATTAACCTTTTTTACAAACTGGAAAGTCATATAGCCTAGCTACCTCTGAAAAATCACTAAACCAAATCACATGCATTTGCGAAGAGTCACTTGGGCATCCGAAGGATTTCCCCAAATCCAGCCAAGTCAGTAACAAGATAAACGGACCGGAGATGAACCACAAAATCATGAATGGTCGCGTCTCATCACAAGGCTAGATGGAGGACTACGATTTACCAAAGATAACAACACTGTGTACCCAATTTGACCTAGTCCATATGTAACCACATTTAAGTATATAATCCTGCCTCATAGAAGTGTTGATTTTTATGTCTTCGTACTTAGGCATTTCATCAAACAACCCACATTAGTAAGTCCTGCCAAACTGTATAATATTGTACATAGTATCACACACTGTTCATGTTTAGTGGATCCGGGTCTAGTGGGGGCCTGTATTTTTACAAGCCCGTTATCATCTCAACAAAATCCAAAAAACTTGTCCTACCCTAAAATAATATATCTAGAAGTAACCTTGTCGGAAAAGTGGAAGACATGACACGTATAATATAACTTTACTTCTCCACCGATCCATCCCATAATCACATGAAAAATACCAATCGAAATCAAGGAATCTTGTAAACATGTTTAGTGCGAGTAAGGATATTACTTCAAGTATAAATGTATAATTGCAGTCCCTTAGAACACATTAATATCACATAATAACTATGACATGACTCAAAATCACCAAACATTTAGAAATTACAGTGGTAATGAACCATTTTTTGTGTTTAATCCAAAACCGTACTTATCCGCTCCTGTGCTTAGTTCTTTACCATATAGAAACTTGAAGTATACATAACTAAGATACATTTCGTAGTTTTATAGACCTAGGAAAGAATGTTAGCAGATCTGTATACTTAACTATGATATTGTATGTTAATATAGTTTTAAAAAACTAAGTAAAACGTCTGTTACAATGATTCACACCTTCCATAGTTTCATACTAAGGGTTTAAATTATTATTTTTTTCTTTCAAAAGTTACGATATTATTCTGTTAGCTGACACAACTATTTTCTACACATCTTTCCCCAAACATATGACATATGACCCTTGTCCCCTGTTATAGTGTTGTGGCAAATGTAAAGAGTGAACCAAGAGCAACTGACCATATAAGGTGTAATATCAGTCGATCTTCATTTCCTTCACTGTCCTGCATAATTAACTGTCCATTATATTTTCACAAATCATGTCACAAAATTAACACAATGTTACAAACTAACAAACCTGATCAATCGAGAAACTTGCAATGATTGCCACTCCATTAATCTCTTTTCTTCGTACATAAAGCCTCCTCACTAACAGCAACCTCGCTTATGTATATGGAGAAATTAAGACCAACAGATTGCAGATGACCAAAAAAGAGTCCATGGGAAAGTCCAAGAATGCTGTTTGGCTTCATGTGCAAGAATAATCTCATAGTTATCAGCCTGCAACAAAAAAGAAGACATCAATTATTACATTGTTAGTGACTGTTGAAATCCAGCAGAATCAGCTAAGCTAAGCTTGATAAAATATTAACAGCGGGAGCTCACATTTCATAGTGTGCATATTTAAATTTCAAGTGTTTTTTTTTTTTTTTTTTTTTTTTTTTTAATTTTATTTTTAACATATCTAAGAATCACAATCCCATGTACCATTAATTGAATGAGATATCAATCCAAAAGAAATTTACGCAACCTAATCTACTTAAGAAATTAAAAAAGAAAAAAAAAATCAAACCAGAACCCCGAAGCTAAATAATTTGCACCATCATTTTCTATATATTAGATGCCTTATATGTCGTTTGAACAAAGGCACACCAGAAGCATTTTTCAGTTAAAAGAAAGAAAAAAACCATCAACCACATAAGGAAGCGAGATAATAGCTACCACTTGCAAAGATCTCTAAAAACAATAAAAGGGTTGGTAAAGGAAAACTGGCATTCAGGAATTTTTTTAAATTATGCCTATATTCAATATAACAACGGGGAAACACTTCAAAAAGATTAAACACCTGTTACATAAAAGGTTCACCTGCTTTCACACGTAGCAATTTTACCAGACGGCAACTTATAAGCAGATTTGACGTTAACTAACTTATCACTAGCTAGAAACTTCATTTACTAACACTTTCATCCATTGATTACATGGACACATTACCAAACTTACATCACCAAAAACCTTTTCTTAATAGTATTAATAACTGTTAATCTAACGCATTGGAGATTTGGTGCAAAGATTTGATGTTGCACCATATTTAGTGTAAAATGTCGTTATTAAATCTGATTAACTGACAAGCAGGCAAACCACGAGTCTTATGACAGTGTGACCGTCTGGTCGTCTAAAGTCATTCGCTGATAAATCTAAATCACTGTCACATGCAATCAATATCATATCGCCATCTTTGTCTTCATATTTGAGCCTAAAGCTTTCTAGCTTGAGCGGAAATCTTGTTGCAATCTGCTCTTTCAAGTTTGTTAATCCATCTGAAAGTATGAATGGAAACCTCACTAGATCCTCTTTGTATGCTGCCTTGATAGTCAAAGGTTTCACCGAGTTTTTTAAGGTTGTTTTAGGTTGTCCTAGTCCATCAATCAGAATTGTTTCTACATGTGTGGAACTATGCATAGCATGTTCGGTATGGGTCGCAGGATTATGTTCATTAGATCCTCGAAAATTCGAGGAGTGGGAATCACTTTTATTAGGAGTATATGGCCACCCCTTAATACCAAGACTTGTGCAAATGCGCTTCAACTTACTTCTGCTAACTTCATATATGCAATGTACAAAGTGAAAAATGAGATCCTTAGAAGGAAAGGACACTATATTTAAACTTGGTTGGGTTAATTTAAAAACTTTTTATAAAGGTTAGAACTAATCAACTCCGTCATTCACAACTAGAGGTGTCAAAATACGTGGGTCGGGTTGGATCATGGGTATCAAAAAAGAGAAAAAACAGTGTTTCTTTTTTTTACCCGCCTAGACCCATTGGGGGGTAATTGTTATATAATTGTACTTATCTAATAACAAATTAGATCTATCTATAATATTTAAGGAGACCAAAATAGACTCATCCCCTATTATATATTTAACAAACTTGATATATGTTTAACCAATGGTTCTCAAATTGGCACCTCTATTCACAAGCAGGCACGGAGCCAGAGTGGGTCACGGGGTCCATGGGACACCCATGGAAATTTGTAGAGTAGTGTTAATTTTTATTAACAACCTATATTTTTCTTAAATGCACCCAGCCCAAAATAATAGTGTATCTACTCTTGTTTGGCTTTTCTTATATGCACCTCGTAAATTTTTTCCCTAAGGACAAGTGTTTCTATTTGAATCGACTAAGTTCAAAAGATATTTTAATTTAACCCTTTTCCATTTCAATTAAATCTAGCTAGCCAATTTAAAATTTAGCATAACCCACCCAAATCGACCCATTTATAACATAGGTGAAGAGGTTGAAATTGGCACCTCTAGATATTAGCAACAAGTTACAGTACTATATTGTACTTACCACCAAAGATATCCGCAGCTTCCTCAAATGACTTTGGAGTCAGGTTAGGTTTCTTCTTTGCCGGAGCTTTCTTGGTAACCGCCTTTGCGGCTGGTTTAGCTTTTGGAGCCAGCTTAGCCTTAGCATCCGGTTTCGTTTTTGCAGCTGGTTTCTTCTTAGCTAGAGCTTTTTTAGCAGTAAAAGGAAGCGTATAAAAAGCTTTAACCTTAACTAGCTTCTTACTAGCAACAAACTTCTTCAACCGATGCGAAAACCTTTTCTTAAACTTTGGAGGCAGATCCTTATACTTGTCTTGAATAAACTTCCGAATGGCATACTGACTCGACCCGGTACGTTCCTTCAATGTTACTATCGCGTCACTAACCATCTAAACACAATCAAAACAACGAATAAATATATGATAGCATGCATTTTAACAAAAGTTGTACGTAGTAATGAAATATTACCTCCAAGTAAGGAGGGTGTTTTGTTAGCGCAAGTGACTTCCTAGCTTTGGAATGGATAACACCATTACTCATCACTGTAAAATATCACCACAAACTAATTATCACAATACATCGAATAACAGAATAGCGAAATATGTAATAACGGACCTGTTGTTTGTTGGAGATGCGAGAGGAAAGATATGAGGAAGTTGCGAGAGTTGGTGATTTTTGGGGTTTTGTTTGATGCTTTATTAAATGAGATCAATGGATATATATATATATACTTGGGAACTGAGGGGGTAAGGAAATGAGTTAGGTTTTGTTTGATGCTTTATCGAAGGACAAGAGTTCTAGTAAACCAAGATGTTAAAGTGAAAAAGATAGGACCGACGGTTTTGAGCGTTGGATGCTTTAAAAAATGAGATCAATGGATATAAAAAGTGTGGGAAAATAATGGGGAGGAATGATCATGCGGAATCTTTCAATATTATGTCTTTTTGATAACATTAAAAATGTTTCTAGCCAACCATGTTCTTCTCTTCTCAAAGACTAAAACATGCCTATCCTTTTTTTATTTGTAATTTTACGTCACATACAACGTCAGTACTTATTGGTAGTTGCACTTTATAATCGGCAATGAAACTCAAACTTAAGCATTGGCAATCCACACTGATTTTCAAGCTCCATAATTTCCGTGGGAATAGAAATTTTAAATCTTATTGTCCATAACTCCATATATCTACTTTCTTTGTAACACATGTTTACTTTGTTTTTGAGGTTTTTAAAGTAAAAAAAAAGTAAGTAATAGAAAGTCACATTTTCAATCTATATTTTGAAAGAAGCACTTTATTTTAAAAATTAACCGAATGATATTATTATTATTTTTTTTCTTTTTCTCCTAAAGTGTTACTAAAAAACACAGCTTTTTTTATTTCTTGTCATTTTTTTTCTTTTATTTTTTAAGTGATACTCGAGAACACAATGTCAGATTTATTTATTAATACTCAAGATTAAAGTTTGATATATATTAGACTAAATAACATATGCTATCTTTCATATAGAAATTGCACTACTCCATTATGTTTCAATTCTATAGCGGGGTACTTGAGTTGCTCCTATGTTAAATATTAGTTAGTTATGATATGTGTTTTTAAGAAAGTGTTTGATATGCATAAAAATTGTTTTTCTGAAAGGGTTATGGTACAGAAAAGTTACTAAAGTTTTCCAAAAATTTGTCCTAAGTTACTATAGTTTCATTTTGTTCACTTAGGTTACTGAACTTTAGGGAGCATACACTTCGATAAATTCAGTGTTAGTCCGAGTAACCTGAACGTATATTTTTTGATAAGTTCAGTAACCTGAGTGAACAAATTTTCAAAGTTTAGTAACCTGAATGTATACTTTTATAAGTTCAGTAACCTGAGTGAACAAAGTTTCAAAGTTCAGTAACCTGGATGAACAAAATGAAACTATAGTAACTTAGGACAAATTTTTGAAAAACTTTAGTAACTTTTCTGTACCATAACCTTTTCTGAAATGCTTAGCAAGTATTTGATAAAGTATCTCACAAGAGTTCATGATTTTTTTTAATTAGATTAGACATCATATGCATCTATAAGGCTATATGATAAGCATATGAAAACAATCTTTTTTTACATAGCAACCCAAAAGTCGTGAACAAAGGACAAGCCCGAAGAGATGTTTACACAACAAAAACTAAGTTTAATTAATTCACCATATGATCAACACACAAAAATTGTCATAACCTCCGCCATCAAGATAACACATATAATTCTAAATGCAAGGCTAAATTAAAACCTTATGAAGATTGAAACAACTGAAGTAGCTATATAAGTTATACATACCAAGTCATTGAATAACGGTGACACCATCATTTTTGAAATTACAACACCAACCTATTAACCCTTTTTACAAAACTAAAATGCATATAGCCTAGCTACCTCTTAAAAATCACTAAACCAAATCACATCCATTTGCGAAGAGTCACTTGGGTATTCGAAGCATTTCCCCAAATTCGAACAAGTTAGTAACAAGATAGATACCAAATCCAACCAAGGACGGACCGGAGATGAACCACAAAATCAGGAATGGTCGCGTCTCGTCACAAGGCTAGATGGACGACTATGATTTACCAAAGATGACAACACTGTGTACCCAATTTGACCTAGTCCATATGTAACCACGTTTAAGTATTTAACACTGTCTTAGAAGTGTTGATTTTTATGTCTTCTTACTTAGGCATTTCATCAAAAAACCCACATTAGCAAGTCCAGCCAAACTATATAACATTGTATATACCACACACTGATAAGATCAAACTAAAATAAAACTGGAAACAAGTGTTATTATCAAGTATAAATGTATATAACTTTTAGTCTCATAGAACAAATAATACATAATAACTAGACAAAAACACATCGTTTGTCCCTAAACTTGGAAATAATCATCGCCGAGATCCGAAAGTTGAGAAGATCGTCGTCATGAGTCCAAACTTTTGGTTTTTGAGACCAGTTGCGTCCCTTGACCCGTAATGCTCAGGCCAATGTCCCGTTATATGTCCTAAAATCCCGTTACCCGATTTGTTTTGAGGGTATACTCGTCTTTTAACCGTGACGAAAGTTTCTCTCTCTCGATGTACTATGTAGCAGTCGTATAATCCATTTTCTCGCCAATATGTCTAATATAACTAAGCTGCGTACTCATTAGTCATCCCCAAACTTGTTTTGGAAGCCTACCCGAAAAACCCTAATGCAATGTCACTCATAAAATCTTATAATCTAAGTAAGAAATTAACAAGCACCAACATTTGATTTACTCTATGGCAAATTATAGAACAGTCTTTCTTTGATGACCATGAGATAAAGCAAAACTCTGCAATCAGGAGATACGGTAAGTATTTTTTTTTTGGTGATAATCGTTTATTATGATTATTTGTACGATTGTTTAAGGTATTTTTTTCTTTTAGGTAAGATAATCGTAACAGTGTTTTGCTATGTGTTTCAACAGCTGGTAGATCGGGTTCGCTTCATCACAATGGTAAATTCAAAAACTGGCTAAGGAGAATATACGAAGGAGGTAAGGAGTGTCAAGTTGATTATGTTGAAATGAATGAGGTATATGTTGATGAAATTTATGCCCTCATGACCAAAATCGGTTATGCTGAAGGACAAACCAATTACTACTACTTTGTTAAGCCTGGTAGTACATTGGATGATGGCTTGTTTAGTTTTCGTGAAGCTGTGAATCTTGAGTTGTTGAAAGACATTGTCAAAGACCATAAGTTGATAGATGTTTATTTTGAAATAGGTAAGATACGATTAGAGTTATCTGAAATGTCCCCACATTCTATTAATATTGTATTTGGGGAGATGGATGAACAAAGTAGAAAGTTAGCTAGTGCTGCTATCCAATCGTGTTGTAGACGATTCGTTTTAGATGACCTTGATAATGAGCCTATACTAGAGCCTTTTATGCAACTAACACAACTATCTATGGACGTCAATAGTATTGGGGAATCTAGCCAATTGCCATACATTGAGCTTGTTTTTTCAACCCTTGACATGTCCTTTGCCAGCCAACATGTTGATAACAGTAATCGTGCATTAGTACTTATTGATGAGGACAATACTATTAATAATTTTGAGGTTAATTTGTTCCGAGTGACTCAGGATAAGAAATTAGAGAAAGTAGGAAGAGCACTTGTTGATGGCAATAACAGGTTTGAGGAGCTTATGTTGATGTCACTCTTTTCCAAGTGACTTAGGATATGTAGTTAGAGAAAGTAGGAAGAGCACTTGTTGATAGCAATAATAGGGAAGAGGAGTCTGATGTTGATGTCACTCTGTTCCAAGTTACTCAGACTAGTGACTTAGGCAATGTAGGTGATAACTCAATTCTGGAAAATGAAGAGAATAGTTGTCAGGAGAATAATGTATAACTTGCTTTGGTCCAAGGGAGTCAGAGTACTCAGTTAGGCAATGCAAGAACATCTATTAATATAAGTGATGATATGAATTTGGAAAATGAGTTACCTGTGATGGATGATGATGCCTTTTACACTACTTATGGTTCTGATTCACTCTAGGTGCCAAGGGTTAGGGCAGAGTATGATCGTGGTGTTTATACCACATTCTTCTTCCGTGGTCAAGACTTTCCTAGTGCAAAACATGTCAAAGAGAGGGTAAGAGATTATTCAATAGAAACTAGAAGGGAGTTGCTTTTTCCAAACAATGAAAAACAAAGAATAAGGGTCAGATGTGTGGGTTGTGTTCCACTTTCAGGCCCAAGTGAAAGTGTTGAACTGGGTATAGGCCCAACTAGAGGGCCATTAACCAGAAGGGTTTTAAATGCATTAATTTTAGGCAAAAATGACCCTTCCTAAATACTCTTTCCATGGCTATTGTTTGTCGGCAGGGATGGTGAAAAAGGTCCTTGGATAGTCATAAAATATAATGATCAACACACATGTTCGAAATCAAGAGCGGTCATAGCTTTTGACCTTAACTTTATCTCAAAGAAAATAGTAGGAGGCATTAGGGGTGAATTCAAGCTACAATTTATCATGTTGAGAGATTATGTTCAAGAGTTGCAGAAGAGAAACCCTAATACAGCAGTTCTGATGAATGTGGAACGACCTGCAAATGATACTCTTTCAACAAGAGAATGTATGTTTGTTTAGGTGCATTGAAGGAAGGATTTATAGCCTGACAGAGACAGTTGTTGGGGATAGATGCTTTTCCTATTGATGGTCCTTTGAAGGGTAAACTTCTAAAAGTTGTGGGAATTGATAGCAACAATGGTATATACCCATTAGCTTATGCTTTTGCAGAATCAAAAAACATAGGATCATGGACTTGGTTTCTTCATTGTTTAACTGATGATTTTGCACTTGAGCCAAACTCAATCTTCACTTTTATTAGTAACATGAAAAAGCTACTCTCCTAAACTGGTACTGAATTCAAGTCCCTCTATTTTTAAACAGACACTAAATATATATGATTTTGTACAGGATATCATTGCAGCTTTAAG
Source organism: Chrysanthemum makinoi (assembly GCA_910596185.1). Taxonomy (NCBI): domain Eukaryota; kingdom Viridiplantae; phylum Streptophyta; class Magnoliopsida; order Asterales; family Asteraceae; genus Chrysanthemum; species Chrysanthemum makinoi. Next base: position 309,483,122 of record OU343225.1, on the reverse strand, counting down.
AGAAGTTTTTTTAAATGTGGAGCACATATTTTGACTCAGAAGCATTCATGAGAATATGAAACTTCAATGGAAAGTTAGGCCTTCAAGACCATCTATGGAAATGTGCAACAGCCTCAACTGTTGTACAGTTTGAGAAGGCTATGGTTGCTTTCAAGATATTTAGTCAACCTGCCCATTCTTGGTTAAGTAAGATACCACCAATCCATTGGTCAAGATCACATTTCTCATGTAATTCATCTATCTGCGTAACTTAAATGGTATATGTTAATGCACTATGAAATGTATAAGTAATACAACTTTATTTGTATTGTTTAGGGAGACCTCATTCTGATGTGTTACTTAATAACATGTGTCAAGGGTTTCATGGGAAAATAATTAAGGGTATAAAATAACCAACTATTACAGCCTTAGAATATATCAGGGAATACTGTATGAAGAGGATATAATGCATGGTGTGACGGTTATTGAGAAGAGTAATAGGCCACTAACACCAACCGCATAATACATGTTAGATGATATTAAGAAAGGTTGTTAAGTAAAATGTTTTATGGAATGAGGGAGATAAGTTTCAGGTTAGTGGACTATAGGGAGACCAATCTGTAGTTAATGTTGTAGACAAGTCTTGTACTTGTAGAAGATGGGAGATAACAGGTTTACTACGTAAATATGTCATTGCTACCAATTGGAATATGGCTTTAAATGGACAACAAGTAAAATTTGTGTAAACATGGGCTCATCCTTGTTACTATCTTAACAATTGGGAAGCAACCTACAAACACCTTGTCCAGCCCATAACTAGCAATGAACATTGGGAAAAAGCATATGTGCCCACAATAATTGTTCCACCAACACCTCAAACAAGTGCGACTAGCTCAACAAGTAAAAAAAAGAGTAAGGATAGCTCCTGAACTGAAGAGATTGTGAAGAATGGTAAGTTTTCTAAGGCTTGAAAGAGTGTAAAGTGTAGTGTTTGTGGCATTGTTAGACACAAGCGAAAAACATGCCTTGGGCATGGTGGAACTCAAAGTAGTCATCCTTGTTACTATCTTAACAATTGGGAAGCAACCTACAAACACCTTGTCCAGCCCATAACTAGCAATGAACATTGGGAAAAAGCATATGTGCCCACAATAATTGTTCCACCAACACCTCAAACAAGTGCGACTAGCTCAACAAGTAAAAAAAGAGTAAGGATAGCTCCTGAACTGAAGAGATTGTGAAGAATGGTAAGTTTTCTAAGGCTTGGAAGAGTGTAAAGTGTAGTGTTTGTGGCATTGTTAGACACAAGCGAAAAACATGCCTTGGGCATGGTGGAACTCAAAGTAGTCAAACTGATGTTCAAGTGCTAAGGAAAAAGGTAAACAAGTGCCTCAAAAGGTTGCAACAAAGAAACACGGTGAAGGTCCAGGTGTTGGTGGTAGTCAAGATGTTGTAGTAAAGAAACAAGGTGAAGGTCCAGGTGTTCAATCTGAAAGTCAAGTTCAAGCTACTGATGATCCCAGCATACACGATCAATCTATGTCTCAATCCCATCAACATGATCAATCAGAGTCTCAATCTCAGGCCCATTCAAGTGGTGTGAAAGGAGTTTTTGTTTCATCCAAGCCTACTGCACGAAGAATGACTAGGCAGCAGATTGCGCTGGAAAGAATGATGGCCACACCATAGGTCAATTCTGTTATATTAATGAACTAGACAATGTTTCATCTAGTATGTTTGCTATGGACAATTTATGTACTCTAAAAACATATGTCTGTGTCTAACTCTAATTATCATGCTTTGAAAAGTATGAAATTTTATGCATTTGGAATTATATCCATTTGCAATATCTATGGAACCATGTTGTGTTTGTGTATTTTCATAGATTGACCAAGCTTCTTGTGTGCATAATTTGCATCTTGTGTGGACTGTCTCTTATAGCAAAGTCTATGACTACATCACCTTCAACTGCAAACTTTGTCTGAGGTGATGTAGAAGAAACTGTGTCTTCTTTAGTAAGCATGTGCATAAAGACAAAACTAACTAAAGTCAATACTTCATAAGAATACTGAAAATTAAAAGTCAAACCTAACCAAATTGATAGCCATCTGCATAAACATAAGGTAATAAAGCCAAAAATAACCAAATTCAATACTTCATAACAATGTTAACAATTAAAGTCAATCTAACTAAATTCATAACCATCTGCATAAACATAAGGTAAACTCAGCAAAAGAACAAAATTCATAACCATTTGGGAGACAAAGTTACTACCATTTTCAATATATGGAAACATGAAACATTCCATTCAAGAGAATCTAAAGTTAAAACATACTACATAATAGTTTAGTCAAGGTTATTATACTACCATGATGGCCTAACAAGTAATTACATTTTCATATAACACAAAATACGGCCATCATACATTAAATCTAAAAAGTTAATCAAGTGCATAAACAATGAAGAACAATATTCAACTGAGCACCAAGTAAATCTTCCACTTTCACACATCACCTTGAGAAGCTTCTAATCTTGTCTCGAGCTCATTTCTCCCCCTCAAAAGGCTTGGTATGATCATTCTTGAACGAGCACACATTTCCTGAACATACCATCCTATCACCGACAAAAAGACCCCTAATCATGAATATGACAAGTCATTAAACAACCACCATTGTTACAATGTACTTTTCTATTTGCGAAAACAAACTAATACAATAAATCTTAAAACACACCTACTTCATCAGGACAACCAAATAATCGACGCCCTGGGTTGGCCGAGGTCCGCGAAGTGCGAATTATAGCTTGCTTACCACACCAACAGCGTACCATGTTGAAAGATTGAATGATTTATAGAAGAAATGTTTTAGGAGAAAGTTTAGGGATGATAAGTGACGATACAATTGTGGTAGAAAGTAATATAGGGAACTGTAACACTGTACAACGGCTTTAGGACGCTAGAGTGAAAACCGATTTTGCCCTCACCAATAAAACATTGATCTGAGCAGTACGGGCCAAGGGACGCAATTGGCCTAAAAAACCCAAGGTTTGGACTCAGGCCAACGATTTTCTCAACTTTTGGGTCCGACGATGATTTTTGGCAAGTTTGAGACCAACGGTGTATTTTTGTCTAATAACTATATATAACATGACTCAAAATCACCAAACATTTCGAAAGAACAGCGGTAATGAACCATTTTTTGTGTTTAATCCAAAACCGTACTTATCCGCGCTTGCGCTTAGTATCTTTACCATATAGAAACTTAAAGTATACGTAACTAAGATACATTTTGTAGTTCCATAGATCTAGAAAAAAACATTAGCCAGGGTAGATGCAAGTGATTATAGCAGACCCCTACACTTAACTATGATATTATAGATTAACATGGTTTAAAGAAAACTAATAAGTAAATCGGATATTACAATGATTCACACCTTCCATAGTTTCATACTATGGGTTTCAATTATTTTTCTTTTAAAAGTTACAATATTTATTAATAGATAGGACAAACAATGCAAAAAGGCTCACCTCTTTCAGACATACCACCCTTGTAGTGGCAAATGTAAAGAGTGAACCAAGAGCAACTGACCATATCAGTGGATCTTCCTTCAATGTCTTGCATAATTAACTGTCCATTATATTTTCAGAAATCATGTCTCAAAATTAACACAATGTTACAAACTAACATACCTGATCAATCGAGAAACTTGCAATGATTACCACTCCATTAATCTCTTTTATTCGTACACACTACCACATTTACCAGTTTCCCCATCGACGTTTTCTCCGGCGACAATTGTCGCTGGGGAATCCTCACTAAGCGACAAAAATATATCCTACGTGGCACGAAGTCTCGTAGAAAAGTCAGCTAAATTATCGCTTACTTTTCCCCGGTGACATGTCGCCGGGGATTCAACGGTTATATTTTGACCGAATATTTCATGGTAAAACGTGGCGGGAATTTTTCCCGCTTACTTTTCCCCGGCGACATGTCGCCGGGGATTCATTTGCTTATTTAAAAATTCGTAATTAGTGTTAATCTATCTTAACGTGACGTGGACAATAGTTTCCCCAGCGACATGTCGCCGGGGATTCTCCGTTGAACGTCTAATGTGTAACCATAACATACTGACTCGTCCGTTGAACGTCTAATGTGTAACCATAACATACCGACTCATCCGTTGAACGTCTAATGTGTAACCATAACATACTGACTCGTCCGTTGAACGTTTAATGTGTAACCATAACATACCGACTCATCCGTTGAACGTCTAATGTGTAACCATAACATACCGACTCATCCGTTGAACGTCTAATGTGTAACCATAACATACCGACTCATCCGTTGGCGCCATTTAAACACTTGTTTCCCTATCTATCAATGCACATATTGACTTTTAAGTCGTGTTTATGTAAAAGTTGTGATCTATTTGTATTGCGTTGATCCGTTATATGGTATTTGTGTTTTGGTACAAGTTGTGGTGAGTCTATACAGGTTTTGGTACAGGTTTATTTGGTAGATTTTTTCCGGAAAAAATCTGGAAATCGCCTGCAGTGCAGGCTGTATTAAAAAAAAATGCAGAACTTTCCCCGGCGACAGGTCGCCGGGGATAACACACACTAAACGTTGACAAGTCAACGAGGAACGCAGTTTCCCCAGCGACATGTCGCCGGGGATAGTATGCTTACTCGTTGACTTGTCAACAAATAACCATAGTATCCCCAGCGACATGTCGCTGGGGATAGTTAAATTCGATAATTAGGCATATTAATCATTTAGCTTAATTCGATGATTCCCCAGCGACATGTCGCTGGGGATAATAGGCCACCGTGGCACTGCTTCTTTGCCGGGGATTGTCGCTGGGGATACAATCCCTTACGAGACTTCCCCAGCGACGATTCCCCAGCGACATGTCGCTGGGGAAAGTCCCCATATGTCGCTGGGGTAGCCGGTCAATGTTGTAGTGACATAAAACCTCCTCACTGGACGACACCCTCACTTATGTATATGGGAAAGTCCATGGATGTTGTTAGGCTTCATCTTCAAGAATAATCTCATAGTTATTAGTCCATGGATGCTGTATATGGGAGAGACATTTATTTTACATTGTTAGTGACTGTTGAAATCCAGCAGAATTAGCTGACCTAAGCTTGATAAGATATTAACAGCAAGAGCTCACGTTTCATAGTGTGCATATTTAGTTTCAAGTGTAGTTACATATTTAAGAATCACATGCAATCCCATGTACCATTAACTGAATGAAATATCAATCAATAAGAAATTTACACAACCTAATCTGCTTAAGAAGTTTAAAAAAAAAAAAAAAAGGCTAAATATTTTGCACCATCATTTGCTATATATTAGATTAGATGCCTTATATGTCGTTTGAACAAAGGCACACCAGAAGCAAAGATCTTTAAAAACAATGAAAGGGTTGGTAAAGGAAAACTTGCATTCAGGATTTTTTTTTTATTAAACATTATGCCTATATTCAATATAACAACGGGAAACACTTCAAAAAGGCTATACACCTGTTACATAAAAGGTTCACCTGTACACGATGTTTGGAGTTAAAAAGTTTATATCAATTCTGTCTAATGGTTGTCATTATAATTAGTTGAGTAAATTGCATAAATGGTCCTTGTGGTTTGCTCAAATTGCAGATTTCGTCCCTGAGTTTTTGAAAGTGCAGGCGGCCTCCCTGTGAGGAAAAGTTGAGTTCATTTTCGTCCCTGGCCAAAGTTCAATGACTAAAATACCCTTATGTTTTTTTTCCAATTAAATATTTAGGGACGAAATCTGCAATTTTAGAAGTATGATTATGGTTTTGATGATTTTAGAAGTATGATTATGTTTGTTTAAATAATCAAAAGAAAGTCAAAATGTGTATCGTGTGAAACTGGGTTTAGAAACTTGAGTTTGGTTTTTAAAGTTTCATTTTAAATAAAGAGTAAATTGCATAAATGGTCCTTGTGGTTTGCTCAAATTGCAGATTTCGTCCCTGAATATTTAATTGGAAAAAAACAGAAGGGTATTTTAGTCATTGAACTTTGGCCAGGGACGAAAATGAACTCAACTTTTCCTCACAGGGAGGCCGCATGCACTTTCGAAAACTCAGGGACGAAATCTGCAATTTGAGCAAACCACAAGGATCATTTATGCAATTTACTCTAATTAGTTGATAAACATTTCAAGCTTGACCAAATTGTTTTTGGGTAGCACTTAAAGCTGATTCCAACGTAACTTAAACAAAAATATATTAGAGACAACGTTGAATGTGTTTGGACGCTTTTACTCTGAATATTTACTACCCAAAATTATCAAATCTTTTTCGCAATTCATAAGGAAAATCTAATTTTTTTGGGCCAGGTTTTAGTTGTTTGTGGAATCGTTAAGACCGATTATTATTCGTTAGATAAGTTCTCTATATTGTTTACACGTGTTTGTAATGATGTTATTCTCGATCTCATTTCGAATATGGTAAATTGTCATACATGTATAATTTTCTTTAACGATAGTTTTATCTTGATATTGAATGAATATGCATTTACCCGTCTCATCAAAGTTGGCCCGGATATGGACAAATTAAATACATATGGTTATCTTTTGTCAGAGTGAACATTTTTAGGCATCGCTCAACTCCTCGTGCAGGAAACATGACTTCCCATATAGGGGATACAACCGCAAGTGGAAAGTGCAAAGGTCAAGGCAATTGTGTCATCTTAATACAAAGATGTAGAGATTAATGTAAAGGATAGCCACGCTTGGCTCACACCAAGCTCACCTTACGCGTATCACGTATGCACGCTGTTGTTTTCACAAGCATCGCCAAATTATATAAATTCTAAGAAATAACAATTCCCTTGTTAATAAGATGGAATATTTTATAATTATGTATTATGTTAACTTAATAACACATCATTTATAACCAGAACTTAGGGTGTGTTTGGTACAGAGAAATAAAGGCAGAGAAAAGGAAATTAATTTCTCTTGTTTGGTAGGTTGAGAAATTAGATGGGCGGAGAATTTCGAATTCTCAGGGAGTTCACTTCTTTGTATTTTGTTAACTTTCATTTCCACTACTTTTAGTTGGGAAATGGGAGAAATGAGAGTATTTTGTATAATTTAAAAAAAAAAAAAACATTTTTTAAAATATTTTTTTTTAAATAAAGTTTTTAAAAAATAATTTTTTTAAAAAAAAATAAGTTTTTTTGAAAAATAAATTTTAAAAAAAATTAAAAAAAATTAATTTTTTTAAATAAGTTTTTTTGGAAAATAAATTTTAAAAAAAATTAAAATAATTATTTTTTTTTAAATAATTTAAAAAAATAAAAAAGTAAATAAAATTTAAAAATATTATTTTTTAAATATTTTTTTAAAATAAGATTAAAAAAGTAATTTAAAAAAAATAATTATTTAACAAAAATTTTGAATTTTTAGAATTGTTATTTAGAAAAAATATTTTTTTTAAAAAATAATTATTTAAAAAAATTTAAACTTTTAGAGTTGTTATTTAAAAATAATAATTTAAAAAAAAAATCAACAAACAAATACATGTGAGTCTCATATGACAAAATGTTATTTATTTATTTTCTTTCATTTCTCGGCTTAAATCTCTGTTGTTACCAAACATTAGAATTGAACAAAATTCTCTACTGATTTCTATTCTCTGAATTTCTATTCTCTGCTTCATTTCATTTTTTTGAAATTCTCTCTACCAAACGTGCCCTTAATAAAAAATTGAACAAAAAGTATTTCATGTCAACTTAACCCAATCCATTTGAGCCTGTAGCAACATTTACAGATTTAACCCAGCCATATCCACCCATTTGAGCCTATAGCAACAAGTATAAATTGAACCCACCCACCCATACTTATCTACTTCGAACCCACTTACGGACCAAGTGCAACCACCCTTCTTGCACAGGCATGAGTTAACAAACAACGAGCTGAACACGTACCATTTGATTGGTAACATATAACACAACCTAAAGGAAGAATAGACTTTAATTAAACTCATGTAACAACCTTCCCCAGCTTGGTCACTGTTTGTAGTATATTTGATTAAAAAGCAAAAAGAATATACTCGTCAGCAAGCCACTTACCCCTAACCCACTGCAGACACTCTTAGCATTTAGAGATATTTGTCACGACATCAAAATGCAGTTAATCATCTCTAGAATGATCATGAACAAGAAGCAAAAGCACAAGAATTCAAAGACAAACACTTGACGTAAGAGACACTTTTAACTTATTCCGCAAAATATCCAACTTTAGCCAAAACAAAAACGCAATGTACCACAACAACAGCAACAACGCCAAAAGTCTACTTTAAATTCATAAAAAGAACAAAAACCAGCCATCTCATATTTGTGATCCAGCCATTTATATACCCCTCAAACCACACTAAAAACATAGACAACAAACAACATAAAGGCTCAAGCTTTTTTCATCTATCAAGACTTGTTTTTATGCGTATGCAGATTGAGACTGTACCCTTGTATGGTTGTGCTCGCCTACATATGTGACAAAAAACATTGCTGAATCATCCAAACACTGCTCCACATGACATATCACCCTTGTCTTTATGCGTATGCAGATTGAGACTGTACCCTTGTATGGTTGTGCTCGCCTACATATGTGACAAAAAACATTGCTGAATCATCCAAACACTGCTCCACATGACATATCACCCTTGTCCTCCTGTTCTAGTCTAGTGGCAAATGTAAAATAGTGAACCAATAACAGTGGATCTTCCTTTAATGTCCTGCATAATTAACTGTCCATTACATTTTCAGAAATCATGGTACAAAATTAACACAATTTTACAAACTAACAAACCTGATCAATCAAGAAACATGCAATGATTGCCACTCCATTAATCTCTTTTCTTCGTACATAAAGCCACAGCAACCTCGACTATGTATTCGGGGAAACTAAGACCAACCGATTGTAGATGACCAAGAAGGAGCCCATGGGAAAGTCCAAGTATGTCGGTTGGCTTCATGTGCAAGAATAATCCTCATAATTATCAGCCTGCAACAACAAAAAAATAAAACCTTAGTTATTACATTGTAAAGGTAGTGACTGCAGAATCAACAAACCTAAGCTTGATAAGATATTAACAGCAGGAGCTGACATTTCATAAAAAATGTAGTGTGCATATTTAAATTTCTCAAGTGTAGTTTTTTTTGGGTAAAGGGGATATACCCGATGAAAATAAAAGTTAATATTAAGTGGAGATGCGGGGGATCGAACCCCGTGCCTCTCGCAAAGCGAGCGCTCTACCATTTGAGCTACATCCCCTTCTCAAGAGTAGTTACATATCTAAGAATCACAATCCCATTTACCATTAACTAAATTATCACACCAATACTCTTGAAATCTCAATTGAAAGAAACTAACACAACCAGAAGCCTTAACAATAAGAAAATAATTCCACGCCTTAACAATTAAAAAAGAAAGCTAAATATTTTGCACCTTCATTTGCTATATATTACGTGCCTTAACAATTAGAAAATAATTCCAACATAAAGTTTCTTAATCACTAGGGCACTCCTCAAAGAAACCTATTAGAAAGTAAAAACCGCAAAAATACGCAAAAATACACACTGTTTTATTAGAAGAAGACTTTAAATACAAACATGACATCATTTCATTTAATAACAGTTTTATCAATTGATTACATGACACCTCGACAAAATTACATTAGCAGAAACCCTTGTTTATTACTCCGTGGTATCAATACATAGATACCCTCTATTAATAGCATTAATAGAAGTTAATTTGATATTACACCAAATTTGGTGTAAGAAGTCACTAGTAAGTGTGACAAACTAAATATGACACCAAATTTGATGTCTTGATTTAAGCGATCTGATTAATTAACAAGCAGGCAAACCACGAGTCTTATGACAGCTATTTGACCGTCTGGTAGTCTAAAATCATCAACTGATACACTTAAACTACTGTCACAAGTAATCAATATCATATCGCCATCTATGTCTTTATATTTGAGGCTAAAGCTACCTAGCTTGAGTTGAAACCTTGTAGCAATCTGCTCTTCCAACTTCATAAATCCATCTGAAAGTTTGAATGAAAACCTTACAATATCCTTTTTGTATGTTGCTTTGATAGTTAATATTGTTTCGGGCTGCGCAAGTTCATCAGGCAGATTTGTTGGTACTTGCTGGTGGCGAATAAGTGTGGAACTATGCTTACCATGTTTGCTAAAGGTGGCAGGACTATGAGTTATATTTGTTGTAAATTGTGGTTGATTGGATCCCTTAAAAATCGAGTTAAGGGAATCACTTTTATCAGTCTCATATGGCCACCTTGATACACCAGAACTTCTGCAAAGGCCCTTCAACATAGCTCTGCAAGCTATATATACAATGCACAAAGTTAAAATGAGGATTTTAGAAGTGTTTAAAACTTCAAACCTAACCACTTTTAGTGGTTACCTCAATTTGATTAACCCTGGTTTTGGGGTTAACATGCAGTTAAGTAGGCAGTTAACCAGGTGGATGCACTAATCAACCCCGATATCCTAAACAAGTGATTAAATTAAATATGATTTTGCTATGTTAATATGACATTTTTATTCAACCATTTTCCATTTCGATTAAATCTAAAGCTTGCCTAGTTTAAGATATAACAACCCAACGTCTACCTGGCCATTTATAGGTAAGAAGGTATAAAATGCCACATTTAGACATTACCAACAAGCGAATATTGATTATACTCACCACGAAGGATGCCCGCAGCTTCCTCCATTGGCTCTCCAAAGTGTTTGATAATTTCCTCCAAAGTAATTAGCCTGCCACTTGTCTTTGGAGCCACTTTAGCTGGAGCTTCCTTCCGCGGCATCCATCTAGTCGATGTCCTTGCTACTTTAGCCTTAGCCTTTGGAGCGGGCTTAGCTTTAGCTTTTGGAGCCGGCTTAGCTTTAGCTGGAGCAGCCTTAGTTTTTGCAGATGCGGTTGGTTTCTTCTTAGCCGGAGCTGCTCCCTTCTTGGGCTTGGCGGCTGCAACTGTTTTAGCAGCTGAAGGAAGCTTGTAAGAAGCTTGGAGCTTAACTAACTTGTGACTAGCAACTAGCTTCTTCAGCTGAGTCAACAACATTTTCTTAAAGTTGACAGGCAGCTGGTTCTTATACTTGTCTTGAATAAACTTCCCAATCGCATACCGACTCGACCCGTTACGTCCCTTCAATGTCACTATCGCATCACTTACCATCTGTAAAATTGGGGGGGCTTATGAAATATAAGGCGAAATCAAATAAGCTCTATGACAGCATTTTATCAAATTTAATGAAATTACCTTCAAGTAAGGTGGATGTTTTGTAAGCGCAAGTGATTTCCTAGCTTTCGAATGTATAACACCGTTGTTACTCATCATCACTGTAAATAAATATCACCACAAACTAATAATCACAAACGGACCTGTAGTCTCACACAAAACACACACTCAAATGAAAATATCGAATAACAGAGTAACAAACTATCTAATAACGGACCTGTTGTCTGTTGGACACATCTATCGCGTCACTTATCATCTGTAAACACATCTAAAACCACAAATTAGGGGGTGTTTGTTTAAGCTTACATGTGGTTTATGAGTTTATTTGTTCTTCGGGTTATATTGAGACTTGAGGAATTATATAAGGTTATTAGGATATGATAAACTTATATCGTGCCCATAAGTCTCAAAGTAAGTAGGAAAATTGGGGCTTATGAAATATAAGGCGAAATCAAATAAGCTCTATGACAGCATTTTATACTTAATGAAATTACCTCCAAGTAAGGAGGATGTTTTCTAAGAGCAAGTGATTTCTTACTAGCTTTCGAATGGATAAAAACACCGTTGTTACTCATCATCACTGTAAATATCACCACAAACTAATTAATAATCACAATATATCTGGATCACACACACAATACACACTGAAATAAAAATATGTAATAACAGAATAGCAAAATATATAATAACAACGGACCTGTTGTTTGTTGGAGATGTGAGCCGAAAAAATGAGGAAGCTGCGGTAGTTATTGATTTTTGGGGTTTTGTTTGATGCTTTATTAAATGAGATAGATGGACATATATATATATACTGGTATTGGTACTTTTTATAAACCCTTCTATCACCTATGATTTTCAGTTTTGCCCCTATTGCTTTAGGTTGGAAAAATTGAAAAAAATCGGAATAAAACTGAAGTATCATAAGCAAGCATAAAGAATAAAAACAAGAGGTGTGATACATCTACTGATTAAACCAATCTGTTAGGTTCTCATATTAGTAATACAAGCATCAATATAAGAAGTATAAAAGAGATAGTGATCGGATGAACAATACACACACACGCGTATGAAACTAAGACCGGTTATGCGTAAGAGTGAAATGTGAATTGAACAACCAACCATCTAAGGATGGTTTACATCAGTATTTATAGGAGGGAACTAGAGCAACACTCCAAGTTCCCATCCTTTTACTTATTTATAGGATAATGTATTTTAAAGGTTAAGTATAATGTGTATTTGTAGGTATAAATAAGTATTTATTGTAGCGTTAACTAAAAATAGATTTTAACGGAACAAAATAAAATGTGTTGAAGTCATAAAAATTATAAAAATATATTTCTTACAAGAATTGAGTGAATAAATATTTATCGTGTTGAATTTACGAAAACCGTCGTAAATATTTATACCTAACAATTTATATACAAAATAAATTGAAAACACCGGGTAACTAATGATATAATTTTTATAGTCTTAAAATGAGTATAAAAATATATTAGGATTATTTTTGGAAGTGTCGGATCAATTTCTCAAAATAATTGTTTACGCGATAGCGTTTATTTAATAAGAAATAATCGTTTAATGAAAAATGCAAACCCATGCATAATATGGATATGAAATGATGTTACTAATGATATGTAGACTAATCATAGTCTATATGAAATGTCCTCAATGATTTTCCATGAATACGCAGCTTAACCCTCCAGGTTACGCGTATTTGATACTCGTAAACCTAGTTTACGAAAAATGATGAATAGTGACTCATGAATAGTGATTTTTCTCCGGAAATGAATAGTGTTTCATGAATAGTAAAATTTTGAAATACCCTTTCAAAATATCAAATCGACTTCAAAAACGATGAATAGGAAAATGATGAATAGTAATCGATGAATAGTAAATTCCCGAGATGAATAGTGAAATTTCCAAAGTTTGCAAAATGTCCTGAAATTAGGAGTTGTCACACCAGTTTGTCACCAAGAAATTGTAATGCTCCTGAAGTACTTTTCCGAGAGTCTAGGCAGCGTGCGTGATCAGTGTCTGAAAAAGCTATTAGTTCAAAACTAGAATCCTTCGGATACCAGATCCCCAAGTTAATGGTTCCCTTGATGTATCAGAGGATTCTTTTAGCCTCTGAGAGGTGGGTTTCAGTTGGTCTCGACTGATAACGGGAGCAAAGATATACGGCAAAGACAATATCATGCCTGCTGGTACGTTAGATACATGAGAGACCCAATGATACTACGGTATTTGGTAAGGTCAACCAATTTCCCACGCAAATCAGCGTCCAGCTTCTTGGTATGTGCCATTGGAGTGGCATAGGTGTCACAGTTATTCATTCCAAATTTGTTCAAAATTTCAAGGGCATATTTGGACTGACTTAGAAAAATACCCCGGGGTGATTGATGAACTTGCAATCTGAGAAAGAATGTAAGTTCACCCGTCATTGACATTTCAAAATGTTTTGTCATAAGTTTTGCAAAAGCATTTGAGTATTTTAAATGTGTTGACCCAAAAAATGATGTCATCCACATAAATTTGAACGATTAAAATATGAGCCCCGTGATATTGTATGAAAAGTGTAGAGTCTACCGAACCTTTGGTGAAATTATTGGCAATGAGGAAGGAGGATAACTTATCGTACCACGCCCGAGGAGCTTGTTTGAGTCCGTACAGAGCTTTGTTCAGTTTGTAGACATGATTCGGGAACTCGGAATCAACGAACCCTTCGGTGGCGACATAAACCGCTTTTCAGTTGACCATTCAAACGCAGCTTTGACGTCCATCTGAAAGACCGTTATATTCATATGAGCCGCGAACGCTAGAAAGATCCGAACAGCCTCAAGACGAGCAACCGGAGCGAATGATTCTTCAAAGTCAATACCCTCTTCCCGTTTATAACCCTTAGCCACCGACGTGACTTGTTTCGATTACTTTCCTTCAAAGATCCAATTTGTTCTTCCAAATCCATTTGAGACCAATGACGTAGACCCCTATTGGTCATTAACCAGTTCCCATACTTCAAGACGTTTGAATTGGTTGAGTTCTTCTTGCATGGATTCAATCCAGTTGTCCTTTGTCATTGCGTCTTTAATGTTTTTAGGCTCAGATTGGGAGACGGTGAGTGCATAAATGCAATGTTCACCATCTGTGTGAAGACGTTGTCTCGTTACGAATGGTTGATTCGGGTTACCAATAATATTCTCAAGAGGATGGTCTTTTGTCCAATGATGTGTAGAGGGTTGATGTTGGTATACATTGTGCAGATTGGGAGGATTCAAATGGCTTGTAGATGATTCCGCGACATCAGGTGCAGCAGTTTCATTGGCAAACAGGTTAAAGAACGCATTTGGATCAAAATCTGCAGGTGGGGGTACTTCATTGTTAAGAACATCATCACCGTTCGTCGTTGGATGCGCTTTGTTCAACTGTTGTTGTAAAGTCTATCGGTGGTGCTTCTTCAACAAAGTAGTTGTTGTAGCAGTGTATCGTGTATAGGAATATGATCGTTGAGCAATGAAACATCAAATACACCGAGCACGTTCATCAATATCGTCACCGAACGTTGGAGCAAATAGCTTTTCCATTTGTTGACGAGTAAGTCGGGGCTTGATTCAACCGATGATGGGGTTTGAGGGAAGTTTAAACGGTTGTGACCGGGTTCCAAGTCGTTATGCTCGAAGCCATTTCATAAGCTCATCGAAATTTGCATGAATCGTTTCCATAACCTGCTTTGTTCGACGATTCCAGATCCGGTAACCTTTAGAATTCTCACAATATCCAATAAAAACTCCAATGTCAGCTTTGGCTTTGAGCTTTCCAAAGTCATCACGATCATTATTCGGATAGCAAAGGGATCCAAATACGTGAAAGTGTTTGAGATTCGGTTTTCTGTTGTGGATAAGCTCAAATGGTGTTTTGTTGTGGCGTTTTGTAATCATTGAGCGATTGAGTGTAGCATGCGTTGAGACGGCTTCACCCACAAGTAATCGGAAGTTTAGCATTGATTAACATCGTTCGGCGGCTTCCACTAACGTCACGGTTTTGTTTTTCAACAACTCCGTTTTGTTCTGGTGTGCGGGCAATAGATGTTTGATGCTCAATTCCCACTTTCTCATAATATTCCCGAAGAGTTTGATTCACAAATTCAGTTCCTTTGTCTGTTCGAATTTGTCCGACGGTGTTCGAGTGAATTTGAATTTTCGTGAGAAAGGTGATGATCATCTCGTGAAGCTTGATCTTTACTTCAAGAAAATAAACCCAAGTCCATCTTGAGTAGTCATCAACAATTACCAAGATGTAGCATTTGCCATTAATCGTCTGCACGCGCATCGGACCACACAAATCCATGTGAATAAGATGAAGCACATGCGAGAGTGTTCCACCTTTGAAGGAAAGTGAGCACGAGTGCTTTTCCCTTGTTCACAAGCTGAGCATAGGTGATCTTTAGAATACCGGAATCGCGGGAGACCTTCAACAAGTTTGTTTCGAGCAAGGTTGGTGATGGTTTGAAAGTTTAGATGTGTGAGACGACGGTGCCATAGCCAAGATTTTGTAGATGTAGCCTTTGAGAGTAGACAGATGGGAGATGAAGCAACCATGTCTTGCATTGAGATTGTGTGCAGACTAGAATTGCGAGAGCCGGACATAAGATCGTTTCCTTGTAGATCACGAATGAAACAAGTTTTCTCCCAAAAGCAACTTCCAAATCTCCATCACGAATTGACCGACGAAAAGAGATTGTGACCGAGGCCTTCCACATAATAAACCCCGCTAATTTCGATATTGCCATTGATATAATCTCCGTAGCCCATGATAGCTGTGAAGTGATCATTCCCGAATCGACAGGCCAATGAACTTTGCAACAAAGTTTGATAACAGTTTAAGGTTGCCTGTCATGTGTCGGGAACACCCGCTATCAACAATCCAAAGGATGATCAGTACACCGCATTACACACGCATCGAAAAGGATGGAATAGAAGTAGATGTGGAACCCGAAGAGTTAGAGGGTTCCGAGGCAGTTATAGTCGAAATACACACATTAATGATTTTAGGCATCCATTTAAATCCTAGTGTATTGTGTATCCATTTCTGCCATCTCCAACTAGTCTTAGCTTTAGTCTTAGTGAATTCACTAGGTGGTACTACATTCCTTGGAGGTGATACTGGAGCTACGGGGACATCAATGCGTTTCTTAGAATCTAAAGAGGCGGTTTACCAAGCACAGACTTAGAAGCATTAGTGGGCCTAGAGGTATTCCGGTCTTAGGATTCCGTAAACGAGACAAGATAGCTCTAGCAACACATTTGTCATGACAATCAGAACGCATACTTTTACGACAAATAACACAAGAAGCATCGATGAATATCAAAAGTACTTAAAGGTTTAGCATTCGTTACAACACTTTTTCCATTACATTTGTCAGACGCAATATCTAAAGTGGGTACAACTGGAGTCTTATTCAAAGTCCTACGGTGTTCTTCTACTTCAGCATTCTTTATTGTTCTTTTCTTAGGTCACAACTTCCTATTCTTCCTTGTATTGCTCCTAGGCTATGAAGTGCGAACGTTTGGAAAAGAGGCAACTATTCCTGTTTCAGTAGAAGGACGCACATTAGTATCTTGTGGTTTGTCAGTAGGCATTCTGGGTTCACGTTTTCTAAGTGTTACAGGTGCAATTCTCTTAATGATGCTAGGCTGAACTTGTTCATACTTTCCTAACATCTCTCTTAACTTAATAATAGTGTGCACCAAATCTTGATTTTCAGAACGAAGATTTCCAGCAAAATTCATGACTTCTTTAGTGTGTGCAAGATAATGATCAAGTTCGTTTGATGCTTCATCACGAGTCTGTTTGAGTAAATCAAATATGACACCATATTCCTTTTTAACTTTTACAAGTTCTTGTTCATGTTTTGAGATTTGACATTTCAAAGACGCGTTTTGATCATCCAGTTGCTCAAATTTTGGATTAAACGTTTTGGATTGCAACTGGTTGATTTTGTTTTGCAAATCAAGTTCACGATTTTGACAATCTTTTTGACACCATTGAAGACGACGTTTTGAATTTGAAAGCTCGTTTAACAATCGTTCACTTTCAACTTTTAAAGACTCGATTTGAGGCACATTATCAGTATTCTCAACAATATCAACAGAATCAGCAGAGATATGATCAGATGCATATGCAACAGATTGTAATAACACAAGATTATTGATATCAGCACAGATAACATCTTTCAAGATTCGATCAACATCTTTTCTCAACAATTTCTTTTAACGTTTAGTATTTGAAATCGAGGTTTCTGTTTTCTCGAAAACTGTTTTCATGAGACCAAGTTCCTTGTGAAAATCCCTTTCCCAATATAGTGCACAAGTTTTCAAATTTTTGACATGGGGTAAAATTCTTTTCTGAAGAATATCTCTTTGTTCTCGCGCCAATGGCGATTGAAAATGTTCAACTTTTATTTGAGAATGAAATTCAATCTCACGTTCCAAAATTTTGAGGTCAGATAAGAAAGTGTCAAAATATTTGATAACGTGACAACTTTCGGCTTTTGTTTTAACTTCACTAAGTGAAGGTAAATGACCATTAATTTGTGCACCATTGTGTTGGGGACGAACTTCAAACGGTGTGATAACCAAAGGTTTGTTAGAAGTATCTTGTGGTGTGACAAAAGTTACGGCTTTTGAATAGTTAAATGGTTTGTTATAAACGACATTTTCCATTTTTGACCGACTCTCGTCATCTGCATCTCATTCCTCCATGCGATTATATTCAACAACAGTCATAATTGAATCATCAATTCTATGTTCTCGCGATCAGAACTTGAATTTGGTTTGAATGCTCTGTTTGAAAACTTAGGTTTGTAATCAGCAAGATTCGGTCCATATCCATTTGGATTTGGTTTAAAAGTAAACTTTTGAATAGTTGTGATTGACTCACCATGTTTATAAACAACATTTCGAAACTCTTTGATTTTGTGTTGTAAGTCGACAATTTCTTCAAGATAGTTATCTATTTGTTTCGTGGAATGCTTTTTGTACTCAGAGAACTGTTTTTGACAAGTTAACAACTCAGCCTTGGCTTTTTGTTTTTCCAAAGTAAGAGTGTTAAGTTGTTTTTTATTTTCATATTTCAGTATTTGAGACAACAAAGCATTCTTCGATGCGGCTAGATCACGTATCTGTCGTTCTAAAGATTTTTCGTTTTGATGAGATTTAGCAAAAGCGACTTCAAAACCTTTTTCACGTTTTTCTTGAGTTTTAAAAACGTTGATTTGTCGAATTAAGCATTCATTATACCTAATTAACAGTGCATTTTTATCTTTTAATTGGGTATTGATGTCATGGTAATGTTCCACTCGGGATTGTTGGTCTTTAACTAAAGTCCTGAGCTCAAGTTCTGGATCAGACATAGAATCATTTTGTTCAACGTGAGTCTCAACATGATTATTATTTAGATCCTCAAGTATAACCACGGAGTCAACTTGATCATCAAAGGTAACCATAAGGTCATCTTGATCATCAAATATAACTACGGGGTCTAGTTGATGATCATCGGAATGAAATGTAGATGGCTCATGTTGAACACTCTGATCCTTGTCAGATGCAGATGTTGGCGAAGATATCAGATCATTAATGATTATTGTTTGTTCGGGTACCTGAGACAAGCCATCAGTGTCATACACTGGGGCTGTGTCACTCATGTGTAGAGCTTGCATTTGTGCCATCAACATCACTGCTGCATTAGCCTGCAAGTCCTCCATATCATCATCAGAATTTGCATCTGCCATAAAGCTATGTTCCTTGTTGGTAAGAGTTCCACCAGCTTCATCCTTGAGAGCCAAGAGCAATGCCTCTTTGTGATAAGCACTGTCTCTTGTCCTCGGCTTAGGACATGCATTAGCCAGATGACCCTTCTCATTACAGTTATAACAACGAAGACCATTAACCCCATTCTGAGCATTCCCCTGTTCAACCACTTGAGCCCTTTGTTGTTGCGGAGCACCCATGTTATTCCTTCCCATAGCATTAAACCTTGGACCACCTCCCATCCGGACGACCATAACCACGATTCTCAACTTCAACGCGTCCATTGTTCACAACACCGATTCCTTGTGTTAGATGAGGAACGAATTCGATTGTTGGATTTGTTTGTATACCGGCCGAATGCTTTAGCAATCATAACAAATCCTTGTTGCAATTCATCGAAGGCATCGGAGTCCTCATCAGCTTCACTGTAAAGTGCTTGAGCATTGTTGTTGTTGTATGGAACCAATTGAGTTTGTTGAGGTTATTGCTGTGACGGATCATATGGTGTGATGGTTGCAGTTGGTTGAGGAGTGGGTTGAGGAGCTGTTTGAGGAGGAAACCTAGTTTGAGCCTACAAAGCAAGTTGTTGATTGTCCGGAAGTGACTGTGAAGCCGGAAGTCCACGGATAGCCCTTTCTTTGTCAACTTCTTTTTGGTGAGGCTTCAGATAGTCGTACAACAATCCGTATGTAGCATGATGAAGATTCTTAGCTTGACGGAGAAAAATGACATACTTCTCCCATTCCGGACCAAGACTACTTAGGAACTTAGTGTTGACAGCAATTCGTGGCATGATGATGTTGTGTTTGTCCAAATCATTAATGATGTCTGAGAAGCGATGATGATATGACTCTAATGTCTCTCATGGTTCAATCATGAAGTGTTCATAATCCAAGTAGATTTTGGATTCCATGTCTTCCTGATTGAGTGTTGTGCCTTCCATAAGAAGATGAATATGTTCCCACATTGCTTTTGCAGTTTTTTGAGCATCAACACTTCGAAGGATTGAATTAGGTAATCCTAAAAGGATGTATTGCATTGCAAGTTCATCGGCTTCAAAATGTAGAAGTTCATCAGCAGTGAGGTCTGAGATAGTTGCAATGTTGGTGACAACATCTCTTGGTAGATTGGCATATGGATCTGCGGGTGTGACAACAGTAGGCATCTGGAATGGACCTTCCATAATGACCTTCTTTAAGAACTTTCCATGTGGCTTCTTTAGATCACAAAACCTAAAGAACCGAATCACCCATTGATCATAATTCCCGGGAGTGAGCATTGGAGGTCTATCAAGTGAGCCGGCTTCATGAATTGATTATTGGCTACTTAAGGCTTAACACATCTTGCCAAACCATGTCGGTTCCTTCATAGTACTCCTGGATGGATGTTGATTGTAGAAGTTTGTGTAAGGTTGTACTTGAAGACTAGGTGGTGGTTGAACCATTTGTGGTGGAATTTCTCCAAGTTGTGGAGTATGTTGTTGATTAAATTGTTGTTGATAAATTTGTTGTTGTTGATTAAATTGTTGATGTTGTGGACTTAGTTGTTGTTGTTGTAATTGATGATACATGTAAGGAAAGTAGTTAGAGTATGGTGGTTGTGACATGTTGAAAACTTGTGTTGTTAAATGGATCTTTGTAGTCGAATGAAACGTTGTTGATGAAGTATCCTTAGGCGTAGAAACCAAGTTTAGGCAAAGCAACACTTAGGCGTAAAAACACCAAACTTACGCGTAAAAGGAATAGTTACGCGTAGGATTAGCTTACACGTAAGAATTGAGAAACACTAATGTTATGCGTAAACTGAAAGTTAAGCGTAGAAAACTTAGGCGTAGGATTAGCTTATGCGTAAGACAGAGCTTAGGCGTAAGAAAAATCTTATGCGTAAAGTGTTCTACGCATATGTTTGAGCTTATGCGTAAGATTAGGGTTTTGCCCAAAAGATCTTTTACACTATCACAGTGCAAAGGATATCCAAAGTCGAAGTGTTTTCAGGCTTATCCAAGCAAGAAAACACTGAGTAAACCACGAAAACTGAAGATCGATCCAACGAAAAGTTACGCATAAAAATAGGGTTTTGATACGCGTAAAACTTGACCAAAACTGATTTCTGCCCAATGATGTTTCTAAACCAGATTTTTGTGATGAAACAGCTTCAATATCACCAAAATAACATAAAAGTGTGAAACTTGATGATCCAAAACTTCTAAACACCTTATGCGTAGAAATAAACCCACGCTTAAAACCATGCTTAAAAACAATGATCCACACGAAAAGTTTGAAACTTTTTGCCAAAAACAGATATTTTAACACCTAAAAACGTTAAAAGTACAAGAATCTTGGATTAAAAAGTGTAAAAAATAAGTTTTTAAGCGTGACAAAGTGATAAACTGTTTTACGCGTAAGACCACAATACTAACTTCAAAAACAAAAGATGTTCACCCAACTATTTGGCGAATGATACCACTGTTAGGTTCCCATATTAGTAACACAAGCATCAATATAAGAAGTATAGAAGAGATAGTAATCGGATGAACAATACACACACACGCGTATGAAACTAAGACCGGTTATGCGTAAGAGTGAAATGTGAATTGAACAACCAACCATCTAAGGATGGTTTACATGAGTATTTATAGGAGGGAACTAGGGCAACACTCCAAGTTCCCATCCTTTTACTTATTGGGCTTGGCCTAGGCTTATGGGCTTTCTGCATAAGCCTAGCCTTGATTACTAACATAAAAGCCATATTAAGCTAACTATTACATATGAATCACTAACACTTGAATTGAGGTTTAGGAGTGATTCCAACACAATCACTCACTGACATGTCAGCGAATGGATGCTTTGTGTGGATTCTTTTTTGTGGTTCTATCAAAATTCTAAAAACAAACCAAAAGGTTGTAGCCTTGACTTTATACTCAGGCTATCAGAAGAATTGTTAAAACATAAAAACAACATATGACGAATGAAATTGAAAGGAAGAGTGAGACTATTAGAATCAGAGAAAAAATAATTAAGAAATGAATGTATTACTGTAATTATAAAGGGTAGAGGAAGAATAGCAAAAAATAGTTCAATGGAATTTATTATCACTAACACGTGTCATCACAATAACTTTATGGCTCTAATTAAGTCTAGGTGTTTAGGTCTATATATCATTTTTCTTCTTTTTTTTTAGTTGTAATTTTATGTCACACCAACCTTTCCTTTTTTACAAAACTGAAATGCATATAGTCGTGGAGTGGTTGTGAACACCTTGTGCAAGTTGAGCCTCACCAATTTTATGAGGCCTCTGTTTATATATTATCAAGTTACATATGCATGAATTTAAGTCATTGGTTGAGTTTATTATGTAATAATGTTGTGTGATTACAACCATAATACAACATTAAGAAAACATTAAGTGGCGATTGCATCTTTAAGAATGAAAAATTCGACCATTCTTTGTCTTTTGCATTAGAATTCGTCAAACATGGGGCCTCCTTATCGTTACCGCACAGGGACTCCAAAATCCATTGGACGCCCCTATAGCCTAGCTACCTCTGAAAAATCACTAAACCAAATCACATCCATTTGCGAAGAGTCACTTGGGCATCCGAATCATTTCCCCACCAAACCCAACCAAGGAACAAACTGGAGATGAGCCACAAAATCAAGAATGGTCGCGTCTCGTCACAAGGCTAGATCGATGACTATGATTTACCAAAGATAACAACATCGTGTACCCAATTTGACCTAGTCCATATGTAACTATAGAAATGTAGAGGGGGGGGGGTGAATACGTTTCTATCTAAAATCTAAAAATCTTTTGTATCAAAATTCCGATCAAGCGTGGCTAAATACGAATAGTGGTTATGATGTTTATATCAACTATATATTGTAGATTATATCACAAACATGATTACAATATATTAATCAAGCCAAGTGTTGGGTTCAATCAGTACCCAAACCCCTTAAGTCTAGGATTTGAATAGAAAATACGCTAAGTGTTTACGACCTTAAACACTAACAAGTCACTTAGTATAACAACTCGTAAATTTCTCTATCGATTTTTCGCGACTATATTTTTTTTTTCTTTTCTTTCGTACGTTTCAATCTATAATCACGACCAGTTACGGCTAAAATATAAAAACGAACTATCAATACCAACGACATTATTTTTATAACAGTTTTTCGAAGACGCTTCCAAAAATATAATTTTTATATTTTTCGGACACCCGGAAAGTACGTTTACGCGGAGACCCGACAACATACGCAGTACAAGTTATACAGTATTAATAACAAAAAAAAATAAATAAAACTATATACCACATAACCCACTCCCCCATTATATCTCTTTCTCTTTTCTGTCTTCCCCAGAAAACGCATCCCCCACCACCTGCAAACCTTCCCTCCATTTTCGCCTCCCTCTCTTCCTCACTCCTCTGCGCACGCTGCTCATCCATCTCCAAAAATAGCTAACCCTCCAAACTTCTTTCCCCACTTCAGAAGTAACCCCAACCAAATATTGATACATCCTTGGCCTTTTCATGGAAGCAAATCGACAAACCAAGGACCCTTTGGACCACGGCTGAAGACGAAGACAAAGAACCACGTGAAGGCCTGTACTTGGTAGGGAAGATTACTCAAAGATGATCCTTATCATCTTCAAGACCCAAAAGTGGTGGTCCAAGCACTCCTCCATTTCATCTATTTATAGGTTCGAGGTTTTCACAGCTTCATCACCTCATCTCACCAAAAATTCAAAAATTAGGGTTCATAGAATCAAAGGGGTTTTTAAAATTAGCTTAGGGGTTTTGTTGTTGGATGCATAAGGAAGGTTTCCCAAGTGGAAAATTGCTCCAATTCATCTCGAGTCCCTTCCAATTGGAGCTTTTGGTGTTCGGTTCCTAATCTCATTCGACCCACAGAATTTTGATTGTAAGAAACACAATCTTGTCATTATTTTTTTTATTTTACATTTGTTGTAATTACAATTAATTTTAATTCGAATTTGTTAAATATTTCACCTTATGTTCTTGATTTGGATTTAATTAATATTGGATTAATGTTAATATAACAATGTTGTAATTTGGTTAAGTATAATGTTGGTACATGTTGTTGCTGTTGTGAACGCATGGGGAAAACAAAAAATACTAATTTTTCGGTTTCATAAACTCTCGACTTAATCAGCTTGCTTATCAGCTTATCTTTCGGCTTAATTAAATCCTTTATTAGCTTATTTTTTTCGGCTTATTGAACCTGCTTAGGTATTTTGGCTTAGAAAGTTTATCAATTTATTTTGAGGTTCGGCTAAGTTTTTGCTCGACTTCTTTTTGCCTCCTCGTGTTTATCCCAACTAAGAAGAAAACCCCTCTCGTAAGGGTATTTATCTTTGCCTGACTTGTGTTCGACTCGTACAACCCACCCCATAAGGGTAACGAGACGCGGGTAGTACCCGACTGTACTAGTCACTAGTCGAGCAAGACTCCTAGTGCCTTTATTGTTTATTTTCAGTATACAGGAAACCCCAAGAGGATAGTAGTTTATGTTGGCTTCAATTCATCAAGTGTGCGTTTGTTCTTGTTGCTTCGAGTCACGGGAAAGACGTTAAGTGTTGAGTCTTGTCGTGTTACCCGACCCCTTTTCTCCTTGCGTTAAAGCTGCTACCCAAACTTAGCTAAAGATCGTCAAACCAAGAGGTACCAAAACCATTTACAAATAATACCACTTGAGTCGATATCGAACCACTTGGATCACTTTCCCCTTGCGTCAAAATACGAAACTTACATACTTCCTGGTATTAGTACTTTGCTCAGGTAGACAAGGACATGTAGTATACACCTAAAATTTGGGCCACAGCCCACTCCTAGGGTGCGTTTGGTTGTATGTATGTACAAGCCCAACCTTTTTCTAATATTCATGTGTTAGTAAAAAAAAATGATCCGAAGCCTAGTTTCTTTTGAGAGTCCGTTTGGCTGTTTCAGCCGCCTCGAGCCATTCCCGTTTTGTCATGTGTCCACTCGTCTTTACTTCGTTGCGACTCATCATACCAACGCCATATCTCGACATGCACGGCATACAATATTTTGTTCACACTAATACTTGAAACGAGTTAATTTCTGGAAAACAAAGTTAGCAAAACAAGGGTTTTTATATATGGACTTGCAAACTATACATACATTTTTCGACTATTAGAAAACCGGATTATAAACTTTACTCACAAATTTTGACAATTGGTCGAACCAATTCAAATAATAAACGCAAGTTACTTTATTTTTCTACAACCATATACATAAACTATTTTTACAAAATCTAAAACAAAAGATATTTCACAAGAACTTATATTATATATATGTGAACCAAGTCTATATATATAGATATATAACATTTTTCCCACCGACAACGCCTTACTTTTCTGTATACTACTTTTGTTCACCTTTCAAGCCGAATTACATTCATCTTCAATATCCTTTCCAAGCCATACTTCCATAAGCCGGAATATACACAAACTTTTGAAAAATCTATTTTAAACTTAAAACGCTGCCACACAAGCAACAACAACAACAACATTTAAAATTTATAAAGTTTCATTAAACTTGATCGAGTCTTAAACATTAATAAAGACTAAGCTATCGTACTAATTTAGGTTGTGTGTTGGAGCTACTTGTTACTTGATCTCATTGTGCTTTATTCACCGAACTGCTAAGGTGAGTTTATAGCCCCACTTTTACTCTTATTTACTTGCTTTATAAAACTATGGGGTGAGAAACATGCAAAACTCTTTTCGGACCTGAAACTGAAACCACTATTACGTGAAACAACCTTGAATCCCAACTATGCTACCGTTAGTTCCCTTTGGGGAGGCGCGATTGTTATGGATAGATCTATTGGGGATGACACCCCCGTTCGAGTTTGACCGGATAGGCAAACGTCGGGCGTATATCATATCGTATTGATTGAGTGTACTGGAAATACACTTGCTGGGCTTTTATTTATCATGCTTCTAGATGCATGCACACTGTCGTAGTTTCGGTCGCATGAACTTGGTACTAGCGTAATAGCCTTTTTGCATATAGTGTCATTCACGGAGATGCTATATGTGCAACTGTGGTCCAACTTGAAAACTTGATTACTTAAACCTATGAACTCACCAACCTTTGTGTTGACATTTTTAGCATGTTTTTCTCAGGTTTACTTATTGGCGTGGGCAATGGCAAAGGAATTCGTTGAAGACTGACACCCAAAGTATTTTTCAAACATTCTAATACAATTTTAATGGGACAACATATATTTTTTATGGGCTTTACTTCCGCACTTTGAAACAATGATGTAAAACTATTTCTTAAATAAATATATATTTTGAAAATGGAATATAATTTCCATTCTTTATTACCTTGTGTTGTGTATATTGATTTAGTAGCACCCCATGACCCGAACGCTTCCGCTGTGAAATTTTGGGGGTGTTACACTTAGTGCATAGTCACTCAGTGAGTCATCTTCAGGACACTCAGAACGAGACTAAGAAGAAAGTTTCTCCACTCAGTGAGGCGGAACTCAAAGGGTGAAGACTAAGTCAATAAGAAGATGATGGGTTCAGTGAGTGATGACAATAACTCACTGAATCCCATAACTCCTCATCAACTACAGCCACTGAAGACAAAGACTGAAGATCAAGAAGACTGAAGAATGGGCGGGACAAGGTGGGATAAGTTTGAATGAATAAGGAGGAGTCCTTATCAACCATAAGTCAAACTTTTCCTGAAAGGCTAACAACCAAGATCAGTGTCATCACTGATGATCAGAAAGTAACATTGTCTTTTACACAATATAGCTTCTTGTAAACAGAGACAAAATACATCAGTATTTTGTCCTTTATAGCTTACGTTAGTATTGTCTTTTAGGAAATAGTTAAATCTCGTACTTGTGTAAATAGGCATAAGGATGGAGTGAAAGTTAAGCTTGTGCATTAAATTTGTTAGCATTCACAAGCAACTTTCACTCCTCCAAATACAACTAGTCCTTGAAATAGTTCAGTGGTTCCGTGTAGTTGTGCTTAGACTTAGTCTAAGCTTAGAGAGGAGTTCACACCACACTTGTCATTCAATCCCAAGTATTGTTTCGCAAACACTTGGGTAATATATTCTTTTGATTCGTTTTAATAAGAATACAAACGTTGAAAAATCTCTTGTGCATTTACTTTACTTAACTTGTTTAGCTGATTTTTCAAACTACTTTACTTAAGTCATGGATCATGATTAGCTTTAAATTGTAATTTTGCTACTTGTGATACGGGAACAACACCAAGACACACATGTCATCAACATAATATAAAGAACCAATCACACAAAACACATAAAAGAAATTTAGAGTTCATGTTGATCATACTGTGGACGGTCCCATATATATTCGGGACCGTCAGTCTATTTAAGGGACCGCCACCAATGGCTTGGTCGAGACTGGTAATGGTGTTTTCTTATGTTTTGCATTTTTAAGTTAGCTATTTAATAGGACAAGTATGATCACAGTACAAGCAACAAATCACACAAACCTAAGTATAATAGTGAAGCAATAAATTCGAGAATGAAATGTAAAGAGATAAGTAGAGAAAACGCAAAACGGACACGATGATTTATAGTGGCTTAGTCACGAAGCACCTCTTCGCCCTACTCCACTCCCCGAGTACCCAACTCGAGAGTTACTTCACTAGTCAACAAGCTCTCTTTAGCCGGAGAAAACCACACAACAACGCTTACACCAATTTACGACACTAAGCGGAATGTCGAGTTCTAATCTTGGCTAGAACCAATCCACCCACGATCTACCCGATCTACACGATGTACCCGATCTACACGATTAACATGATCAACCCGATCTACACAATCTACCCGATCTACATGATCAACACGATCAACCCTATCAACACGATCTACCCTATCTACACGATCTACCTGATCTACATATACAACACCACACGGACTTACACATCCTCCGGATCTACACATTACACAATTCCAAACTTACACACAAGTCGGATCTACCCAATTACACATGATTGAAGGATATAGACTCGATCTATATGTAACCAATGTTACACGTGGACTAATTCGACTATATAGCTTCGTAATCAGATGATAACGAAGGTTCTTCTCTTTGCACTTGAGGGGAGGAAGAAAGAATCACATTTAAACAAGATTCAAACAATTAATGTGTTCAAAGATGGTGAAAGGATATATTGGGAAAGAACAGAAAGTTTTGTGCTAAAGAGGACCAGTTTTTCTATGTGAAAATAGTGCAGTATTTATAGCCAGCTCGAGGAGCGGGGGACGGTCATTTAATTGTCGGACGGTGCCATATATATATGGGACCGTCGCCTATTTAAGCTTTTGTCCTTTAGTGGTGAAATGTTATTTGGGGAAAATCTGATTTGGACGGGAAAAATAGCTGTTGGAGGATTTCAAAATTCAAATTTATTTTTCCTGTTAGAATATTTCTTTATAATTAAAAAAATAATTTGTATAATTTATTTTGTAAAAAGGTTTTGTCACATTTATAAAAATGTGAGGTTTAAGGACAATAATAATTCTTTGATCACTTAACAAGTTTGAAGTAGTGTTTGTACATACCTTCAGTTATTCAGACTTGAGTCGTCGAGAGATGTTGATGAGACATGCAATGATGATTTGTGTAAATGAGTAACTTTGCACTTTACATTATGTATTACAAGTTACATGTTTTTCATCATTAAAATACAAAGATATTGTATAGATTAAACGTCGTAACGTTTGCACTAACAATTTCCCCCTTTTTGATAATGACAAAATATGTAAACTGTAACTGATTCGTTATAGATGAGCAGTTTTAAATGTTTAAGTTTTTCCGTTAGATTTAATAGTCACTTGAGGACAAATGATAACCAATCTTTCGAAGTCGTAATCCACGACAATATATGAATTGAAATTTACAATTATGTCTTTTGTTTGATGTTGATTATCAAATATTTTTGGTTTGGATTTTTTAGAAACGATTTAAAAACTATTTTAGCTAATAGGAAATATTTTAACCAATTAAAATTAGACTACAACTAATGACGAATAGATATTGGGCTAAGAATATGATAAAGGTAAAAAAGGAATTAAGTGTGAATAATCTAATAAGCCCGTTTAATTAATACCCGTCAAAATAAAATTATTTTCTCACAATGTTGGTTTATTTTGAAAACAATTCTTTTTCTTCTTGGTAATAATCACTAGATCTAAATAATTAATTATTCAAACGGCTTTTTCCCGTTAAAACAATCAACCAAATAAATCTAAAAATAACCCAAAAGTTATTAATCAATAATCTTCGATACCCATTTAAAAAACTATTTTCTCACAACGTTGGTTTATTTTGAAAACAATTCTTTATATTGGTAAAAATTACTTGATTTAGAAGATTAATTTTCCAAACGACTTTTGCCCATTTAAACTAACCAAAAATCAACTCAAGTAACCGAAGATTATCAATCAACAATTTCTAAGCTTTTCACACTCAAATCCCAAATAACTACTCACTTAACAATCATAAAAATAATCTACTCACTACGCATAACTACTAAGCCAACAATAATAATCTCAATAACAATAACCAATTTTCTACACTAAATATTATAAACTATACTACTTAAAAGGTAAGAGAATAGAACCCGATAAATGAGACGAGACTAGTAAACCACCCGATCTTATAAACTAAGACAAACACCAAAGATTATTTCTTTATAAGTTTTTGTTTCATTAATTAGTTGATAAAGTTGCAAACTTTATATACTAAATAGCTTAATAAAAACTAGAAAAGATATAAACTTTAATAAATAAGCTAGCTTATAAGACCCTTAAGCTCCACGCCTTAGATGTAGGATTGGATGCATAATAACAAAACTTTGACAAGATTAGTACAAATAAGCTAGTGAATAAGCTATAAGCTAAAATCTTAACTCTAAAATATTAAGTATTTTGGAGTGAAAAAGCTAAAAGCTATAAGAATTAAAGAGTAATTAAGCTAAATTGCAAATAGCTAAAAATAAGGTAATGATTTAAACTTTATAAAGCTAAAAGCATAGATCTAAATCCACCTAAAACTAAGTTTCTATTCCGAAGAGTAGGCGCGGATTGGGTATGTTTAAGGATGAGATCTAAGCAAATAAGTTATTAATAATAAAAAAATAAGCTAAAATGAAATAAGCTAAAGAAAAGCTAAAAAGATTAAGACTTCTTAAACTAGAGGTACTAGATCTAAATCCACTCAAAACTAAGGTGTCTAATCCGAAGATTAGGCGCGAATTGGGTATGTTTAAGGATTAGATCTAAACAAATAAGCTATTAAATAGCTTATTATTAAAGAAAAACTAAGAAAGGTTAACTCTTTTTTATTTTTTTATTAAATAAGTAGATCTAAGAAAAATAAAAGGTCTCGAAAGAAAAAGTAAATAAGAAAAGTGCTTATTTGAATAAGCTATGAGATAGCTTATCCAAAATAAGCTAGATCTAAATAAACAAAAAATAAGCTATGTAGATGAACTTATTTGGCTTATTAGATAAGAAAAAGAAAAAGAAAGTAACTAAAAGAGACAGAATTAGAAGAAATAAACTAAGTGGGAAATAAGAACTTCATTAAGCATAAAAAGTTGACTACAAGAAACTAACCACTACAAATAGGCTTAAAAATAAGCACTACAATAAGCTTTTAAAAACTACATAAAAAAATACAAGAGTTTGGCTAGAAAAAAAGGATTAAAATGATGATATTGAGGGGTATTTATAGTTGGAGAAGTTTCTATTTGGCTCCATCAACATTTATAATTTTTACCACTATACTATTACAATATGAGAAAAATAATCCTTGAAGTTTGAAAGTTTGCCGAAATGATCTCTCTCTAGTCTCTAGTAGCTTCCATCATGATCTGGCACTATATAAAAAAAATATGACAAGAGTGGGATTCAAACCCTAGACCTTACACACAAGAAACATGCGCCGAACCATTAGACCAAAAGCCCTTTTGTGTTAGATTATGGTTTCCATTTCTTTTATCCTTTTATTTTGTTGGGCCTAGATTGTTAACTTGTATATCTAATTTGGGCTTCGTTTGGTCTTTCAATTTTTCGACTTTTTCCTCGATGCTCCAAATAAAAATACCGATGAACTCGTAATTTCGTGCTCTTTCCAATGGTGTGCTCGAGGAATTTTTACGACTTCGTTTGAACCTCGAAAAATGCGAAAACGTCGTCGAAAATCATCCGAAAATCATCGTTTTTGCTTTGTTTTCAAAACCTTGTACCTGCAAGACATAATAACAAACATATTTGCATTATAATTTAACGTATTTAACGGTTATTAGTCCGATTTGGCGTGTTTTTTAGATATAAAATGATGTGTGTTTAAGCACACATCAGTAACTCATAGTAAAGTGTAGAAGTTACTTGTTTACACTCCTTCTCCCCTTTTTATCGAAGCAAAAATGTATCACCAATGTAGAGATAGAAAGAAAATCGGCGAAAATAAGAGAGGCTTGAGAAGAAGACTTGAGCAAATATGAGAGATTTCTTTGCTTGCAATAGAAGAAGACTTGAGAAGAAAACTTGAGAGGAAGACTTGAGAAGAATGCTTGAGAGGGAAACTAGATACCAACTTGAGAAGGAGACTTGAGCATATAGGTTGAAGGTGATTTTGTTAGAAAATACATAGTTGATTGTGGATGATCCCCGGGTATATTTGACGATCCAAAACCCATCATTCAAAGAAGTGGCTTGCATCATCCTAATGAAGCCTTGATTCTATCTAAACACCTTCGAGCTCCCCCTAGCTCACTGCATCCCCGTGATCCTTTTATATTGACTTAAACGAATCCAAGAATCAAAATATGTTGCAAAAGCTTAACCTACATCAAAAGTTAGTTACAAGCAACAATGCATATGAAAAGATATGAGTAGCATTAGAGAGATGGAATAGCAGTAGATGTGCAAATGATTCAATGATTTTCTAACGAGTTTGAAATTTGCAACTACTCCCCTTTGATGTATGCTCCCCCTTGTTTGGGACACCAAAGAATCGAGTTATGGATGAGTACTACAAAAAAAAGTTAGTAGACAGGCGCATAGATATGTAGCAAGACACGAACAAGACATGCACAACTTAGATATATGTTCTACAGTATGACACAAAAGGAGATTGAAACAAGACATATTCATTCAAGGACAACCTAAAATTAAGACGCATGCTTAAGGACTATGACTCAATCGACATCCTTTGTTATAATTGTTAAGCTAATTATACCAGTTTTAGTAATTCGTTTATTTATTGATGCATCATTATCTAATTCCTCACAAGAAAGTGAGGAATGTCTAATATCGAGACAAGAGAAGATGAAATGACTCGATAGAATATCAAAAGTGTGGAAGGATGAACGGAAATGAAGATAGAAGGTTTTGTGCCAAAATTGGCAAGGATGACAATGAGAAGAAATGAAGAAGATGGGAGACTTGAAAGTCTTAAGCATGTGTTGTAGAGGATAATAGGAAATGTGTATGAGGATATGTGTGAGGAAATCAAGAAAGGATCGTTTGCACTGACAATGACATGTTCAAAGAAGTTGCATGTGATACTAGTTTTGTTGGGTGTGTTATCAAGAAGAAGTGGAAATTTATTTGATTTGGGCGCGAAAAATAGCTGTCGGAGGATTTCAAAATTCAAATTTATTTTTTCTATTAAAATATTTCTTATATTTATAAAAATAATTTGTATATAATTTATTTTTGTAAAAATGTTTTGTCACATTTATAAAAATATGAGGTTTAAGGACAAAAATAATTCTTCGATCACTTAAGAAGTTTGAAGTAGTGTTTGTACATAAAGTGATTCAGACTTAAGCCGTCGAGAGCTATTGATGCGGCATGCAATGGTGATTTGTGTAAACGAGTAACTTGTGCACTTTAAGTTATAAATTACAAGTTACATGTTTGTCATAATTAAAATATAAAGACATTATATAGATTAAACGTTGTAAAGTTTGCACTAACAGTAACCACATTTAAGTATTTAATCATGCCTCATAGAAGTGTTAATTTTTATGTCTTCTTACTTACTTACTTAGGCATTTCATCAAACAACTCACATTAGAAAGTCCAGCCATATACCACACATTGTTCATACTTACTGGATCTGGGCCTAGTGGGGGCTTGAATTTTTATAAGCCCATTATCATCCCAAAAACATACCCAAACTTATCCTACACTAAATTAACCTTGTCGGAAAAGTGGAAGCAATATATGTTTCATTTCATCACTACAATAAAATTTACTCCTTTGTTTAGCAGCTTAACAAACAAACACCATAACAACACGTCATGTGGTCACCCTTTCCTGGTCGGTACTGCCGCCGTGCAATTGCACGACACTGAAACAGATGGGATTCCAAACCAATGGAAAAAAGAAAATGTTATGGATGGACAAAGACAGATGAGGTGCACGTGTACAAGGTGGAAGCAAAGGAAACTGTCGTAGATTCTAAAGCATGTACATTGTCGTAGCTTCGGTTGCATGAACTTAATGCTAGCGTAATAGTCTCCTTTATATGACATTATATCCTTTGTAATGTTCATGTACTTTGTGTATTGTCTGACTTTATGCTAAATACTTATGGTCTACTTTACCGATACTTTTCATTACGCTGTGAGTAAATCAGTGGTCACTAATACTGACTTGACTTGTATGCGAACAATTTATGCACACTCGAAAACCTTGTGGTCCACACTACTAATTTACTTTAAGGTAAACTTTATTTCCATGACATTATAAGCGACACTATAGTCACAAAACTTTCTATTCAACTCACACTTCCTTTACTGCTTTTTTATAAACATGTGAACTCACCAGCTTTTAACTCGCTTTTTAAGCATGTTTTCTCACGTGTTTAACTTGTGAAGTGTGATTGAATCAAGGCAGGGCGTGACATGGTCATAGGTTATTCATAAGCGTTTTTACACAACTATGACTATTTATTATTGGGGCTACTTAATTTATGAGCATGTATTTTTCGCACTAAACTATTTTATAAACCTTGTTTCATTGCGTTAAAGAAAATTTGTTTTTTTCTAAAACGGATCAGGGAGTCTATTTTCTATACTTTGTGTTGTGATTCCAATTAAGTAGCACCCCGATACTTTTACTATTTTCGTTGCGTTGTTCATTTTTGGGGTGTTACAATTTATTTCAAATTTACACTTGTGCGACCGCATGATTGCGCGACTCTAATGCAATATTAACAAGTGTCCATTTAAGGTAGGTAAATGTTTTATGTGCGACTATGACAATTTTTATTTTGTCTTTTTCGAAAAAGACAAAAACTTCGTAATCAAAGGTCATTTCAGCCGCACAAACACTACCAGGTCACACAAAAAACATCTCTAAGTCGCACAAAAAACATCATCGTACCACATGAACACTTGTCCACATTTTTATGAACTCGCACGGTCATACAAAATAAATATGAAATTTCAGGTCGTACGTTTTTATTTTTAGAAATCCAACTTTTTTGCTTTATGTTAGTAATTAGGTCTTAAAAAAAATCAAACTTTTTTTTTTTTATTTATAAAAATTAACACTTTGAAACATAATTTCAGCTCACAACAATTACCTCAATGATTTCAACACGGGATGTGTTATAGGTACTCTGGCCCGCTTCTAACAACCAATACTCCGTGACTCACTCCTGTTTACAGTAAAATACAGTTTTTTTTTTATCAGTTTCTGTTTCGTATTTTTTTGTCAATTTTAAGCTTTGAACTTATTAAACTTTATACTCCCTCCGTCCCATATTAAATATCCATGTTTGACTTTTCAAGTCTTTCTTTTACAACTTTGACCTTGAATGTTTTCGCTTGTGTTATATAGTATTAGATAAAAATAATACGTAGTGAAAATACATTTAAAACTCAATATATTCATATATTTTGCATCAAATATTATATAATATAATCAAAAATATTTATGTTCAAAGTTAAGAAAAAAAAACTTAGAAAATTCAAACTGGACATTTAATATGGGACGGAGGGAGCATTTTTTGTCCGTAGTTTCAATTTTTGGGTTCATATAACCTTCCACTTTTAAGGCTGCCCCCAGTAATATCGATCGAGCATGGGTCGATCGATTCATGATTCGGTTGTCCTTGCTGTGGCCATTCGATCAGAGGAGGGAAGTGATCGTGTACACGACCGATAGTTACTCTCCTTTCTCTTTCTTTTTTTAAATTCATGTGTGTGTGTTTCTAAAGGTTGAAGATGATTATTTTTTTTATTTATTATTTATTATTTTATTATTATTATAATTTTAATTGGTAAGTGTTGGTAACATGTGATTGCAACTTACTGGTTTTTTTTTTTTTAATGGTAAAATATTTAATAAAAGAAATCGCTTAAAAATTGGTAACATGTGATTGCAACTTACGAGTTTTTTTTTTTTTTTTTTTAATGGTAAAATATTTAATAAAAGAAATCGCCTACAAATCGCTAAAGAAAGAAAACTAAGGTGAAAGAGGGCAGGCTAAGACATGCCACTTTGATTGCAACTTTGCATCATCCAACATAATTAGCCGCAAACAAGCCTTGTAGGTTTAAACAAACAAAGCCAAGCGGCTCAAATCCATACACGACCACTACAACCTTCAACAAAAATGAAGAAATTAAAAAAACCATGAAATAAAAAGATTTGGATTCATCACCCTCATTTTCAATCTTTGGCTCCATCCATGAGCTTCAGAAGAACACCATATTCATTCACAAAAACCAAACATGTTTATTCTTATTCATCTTCAGGTAACACCAATCTTTCATCTTTACTTCATCAATCAATCCTTAAACAAACACAAAAACATAATAACCAAATCTTCAACCCATTAACCCCTAAAAAACCCCATTTTGGCCCAAATCTGAATGACAGTTCAAATTTCATAAAAGATATATTTTTACAACACCCTTTTGGCCCAATTACAAGATTCAATCAAGAACTCAAATCTTTATCCATCTTTAAAAGGTTTAAATTTGCAATCTTGGTTTTCAAGAAACTGCCCATTTCTCCTAATTTGATTACTTTTAATATTGTTATTGATTGTTATTGTGAGTTGAATGAGATTGGTTATGCTTTTGGGGTTTTTGGGTTGGTTTTGAAGAAGGGTTTTGTTCCTGATATCGTTAGTTATACGTGTTTGATTAAAGGGTTAGTTAAGAAAAACAGGGTTTTAGAAGGTGTTAGTGTTTTTAGGAAAATGTTAGTTTTGGGCGTTAGGCCGAATGATGTAGCGTACGGGACTTTGATTCATGGGTTGTGTAAAGCGGGTGATGTAGAAAGTGCCGTTAAGTTTCATGAAGATGTGATGAGTGGGGAGATTGGTTTAGGGTTTGTTTGTAAACCGAATGCTGTTTGTTATGGTATATTAATTGGTGGTCTTTGTAAAAACGGATATGTAAGTAAAGCGAAAGAGCTTTTTGTTGAGATGAAGAATAGGAGAATATCGCCAGATGTTGTTGCGTATACTTCTTTGATACAAAGTTTGGTTTTTTCAGATTTGGACGAGGCGAAAAGTTCGTTTCTTGAAATGATTGGTGAAGGGACTAGTTGTAATGTGAGCTCGTTTAATCTTTTAGTAAACGTGCTTTGTAAAGAAGGGAGAGTGAATGAGGCGAATAAGTTGTTTGAGTTAATGGTACAAAGAGGCGAAATACTTGATTTAGAGTCGTATAATACGTTAATGAATGGGTATTGTTTAGATGGCAATATTGACAAGGCTAAGGAGCTGTATGTTTCAATGTTGGATAAAGGTATTGAACCCGATGTTAGGACGTACAATGTGCTTATTGAAGGATATATGAAGATTAAAAGAGTTGACCACGCTTTAAGGATCTTTAAACAGTTTACTAGTTTGAAAATTAAGCCTACGATTACTACCTATAACGTTTTATTAACAGGTGTTCTTCAAAAAGGCGACGTTTTGAGTGCACTGAGATTATTTGATGAAATTTCGCTTCATGATCTTACCCCTAGTGATTGTACTTATAACATCTTAATTAACGGGCTTTGTAGACATGACCATGTTTTGCAAGCTCTAAACTTGATTCAAACACTAGAAAGGAACAGGGTTGAATTAGGGATTAAAGCGTATAACTCTTTGATTGACGGGTTGTGTAAAGCAGGTCGAATGGAAACCGCTTGTGATGTATACACAAATTTGTATTCTAAGGGTTTGGTACCGACTGTAGTAACATATACAATAATGATTTATGGTTTCTGCCAAAAGGGTCAGCTAAAAAAGGCAGATGATATGTTTTACGAAATGTTGGAGAATGACTGTGCTCCAAATGTAATCACTTTTAAGGCCTTTATCATGCGAAGAGATTTAAACATGATTCCGAAAGTTATTGAGCTAGTTAATAAAATGGTGGAGAATAAGGTCAACCCTGATGCTTCCATGGTCTCGTTGGTGGTTGATTTATTATCTAAAGATGAGAAATATAAATATTATTTGGATATGGTTTTAAGATTTCGTGAAGTAGGCTAACCTGTGGCAATTTTATGAAAGAAGATGACCAGTTTTAACTACTAAAGGAACGAGCAAACAATATGACGGAAAACTGTCATGCCTGGTTTCTTACGGAGTGTGATATGTGGTGCACATCAGACAGGTATTAGGCCCCCACCCCGTCTTTTAGTTTACTATGTTGTCTTACTTTAATTAGAGGTAGCATAATGGGTGGGTTGGGTAACGCCTCAGAATGGGTAAGTTTTACACATTGAAAGGGGTCATGGTTGGGTTAACATGATAACATCAACCTCGTAACACTATTTGTTACATGTTTTAATGAATAGTTAGCGTCATATATGATATACAAAAATAGTTGTAATTTACTATGCTGAATAGAACACCTGAGGAGGTTGTATGCACTTAAAATACACTTTAGTTGACTCTCAGCCTGTTTGACCCGTATCCTTTTAGCCTTTGCTTACCGTGATTCGGCCCGTTCATAAGTAAAAAAAGGTCAATATTTTCACCTCTAGCGCTAATAGATGAGTTAATTTTTTTTTATTTTTTTTTTATTATATATATATTTTTTCCATTGATTTGTTAGTGGAAAACTTATTGTGGAAATTTTTTTGTTTGTTGTTTATCAACACAGGAAATGGAGCAGGAGCAAGCTGTTTGGAGACTCGGTTACACTGGATATATATGAGGCATGTAAGGTGAGTAGTTTCCCGCTTTTTTCAATATATGAATTTCACCCCGTTGATTCCTTTGATTGTTATGCTACACAATGTTTTAAAATGTTTTAATGCTGAACTTTTTGGCGCGCACTGTCAGGCATTGCTAGAAACAATGGTGTGCTAGAGTTGGGCTAAAAAAGGATTTATTTAAATTAAATGGCTATATAAGATTTATATTCCACTTATTGTTGGGCACTTGAGCTACTTGGGTTAAATCGCTGAACTGTATGTAATGGCTATATATGATGTGTGATATAGGACTACTATGGAAATTGAGTCCTTTAAGCCCATGTGTCATACTGTGAGCTCTTTGAATCCATAAAGATGATCTAGTATTTGATTATGGTTTAGGTCATTAGATAGCAACGTACTTTCCCAAATGTACTTCCATAGTACGTGAACTGAAAAGTGTTTCACATTATGTTACAAACTTTCAAATTTTGTTCCAATATGCATACACAATACTTTTTTACCCGGAAAATTGTTGTAAAATCCTAAATTTTGTGATTTTTATTACTCGAAACATTGCATAAACATAAAATATGTACATACCTTGCTATTACGTGTATCGATTGATTACATGTTTTGACCGTCAATTTTATAAATTAGAATACGTCATAATTTAGCGCTAAGGCTTGAAACGGGTGTTTTTTTTATCTGGTAAATAAGAGTTAAGTGAAATGAGTATGTATTACAGTGAAGTGTGTAGTGTATATCTACTTAAAAACCCCACCTACCAAAACCACGTCAAAATTTAACTTATTTGTTGGATTTTACAAAAATGTTTCGGGTGAAAAAGTATCATGTGTGCATACTGGAACAATATTTGAAAGTTTGTAACATAATGTAAAACACTTTTTAGTTCACGTACTAAGACAATTCATTTGGGAAAGTACGTTGCTTTTTAATGAACTAAACCCATTTGATTATCAGAACTTCAAATAGTTAAAGCACATCCAAAGTCCAAACACTATTTTCTGTGGCCCTTTGGGTTACATGCTGTTTTCTGATTAGCTATCACATAATGACTTACAAACCGCACATCCAAACACCCCCTTAGTGTCATAAGTTCGTCGAAATCCATCTGAATGCTAGCAGTCATTTAGTTGCCCGTAAAAGTCAGACTGTATCTGTCTGTTGGAACTTGGGACGGCTATATACAGTTTAGTTCTTAGAGAGCCATAGTTTTTTTTTGGGTACCTTCTTTGTGTCTCATATTACTTCTTAAAAATCATAATTTAAAATTGCAAACCTTCATGCTAATATTTGCAGGGCATATTCGTGCAGTTGCAGCTAATATTTCTATGACGCTTTAATCCGAATTTGTGTTCTCCCACTCTGATACGGGAGAGATTTTTTGAAGTATCCTCCATATAGCGATTGCCGCATATGAATGCATTTGACGAGCTTGCCTTCGAAGGAGGCACTATGGTTAAATGTTAGAGGTTAAATAGATCCACTTTTCGACTTAGGTTACAAACTCCTATTTTCGCCCATGGTGGTGTTATAGTTAATCATTTATCATTCATTCAGAATTATTATTTAATTCTTTTAATTAATTGCGTGGAAAGCCATGCTCAGTGGGTAAAAATTTTACTGCCCATCAAATTTTTTTTGTCACACATTCTTCACTTATAGGAAAAAATTCGTTGTATACTTTGTTTTCTTTTCTTTATTCATGTAAGTTGTAAATGTACCATGTTGGAGATATATGCGATTAATAAGAAAATGTTGTGCGTGAGCCGACATGGTTTTACATAGTAATGTTTGGGTACTTGAAACTAAAACCGTTTCTGTATTATATTCTTCATTTTTAGTTAGAAGTCGACATAATTGGTCAAGTTGTATACTAAAACATCTTTATATACCTCACAAGTATGTATATCGTTTCGTTTATATCAAACCTAAAGATGAACATGTCAAAATGACGAGTATGTCCTATGTCAAATCCACAAAATTTATTTTACAGAATTAAAAAGTCAACATTGGTACTTTTGTCTGTCAAGTCCTCATCCAACATGTTTTAACACAACTCTGTGTAAGGGTTCGTTTGGTAGGATGGAATGAAATGTCAACGGAATGGAATAAACGATGTAATGGAATGAAAAGTGTAATGTAATGATTTATTGTAGTTATTAATCATGTTTGGTTTGCATGATAAGACGTAATGAAATCGATAATAAAAAGACTAAAATACCCATTAATGATAGAAAGTTTATTTAATGTGGTTAATTAATGATGGAGTTTTATGTAATTTTGATTCAATTACAAGATGTAATGAAAAAAAAGTAGGGGACCCCTAAGGAATGGTTTTGGTGTAATGATTAATTACTTGTAATGAATCATTACATTCTATTAATGTAAACAAACAACATTTATTCATTACATCGTAATAATCTTTTCCATTACGGCTTTGATTACGACATACCAAACACTACGTAAGTGAAACCGAGTTTATACTTAGGGGGGAGGGAGTGGAACCTTACTACCCAACACTACCCAAATTGCCACGTCACCTCTATTCAATAAAAACCTTCAAACTCAAAACTACCTAATTCTACCCTAACACTACTCAAATTGGTGGGAGTGGTACCCAATCCTACCCATTTTTTTTTTCTTTTTTTTTTTTTTTTTTTTTTTCATATATTTTTAATACATAAAATCACATACAATATTAAAATAAAAACATAACATTTCATTAAAAATAAAAAATACATTCAACAATGACTTAATAAAAAATTACATAATACTTAAAAAAAGAAACATTACATAATACTTAAAAAAAATTAGATTAAAAAAAAAACTCACTAATCATCGAGATGCGGCAAGTATTGACGTGCTACGTGCTCCGTGAGATCATATCGAAGACGGTAATGGAGAACTTCGTCTAGTAACTCCGCTACCACACTGTCGTCGAACACTGGCTGGACCGGCTCATCCATTATATGAACCGGTGAGATTGCCCTCCCGTCGCCTTTTATAACCATATTGTGCAAAATAATACACGCATGAACCTGATTGGCAATCTTCGCTTTGGTCATAGCTCGGAGAGGTCGATCGAGAATTTTCCATTTTCCTTTGAGAGCACCAAAAGCTCGCTCGACATCCTTTCTCGCCCCCTCTTGTAACTTCTTAAATTTCTTTTCCTTTGGGTCGGTTGGATACGGGTATGCTTTAACAAATGTGGACCACTTAGGATAGATTCCATCTGTCAAATAGTAGCCGCGTTTGTAAAAGCGTCCATTCACGTAGGATGAACTGTTCATCGCCGTTCCATCGGGGGGATTGCCGGTTGCGAGTTGCCTAACGGCCGATGTGATTTTTTGTTTCGCCGTGAAACTTTTTTTCAATCGCGCGTCATAACCTTCTTGAAAATACGGGTATCTCGCTTCAATGTCGCCCACTATTTTCAAAAACATGCTTTTCTCCATTCGAATTTTTTTTTGAAAGTAAACTTCGTTGTACTTTGGTGCTTCAACGAACCAATCATTCTCTAGAGTTTGAAGACCTATTTCCCGATGACGATCTATGCTACTACGGCTTTGAAAGCTAGAGCTTGCCGTGTCTTCAAGAAACTGAGCCGCGTGAAGCATAACTTGCATCGAGCTACCCGTGGATAGATCGTCGGACGAAGACGGAATAACGTATTCGAATTCGGAAGAATCGGAAGACATTTTGATGATAAAAAGGTTGGGATTTTATGAGAAATTGAAAGATGGGTTTCCCTCATGCCGCTCGGTTTCCCAACCCGTTTCTCTATCCGATTTGCCCTAACCAAATGGGTCGGGGCGGTGTTACCGATCTACCCGATCGGCACCGACCCCCAACCCGCTTCCACTCCCTCCCCTCTTAGGGGCCGTTTCTTTTTTTTTTTCAGGGATTAAGAGGCTTAAAAAGTTAGTGGCTCTTGTAATACACACTTTATAACATAAATAAGTGGAAAAAAAAATAATAATATATTGTTTGGGCCCGTTAGCACTAAATTATTCTAAAAAAAGAAAAGAAAAGCCCTTTTAGTAACTTATGAAAGACTTTCGATTTTCAGTATGAACATGTAAGGTATAGTAGAAGTTCATGAGAGTTTCAAATTATAATAATTGCTTTGTTAAACACACAAAAACTATGAAAGTTTTTAATACCATTTAGAAAGAAAATTGAGCTTTTATTATTCAAATAACATTACTTCTTTTCTTAAAAATATTTATGTCATTGTTTGAATACACTTTATCGCCACTATTTTTTAACTTTGACTGACGTATCTAGTTTAATTGGTTAAACCAAGAACTGTTTAAATCACCGTATGCAGGTTTTGAGCAAGAAACTAATTGAATTTCTAACTAGTTACACTAGGAACCATAAGATCGATCAAATCGATTAAAAACTTATTTTTGATCTAAATTTTGAAGGGTCAGATTTTGCTTGAAAGTGTGCTGAATGCGTGGGTGGTTCTTGGTTTATCTTGTTGGAGTACCCAACGGTAAAGCAGGGTCATTTAATGGACTTCAGAGGCTCTATGCGGTAACGATAAGTACGGCCTCATGTTTGACGAATTCTAATGTAAAAAAGAAAGAATGGTCGACTTTTCATTCTTAAACATGCAATCGTCACTTGATGTTTTCTTAATCTTGTATTTTGTCTGTGATCACATAACATTTTTCCATAATAAGCTTAACCAAAGACTTAGGGTCCGTTTTGTATGCGGTAATTAGGGGGTATAGATTGATAGAAACATTAAATAATGTATTTGGTATCGTTTTATATTTCTGACATACTATCATCAATCATAGAATTGATACCTTATTCCCCTAGCTACTTTAAGTGATATCAACCACTTAGAATTTACTTTGACTAACACATTTTCCTCCCACAATCTATTAACGTATCATATGGATATACTCTAGTTGTCACTTAGTAGAAAATTACAAAGTTATAGTTGTACACATTTATTAGTGATTGGCCTTGATTAGTGGGAATTACCCAATATAGTTTTCATATCTCCTATATGTAGTCATCGATTCATTTGTAAAGCAAATCAAATAACAATCATTCAATATTTACTATCACTGTGTATATTCTTCATGGTATCAGAGTTTGATAATAACAGACTCCATACACTTTTTGCTAATAATGGTATTCAACCTAGATTTTCTTGCCCAAAAACCTCTCAACAAAATGGCAAGGCGGAAAGAATGATCCGCACAATAAATAATGTCATACGTACCCTTCTTTTTCAAGCACACCTACCACCTACCTTTTGGGTCGAGGCCCTCCACATGGCCGCATATCTCCTCAACCTTCTACCCTCAACCGCCATAAACAATGAAATCCCCTACACAAACTTTTTCAAAAAGAACCCGACTACTCCCGTTTACGCATATTTGGGTGCCTTTGTTATCCTCACCTTCACTCACCTCACAAACTTGCGCCACGAGCAACCCCATGCATTTTCTTGGGCTTTCCCGCATATCATCGCGGTTATCGTTGCCTAGACCTTGAAACAAACAAAATTATTCTCTCTAGACATGTCACCTTCGATGAAACACAATTTCCCTACCGCTCCATGACACCCACATCTCCACCATCATACACGTTCCTAGAAAACACACCTTCCCCTCTCCTCCACAAAATTCTTACTAATCCCGTCACCCCTCCTCTACATCATACATCTAACGAATCCCACAACCACATTCAACCCAATTCACCATACCCTAACCACTCCGATACCAACTTT
The DNA here is from genome assembly GCA_910596185.1 of Chrysanthemum makinoi. Classification (NCBI taxonomy): domain Eukaryota; kingdom Viridiplantae; phylum Streptophyta; class Magnoliopsida; order Asterales; family Asteraceae; genus Chrysanthemum; species Chrysanthemum makinoi. Next base: position 309,439,040 of record OU343225.1, on the reverse strand, counting down.
CACCAGGTTCAAAACCAAGAACAAAGCCCTCCACAATCGGTAACAGCCCGAAGCCCACCATCGCAGGCCCAACAACAACCCAACACTTCCCAAACCCAACCCAATAATGAACCAACAACCTCGGCCCAATCCCAACAGCCCGCACCCGAACTCACCGCATGGTCACTAGGTCTCAATCAGGCATTGTCTTTACACACGCATGGTCACATGGTCACTATAGAGCGTTTATCTTTACACACGTCTTCCATTTCTCCTATACCTAAATCCCCGTTCGTTGCTTTAAAAGACCCTCAATGGCGTAATGTTATGTATGATGAGTATAATTCGTTAGTTAAAAATGGTACTTATGTTCTTGTACCAAAGCCCTCTGGTGTTAATATGATTCGTTCTATGTGGTTATTCAAGCATAAATTTCATGCTGACGGGACGTTGAGTCGTTATAAGGCTCGTTTGGTTGCTAATGGCAGTAGTCAGCAACTTGGTATTGACTGTGATGAGACTTTTAGTCCGGTTGTCAAACCGGCTACCATCCGTACTGTTCTCAGCCTTGCAGTGTCCCGCAAGTGGCCTATTCATCAGCTTGACGTTAAGAATGCATTTCTTAACGGTGATTTATCTGAGACTGTCTATATGCATCAGCCGCCAGGATTTGTGGATTCTCGGTACCCTAATCATGTTTGTCTTCTGAAGAGATCTTTATATGGACTAAAACAAGCACCTCGTGCTTTGTTTCAGAGATTTGCAGGTTATGCCACACGAGTCGGGTTTTACCATACTCGATGTGATTCTTCATTATTTATTCTTCGACAGGGTTCTCAGGTTGCTTATTTACTTATCTATGTGGATGATATTATCCTTACAGCATCTTCTACGGCTCTTCTTCAGCAGATCATTGCATCTTTACACAGTGAGTTTGACATGACTGATCTCGGGGCACTTAATTATTTTCTTGGTATCTCTGCTACTCGCCATTCTACTGGATTATTTCTCTCTTAGCAGAAGTATGCTCTTCAGCTTCTTGAGCGTGCTCACATGGCCAATTGTAACCCTTCTAGAACACCGGTTGATACAGACTCCAAATTAGGTCCCGAAGGTGTTCCAGTTCAGGATCCTTCCTTATATCGCAGTCTTGTAGGTGGTCTTCAGTATCTCACATTTACACGACCAGATCTATCTTATGCAGTGCAGCAGATTTGTCTTTACATGCATGATCCCCGCGAGCCACATTTAGCTGCCCTTAAACGTATCTTACGATATGTTCGTGGGACTTGGATTTTGGTTTACACCTATATGCATCATCTACCACCTTTCTTGTTGGATATACAGATGCAGATTGGGCGGGTTGCCCATCCACACGTCGGTCTACTTCAGGTTACTGCGTCTTTTTAGGAGATAATCTCCTGTCTTGGTCTTCTAAGCGCCAGCAGACTATCTCCCGTTCTAGTGCTGAGGCTGAATACCGGGGCGTTGCAAATGTCATGGCTGAGACTGCATGGCTTCGTAACCTTCTTCAAGAGCTACACTCTCCATTGTCCATTGCAACCATTGTCTACTGTGACAATGTTAGTGCCATATACCTGTCTGCCAATCCAGTTCAACATCAACGGACCAAACATATTGAGATCGACATACATTTTGTCCGTGACATGGTTACTGCTGGTCAGGTACGAGTTCTCCATGTGCCCTCCCGCTATCAGTATGCAGATATCTTCACCAAAGGACTACCTTCAGCACTATTTGAAGAGTTCAGATCCAGATTGAGCGTCCGACTTCCTCCTGCTCCAACTGCGGGGGAGTATTAACGTATCATATGGATATACTCTAGTTGTCACTTAGTAGATAATTACAAAGTTATAGTTGTACACATTTATTAGTGATTGGCCTTGATTAGTGGGGATTACCCAATATAGTTTTCATATCTCCTATATGTAGTCATCGATTCATTTGTAATGGACAAGCAAATCAAATAACAATCATTCAATATTTACTATCACTGTGTATATTCTTCACAATCTTCATCCACAAATAAATGTAATCCTTTCTTTTATTTATTATTTATTTCTCTTATTATTTTAAAAATAATAATTTTATATTTAATTAATTAATATTTTTTTTATCGTCACCATTTTTCTCTCTCTTCCCTTTCTTTCATTCTAGACCAAATCCAAATCCTATTCTAAACCCGTGATCATACCAAACGCACCCTTAATTTCATGCATATATAACTTAATATATAAAAAGGAAGTCCCATAGAATTGGTGACCCTGTGCAGCCGCCTCACTTGCACATGGTTCACCAAAGACTTCGGCAAAGGTGAGTACGTGCATGAGTAGATGACTCGACATGACACCACACTGATAAAGAGTTGAGGATGCTTTACGGATGAGTCCAAAGCAGAACGAAACGAGTAAACCTCTATTATACGCGGATGGATGAGTACTTTCGCTACTTTGACAAATATGTTTGGATAAGCAAAGTGAAAAACTATAGGGTCCTGAAAGTCAATTAGAAAAAGATACTGTAAATCCTCTTTTTATATCATCACATCCGTAGAAGCATCTAATAAAACAATTCACACACACACATACATCAACTGTGTGTTTTGTTCGCATAAACCCTAAAACCAAAAAAAAAAAAAAGTAAGCTCCAATCAATTAATCCTATTCAAATCAAATTCATCATCATTACAACACTATTATGCATGTTCTTATTAATTATCGCAGTTTTTTAATTAATTAATTCTGTGCCCTAATTTTAATTATACTGTTCAAAAGCGTTATTTTGTATGTAATTTGGCGCCAAATATGTAAATATGTTGGTTTTTATTGATTTTGGTGAATTAGCGGTTTGGTTGTTGAATTGTTGGTGTGATTTTGTTGGATTATAGGTTTGAATTAATGAGTTTACGATGAATTGTTAATATGCGGTTTTGCCGTTTTGTATAACAAGGAATTATCACAGAGCGTTAGGTTTTTAGTTATTATAGTTTATGTGCCGTTGATTTTGGTGAATTAGTGGTTTGGTTATTGAATTATAGGTGTAATTGTTGGATTATAGGATTGAAAAAGTGAGTTTGATAATCTACGGCATGCTCGTGGATGGTTAGCTTTTTAGGTTTTTTATTTTGTTTGTTTGTGTACGTTGATTTTGGAGGTTTAGTTGTTAAATTTGGAATAGTATTGCTGTTTTTTTTTTATCTCACTTTTTAGAACCTATTAATTAATTGGATTTGTAGATAGATTTGATTTTGTTATTGCCAACACAAATATGAACGATGTCGATTCTTAATTTATCGTTTTTCTAGTCCAAATTGTACTACTTTTTTCCGCCCATTTGATGAACAGTGCGTTTGTTTAACCTTATTTATCCGGCTTATTGAACTTTTGAAAAGTTGGTAAGCCCATTTTTATGAGCTTATAAACTTGTGATTATGGCTCATTTGAGTTCATAAGCCCATTTTTGATAAGCACATATGCCCTTATAATCGCGCTTTTTAACTTTTTAAAAGTTCAATAAGTCCATAAGCCATATAAATAAGCTTAAACAAACAGCCCTGGAAATTTTGCCGAATAGTAGAATATGTAATGTGTTTAAACTGTCAGTGTTTAATTTTCCATGAGTATTCTGAGCTGCTCTTTAGTATGGATATAAAGGTCTAATTTATTTATGTTTTTTTAGGATTTTTTAGAAGATGGCTGAGGAAAACTTTGATGAACAAGAGACAGAAGTGATGCCTGAGAACTCTGTTCCCGTAGAGGTCCAGGTTTCCGAGAATGAACAAGATGAGGCGGAGGCAGAGGCGCAGGCGGAGGTGGAGGAAACCGAGGCCACGGAGGAGAAGGAAGAAGGAAATACTTCCGTGGAAGTCCCTGTAATAGACAAATGGCCCGGATGGCCAGGAGAGAACGTTTTTAGGATATTGGTCCCTGTGCAGAAGGTTGGTGGCATAATTGGTCGTAAGGGAGAGTACATAAAGAAAACTTGTGAGGAAACAAAGGCTCGCATTAAGATTCTCGATGGTCCTCCGGGTACCAATGAAAGATGTGTAAGTTTTCTATAAACTTTATTTCGTTTGAAATTGATAGTAATTGATGCATGTTTGCCGGAGTTCTGTTATGAAATAATTGTGAACTTAAAATTGTTAGTTATACTGCATGTTCGCTCTCTCTCACACACATGTGCGCACACAAAACAGCGACCTCTTACTTTGAACACAATGCACAATTGTGAACTGTCTATGACCTTTTTTGTTTATTGAGTCCGTAATTATGGGTTTGTAAATTGCATTGAGAATCCTCTTACTAAATTCATGGACAGTGCCCTGTAAATTTGTTTACGAGTTTAGTCTTAAATAAACTCTAAAGTTTGTAATTATGTATACGAAACATAAAACATCAGCATCTTACAGATACTCAAACCAAATTATACTTGGAATCACAAAAAAGACCTTATCATGTACCAATGACCGAAGGACTTTCTGCTCATGTGGCTACAATAAAGTTTTGGTTCGATAAAATTACCAACAGAATACCACAAATACCAAGATATTCAGAATTAACCAGTAAGATACATTTATAGCTTTTGGGCTATAGGCTGCTTGCTTTTTTTATTCAAGCAAGTAATATAGTTTGAATAAAAAAAATACGCTGTTGGCCTTTGACAAAGGTTGGTTGGATCTCTTGGTCAATATATTTATACCACAATTGTAAATGGTTAGGCTGGTCAGTGTGGTCTGGGCGTGGGCTTAGAGGTGCGAGTCATGTAGCTATATAGAATGTGAGCAGTTGGATTCGTATGAAGTCTCATGTAGCGATATTGACATTCTGCTGCCGATAGGATTAAAAGGAGCGTCTTCTGAAGTCTAGCCATGTACGCTAAAACCTTAAGACTGTTGCTCTTATATTGTTGAATGTTGATAAAAAGAAATGAGCCATTGACTAAAAACTTCCAGTGTTTTTGAAGGGTATGTAACTTATAAGATCTCACAATCTTAATTGGTAAATGGACTGCATAGAATTGGTGTCTTGTATTGATTTATAAGGTATATTGAAATCAAGTTACAGACTTACAGTATTAAGATAAGGTTCGAAAACGGTGCAAAGGAAGCATATGAAACAAGCGAGATTACAAAAAGAACAACACTCAACCATAAGATCAAATATATAAACAAGTATGTTGTATCACAATAACTCAGATGAGTATGTGCAGGTTCTCTCAAATATAAGGCAACATTCCAATTGTCAAAGTGGGTTCAGTTAGAAGAGCCAAAGATCCAGATTGCAGTGTTCGGCATTGAGCATCACAAGTGCTGAAAAGTCACTGAGTAAATTTAGAAGTACTCTGGGCAGATGTCAGTACCAACAAGCTCGTACGTTATCTGGTAACTTCAGAACTGGTCGGTCGATGTCTTGCCACACGTAGTTATACAAATAAGTGAAAGAGCTTAACAAATACTATGACGCTATCTACAGAAAGTAATAAGAACATAAAGTATTAAGCACATATACAAAATCGAAGAAACAGGACAATATACAAATTTATGCTGTTAATCTGGGTAAAATATGCTGGCATCAATATTCATCAACTGTATCAAGGGGAAATAACCAAATATTTGAATTACTAGTGGTTAATGGAGGTACAGAATGGGGATAATAAAAGGATTTGACGTGCTATAGTAGTACAGTACCAAAACTAGTGGTTAATGGAGCTACAAAATGGAGATGATAAATGGAAAGAAGTCTGTGATAGTGTACCTTCTCCTCTACTGTATAAGACGGTTCTGAATTTGAACTATATCAATCAAGTATACTTGAACTTAAGAGTATACTTAAGTATACTTGAACTTAAGAGTATTAGGATAAATAATGGTCTTAGATAAATCATGCACTTTAACAGTAATGTTACGTCTTATTAGTTCTCCTTGTCAGGAATTTGTGTGAAATAACAAAAGAAGTTATGAGCTTTATAGCTATAGTGTCTTATTGAAACGTTGTCCTTTGCATGGAAAATGACCACTGGCTGCCTGTCCCTATATTTGCTTAGTTTTTTTGTGCTCACTTGATTTTTTTTCTACACTTTCGTTACTTGAATCACTATATCATATGGAAAGTTGATAATGATTTTTATTAATGACATAGGTTGGATTGTTATTAGATTCTGGCTTCATGGTTTGATGACATTTCTCAAATAAAATCTTTTAGCTAAATAAGTTGTTAAAAGTGTAGCACTGACTGGATATTTGGTTTTTTCTTTAGGTACTGATATCTGCAAAGGAAGAACCTGATCTTCCTATCCCTCCTGCAATGGATGGTTTATTGAAGGTTCATCAACGAATACTTGATGCTGATGGTCCTGGTCGCGCGCCACCTTCAATTTGCACAAGGCTGCTGTTGGCTGCTACACAGGCTGGAAACTTGATAGGGAAGCAGGGTGCTACCATAAAGATCATTCAGGATTCTTCAAATTGTATACTTCGAGTACTTGGAGAAGGTTTGTTGGAATTATTTGAGGGTTTACAGTGTCGGTTTATATTATGTAGGCTTTATTGACTGTATGGTTTATTGTATCTGATTTATTGTGCAGAGAACCTGCCTATCTTTGCTCTACCTGATGATAGTGTTGTTGAGGTTCAAGGGGAACCTTCAAGTGTACACAGGGCCATTGAGATGATTGCCACTCATCTTAGAAAGTTTTTGGTTGACCGCAGTGTTGTTGGGATATTTGAGAAGCAAGTAAGTTTGCTTTAGGTATCATTTATCATCAGTTCGGTGAAACTGAAGTTCACAAGTGACGATGGCTCGTTAGAATGATTGACTTCAGTTCTTTTTTTTTTAGTATTTACGGATTTAAGTTCTGATTGGGTGATGGGTCAAAGTTAATATCTTTTTGTATGGGTGGGAATGGTTGGAGTTGGGTTGACCCAGAACAATTGTGTGTCCAAAATCTTTATTTTTTATATAATCATTTGCCAAGTCAACTACGATTACTAAATCTATATTTATAATCAATAAATATCTTGAGTTTAAAAAATATGTATAGATTAAGGCGGTACTATGCATTTAGGTACATCTTGGGTGACCTTTAAAGCTTTTCTTTGTTAACATCTATTTTTTCACCCGTTTCAGTAAAAAAAAACCCGAATTGGCCTATTCGTAAGTAAATTGGATGAAGTTGCCAACCCTATATATAACAATTAGGTTTCACTAAGGAATATAAATATCATATTTTGAATATTGGTTTACATGGTGTGCTTATGCCCTCTCTCTTTTTTTGTGTGTGTGACAGATGCAAATGGCAAATATCCGGCCAAACCAGGATATGGGGGCTCCGCAACCTTGGGGACCTCCTCAAAATTTTCCAATGAATGCAGGTGGTGGGCATGGTTTTCGACCTAACCAATTCATGCCACCTCAGCATCAATTTGACAATTTCTATCCGCGAGTAGATATGGCTCCACCTATGGATAAACCTTCTCGTCAAGCTCCACCTTCATATAGCAGAGATCCGCCTGCTGTACCACCTCACAGTGCAGGCCTACAGCCACAACAGCCAATGGTCTCAAAGGTATTACTCTTTTTCTTTAGTATTTATACCTTTAGAAGAAATCTTGATCGATCCCAGATGATTGTTGCTACATGTTTTAAGTAACAACTTGTTGCTTAACTTTAGAATTTTGGATCATCACACTTATTTACCTAAGAAAAGATTCATTAGTTTATAGTTACTGCAACTTGAATTCGGCGCGTAAAACTGAAATAAGATAATAAATCATCTGACTATCATTATATGTAAACATCAATCCAACATATTTAAAAATCCCAATCTTTCGGTACTACAGTAAAACAATTATATCATTTGCTACTGTAAAGACAAATATGGACTTCTATTCAGGGCAAAGAGATTGGAAGTTGGCTTACAAACTAATAGGTTGCAATTATTTTGGTACTAATGCATAGGTCACACAGAACATGCAAGTTCCTATTGCATACGCAGACGCTGTTATTGGCACATCTGGAACCAATATCAGCTATATCCGGCGTGCTAGTGGTGCTACTATTGCGATACAAGAGTCAAGAGGAAATCCTGAGGAAATGACTGTTGAGATAACTGGTTCTGCCGCACAAGTTCAGACTGCTCAACAGTTGATACAGGTATTCTATTTAAAATCTGGATTCCATATCCCTTTTTGTCGCTCTTGATGTGGACTAGTGGTGGCGAAATGACTGGTTGAGTAACTAGTAAAGAGTTTTTTTGTTATGAACCAAACCCGTAACACTTTTTGAATTGTGTTTTATAAGCTCTTCTGTAACCAATTTTTGTGTAATACTTTTTGTCCAATGCTTTTGAAGTTTTTCTGTAAACAAATTTTGTTTCAAATATTGGGATAGCAGCCTTCGGGCTTTGCCTATTGTGGTAATAATCTAATGTGTAAATTAAAAGATCTACGGGGTTATGTGTGTTAAAGTATACTTTAGGCTACTTTTGAACCTAGAAAATATAACCTGAATGACCCATTCATAAGTAACGTGTTTGACCTTTTGCAAACCGAGGCTTCATGAGGACTGAGTCATTGCTACATACATTAGTAAAACATGGCGATAATAACAAGCCATAGCACCAAATAGGTCTTATGTAATGTTCTATCTCTAATGGGTCAACTGGGCTGAGTTAAAAGATCTGAATAATAATAAAAGCAGCGGGTCAATAGGGCTTTAAGTTATCCTATTTGTATTCTAACGTTCAAAATCTTCTAAAATTGTCAGTAAAATAATAAAGTATTTGTAAGTTGCCCCAACCTGTCCACCGGCCTACCCATTCTATCAGCCCCAACTAGTTGGTATGAACACCACAACACGTGGTACCACTTCGTTATAGGTTGTGTTAATGTTATTTTTCAGGGTAATAATATTCTGTTTTTGATGTTCTGATATTTTGCTTATTGATTCAGAATTTCATTGCTGATGCTGCAACGGCGGCCGCCCAGAACCAAGCTGCTCCACCGCCTTCAAGCCAAGGGTATAACCCTTATCCTGGTCAGGTTCCTAGTTACCCAGCTCAACCGGCCCCACCTGGCCATGCACCTGCCGCTGGAGACTATAGCAACTCCGTCTATGGAGGCAATTATGGGTACTAAAAGTTAGTGGTAGAATGTTGTATGCGAGATTTCTCGAAAAATATTTGTCATTGATGAACATTCTGAATAACATGGAATTGTGTACTCATCTTTCGTCTTTACCTTTTAGATTTTATGTGATATGATTTGAGCTTTGAATAAGGTTTTTGGTTGACGAGTAATCATAACCTTCATCTGAGAACGCGGTGGCTAAACTTTGCTAATGCCACAAGTCACCGAACACAAGCCAGTTTGGTTTGTCAGTGGCTAGAATGTAAAAGCTCAAACCAAGTGATCACTTCTTGGTTTAGACTCTTGGTGCGTAGCAACTAGCAAACTATAGGTTTAATTCTGTTTTTAACTGGAATCAATGCAAATTTGTTTCTGGAAACCTTAGCTCATTTGTATAAAAAAACATGCTATCTCATATGTAATCTATACAAAATTATAAACTATTTCAGTTGTAGGCGTCACTTATTTAAAATATATATATATAAACAAAAATACTATCTTCCAGAAAAGCTCCAAATTTTACCTCCAGATTTGCTTCTGCAAATGAGTGACCCATATTCTTTCTTGAACTATGATAGCCAAAAACTTCTGTTCATTACAGAAGACAAAAATATTTAAAAGCTGACAAAACTTTGTGATGCTGCAATTATATGAGAGTATCATGCTACTTTGCTATATTTATACCCTTACCGACATACACAAGCTCATAAAAAATGTCTAATACTAACTACATGTTTAAACCCTCCAACTGCCATCATGCGGGCGCATACAACCAAAAAATTATGTTTAGCATGCTATCCGAAGAGGAGACCGGTCAAATCCGGTCTAGCTTTTCCAGTCGGCAGGATCGGCCAGTTCCTTAATAAAAAGAAACCGGTCATTTACCGGCTCATTAAACCTGTTGGTAACATACATCCGGCTTGGCTCGAAGCCATTGAGATGTGCCGTGTAATATAGGCATTGCTCAATACATGGTTTTGGAGTCATTTTAAATTGAGTTATTCAAACAGGAAGATAAAATTTCTGTGTTAAAATAAGCTAATGAAAGATACATTAATAATATATTTAAACCTGAAATCTATAGGAACATATTAACCAAGTTTCAATTACAATCAGTTGCACAAGATCTCTACTCACTGCAACACTACAAACCTTCAACCAAAAATATACACCATAAAATATTTCCATAACAAAACATAAATAATCTTTTAACAAAAACTTAACTTCATAAGTCCATATTTTACCCAAAATTATATAAATCCACGATCGAGTTTCAATTACTTATATTAGTTTAAATGACCCTCGACTCAAGAGCGGGAAAACCTAATTTATTGTATTCAGGTCAAGACTCGAGCGTCATATCGGAGCGGAACAAGTAGTTCTAAAGTGACCTGTTTGGTTACACCGACTACAATGCACAATCCTTTTTGCAGAACCTCGATCTTCTGACCGAACCCTTCTCTTTCTTGGTCTTCCTGGCGGTCTAATCGATTTTGGAGGGTTGATAACAATCTCCTGAACAGTACCATCTTCACCTTGTGCAGATAAATCCGTCATTTCTTTCCATAGTGTTTTATCGGGAACAGGATGTATGGTCTGAGAGTATGCTTTCCTATACATTGCTACTGTGAAGCAACTTTCAGTAAAACGATGAACATTTTGTCTACACGAGAGTAGAGCCGCCACAGCATGAGCACATGGAAGACCGTAAAGCTGCCATCCCCGACATAAACATCTCCGGTTTCTGATATCGACAATATTAGTCCCTTCATGTGAAATAACTTCAAATTCAGCTTCATTTGCTCTAAGCACTTGATAAGTTCGTGCACGATCGATTGCTTCTGAAACACGCCGTTCAGCAGTCGGAACGAGAATTGAAGTCCATTGCATACTAGTTTCGCGTCTTTCGTTAAACCACATCATTAGTTGCCTACGGATGCACTCCATCATTTGAATAATCGGGAGCCCAGAAGCTTCAAGAATCCACACGTTCAATGATTCGACTATGTTAGCTGTTAAGTGACCAAAACGGGTCCCTTCAAAATACGCCGTAGCCCATAACCGCGCTGGAATCCGTCTGATCCAATAAGCAGCTTCTTGAGAAACCTCTTCGATTTCAAGTATTTTCGATTCAAATTCCATGATTGTAAGAGCGTTTGCTGCATCCCACAGAAGGTTAACGAGCAACGTGTTATTGAATTCCTTCCGGAAGCTTTCAGTAAGGTGACGCATACAGAACCCGTGAAAAGCTGTAGGGAAGTTAGCATCGACTCCATCAACAACATGTTTATGTCTATCGGATAATATGGTAAGCATCGGCATGTTCTCGGCGTTCATTTCCAATAAGTTATGAAGCTCGGAAAGAAACCACATCCAGTTCTCTTCATTTTCCTCATCAACCACACCGAATGCTAACGGGAACAAAGCACCATCTCCATCAAAACCCGTCGCAAAAAGTAACGTCCCAAGATACTTGCTTTTCAAAACAGTTCTATCAAGACCGAGAAGCGGTCTACACGCATTTAAAAACCCATGAATCGAAGCTTGAAACGAGATAAAAAGACGCTGGAAACAATTGTCGACAGGGTTAACATAAACAGACGCTATACTATTAGGATTTGTGCGTCTAACTTGATCACAATACTGAGGGAGAATGCGGTAATCTTCTTCGAAGGACCCACGTAAAGCTGCCATGATCCGTTCTTTTCCTCTCCACGCTTGTTTGTACGATAATGTGATTCCGTGAGAACGATGAATCTCTTCTAGTATTTCCTTTGGTTTGCATTGCGGGTTTTCTTTAAGGCGTTGTTCAACCGTATTTGCAACCCAGTCAACCGAAGCTTGCTGATGACCAAGATGAGCGATTCCACCACAGTTGTGTTCTGAGTGAATAGTCCTGATTGTAAAAGTAGGTACACCAGGTAACTTAGCAGCATGTATTCTCCAAGGACAGCCTTCACTTGCACATTTAGCGGTGAAACGAGTTTTGTCAGATTTAACGGTTTGTATTTCAAAGTGAAGAGCGATTGCGGTGTGTCTTAAGGCCCTACGACAGCTGGCAACGTCTGGAAATTCTTGACCGACCATTAACTCATAGTTTGGTGGAGGGGTTGTTCGGCTTTGAATTACTGGAGTCGTGAGCACGAGTTCAGGCCTTTGATAAGATACAGGTACGGGTGTGACACTAATCTGGTTATGGTTATCTGCAGCAGCTAAACCCATCTCGTGCTGATCAGAAATAACCAACTGGCCGTCGGGATTGTTGTCTCCTTCTTGACCAATACCATGATCCACACCACCATCACCTACATTGCCATCATTATATCTATTTTCATGGTGATTGTTGTCATCAAACTCAGTTGCATCTCCATTACCATGATGATGTGGATGTTGATGTGGCATGGTTGCAATCTCATGGTCCAAAAGTAGTTCATGGTGATGTCCTAAACTTATGTGACGATTACTGTTTTCTACTAATTCTCTTTCACCTTTGAGTGTCTGTCCTGGTCCTGGTTCAATATTATGATTGTGCCTGGGCAACAAGTTTTGTCCTTGCCATTGTATGTCTCGCCTTTGACCAACAAGCATGTCGTGGTTTTCCATGATACCAAAATACGCTCAGAGAAGTTCCAAATCCCGAAACAAAAGAAGCATCAATCCATACAGCCAAAGAGACCTGAATCAACAAAGTCAAGTTTACAATATCAAAATCCACAATCATCGAGTCTCATACCAGCATATACATGTACTTCAGTAAAATCATAAACGAAGAAAAATTATCATATGCCACCATCAACTATGGAGCATTTACATATAAGCGACCAATGGATTTTCTTAAACCTATTTTCATTATACATTCTGTAAAACAGATAAAAGCATCAACGTAGGATTAGTCAGGAATGTAGTATTACTGGAATAGCCCTGCTAACTAAACAAAATTGTACGTTTCTTAGCTTATATGACTCAAATAATCCCTTAGCTTATGAGCTTATTAACCCATGTCTTTTTTGTCATTTACCAATATAAGCTAAACCAAACACTTGATCTATCAGCTTATTAAGGTTAAGCTAATGCAAACACTAAACATGGGCTTATGAGCTTATTATATATAGGGATAATGATTTCTAAATGTATCCAACTAGTCACTATATTATTGTGTGTGCATCTAACTTTTTTTTTTTCTTCCTATTTTACTTATGAACTGATAATAATGTCTTTAGTGTGTATCTTAACCGTTAAATTAGAAATTCTACCCCGTAATGATTAATTTGTGCCACATCACAATATAGTCGTAATGATACTATACATTTATAAATGATTATCTCTTATATGTAGTCAAACACCCACTTATTAGGGGGTGTTTGTTTTAGCTTTATATAGCGGACCCATGGCTTATGTTGTTTTTCGGCTAATGTTTCATAAGCTTATTTTGGGGTGTTTGTTTTGGCTTATGGCTTATTTGGTTTTGGGCTTTCTTTCTGTGGCTTATTTTGAAACTTTTCGGCTTATATAAGCTTCATATGACATAATAAACTTATATAAGCCGAAAAGTGTCAAAATAAGCCACAAAAAGTGAGCTTAAGAAGCATAAACACAAAACCAAATAAGCCATAATCCCGCTATATAACCTCTTGGCTTATATAAGGCTATCATGTCATAAAAAGCTTATATAAGCCGGAAAAGTTTTAAAATAAGGCATAAAAATAAACAAGAATCGAAATTCTGGAAGGTTCTTTGTAAAGATCTACAGCAAAAAAAGCTAAAAAAAAAAAAAAAAAGCAGATATGTGAAGAAAAGCACAATTAACAAACTTGATCATCAAACAGATCTATCATATACAGAAAACCTTAATAATTAAACAGATCGGTATTGAAAAGTAATGAAATTAGTGTTTGAAATCATAAAGATAAAATTGGCGGGTGAGTGAGTGATATTATACCTGAAAGAAAGAAAGGGTATGATTGGGGAAACAAAGCGCAAAAATAATTGAGGGGCAAGAGAGGAAGGAGAAGATAGGGGTATTGATGGTTTTTTAGGGCTATCCTTTTTCTTTTAAAAGAGGGCAATTAGGTCATCTGTAATTACTTTCTTTTCTCGAATTCCTCTTTTGCCCCTTTTAATTATCATGTATTGTCAACAACTATTAGTTTTCTCTAGGATTAGTGTTCAACTCAATTGCCGTGTTTGACTAGGGGGCTTAAGGGGCTTAAATTTTGAAAGCCCCTTATAAGCTTCGTTTAGCGTAGAGATTTATAGGGGCTTTTTAAATTATAAGCCCAAGCCTCAGTCATAAGCCACAACAAAAAAAATGAGTATAAGCTCTAAATATAAGCCTAGTTAGTATCAAATTACTTAATTACCCACAAAAATATTTAACATACACATATGTTAATTTAATTATATGTCTTTTTTAGTAATTTTACAATAATAAGCCTCAACTTAAACTAATTTGCCAAACAAATTTACGAAAATAAAAATTTTAGTTTTGGCTTATAATATAAACCTCATCCTCTTGCGCCAAACATGTACAGGGTGTTTGTTTTGGCTTATATAGTCGGCTTATTGTTTATTTGGTTTTAGGCTTATGTTTAATAAACTTACTCTTGAGGCTTATTTTGAAACTTTTCAGCTTATATAAGCTTATTATAACACAATAAACTTATATAAGCCGAAAAGTTTCAAAATAAGCCACAAAAATTGAGCTTATGAAACATAAGTCCAAAACCAAATAAGCCATAAGCCGTCTATACAAGCCGAAAGAAACACCCCCAGTAAATAGCTTAATCGATGTATCTTTGTGACCGTTTTCAACTCTATCTCCAACTGTGTACTTAGTAAGGGTTGAACTATGAACGTCTGTGTGAAAAGTTTATGTCGCTTGCCCACTAGGTCTTTAAGTGATGGTTAAAAGGTAAACATATTAGGTTTTTCCATGTTTGGGTTACTTAGATACGATGTACGCGGCTTAACTAAGGTATTCACATGATTGTTTTCACCTTATCGCTGGGCACCCCCAAATGCGTACCAACTGTGGTTTAATCTCTCATAAGCTTTAGTTAAGACGTTTTATTTAATGGGATTTTAAACTAGCTAAGCTGCTCGACTACTCAGTAAAAGCTCGAAAAAATTCTCGCTTAAACGAGCTCGATCCTATTTGCGCTTAATCAAGCTCGATCCTAGTGTATTTAACAGGCTGAGCTTGAGTCGAGATTCATTTTGGTCAAGCATGTCGTAAACTAACCGAGTAAGTTTATCGAGCCTGATCTTGTAAAATACGTCACAAACCATAATTTAGCTCGAGATTTGTCAGACTCGGGCTCAACTTGACCCATTTCCGACCCTACTCATGTCAACAATAATGGTTGAAAGGTTAATGCATTCTCAACAACAACAATATCCAATCATGCCGGAGCGATATGAGTGGGGTGAGATGTAGACATTAACACCCCCACCCGAAGATAAAGAGACTGCTTCTAGAAAAACCTCCGACAAGTGTGTGTGCAAGCAAATAGAGTGTGCATTCTCTGTTATCTATATTGAAAAGACTACTATCGGATTTGTCTACCCATGACCAACTTAAAATGTTTCTCATACTTTACCACTACTTTCATAACCAAACTTACCTTTTATCAACACTACTGTCAAACTTATTACAATTAGTAACACAGTGCACACTTTACAATTTGACAATAACATTGATGGGTTTGCCTTATAATATAGATGTTTTCGGGTTATGTACATATATTAGAGAAACAATTAACAAGATTGTAACATTTGAATGTACTTGGGATGACTTTCGACCCATTTAATGTGTTGTCGTATATGCTCTATATGACATCACAACCTGAATTGACCCATTTTCATATAGCTAGATCAGGATTGCAACCTTTATTAACACTTCAAATAAGTACATCGATAACAGCCGCCGGGCGAATAATATAAATGGGAAGAGAATTTAGAGAAATATCAAAACATAACCAAGTGCTTTCACAAACTAACCAAAATTCATCCGTGGTTACACTAAATCAATAAGTGGCACTATACCAATATAATAGGCATAGAGCAGCAAGCAATAATTTGACCGCTTATCAACTGAACACCATAACTAATTATAATCTCAGTTTCTAAAATTTTCGATTTCCTGCTGCTCTAAACAATCGAACATACACAAATCATGAATCACGAAGTTAATCGGCAAAAGCCCAAGGAAAATAAATTTCAAGAAGACAATATCTCGCTTGCTAATGGGACCTCAAGCTCATGCAGAACCTCTGTAACCACCTTTTGGAAGTTTACATGGTTCAAATAATCGTTTTTGAATCCGTTTACTGTTGTCTTTGAAAGAATTGTAATATCATCTTCGTTTGATTTTTCAATAAGTAATTTGTTCCAGAAGTCGTCATCATCATTAAGGTTTGCTTCCCTCATCAGTGACATGACTTTTTGCAAGTTTGCAACATTCCTACCGGCTCCAACACCTGTGGCAGTTGCTGCACCGACTGCATTGGCTATGGTTAATGTATGAACCAATGGCATATTGTATATGTAACCATATGCAATTGCAGCCATGAAGCTGTCTCCGCATCTAACAGTATCCATAACGTTTACCTGTTAAAAGAAAATTTTAAGTTGAATGACAGGTTTAATGGATTATGGTTTTGTTTTACATGTTGATGTTGTAGACTATGGGCCTGATTATGGTTTTCATTAAAAGAATTTTCCATGTAATTATGTCATATACCAAACCATCTATTACTGCAGACTACATTGCTTTAGCGGAAACAAATATACTTTCTTTCTCAAACTTATCAGACTCTACAAGGATATAAACATCTTACCATGCCTATAATTTGGTCAATGGTGTTCAACTGTGCACTTTTTAAACACAACTTGCCAACTTGGGTAACTTCCAATCAAATTTTATGCAAGAACAGCTATTGTGATGGAACCTATCTCTTTGTCACACATCATTAAAACCTTAATGGAAGCATGTTTCATATGTGACAAAACAGCACACTGACACAAGGCTGTAAATGTTACCTTGAATGAAGGAGCACATGATATGCCTGATCTAGTAATTAGAACCGAGCCCTTAGATCCCATTTTAATGATCACCCAGTTTGTGCGAACTCCTTTACTAAGCAACTCCTTTCCAGCTGCTATAGGATTCCGCAAGCCAGTCATTGATTCAGCCTGGTCGGATAAACAAGATATCAGACCAAAAATGCAAATTATAAGGGTTCAGGAACTAACCAAATTCATCTACAAATGTTATGGCACATTATGCAAATTGACGATTTCAGTTGTCTATGAGCAATTCACTACATCTTGTCTATAACTAAATCAAACCATAACATTCTGAACATGCAGAAAACGCGTTTCTTTTCTTGGTTATTCCCAAGAAACTTTTAAAGCTATGTCCGGGTTTCACTTGTGCAAGATTGACTTCAAAAGAAGAAAGAAGTCATCTTCTAACTTTTTAAGTTATCAAACTGAGAAATATAAGTAAAAGTATGTTCACCAAGAAAGATTGTCAAGATACACTGAACTCGAGCTTAAAATTATCTGTGACAGTTTGCATTAAGTAAAAGACTTCAAGTTTACAAGTAACTGAACTTGACATAGAGGGTTTGATAATAAATTATAGATGCTGGCAATACGAGTTGGCGATTTCAGTATACAAGCAATAGAACCAAGTAAAAGAAGCTGCAAGAGTAGAACTTTGGTGATGTGACACCCAACAGTAGAGGTGCAAGTTTTGACCCGTTTACGGTAAACGAGTCAACTTGGTAAATACTTTGCCTCTAACAGGTCAGATGGGTAAAAATTAGCAGTAATGGAAACAGGTCTAGCAGACCAACTGGGCCGCACTTCGCCCTACGTGTGTTCAAAATGTATAAAACCTTCTAAACTGTTTCTTTCATGAATTAGATTATCATTGTGATAACATAGATTTTTAATCATATGCAAAACATTAACTACTCTAAAATTTTAAAAAAGAGAGAATAAAAAGAAACAAATAATTTGTGGGTCAACTCAGTCTACCCCATTTTGAAATGTGCAAAAGTTTACCCGTTTTGACCCTTTGGCCATTTACCCATACATACAACCCATCCAGGAGAAGTAGAAAAGTTAATCGTAACAAGAAAATAAGCAAACCTCCTCTGAAGTTAGAAGAAGAACATCACTAAACCTCAACAACTTGGCAAGCGCGTCTTGTTCTTCACGTGTTCCAACAGCAAGAGATTTCCCCTTTGGTCCAGGGTCAAAAAAGACCGACGTTCCAACTTCAACAGCATACTCCAAAGCAGACGAAATCAAACCCGCTGGAAGCTCGTCAAAGCCATATCCGTTACAAAAAAGGACTTTTGACTTTTGGATGTTTGATTTCACTTCATCAGATAATCTTGTCATCCAAGCAAATGCAGGCTCTTTGCTAAAATCTGCTCGACTAATAAACAAATAGTGGTCAGATAATCAAATATTAATGAAACTGCAATTGCAAAGATGTATTCCCTAACTACAGGGTTACTAATAGTTTAATCCTCAAACTTCCACTCTTTTTTTCTGCATTGTTTACACCATGTAGCTTTTCTTTGTTTTATCCAAAAATACATATTTCTAGATATAAAATTAGCAATAATAATGCTAACAGAAAAAAAATAAAAAAATGCCATCTCACTGAGAAATGACTGACCATACTGCTTATAAATAAAAGATATATATGTTTGAATAACAAATAAAGTTAAGGGTACAAAACGATGCGAGAAAAGAAGAGGTTAAGCTTATAAAATTGGAAGAAATATTTTAAGTGTTAAACGGCCAAATGGACGAAAGGTTGAGAATTAGACCATATTTAACCCCCAAATATAAACTAGCTTAAACTTGAACGAACCTTTAACTAATCACTTGTACCTGCAAAACCCGTGTCTTTGCAACGGATCAACCAAGACCCAACATAAAAGGGTCTCATATTCACTACTTGGCTTGTTGATCACATCTTCCTCGTCCTCTTCTTTCATTCCAATCACATTAATCCCCTCGTCTTGCAGCACGTCCAATAGAAATTTTCCATAAATTTCATCCCCAATATGACCGATCACATTACAGCGAAGTCCCAATCTTGCTGCTGCTATAGCCATATTGCAGTTACCACCAGCTTCCCAGTATTTCTATAAGCAAAACCAAACAATTAATCCCTAAAGTAAGTAATACCCGAAAATGGTACAATGGGAGTGTTCGGACATGCATTTTGAAATTTACTACTATGACTTGAAGAAACAGTATCAGAGATGGATAATCACATGCTTAAAGTTAAGAATAGTCAGATAAGTTTTACATTTTTCTCAATAATCAGTTTTTACAACAACTTCTTGTCACATATCCAAACCTGATTATTTTGATTGCATAAACGATTATAGAATAATCATAATCTATAATGTTTTGGATGTGTGTTTTCTGAGGGTGATTATCTGATTCTAGTGTTACATATATTGCCTCCGTTTGGAATTATCTTCCTACTTAGGGATCACACGGTAAGTTAAGTACTAGCTACAACAAAACAGATTATCCAACGAGTGGAATTCTACTTGAGGCAGCCGACTAACATCTGAACACCAGCTCAGCACCAAAATTTATTACAGCGGATAATTAGATCAGTTTAGTATAAGAATATCACTTTCCGAAACACAATCCAAACATCATAAGAACACAGTTACAAAATGCTGGTAACTCTAACTTTCTATGTTAGATAACACAGGTATATGCCACTCAATAAAGAAATGAATAACTGTCAACAAGAACTCATAACCAAATTGCACTAGTAAATAGTAATTTTATCAAAGAGGATTTATTGCACCAAATCTGGATAAATTTGCATTATACACTGATAAAAATGGTTTTTTCAAGTAGATTCTTATATAGTCAACATTAAGTTCAAATCATGATTGTTTTTTTTTGGTGCAAATGGTGAATATATATATTAACTATCAAAAACACTTACATCAAAGGATAGAATTACAGATTTGGACATACCCAAATCTAATACAGAAACTACACAAAACTAACCAAGCAATCATACTATCTGATATCTGATAACAAGCTAAACTCAGACAACTAAAGAAACTGATCAAACATTCAGCTGAGAATGCTCAAAAGCTCCATGTTGCACTCTTAACAGAAACATGCCAACATGAACCTTGAATTCACCATTAATGCACCTACCATCTAGCTACATTTCCATATCACTTCCACATCAATCTATTCAACCATCATCCACAATAGAAAGACATGAGAAGTGTATGGCTTCACTAGGAACCCATACCCATCCATGGAAGGGCTCTTCCAAATCAGTCTACATTTCCCTCTCTAGAAGGGCTTCAACTGATTGGAAACACTCTCCCCCCATGATGACCATCCTAACCTCCTGTAATGGTATATTGAAAGGACCAAGAAGGACCATCTTTCATTCCTCTCTATTCCCCCCATCATATACCATTCTTCAAATCCACTTTTACCATCTTAACATTCCAAACTTCCTGAGCTTTAAGAACTGCAGCAGAGGCCTTAGTTTTTAGACTTGCAAGTCTAAATCTAATTGTATCACAAAAAACTTCAAAAAGCTGTTCCACACTCCTCTGATCTTCACTGAATAGCCTACAGTTACCTTCTCTCCATATCAAGTAGACACAAGCTGCAAGACTTAATCTCCTAATAATGCTATTAATAGTGTTTCCATTTTCCATTGCTGCATGAGTGCTAACAATATCATTCCAAACCATATTTCTCCCATCTAGCCCAATCTTCAAACAGACCTTATTCCATAACTGATTTGTATACTTGCATTCAAAGAATAAATGCCGATTGTTGTATGGTTGTTGAATTGGTATTATTATTTTGTAGCTCAATGTAAGGAAACGTTCTAAGGGGTCTGTCCTTGAACTTAATATATGGCTTTTTGGCCTCTATATAACACCTTCACAGGTTCACCTTTTTTTTTTTTTTTTTTTAACCAATTGAACTAACTTAATTGCAGATAAGCAGTTTTGAAACTACTGGTGCTTATATGCTTATTTAGGGGCAAACTAGGCAGTTTTTAATAAGAAGGATGGGAGCTGCGTATTTGAGATGCACTTAGAATTCCCTTCTTATCTTATACCAAACCTAAAAACCATGAAACACATTTGCAGCACAGTCGCGTTAACTAACTTAAGATTAGCCTGAAATTAGCAAACCTAAACACTGTTTCCTAAACTGCTTATTTTTAAGTTGCTTAGCTGCAACACCTTCCAAGCTAAAACCGACAACACGCATTTGTGTCAAAATGTAAACATTACCTATAACTATGCACATTTCAATACAATCAACGCGAAAACACGAAAACAAAAACTAACAACAAAAGCAACCACCTTATTCGGAGGCGACTTAGACAGCTCCTCCATATACGCCCTCCTCTCATCAAACCCTACAGGCGGCAACTCCCTCACATTCAACACAACATCAACACACAAATTCCCAAGTGTTGCCACATCATATTCCTTCCCACCCTTCACATCACCAACACTAACTACAGCACCATTTCGCCTCTTATCCGAAACCTCGATTCCATAGCTTTTACACTTAATAACCGGGAAATAACAAATGGGTCTGGTTAAAAAACTGGTTTTGAGATTAAAGGTTGGTAATTTAGGATGAACATGATGATTGGTTGTGGGTATGTGAGGGTTTAAGGTTGAAGTTAAGGTTTGGTGATGCATTAATTAATGAATGGTTTTAAGGATGTTTGATTTTGTGTTGAAAATATGATATGAAATGATTTTGGGATGATTTGGTGATGTTAAAGATGTGGAGTTTGTGTGGGTATTTGTTCCTTCTGTCTTTTGACTTGTTGAATTAGGGTTTAAGATATTGTTTAAAGAGGGGATTCTCTAGTACTGTATTAAATTGGTTAATTATACACATGTGTTTGAATCAATTTGTGATATAAAATGAGATCTCGCAAGTTAGACTCAAAACATGATGGATCATGTTGATTTATTGTGAGAGTGAATTAATAAGGCTCATAAAAAAATGTTTTGTGTATTTACCTTATTTGTGATTTATTATGAAGCTTATGAAAAGTACTGGTAATCAATTATACGTATTTTAGCATAACAAACTTGTCGGACTCGCAATTTGAAGTGACCTAAATACACTCATGATGTGCTAAGAATTTTGTTTAAAATAGTATCAACACACAAGTTATCACATTTTTATATAGACCCGTTTAGACTTGTTGGGTCTAGATTGTCAGGTTTGCTTATGCGCTTATATAACATAACTTATGAGGACGAAAGTGAGGTATATAACATATAAATTGAAATCCCGTAAAATAAAAAATAAGGTTAAACGAACACCCTAGTATTTGAGTTAGAGTTATTAAGTTTTGGAGTTTGACTAGATCTTTAATCAAAGTTTGCAATATTTTTGTTAAAGTATTTTGTATTCTCGAGCTTCAGTATTAAATTAATTCAATTATAAGTATGAAGAATACTAGACTCACTCACAAAAAATTCGTTGACGTGTCAGCGGGTGATTGATGCATTTTCTGACAATTTCTTTCTCCTCTCTCTTATTAAACCAATCACCCGCTGACACATCAACGAACATATTTTTTGTGTAGATTTTGTGAGTGGTTCTAGCGTTTAGCTATTAATGATAAGTTTTGGTCTATGTTTCCCACTAGTTTTTACTTGGTACGACATGAGTTTTGATTTAAAGTTTAAAGTAATGGAGTGATATCCTTGACTTATTGTTTGGTAAGATTCTAAGAGCAAATAGCACAACTTAGTCTCACATTATTCATTATAAGTAAGTAAGATAATTCATTCCAAGCAAGTAAAGTGAGTTTTATGAATTATGTCAGTGTCTTCCTTTATCTTTAATTTCTAGTCACATAATTTTTTAACCCTCTCATTGCCTCTAATTTTTATTCTTTATTAAAAAATAATGCATAACGAAATTCAATATTAATTTATAAAACAAAAATATATTATATTTTATCCCTTTAAATTCAAATACAAATTCAAATTTAAATCCACTTACAAACCAAATACACCCTTATTATATTACTTCAATGTAAATATATCTATGTGGTAAGTTATAAGACAAATAGAAAAACAAAACTTAAATTTTTTCTTTAAGAACGATAGATATAACAAAGATTTAAAGATTAGAGGGCAGTTTGGTTGATGGGTGTAGAAGTTTAATTGTTTGGTTCATATTTTGTTACTTAGTCTTCACTGTACACAATCAAAACAGTTTCATAATTGAATCCTTAGAGCGCTAGGTACAATGTGGTGTTATAGGATGCTTACGCTGGAAAAATGATGCCACCTCAGCACTTTTTGCCCATCATTGGCTATGGCACCAAAACATCCCTCCCTGGCATAACATCAGTTTTCTGGTGCCGTCATGCATTTTTTTATTTTATTTTTTCCTAAATAGAACAACATGCTTTCTAACACAAATCAAGTTTGCATTTTTCAAAATGTAAAAAACATGTACCGAGGCTTTTGGATGGGCTTTTAGAAAAGAATATTATGGGCCATTAATATATACCATGTTTTGAATGGGCCAAAAAAAATAATGTTGTAGTTAAAACTATTTTAGGTTTAATATATACTATTTTTCACGGTAGCCACTTCATCTTTTTACATAGCCTCTCTTCAACACACAGCAGCACGAACTCAACAACAAATTTCTCACAAACCAAAAACAAGATTTATTTTGATGAAATAGAACTACTCGAAAAAAAGAAGAAAAAATAAAAGAGAGAAATACCGCCACTGGTGGTGGCGCTGAGTGTCTACCACCAAGCTGGTATGTTGTCTCGTATAGAAATTGAATCAAGCTCTTAGCACTAGCAAGATTTGGAAAAAGTGGTGGGACCACTTTGTTTTTGTGTGTAGATAGTGGTGGGGACCATCATTTTATGTCTAAAAATAATATATATAATTTAATTTAAAATATTTATTATAACTTATAAAATATATTTTTTATTTCTTATATTAAATCCAAGTTCAAATCTGAATCAGAATCTCAATCCAAATCTTAAACCCATCTACAAACCAAACGGACCCTATGATTTTCTCATGTTTATATGAATATTACCCATCATGTTAGTTAAAATTGTGAGATGATACAAGCATGCGGGTCTTAATTTTTTTTATTATTATTATTTTTTTAATTTTAATCTTTATTTATTTATCTTTTTAATTGTTACTCAACATGACCTATCATGTTCATATAAACATTAAAGGATCTAAAAAAAATAGATATTGTTGGGATATGAAAGTGCTGAAGAATGACAAAGTACTGAATAAAGTCAAAGTGCTGGAAGAAGTCAAAGTACTGCTAAGTAAAAGTCAAAGTACTGCTTGATTATCAAAGTACTGCAAGGTTAAAGGATTGCTATGCAAAATCGTTAAGGATAATAATGTAATTCTAGAATGTTCTAAGTTTAGTTTAGAATTACTTGACGTACAAGAAATAGAATTGTAAACCGACTAGGGTTATCCTTATGCCTATAAAAGGACCTTTAGATTGGCATTAGACGTACGTGCATTATTAGAGTTTTTAGAGAGTTCGATATTAGAGTATTAGAGTTGTTAAATAATCTGTATAACAAGCAGGTTCTAAATATTAATAAAATTGTTGAAGTTAAAGTTTAATTCTTCTTAGCTTTGTTAAGTAAATTCTGCATACTTGATAGAGTTAGTTCAGTGTTTCATTGTTAATAACTTAGGATTTATCCGAGGTTATTAAACCCTTACAAGCTATTTAAGTTAGTTTGGTTAGAGTACATCGATCCAACAAGTGGTATCAGATCTTGTGTGGAAACTCTGATTAAGAAGAAACCTTAAAAACCGATTTAACAAAACCCTAAAGATGTCGACTGAAGCTGCACCACCACCATCCATCACCTCACTCAGAATACCTATTATCAAGAAGGGAGAGTATGACCTATGAAGCATGAAGATGAGACAATACATTGCTATTACAGACCATGCATTGTGGAATCTAATTGTCAATGGTAATGAAGTTGTTGCAGACCCTATTGAAATCCCTGGACAACCAAAACCACCTAAGGCGTCTTACTAGCAAAGAACAATAAGAAATCAAGAAAAGGCTCTCAACATCCTATTGTCTGCTATACCTGATCGTCACCTACTCAAGTTTCATGATGCTAAGGATGCTAAACAACTATGGGCTGCTCTCAAGACAAGGTTTGGAGGTAATGATGCTTCCAAGAAGATGCACATAAATCTGTTGAAGCAACAGTTTGAAACATTCACAGTTGGTGAAAGAGAAGGACTTGATGCTGCCTATGACCGATTCCAAAATCTTCTCAGTATGCTGGAGTTATACAAGGTAGAAGTATCTGTTGAAGATGCAAATCTGAAGTTCTTAAGGAGTTTGCCATCGACATGGCATGTGATTGCTACTATGATCAGAGGACAACCTGGTTTGGATGTTATGGACTTTGATGATCTCTACAATCATTTGAAGGTGTATGAGCATGAGATGAATGGACAAACTAGTTCAAAATCTCACAGTATTGCCTTTTGTCTTCTCGAAAAGAAGCAGTACTTCCACTAAAAGTACCGCTCCTCCCACTCAAAGTACTGTTGCTCAAAGTATCGTTGCCTATTCTACCCCCACCTTTGCTCAGAAAGTCACACCAACAAACACCATCCATTCTGATGAAGTTGTTTGCTCATTCTTTTCTCAGCAAGCAACTTTACCTATTACTTATGAAGAGGATTTGTCACAGATTGAAGAGGATGCTCTTGAAGAAATTGATATCAGGTGGCAAGTTGCTATGATCACAGCTAGAATCAAGAAGTTCATGAAGAAAACAGGAAGAGGCATTGACTTCAAGCCTAAGCAGGGTATCACTTTTGATAAATCCAAGATTGAATGTTTTAATTGTCAAAGGACTGGACACTTTGCAAGGGAATGCAAGTTTGCTAAATACCAGGCAAACAGAATGACCGAGAAACCCAAACTTGAACTAAAAGAAATTCCTACATGAAACAAAAGCTTTGGTTGCTTAAGAAAATCTATCAGAGGTTGACTAGAGTGCTGAGGTTGATGATGAACCAAGAACCTATTGTATGGTAGCCATGGAGGAATCAGTGGAAGAGTTTGATTGGAGCACAGCTTTTGATGAGGAACCCGGATTTGCTGCTTTGGAGTCCAAAGATGGTCTAGGAAGCTTTGATTGGAGCATGGAGAGTGAAGATGAACCTGCTCGCTTGCTATGGTAGCTACTTCACCAAGTTCACCCCTATCTCTGAGGTATGCTAATGTCATGATTTTTATCAAAAGGTGCTTACTGATTATGTAACTGAAAGAGATAATTGTAGAAGGGCTATGTCTGAGGTAGCTGGTTATCAAATTACTTTAGAGTCAATGGAAGCCAAAATAATAACACATGAAAATAATAAAATGGCTTGGGCAGAAAAGTATGAACAACAGGATTATCAGTTAAAATCAAGTGAATGGAAGCTAGGATGTAAGATTTCTGAAATTGAGAAGCTAACTAAGGAAAGGGATGAATTGCTAGAAAAGTTTGCTGCTTGGGGATAATCAGGCCTTTCTCATGTTAGTTATGTTGAAAAACAGAGAAGAGCTTACATTAGAACTGGACTAGGTTTTGGTATGGACTTTAGTAGCATAGAAAACCCACCTAGCGATCAGGATGAATGTGATTTTGAGGATATAACAACTAGTGATGATAAACTCATTAACTATGTAGACACATCTAGTAATGAGGACTCAATTAGTCAATCACCTCCTGAATATAAGAAAGACAAAGGTTATCATGCAGTCCCTCATCCCACTGGTAGTTTTCAACCCCTTAGGCCAGATGTTTCTCGTTTTGGAATAGACAATCTAGAGTTTAGGAAAAAGCTTATTGGTCAATCTAATTCTGAAACCTCAAAAGAAACAGCTGAGAAATCTAAGGAAGATGATGTTAAGAGTCAAGCAGTACCTTCAACTCAAAGTACTGCTACACCTTCAGCAGTACTTTTAAGAAAACCTTTTCAAAATACTGCTAAGCCTTTTTGGGATAATTTTGGTCATAATAATTCTCATCATTCACCTAGAAGACAGGATAGTTTTGGTCATAGACATAGAAGAAGCAATTTTGGGATTACAGGTCAAAAATTATGTTTTTTTTGTTATAGTCCTGATCATTTGATTAAGAACTGTGACTTTCACTCAGAGTACCTAAGCAAATTCCCAAAGAACAGAACTGCCAACCAAAAACCAAGGGAGACTAGACCAGTTTGGAATCATTCACATAGGGTTAACCATACTAATTTCTCAAAAGACTATAGGTACCCTCATCAGAGAAGACCTTTTTCAAAACCTCCAGTGCCTTCAAATAATTTTCAAGGTACTGACAAGCCAAAAGTTTCTCAAGCAGTACCTTCTCAAAGTACTATTAGATTTTCAAACAATCAAGGTATTGCTAACACTTTTTGGAATGGAAACCCTAAGGTCTCTCATATGAATGCAGTGAAGAGAATTTTTAGTTATTTGAAACAACAACCTAAGTTAGGGTTGTGGTATCCAAAGGATTCACCTTTTTACTTGGAAGCTTTTTCAGATAGTGATTATGCAGGTGATAACTATGATAGACGATCAACCACTGGAGGATGTCAATATCTTGGAAGAAGATTAGTCTCATGGCAATGTAAGAAGCAAACTATTACAGCAACATCATCCACTGAAGCAGAATATGTGGCTGCTGCAAGCTGTTGTGGACAAGTGTTATGGATGCAGAATCAACTCTTGGATTATGGGTTCAACTTCAAGAATACTCCTATCAACATTGATAATGAGAGTACAATTTGTATTGTGAAGAATCCAGCTTATCACTCCAAAACTAAGCATATACAGATAAGGCATCACTTTATCAGAGATTGTTATGAGCATAGGCTCATTAATGTTGTCAAGGTTCACACAGATGATAATGTAGCTGATCTACTCACCAAAGGATTTGATGTTTCAAGATTCAATCACTTGGTGGTGAGTATTGGAATGATTAATTACTAAGCTAAATTTAAGGGGAGGACTGATTAGTTAGTCCGACAGTCCTATGCATTGCTTGAGGGGAGGCAATCCAATGCCTATTTGGAGTTTTTGCTATTGTAGAGAAGAAAATGGAAAAGTACTGCTTTTTGGTCATATGAAAGTACTGCTCTGAAAGTACTGCTTTGGAAAGTATTGCACACGTGGAAAGCACTGCTTGTCTTATCAACCTACTATTCCAACTGTCAAAAGATGGGTTAAAATTCAACTAACGGTAACTTTGTTATTATGGGCTGTGATTTTTTAAATCTCACCTATAAATAACTACTATCCGAATTTCCCTCTCATCTTGATACTTACAAATCTTTTCCATATTTCTCTCTCTTTAACCATTACTATTCATCAAACCACTTTCTTTGTAAACAAATAATCAATGTCGAATCGAATCACAGTTTCTAAACACAACATGGTGGCTAATTTGGATAAAACTGAAGCTAATATTGTATTCCATGACATCATTGATTTTCTCACTGGATCTCCAATCAGTTATGCGCTTTTGGTGGAACCAGATGTTATTGAGCCATGGATTCAACAGTTTTGGGCAACTGCTACAACTCACATGGAGAATGATGAGTCATATATACAGGCTAAAGTTGCGGGAAGGACTGTGAAAGTTAGTGAAGTTTCAATTCGTGAAGATCTATTATTTGATGATGAAGAAGGGCTATACGTTTTGATAAACAGCTTCTTTGGGATACTTTGAGAGACATTGGGTATGAAGGGTCTTTAACTGAAACAACATTCAAGAAACCCTTGTTTATTCCGCATTGGAAGTATTTGGTACATGTATTACTTCATTGTATCAGTTCTAAGAGTACTTCATGGGAGCAATTTGGATCTAATATAGCATCTGCTTTAGTAGGATTGGCTACAAATCGTATTTTCAATTTTTCAAGACTAATTCTAGATGGTATGCTCTCTCACATTTCTCATGGATCACGCTGGCTAATGTATCTACGCTTTATTCAAGTCTTCTTGAATAAACAACTTCATGATGTACCAAAGCCTTCAAGCTTATTACCTGTTGTGGTACAACCAGCAAAGATTTTCACTTTCATGGCTAGGAAAAGTGATTTGTTTTCTGGAAGAAATACTCCATTGACTACTTCCATGATGGAGATTGTTCAAGCAATCAAAGATGAAGCTGCTGCAAGTGAAGAAGGAGAAGGTACTGCTTCTCAACATACTGCTTCTTCACAAGGTACTGCTGAACCAGAAGGTACTGAAGCTTCACCTGCTACATCTCACCAAGAACCTGCTCATGGTCATTCAGAACCAGAAGTAAACCCACCATCCTCTCCCAATGATTATACTTCAACAGATGGGCTTCAAACATCTGGAGGAGATGAGGGGGATGTGGCATCTGAGGGTGAATTTCTGGATAACTATGCTTTGACAAGAGAGCTAGTAAGATTAAAGAAAGACTTTGAAGCTCTGGCTGCACAAATCAATAAGTTGAAAGTCAAGTTTCGAAGATTAAAGACTTTTGTATGGCCTTTGGTTAA
The DNA here is from genome assembly GCA_910596185.1 of Chrysanthemum makinoi. Lineage (NCBI taxonomy): Eukaryota > Viridiplantae > Streptophyta > Magnoliopsida > Asterales > Asteraceae > Chrysanthemum > Chrysanthemum makinoi. The sequence goes on along the minus strand of OU343225.1, from coordinate 309,409,268 downwards.
ACATCATAGGTTATGGGTCAAGTCACAGCAGAGACAAGGGAAGAAGTTTAAGAAGCCTTCAAAGGGCAAACAGGTTCAACAGCAATCTTCATTCAATTTGGGGAGGAATCTGGAGCAAGATAATTTGAATAAAGATGCTCAACCTCATAATGATAAAGATACTGAAGGTACTGAAACTCAAGATACTGATGTTCAAACTCAAAGTACTGAAGCACAAGTAAACATTCAAAGTACTGATCCTGAAGGAACTGGTGTTCAAAGTATTGATGGTGTTCAAAGTACTGATGATCAAGGTATTGCTGCTCTTCAAGGAACATACAGACAAGAGCTAATCACACCAAGGATTCTAGACTTTGAAGAGGAAGCTGGTCCTTCAACTGTCATACCGTAAGAGGAAGCCGATACACCTAAACCAGTACACCGCAAGTGATGATGAGACAGTAGTGAGATATTGCACAACTTATCAAAACCAAGGGATTTTAGCATTCTAGGAGTTGCTGAAGTACAACCTCAAGCTTCTCAACCTACTTTAGATCCAAAAGATAAAGGAAAAGGTAAGCTGGTAGAAATAAAGAAGAAGAAGCTCACTTTGGTAGAAATCAGAGCAATTGAAGTAGTCAAGAATGAAGAGGCTGCTAAGAAGTTTCAAGCAGAGTATGATGCTGAGGTGACTATACCAGTGAAAGAACCTGAACCTGCTGTACCTGTAAAGAGTTTACCAAGAAGACCAAGTATTGGTAAGGAAAGAAATGCCATGATGGCTTATTTAAAGGGTCAAGGGTATACTGGGTTACAGAAGCTGAAATATGTTGAGATGAAACAGCTGTATGACTTAGTAAGAGAAGCTTATCAAAAGCAGGTCGATAGTATTAAAGATTTTAAAGATGATGATGAGCAAAAGGAGGATGCTGGAAAAAGAAGTTTAAAGAGAAAAAGAACAACTGAAAAAGAACAGCCATCAACGAAGGTAGAGTTAAGGACAAATACAGTTGATGAGCTAAGAAATTACTTAAGAGTTATAGACTTTGAGCATTCTAAGTCTAAAAATGTTGCAGAAAAGAAATCAAAGATAACTACTTTTGAAGTTGTAGAATCACCAGATGGAAATTATCTGATGTTCCATAGAGAAGATGAGAGTTTCAGTGTGTTTAATTTGCTATGGGACATATTGCATATCATTAGCAGAGAAGATTTGTGGCATTTATACAAATTAGTGCAAGAATATTTTGAACACATTCCATCAAAAGGAGTTGGTTTAATATTACTTGGAGACCTCACAACTATCTGAGAAACAGAGGAAACAAGTACTCATGCTATATGGAATAATCAAGAAGTATGGGAGATTAATAGCTGGAGATACTTTGATGAATCTGGAGTACATGTTTTGGAGCTAGAAGATGGAACCATGATTCATATGTTAGTAGAAAGAAGATATCCACTCACATCAGATCTTATGAGAAGGATGCTAGATCATGGAATGGAAGTTGAAGAGGAGAATGAAACAGTATTAATGGTCATCGAATTGTTTATCAAATGGACTACTATGGCTGATGATGATACTTAAATTCTGGTATGATTCTTAATTATAAAATTTTTGATAAATCAGTATTTTATTCAAAGTACTGCTTGACAAACAATATTTTAATCAAAGTACTGCTTGCAGCACAAAATTAGTTAATGATTTTTGAAAGAAAACTTTTGTTAAAGTAATAAATATTTTGAAACAAAGGTTAAAAGCAACAAATGGTTTTTGAGATGGTTATAACAATAGGTTATCAATCCACCATGTTAACAAAAGGAATGGCTAATCCATGAGCAAACGACTCTGATAAAGATATCTCAAATCCGTTATATAGTTGACAACTTGCTAATAAGTTGTATGGTAATCAACTCACCATATCAGCAAATGTGAAGAATTGGCTAGCCCACAAGAAAAATGGCTTGTGGTAAAGGCTGTGGAAAAACCATTTATATGGTAATTAGTTCACCATGGTTGCAAGAACTAACTAGTCCAAAAGGGTACAGCTTTTTGTAAAGACAAATCAAATCTGTTGATAGCTGATGATTTGCTAAAAATCATATGGTTATCAATGTACCATGGTCTTACACACCTAAACATTTGGCTACTCCAGAGTTAATGGCTTTGGTAAAGAGACATCAAAATCCATTAAATTTTCAATGATTCACCTCTCACAGGAGTTTACACACCTGGAAGTGATGAGAATAGACTGAAACTTAAAAGAACTGATGTACAAATTGTCATATGTTGCTGAGTTGCTGAAAAGATGGAGCTTGCTGATTGTTGCTACCAAGAATTACATATAAAAACTACTTTGATGATGATGATTCACCTCTCACAGGAGTTTACACACCTGGAAGTGATGAGAATAGACTGAAACTTAAAAGAACTGATGTACAAATTGTCATATGTTGTTGAGTTGCTGAAAAGATGGAGCTTGCTGATTGTTGCTACCAAGAATTACATATAAAAACTACTTTGATGATGATGATACAAGCACAGGGAATATAAAGATATAATTTAAAGATAAAGACACAATCTTTCCTTGAAGACAAAGATGTTGAAGTTAAATCTACAAAGGAACTTGAAATTAATCAAGTAGAATTCAAGTTAGGGGAGGATTGTTGGGATATGAAAGTGCTGAAGAATGACAAAGTACTGAAGAAAGTCAAAGTGCTGGAAGAAGTCAAAGTACTGCTAAGTAAAAGTCAAAGTATTGCTTGATTATCAAAGTACTGCAAGGTTAAAGGACTGCTATGCAAAATCGTTAAGGATAATGTAATTCTAGAATGTTCTAAGTTTAGTTTAGAATTACTTGACGTACAAGAAATAAAATTGTAAACCGACTAGGGTTATCCTTATGCCTATAAAAGGACCCCTAGATTGGCATTAGACGTACGTGCATTATTAGAGTTTTTAGAGAGTTCGATATTAGAGTATTAGAGTTGTTAAAGAATCTGTATAACAAGCAGGTTCTAAGTATTAATAAAATTGTTGAAGTTAAAGTTTAATTCTTCTTAGCTTTGTTAAGTAAATTCCGCATACTTGATAGAGTTAGTTCAGTGTTTCATTGTTAATAACTTAGAATTTATCCGAGGTTATTAAACCCTTACAAGCTATTTAAGTTAGTTTTGTTAGAGTACATCGATCCAACAGATATATTGGTGATTTTAATGTCATTAACTATTATAGGTAATTATGATTTACTATAGACTAATGTGAATTCATATTAAGCTCGAATACGAGTAAGGGAAATGTGGAGTACAACTCGTTAGAGTTAATATGTTTTCGACCACGAAAAAGACGCATGGGTCAAGGGATAATGCCCCTTGCTGGCGTCCCGCTCCCAAATGAGCGGGCGAGGGTCGAGGTGAAGCCGCCCATGCCTGCCGGGGTTCTGGAGCCCCGACCTAAACGGTATATTTGATACTCCAAATGAGTTATCCATTTTTTTCCACCAAAACCAACGGACACAACTGTAGCCAACGATATATTTGAAATCCAACCGTTTTTTACTACCATAACCGCCATCTATTATTAAACAGATGTTTGGCTTCATTTGACATATACGAAAAACACACAGTTCTCTTTGTTTTGATGTATATTCTGTGCCTATAAACTAAGTGCTTTGATTATCTTATCCTAATAGAGATTTCATAATTTTCGTGTAACCTAAGCAATAAGGGTCGAAATATTTTATTTGAAAAGTGGATTATACACTATTCAATCAAATATTTAAGATTATCATCACATTCTAACATCAATTTCTAACAAAATACTCATATTTAGAGGTTAAATTTGACGTGTTGTATTACATGACATTTGATTCAGATCCTTTAAAAGAGTAACCAATTGATATTAGGTACTCGATTTACCAAAATGACTTAAGTGAACAAAAATGCGAAATACACCGATTTAGTTAGCAAAGTTTGATAGTACAATGAATTTATTAGCAAGCTTGAAAAGTATAGTGATTAAAAAAACTATAAAAATAGTATAATGACCTAATTGAACAGAAACACTAAGTACATTCGTGTATATTAATCCTTTGTGTAGTATTGTGTTCTCAAAACACATTCTTATTCACTTTGATACTTGTTCAAATGATGATCAATCCAAAATCCTATCTTTCAACAATAACCAACTTGGATGATGCTTTGGTTACTTTAAGACCGCGTGTAGTGCCCCAAGAGCTTAAAGCAATATACTACTCGGATATCCTTATGGTTCAACTAATAACCATGGTGGTACGATACTAGTTGGCCACAATTTCAAGCTTATAAGAGGCTCAAATGTCTTATCTCCTACCGACGTGGGACAGGGTGTTACACCGCCTATGCCTCCTGTTGTTAATTAGTTCATTTTGGTTGTTGCAAGCTCTAACCAAAATGAAACATTATTCTTCTTCATATGGCATGTTCAAACAAATGTGTTTCCTTGGTGCTTCTGTGTTCATGAATATACAATGAGTATTCCAATCCAGTGTTGTTGTCACTTATATCATGCACACGACACTTTTGCAGTCCTAGGTTTTTGTTTCAGGCGCGCTATTGTACAAGTATATCTTCATATTTAGTACGCTTTTAGACGGACTAGTTTTAGACGATAGGTTTCTTGAGACAGAGATACTGTTTAAGAAATTGATTAAAGCGAAACATTGTGAACATGATGTAGCTGTATACTTCACGATGATTAAAGGGCTTTGCAAGGTCGGGAACAACGTTATTCCTGTTTCTTGGCTTTACATCTAACAACATAATTGATAGTCTTTGCAAGATGGATGATGCTTTCATGTTTTTTTTACCATTAGTGTGTTTCGATACCATATGTAGTTAATAAGAAAACTCTAAAGCTGTGTTTAAAATAGTTACCAATGAAATTCAGTAATATTCAATGGTCCATGAATTTTGTAGCAAAAAACACAACCATCTTTTTACTTCACATAATTTCCCCCCAATTATAGCTCCCATTTTCACACAACTGATCTCCAAAAATAAAATATTTTCATCCTCCATAACTCACCAATCTTATTCAATTCATATTTTTTACATGCTAATATGATCATGTGAAAAGGGTTCTGTTTCAAATCACATTGTAAGTTTTAATGTTTGTTTCATTTGTTTCATATTTTGTATCAAATGTTGACATTGTTACACATCATTTTGCAGCTTTAACACCCTAATCTTGGGATCTAACGATCTCATTTAGGCCAATTTTATGTGCTTAATGCGAAACTCGGCGTGAGGGTTAGGGTCAAGGTTTGTTTAAAATGGGCAGACTGGCTGCGAATAGGGGATATATGGGTAACTTAATCATGGCTGCGTGTGAATGGTTTCTAATGTTTTGGATGTTTATCGATGCTGCATTGGCTAATTCCCTTATAAAATTCGCTAAACGTTGTCAATTAGAAATCCCATGTTTGTTATGTTCTAGGCTTGATCGTTGTTGCAAGAATGACGCAGAACCGGGGCCTTATTCATATTTGCATTTGTTTTGCAATAAGCATCAACAAAACATCTCGTATTTGATATATTGTAATCTGCATAATGAGTTGGTTGATGCACGTGAAATGTGTGAAGATTGTTTTGGTTCGGTTACATTGCAAAGTCAATCAAATCTGGGATGTTATGGGCTTTCATGTTTATGTTGTAAAGTTCATTGTGATGAGAAGTCGATCGGTAAAAGGTCGATGATGTCAGATTCGGATGTGTCAAGGGTGTGTAAAGCTACCACAAAACCACCTTTGCCTCGGAGGCATGGTAGGCCTAGGAGGACGAGGAATAAGATGAAACCTAGACGTCGGGATTTGTCAAAATTCACTTCTGATTCAGAAAGTGAAAACCTTTTATCTGATGATGATGATCGGTATAAGGTTTTTGGAAAACATTCTTATAGTACTCCGGATCTCGGGTCTTATGATCAGAGTTCAAGAACAACGCGGACAAGAACACGTTCCGCATCTTTGACGCCAAATAGTTTGATCCGAAAAAATAAAAAAGGTAAGAAGGTGTTATCATCAAGAGCCTCTACCTGTTATTCAACTGATGGATATGGATCAATGGATGGTTCGTTGGTTGCGTATAGCAGTGGTAGTCAGAATAGGTACAATATTTTCTCAAGAAACTCGTTTAGTGCTTCTGATTTGGGGTCTGCGGTTTTCTTAGAGATGGTGTATAATAAGAATTTACCACGACGATCCGTATCTTTGACACCAAAGAGTTCAGCTGGTTATGGCTTAGGAAAACATCAAATAAACAAACATGTTCCTCCAAAAGCCAAGAAAAATACAAAGTCGGGTAATGTCAGAAGTGGTTTACACACAAGTTATGGATATTTAGATGATTCTGTTATCTCACGTAAAACGGGTACTCATCATCATACCCAAAACAATCTTCCTAGAAGACATTCGTATAGTGTTATTCAGCTTGGGGGTGACATTCTTCTAAATATGCCCATTGATGAAAGTTTAACGCGTCCTCAACTTTTTGTACCAACAGATGAGAAAGATTACATTTTTGGTTCATCGGCTGATTTTATAAGTGATTTAACAGGTGCATACATAGACAGGAATAAAGGGTACGGATCTTTAGATGATTCTGCTCTCTCACGTAGAACGGGCATTCAATATCAAAGTTTAATTCCTCGAAGACATTCACATAGTTTTTTCGAGCCGGGGCGTGAATTTCTTCTGAATACGCCTTTTGACGAAGGTTTAACAAGTCATTCTGCGTCCTTTACACCATATGGTTCTACTAATTACGGGGTTGCAGAACCGCCTAGTTTGCAGGTACCTCATCAAAGAGGTAAGAGAAATAAAAAGCCATTGCAATATTCAGATGATTCTTTTGTCTTGCGTAATACTGGTGGTTATACTAGTAACATTAATCCCCGAAGGCATTCGTATAGTGCTTTTGAGCTCGGGTCTGCACTTCAAAATTTGCCTCCTTTTGAGGAAACTGCAAATACTTATGCATCTTTGACAAAACAGTTACTGCCAATGATGTCTAGTAACAATAATCCTCGAAGGCATTCGTATAGTGCATTTGAGCTTGGGTCTTCACTTCTGAATTTGCCTCCTTTTGATGAAACCGAATATAGTTCTGCATCATTCACCCAACCATTTCAACCGATGATGTCTAGTGAAAATGACTTTTCATATGGGTTCTATGACATGAATAGAGGGTATGGATCTTTGGATGATTCTGTTGTTTCACGTAAAACATTTGGTCATGATCATACTCATAATAATATTCCTCGAAGGCATTCTTATAGCGTTTTTCAGCTTGGAGGTGACATTCTTCTAAATATGCCAAATGACGAAAGTTTAACAAGTTCTGAACTTTTTGCGCCAAGAGATTTTATAGGTCATCATTCGGGACAGCCACCAAAATCAACATTCCAAAGAGGTCAGAAAAATAAGAATTCATTACCTCCAATGAGTTCGGGTAGAAGTGATATAAGAATAGACAAGAGTAAGTGGCATGGATCTTTTGATGATTATTTAGTCTCACGTGGCATGGGTAGTCAAAATTTTAATAATAATCGAAGGCATTCGAGTAATACTTTTGATTTGGATCGTGCACTTCTAGTAGAAATTCATCTCGACAAAGATAAGTCATATGGTTCAAGCGGAAATGGGTTGGGAGAACAGAACCGGCCTCATCAAAAAGCCAGGAGACATAAAAACCATTTGCCACCACCAGTCCCCACGAACGTGTTTGGTACATCTTCATCGGATGCTAGAAGTGACCTATATGCTATTCGGTCTTTGGATGATTCTCTTATCTTACATAATACGCGTAGCCATATTCCAAATAATAATCCCAGAAGGCATTCGTATAGTGCTTATGAGCTCGGCTGTGCACTTTTGCTAAATATGCAACGGGATGGAAGTTTAGCGCGTCGATCTGGATCTAGAACACCAGATATCCAAAAACTGATTGAAAGTCAAATAGTCAACGAAAGTCATCCAACTATGAACTTCACAACGAGTAATCTACCACCCCCTTTATTATATAAACCTCATGGATTTGGTTCTTTTGATGACTCTTTTCTTTTACAAAGTCGAAAACCATCCACAAATCTTACAAGAAGTTACTACAGTGCTTCTGATCTAACGTCTCTTGATGAAAGTTCGATGTTGAAGTCTGCATCTTTGGCTCAGAATTGTTCAGTTCAGCAAGGTTTAAATGAATTCAACGGGTTAAAGTTCCAAAGTGGGCCAAGTTATTCACTTCAAAAACGCAAAAAGAATGATCGTTCAAAAGCCAAAAAGAACAAGAAATCGTTACCATCAGGAAATAATGCTAAAGGCGCAAGTTCATCAAATGTTTATTTAGATGATAATTCTGATAGTCAAAACCGATACAAGATTTTTTCACGGAATTCTCAAAGTGCTTCTGATTTCGGATCTTTACTTCTTGTAGAAATGCAGCATGACAACACTTCAAGAGCCCGCTCTAAATCTTTAACACCAAATTGTTATTTCCGTGCTCCAGAGCCTGATAAAAAACCACAAGAAAACAAGAGAGCATCTTTGTGCCCTTCTTGTTTAGATAAAATCGATCTGAGATCACTAGATGGAATTAGTATAAGTGAATTCGACGGTGATGGTTGTATAGAAAGAGTGAAACGACAAGCAGAAGATGATGTTAGATGCATGAGATTATTGCAATCAGAATTAGAAGCAGAACGAGACGCTGCTACTATTGCTGCAAATCATGCAATGACTATGATCACAAGGCTACAACAAGAAAAAGCAGCTCTTCAAATGGAAGCTTTACAGTATTTAAGAATGATGGAAGAACAAGCCGAATATGATATGGAAGCTTTACAAAAAGCTAACGAGTTAGTTGAAGAAAAAGAAAACGAAATTCAAGATTTATTAGACGAAATAGAACAATATAGAAACAAATACGAGAACGATGAATTAATTAACACAGTTAAAGGTTTTCATGATGAGAAAAAGTATGTTCTAGAAGCGTTGTCGACACTAGAGAGCAAGATTCATCAATTGTCTAATGGGGTTCACGGTAAATCTCAAGAAAATGAAAGTCATGTTGATTTAGTGACATTGGAGCGTGAAATTATGGATTTGAAAGAAAAGATGGAAACTTTACGGGTTGATATTGATCTTCTTCAGCATGCTTGTTACACACTTCATGGAAGTGAAGGTCTCGAATTCGTTCAAGAAATAGCTCGTCAACTACAAGATTTGAGAGGTGTTATGGTTGATAGACGCATTTCAACCAATTGAGGATTCATTCTTCTACAAAACCAATGTAAGTAATCTATATCACTTACTAGAGATGGAAATATAGACGGGTTGGGTAAGGGTCAAAATGGGTCATTTTTGGCACAAGTTTGATACACTTTTTGTGCAGATTTATAAATCTTTGACATAAACTAATCTTCACGATAGTATGAATTTGGAAGTTATATATGCATTAAAATTACATTCTGGGTGATTTTCACACTTCAAACTGTTCGAGCTTTTTCAAAGTTCAGACTGTTTGACCTTTTTCAAACAATCAAACTTTAACTGTTTGACAGTACATTTTGGGTAAGGGTCAAAATGAGTCATTTTTGGCATGGGTCGAAACAATTTTTGTCCATATTTATAAATTGTTAACGTAAACTTATCTTCACAATAATATGATGTAGGAGATTCTGTTGGACCTTTTTCTGATTTAGCTATAAAAGCAATTGCGCTCCGTAATTATTGTTTGACCCGTTAGAGAAAAAAAAAAGCATATTTGCTCTTGTTTATCATGTTTTAAACATTTTTTTACTGCATAGTGTATGATATGGTTCATTGCATCTTGGTCCAGTTTGCCACTTTGACAACGTGCGCAAGACAAGTGCAAAAACGACATCTTTTTTGTCTCATTCATTCCATTAGCAGGTGCGGTTATGTCCCCTTTGCACCTTTTTCGTTTCTTTTTATCATGTCACAAGCAACTTTCTACTAGATAACATCTGATCTCGTTACCTACATTTTTCTTCAGCTTGCTGTCGTCATGTCTTGCGTTCGAGAAGTGCAAAAGGACGGTTTATCATTTGACCATCTCCTGAAATTAGGTTTCTTTCATTTTCAACTTAAAAAAAAAAAAAAAAAAAAAAAATCATTGTGTAGTTGAACATGAATTGTTGTACATTTTTGTATTGTAGTTCAGATGAAATTGTCTTTTTCAAGTGTAGTTTATTTAGTTGTGGCTTTTGTTATAATCCAACGTTGTATATGTATATGTGATGATATGGTGGTGCACAATTTTTTCCGAATCATGAATCTTGAAAATTTAATAGTTTCGTTAAGCAAGCATGTCGTTTTTCTATTATGTTAGATGTTATGGGTACTTTTAGCAAAACTAGTAGCGTTTATTAGAAGCGTTTAAAAGCTTGTTGTCAAACAAATATAGAATATATAACAAGACTTGCTAAAAGACCCGTAAAATTAACTGCTTTTTCAAAGTAAGTGCACAAAAATAAAGGCGATATCGTGTGTTGCGCAATTAACCGTTGGAAACGAACACAAGAGTATACGCATTTGTAAACAGAAAGCTGATACATATTCATATATGTAATCAAACAAATACCCAAACTACAAAATGAAAACATAAAGTTACATAAGCAAATATAGTAGTAGGTTTTTTATTTCTTTTCTTTTCTTTTTTTTTTGACCCAACTTATTCGAACAATCACCAAATCCATACTACGAGTTTCATCTTACACACGGGTCAGGCGCGGACCCAAGACTTAAAGTGACCGGGTGCAAAACAACAAATTGTAAAGTAATCAACGAATCAATTAAAAAGGTACAGCATGCATTTCAAAAAAAGTCAGGATTTTTAACAAAATGTACACCAAGTAGTGGAAACCCATTAGGTTCCCGTGAACCCTCGTGAACCCCCTAAATCCGCCATGCACACGGCATTAATTATAGAACATTGGAACCTAATGATAAAAGCAACAATAAAACTACGATATCCCCTATTTGAGAAGTATTATCTACCCACTAGAATCTATAACTAGATTTTGTATGTTTAGCATGTGGCAAATAAGATCGAATAAAAGGGTTTTTCATACATAGTAAAGCAAAGATAGAGCAGTAAAAGTACAAAAAGCTCACTGACTTAAAAAGACCAAGATATCTATAAAAATATATTTTTTTGGCCCAGTGAGATTTCAGATTTATTTACCCTTCTTATCTTCACCTATCAAAAGATAGAAAACCCCAATAAAAGGCTACAGTAAAAAAGTTAATCTAACGCACTGGGTTGGCGGGATGTATCTATGGAACCGGTTTAAAAGTCACCACGTGGTGAATGTATCTAGTTAAACTATATAATATTGTAAATAAAAGGGTCAATTGCATATATACCCACTAAAACTTGCATATTTGCATATATACCCAAAACATGCTTACAATACATTGTACATCATGCAATAAAAACTTGTATTGTGGGGAAATATGCAAGTTTTTAAGTTTTAATGGGTATATATGCAATTCCCCCTAAATAAAAATGATAGTATATATTTTTTTGAGCAAATAAAAATAGTATATCAACCTCGTGTCTTTCGATATATAAGATGAAAGCTTTATACTGTTTAACTACCTAAAAAACAATAACCTAGTTTCAAGACCTCGTTGACATTTATATATTTCATGTTACGAGATACATTGAACTTTCTCATTCATGGTCGTCGAAAAGACATGTGAGTGACAATGTTTCTTAGAATACTTGGTGTCGTAATCAAGTGGAAGATAAGGTATGAAAGATAGAGTACAATGAAACACGTTTTTGTAACTTTGTTTTAGTGACTATGTACCAAAGTCAAGTACTCAAATGGCGAAAGAGAAAAGTCATGATGAAGATATGGGGCTAAAAGATTGTTGACGTTGGGGCAAACTATATGTGGGGCGGAGCTAAAAGATTATTGACGTTGGGGCAAACCATATACGGGGCGGAGCTAAAAGATTATTGACGTTGAGACAAATTATATATGGGGCGGAGCTAAAAGATTATTGATGTTGGGGCAAACTATATACGGAGCTAAAAGATTATAAACATTGGGGCAAACTATTATGTTTTAGCAAAATTGCATTCCTAATATTGTTGTTAAAAGAGTAACTTACAAAAACAGTCATATATTTTAGAAATTTCATACCATAATTTATTAAGAGCGTTTATTCACCCTCTCTTCTTTTGTTTCCTTACTAAATATGAGAACAAGTATAAGCTAGCTATCTCATCAGCTGATATAACGTCAAAAGACATGAGAATCATATTGAAGTTAATTTGTAGCGTCATTCGTTATAACAACTTATAACGTGTTATAACGTTACGAAGAAAAGATGTTGGCGGAATTTAATGTGATTTCGGTGCAAGGACGATCAAAAGATAAATTAAATCTTACCGCAACAAGAGTAAAGGTTAATGATCTGTGCAACACAATGTAGTGAAACTCGTGTTCAACAAAATGTAAATAATAGAGGCAATTTCATATCTCCTTTTCTTAAATTTGAAAATTTTATATTTACCCAAACATGTTTTAAAAATATTGTACATTATGCATTCAATGATTGTACTTTAAGTATGTATAGCAGGGTACCCGCGCGTTGTAGCGGCGGGTACCCTGAAATAAAATTTTTCGATAAATAATGTATTTTAGTTTATTATGTTCTTTTTAACAATAAATTTACGGATATCGAGAATTTCAGATAGCCGCATCCATTCGGGCTCTAACCCGTTGGGCCACACCGTGTCTGCTCGGTCGAGCCCGTTTGGTCCGCGCTTTTGGGCTCAAGCTCATGGCCCGTTGGGTTCGGCTGAATATTTGTATAATGTGCTTTATTATTTGTACTAGTGAAATTTAATGCAGGAATTGTGTTTTGGTTGTACAATATGCTTGATAATTTGTATTTCTTATGTAAGGGGTGTTTTAATAACTGTATTAATTGTATTTATTAACCAGTTAAATAATTGATTACATTAAATAGCATTAATGTGGTGTTTTGTTGTACACTATGCTTCTGTCTTGTCGTCTGAAAAATTATGTGCATTAAAGTGTTGTACACCATGTTTCTTTTCTTGTAAGTAGTAGTCATTATAGTCATTAATAACATTGACCACTTTAATAGCTTTAATGTTGTAAGTCTGAAAATTACATCATGCTTATTTTGTTGTACACTATGCTTATTTTGTTGTAAATCTGAAAATTGGTTGCAGCTATTGTAAATTGTGCTTAAATGGTTGTAATTTTTTGTGAAGGGGTGTTTTTAATAGCATTAATGTTGTTTGATAGAATTTTGGTCTTAAAATGACACTACGCTTTATTTTGCTGTACAATATACTTACTTTGTTGTAATTCTGAAAATTGGGTGCATTAAAGTGTTGTAAACCATGCATAATTTCATGTACGTCTTAAAATTAAGAGTGAAGTGACTTCATGGATTATAAGTAGTATAGATGAAATTAATTACAAAAATAAAAGGAATATGAAATTCATCAAGGCTACACTTTTTCTTTTTATTTTATTTTTTTTTACCAAAAAATAAAAATAAAAAATAAAATAAAAATAAAAATAAATTATTTATATTTATACTACTTACAAACAAAAGTCTGTAAGTTTTTCACTTTTTTGCTTCACCTCTCAAAAAAAAGATTACTAATAAATGCTAATTAACATTTCCTAATTTGTTGAAGAGATAATAAATCAATCATGTTACTGTTATTACTAGACGATTATTCGCATATAGCATCGACGAAGAATAGTAGCGTGAATTTATTGCGTGCATTTTTTTAATGTATATATGATTATTAAGTAAGTGAGATTGAATTAAGTTAGTAATTAAGTATTTATATATTAGTTAACAGATTGTATTGTCTTTTATATATAAATTATTTTAGTCTAACAAAATTATGCATTTTTAAATTTTTTAAATTTTAAGCAAATGTGTTTTCTTTTATATATATATATATATATATATATATATATATATATATATATATATATATATATACTAGTGTCAAAACCCGTCCGATGGACGGGTATGACTTGTGGTTTTTATTTTTATGATTTAGTTGATCAAATATATAGTAAAAAGTAATTAAAAGTTAAATGAAAGTGTTAAGATCCATAATTGATGTTACCATAATCCATTAAACGACTAAAAGCAGGTAAGTACTTTGATTTGTGGTTTTTATTTTTAGGATTTAGTAGAACAAATATATAGTTAAAAGTTATTAAAGGTTAAATTAAACGGTTAAGAAGTATAATTGATGTTACCAATTCAAAACTGCATGTACCAAAATCCTAATATTCAGCAATCTCAAGTCATCCGATCTAATGATCAGTTATTCATAATTCAATATTGAAATAGTGGTGTTTTTGTCGTTATTGAAAGATTTTCGTTTGCGTAATCTTTTGAGAAAAATTTTGCATTGATAATTGCTCGTAATGTGACTATGAACAATCTTAATTTCAATTTCTATTTAAACATAAGTTTAAAAAATCTCCCTAAAAGACGGCCATTAAGCTTAGCCATCTTGTCAACAATCTATTGCATGAGTCGTTAATGGGATGAAGACAACCTTGAATATACATTTATTAATGGGTTGAAGGCAACCTTGAATCTGATTTTAATGAACAGATGTATATTTTTTATAACTCAATTATGCTTAGTGTTTATGCGGCTCAACTCTGCCTCGACCTCTTCGATGTGTTCTTAGAATAAACTTTCCAACTTGACCACCGTGCTAGCTCTAATTACCGCTTAAGTTAGGGATCTTTGATGTTTTTGGTAATCGAATGTATATAACATGGTCGTGTAGTCATATGGCTGCTTAGTTTTTGTGGCTTGGGGTAGATTAAGTCGTAATGATTTTTTATATCCTTGCAGATATCTATCACCCCTTTAGGGAGTGGGACAGAATAGAGTAGTTGTACCGCCATCATGTTTCCAAAGGAACCACCTGTAGTAACTTTTTTGCACTTCTCATATATTTTGCTTCTTCAAATATGCGTATTTTTCATACTTTCTTGTAATGGTTTCAATAGTATGGCCAACTAAAACCTACTAAAACTCATCCATTTTGTGGCTACAAACAAAAGAATCTATATGAACAAAATCATCCATTAATCAAGTCAAAAGAGACTCTAACCAATCTGATGTATTTCATAAGCAACAAATGTTACAAAGACCAAGTAGGGCAACATATTTTAGCCAAATACAGGGGCATGTGTGAATTTCAAAGATGAGTGATTGTTGACCCATAGCCAAATACAGAAGTAAGAGTACATGTTGCCCCACATGGTTTTATAAAAAAATGGTTGTATATACTGTCAAAAGTGAAGAAGAAAGGAACATGGCTGATAGCAATACTTCAGTTGTAATGGCTTCAACATGAATTTGTACATCTTTATCAAAGCAAATACGTAGGTGCACCTCATATAAGCTTCAATAATTTCTCAGTGCCTGATGTTTCACTCTCGCGATAGGTAATCTAAATTCTTTATATCTTAAAATGTTACGTTAAATGAATAGTAGATTTATATATTTATTCAATGTTGATATGTCAAGTCTAATGTTGAACATTGAACAATATTAGAACACAAAGAGAGAAAGAAGAGAGGCAAAAATAATTCAATTTTATCGCTGAATGTTATGCCCTCATCAACATAGCAATGGACTCCCATTCCAAACTGCATATCACATCCTGTAATACATGGCACACTCATTACACATGCTCAAATATTACTTTTTACATGAATATCTACAAGTTACTGTAAGTAAAAGGAAAGTAAGAATAGCAAAAACGATTGCCATATTGTACGTACCGAGGCATTTTGAATCAATGTCATAGATATTGATGGCACAGTTTTCTGCCAGTAACTCATTTGGGTATTCACCAACAAAAATTATTACCAAAAATACTTTAGTCCATAATACATGTGTTTATGATGTCAATAATCTATGGTAAGAAAATGATTTAAGAAAATTAAAGGAGATACAACATGAAAAACAATTAAAAAACGTTCAACTAATCATGTTCTGTACCTTGCTTAATAACAGCAAGAATCTCGTATTCTGAGAAATCATAGCAGACAAGACTCGCTCAGATGATATATTAGCACGACTTAAAGCACTCGTAAAAGTGTCATATTGAACCTCCCACACATCACTTTCAGATATGAAGAAATGTAACTGTCCTTGGAGAAAAATCATTCCTTGCCAACCACGACAAAACAATCGCCATTGCTTGCGTTCCGACACTCATTCTAGAAACAAACTTTTTACCATTTTCTGCTTCTTGGCTCAGTTCAAGTAACCACGGGAGGCGTAAAGCAACATAGGTCAGAAGTTTACTATTTTCTTTAAGCAGAGAATCATAATCAAAATCTTTTTCTTCTGTTAGGAAGTCCGCTATATCAGAGAGCGTTGTTTTAATGGTGGTGAAATGGCTGCTTTGTTCTTCATACAGTGTTGCATAACCTGCCCTGATGAATCGATTAGGTCACCTATATCATGTCATGATAAACTGCGGAACGTCTTCTCACAATGCCTGACAATTTTCACATTGGCTTGTCATATCCAAATCTTTCCATGCATGTAAAAGTTCGCCAATTGAATCTTTATCACAGTGACTCTAAGCAAACCCCAGAAGTTGATTCCAAGAATTAATATCCATATTCTCAAGGGCGGAACCCCTTGCCAGAGCGGTACATAAGTCCAAACAGGACCATGGCCCTTCTTTGCCATAACAAGACATAAATCAAAAGCAAGTTTAAGATCGCCAACAAATGCTGCTTCACTTGCAATAGCTTCTTGGACGGAAGATATCTCATCTTGAGAGTTGAGTCCAAGAAGCTTGGCTATTTCAATATGCTCATCGACATTAAGATGTACCCCAACTTGACTGGTGATGGCTAAACTGATAATTTCCATTGGGTCTTTGATTTGTTTGAATTGCATTGGTAGAATGTTCACCCCTAATCTTGGGAGCTTAACAGTAAGCGCGTCAATGATATCGGACTCTATCATCACATTTCTACTGCTTGGAAGAATATTCAAGCATTCCTTAGCCTTCCATATCTCAAACAAGTTCAAAAAGATGGCTCGAATTTAGTTATATAATCTTGTAAGATAGAGCTAAAAGGCGCCTTCTTGACCTTTACTTATAAATGGGTCGATAGGGTTAGATAGGCGAACAGTCAAACAAAATGGTTTAGCTATAATGGAGACATGGTTAGGTAGGCCCAATGGGTGAACGAATTGCAAGTTGTCCAAAGTGTCGACTAATTACCCGATTTAGTGCCAAGGAGAAACTAATCAACTTAAAAATGCACGACACAAGCTGCATATTTACTTTAAAATAAACGATAAGATAAGTCGCATCTAAACATTAAAAGCTTATAGTAATAATAAATAAGCACATAATCACTTGAATAAGCAATCCAAACATCCTTATTTATCCGTGTCCTATCAACTGACAACTGCAAATACAGAGACTCTCATTTTAAGTTTGAAAGGATAAATGGCAGTATGCAATCGTAAGTAGGTGTTTAGGACACAAAGAAGATGTTGTTAACTATAAGGGGGTGTTTGGGTCAAAACGGGCGTGTTTTTAGTACGGTTCTGATGAGGTTAAGTTAGCCCAAAAAATGTGGTCTAATCCTATGTTTGTTTTTCTATTGATAACCCGTGTGGTTACCATAATTCAAAGAGTTTACTATTACAAATGCAATCTACGTTTTTTGCATAAAACAATGTAGGAAGTTGCAATTCATACTGGAACACTTTTGGAGACTTTTAAACTTTTGACCAACTTCCAATTTACCAGATATATAGTTTTAATCACTATTAACATAACTTATTCCTAATTTGTTACTAATTGCAAAACTTAAATGAAAGTCACTGAAGTAATATATGTAAGTAATTATAAAGTAATATCTGAGATTTGATACCTTTTTGTAGTCTAATAGTGATTCAAATACCCAAAAACCTTGTCAACACGCTTTAGGTAGCAATTCCTTGCGACATTGCTTCTCTTGGGGACCAAGACTCTTCATTACCTCTACAGTTTCCTGTTCCAAACATCACTCATTTCAACATATACATAACTCATAATTATGAAAAAAAATTAATAACTTTTGGGGAGAACACGTGATTTACATCAGGAAGCACCAAAATGACTTACCATTTTAAAATGATTTTACATATTGCCTACTGTTATTATGATATATATTCTCATAATAAACACCTAGAGTCACTATGTATTATGCCAAGTTAAGATAGATCTAACTTTGGTATATGTATATCATTTTACATATTGCCTACTGTTTTTAAGACTTCTGTTAATTGGTATCATTTTATTTATTATGAAAAAATGGGTAAGACCTTGTGGTAGACTCATGATGACTGAACCGCATTCGAAGGGTCCATACTCGAGATAAAATGAGTGATGAAAACTTGTACAACTACTGGTATTTTGTACATTCCGCCACTACCTCCATCACCCCGGCTAATTAGTCATCCTGTAAAACAGCCACATTTTTATATCAACTCTCAAAAGTCAAAAATTGAATTATGAAATCTTTAAGATCAGACATAACTCAGCTGACTTTCACAAGTCTAATATTAGTAAATCATTATATACCAATATGTGTCAACCGGTAATCTAATGCGACCCATTTTATGTTTAAGTAATGGGTTAAGACTGCCATATACAACAGTTGTTCAGTTGACTTTTTAAAATCAAATATCATAGGACATAGTTTTCACCTTTTGAACGATAATGAGAGTCATCGAAGAAAAGGGTCTCTTGTTTGGCTTGATAAAATTTGAAGGCGAAGGGGGGAGCTTATCAAAGGCTACTTCGGTGGGAACTGAAAAGTCATACATCTCGTTTTTTAGCACAATGCCGGTGGATTGAGACAAAACACCACCACCAAAGGGGTAATTCACGGTGGTTGTTAATGATACTGCATTTCTTTCATCATCGACTATGCAAAAATGACTTGTGCCATGGTCTTGAAGCTCTTTAACTTCAGATGGATCCCCATGTCACTGCAGAGAATGTAGCAAAAAATATTTGCAATTAGACAGGAGGATGTCAAGGTTTACACAAAGTACAATTCAAAGTATATAAAACTGGTGGAATAATCGGCTAAATAAACAAAGGTGCTTCTTCAAGAATAACTGAATTGGTGTCTAGCCGAAGTTAGCAATCTAGTATTCAATGGCTGAGCTTTTCAATTTATCTCTACATATAGTCATTCAGATTTAAAGTTAAGTTGGAATTGGTGGGCCCCGCCTAAGGTGCTTTTTCCAGAATAACTGAATTGACAGTATAATTGTTTGTTATCATAATTTGATTATAAGTGTATATTATTTGAACATTCAAACAATTAATCAAAAAAGACATTATATAAAAGAATTTGACAGGCTCAACAATGCCTTGAGTGAATGAATCAAGCAATTACATATTTTTAAATTGCAACTGCTAGTATATCAGATTAGATCTCTCATTACTCACTATAAATTCAACAAACATGACCAAAATTTAACTATTTGTACCTGAAGCCGTTTGCCAATCTTACTAAAATGATGAAATACGATAATGCAACTATGAGACTAATTTTGAGGAGAGGTTTTTAGAACCCAAATCTTCTGCATCCGAGTGTTTTTATTTATTGTGTGCCACACCGTCACCATCCTCCACTGTACCACCATCTACAGGTTCCAACATTGCTGCAACCCTTTTCTTTGGAGCCTTTTAATGCCTTGAAGTGTGATCATGTCTGATGAACGAATCACACGTGACTTGCTACCTTTGGTGTATGCCTTTGTTAGTGCAATTTTCACATCTGGCTCCATCAAGCGGATTTGGACGCCTCTAAACAACTCATATTTACACAGTTAAACTGGGTTCAAATGGAGAATATGATATCATCGTTATACAAAGTGATACCTGAAATTTAAACATCACCATCATTGAAAGCAAGTCTTCCTGGCTAATGGAGTATGAATCCATAAACTTCACAACCTTTTCAAAAGTTTCATCCTGCCAATCATCCAACACGGAAAAGAATGTAGATTTTAGAATCCAACTTAGTTACAACAATTAGGGTGTATCGTGATACCAACCTTTGACAAACATCTTTAGCGGATCACTATGTGTTTAAGAAAAAGTTAAAGATAATCGAGGCAATAACACCAAGCAACCATTGAGAAATATATATCATATCATCATTTATAAGTAGTTATAGGAAAAGTTAAAGCAATAACGCTTTCATGCAATATCATGTACAAATGTACAAGACAATACTACAATGATCCGTACATGAAATTACCTCGCCTAAATTGAATCAGAGATTATAAACCCGCTTTCTATACCGCCTCAGAGAAATATGTGACAATGCATTACGGAGTTCTAGATCATATTTTTCTTGATTGGCTACCAAACATATGCATACACCATATCTCAAACATAACGTACTTAAAATAGTGATTAAGCGAAGTTAAAGTTTTAAGATAGATTACTCTTCATTAGTAGTCTATTCGAACAAAATAACCGTTTGATATCATGAAATCGCATATCACAACTGATGTAATGAGTATTAACGCTGATCATCAACACACTCACCATCAATTCCACACGCCAATTCGAACACCTTAATTGGTAATCACACAATAAGTCATCAACTCATGATCAAAATTTTAAAAAAAATGTTAGGAATTAGAAATTCCAGGTATTAAAGAGTCGGTCACCTCAAGTATATGTAATCGTTAGAAAGCTTGTAGTCATAGTACTTTACAAGTAGTATTTAGTTTTGTAACACCGTGGAGACGGACGGGTCTTTACCCAATCGTATGCCCGATCCACGTACCGCTGTGTGGCGCTTTATTGTAAGACTATAAATACTCTCTACCTCCCAAGGTAGAGAGTTGGAGCTCATAATAATATCTTTCACTTTCTCTCACTAAGTTCCCTAAGCCTCTAACTTTCTCTCTCTAGAACTCACCTTTATACTCCACTTTGAATTATGGTTTGATGTGTATGTGAAATCCAATATCCTACAATTGGTATCAAGAGCCATGGTTAGATCATATCTTACATATCTTTGGATTTCTAGTGGTTTTTGAGCTTGAAAAGTTTAGTGGTTTTTTGCATCATTTGGTTGATTTCTAGTGTTAAAGTTTGGAGGTAGTACTTTGTGTTTATAATCATCACAAGTGTTTAGGTTTTGATTTAGAAGGTTTGAATCATAGTGGTTGGGTTGTTTTTGGATTGAAAAAGTGGTGTTCATGTGTTTCTCATGCTAGCTTACTTGAGCCACGGAAAGTTTTCTTGGTAGCCACTTGCTTTACAATTTGGTAGCGAAGTTGTAGTTGAAAATCTTAGCGAGTCAAGTTAGCAACTTGTCTAGGAGACAGTTTCCATGCAAAGTACACGAGTGGATCACACGTGAGCTTACTTGGTGTAAGTTAGCTTAATTTGTACTTTATTTTGTTAGCTTAATTTGGTGTTAGCGAAGTTGGTACCTAGCGAGTTGCTATTTAGTGACTCATAACATTGGCTTAATTTATCAGAGTTACCGGCTGCCAAAATTTTCCTAAATGACTTGAATCTTAGCATTTGTTTATATAGCGACTTGATCAAGTGTACTAGCGACTTGGGATTATAGCGACTTGGTTTAATAGCGACTTAGTAGTTAGCTTAACTTGGTTCAAGATTTTCTACGACTGGGTGTATTTTAATGTACGCCTTGATTAGTAACCGTGAAAGAACTATTTCCTGTTTAATATAGAGTTATAAAATCCTCGTGTAATCGTTTAACATGTCCACCAACGCTCCTACTATCATCTCCACGCTGCCGAGGATGTTCAAGCAGCTGCTCGAGATACTCGCCCACCCATGCTTTTTAATGAACCCACTATGACTCTTTGGCTCAACGAATCGATTGTAATTGCCTTGAAAAGAAAATGGGGTTAACATTCTCAAATCCATTGATGAAGGACCTTACCTAGTTGAAACTACTAGAGATATACTTGATACCGGCGAAGATGGAACTTTGATTTACTGAATGGACGCACAAAGATGTATGATGAGCTTGACAATAAGTGGAAAAAGAGATTCTAAGCATATCCCAGCTTCCAACATTATATCACTTAGGACCTTACTTTATCAACCTTATACACAAATACCCACAGCTTAACACAAACAACACAGTATCACCATCTTAACATACTACGCCAGAGAACACGCTCAACCCAACACAAACGTAAAGCATATAAAGAAAGAAAAGATGAGAAAGATGGTGACTTGATGTTTATACAAAACCGTGTATGTGGAGAGAAAGATAAACACAATATGTTGTATTACTTCAAAGGAAAACGCACACACACACACACTCATACACCCCAAAATGACCATTTGAGGGGAATTTATACTCAAATACAAGATGCCCTAATGGGCTTTCCATGGGCTTGGATTGGGTTGGATTGGATAATATCTTTCATAAGGCTAGCTTAACTTGACTAATAGCCATTTAGCTTAGCCCAATCCATGAGCCCGTTGACTATTCTATCACGATATCTATCACATGTTACAAAGTTCCTAAACGTGAATGACCATCACTTCTAAAAAATGTTACGCTAACAATCTCCCCTAAGGTGGTCATTCAAAAGATGCTCCACTGAATAGGTCTTTACTTTCGCTTGAACTTTGTGTATAGATATAGAATAGTCTTGATTTTCGCTCCTTCATGCTTTGTGATCGATAATGTGGTCAGCTTGTTGTCAACTTCATTGGTTAGGTGTCTCCATCGCCTTTCTCCACCATGCTCACACTTTATTTGAACTTTGAGTTTCCAATGATGAAGTTCTCGGTCTTACACTTTGTAGATTCTTTGCATTTAACGAAGAATCATCTTTAACTTTGAGTTGCCTTTGATTTTATGAGAACTTTCATGTGTTGTTGGTATGAGCATGTGGAGAGTCTCAGACGATCCATCCGGCCCGAGCTTCCATAAGAAGAAAACATAAAAACAGTTAGTAATAAGCGGATTCCACATTACAAGTTTGAATTTCGAAAGTGTGCCACGTTATAAAGCAAAACACATCTCTAATTCTCACAAAGGCCTTCTGAACTCGAGTCCACAAGTGAGATAACGCTGATATACCAAGTACATCTACGTCTCGTGATGAGTCGCCGAGGTATACAACCAAGCATCACCCCACTCCATAGACCGCTTGAGACACACTGCGCAATCCACCGGAGTTACTGGCTTAATTGCCGTGGTCGTTGATGCTTGACCGCAAGCAGTATTTCCATTCAATCACTAAAGATCACGTATGAAACTTTCATAAATGTTCTCGCGCATTGCTAAGACCTCAGACTCTAGAATGTATCACTTGTGCCCTTATTGATGAACAACAAGTGATGAAATGTCATGTGTTCCTATGAGATCTTTTGATGAATCTCGTGGCTCTAGACTCAATAAGTACATTTTGGTTTTTCCCCGAGCGAGACTAGGAGAGGGTCTCCTTCTTCAATATCAACAATCTCTAAGAGAAAGTCGATAGATTATGTAGGGTTCCCACTGAGAATGAAACAAATCCTTTTAAGAGGAATTGAGTGGCTAGAAGGTTTAGTGCAGTGCGACACTAGGTCCATGACGTCTTTTGTTCTACCACCAGTGTCATCTAGTGACAACCAGTAGCAGATGAATTGAACCTGGTTTCTGCCCCTAAGGTTGAAATATGGTGGGCTATTTCTTTTCACCCTTTCTTTTACATTTCTTTTTAATTCTTCAACCCCTTCTTTCTCCTTTCTCACATTACTCCTTTTTTCAATCATTCCTAAGGACTTCTAAAACAAACTAATTGTGATGTCCTGGTAGATCCCTCCCTCAAGCCCGCGGATCATAGGATCTAATTTCCTATCCTTAGTCACCTCCAGGTCAGTCCTATTGTTGCCATAAAACCATTTTTCTTGAAAATCCCTGAGTGTTTGTGATAGAAACATGTTTGAGACACCGAGTTTTATATTTTCGTAAACACTCCCCTTCACATGTGCTTATAAGTTTTGACAAATGCATATAGAGGGTAGAGTTCATACTTTGAATTGATCGCTCATGATAGACAATTCCCCACGAGACACTCCAAGCATGCTTTCCTAGTTAAAGAGTTCCATTGTGGCTTAGGGTGCATAACTAGCTCTAATAACTAACTTGAAGTTGTAAACACCAAGAGGTTAGACCCATGAAAGTGCTATCTATCAAAGTTTCTCGAGATGGTACATTTACTAACATTGATTCCCTTGCAACCGTTGGTTCCGGCTCGAGTCAAGCTCATTTTGAGATTCAAACAACGATCATTAAACTTTTTGATCACATTTTAATCACGTCTCCTCCCCCTTCAACACAAATTGTAGGACCTTACTTTTATCAACCTTATCACACAAATACCCACGTTAACACAAACAACATAGTATCACTTCATCGCTTACTCACGCTTACGCCAGAGAACACGCTCAACCCAACACAAACGTAGCATAGCATAAAAGAAAGAAAAGATGAGAGATGGTGACTTGATGTTTATACAAAAACCGTTTCTCGGAGAGAAAGATAAACACAATATGTTGTATTACTCAAAGGAAAACACACACACAGCACACCCCTCAAATGACCATTTGAGGGGAATTTTATACTCTGAATACAAGATGCCCTAATGGGCTTTCCATGGCTTGGATTGGGTTGATCGATAATATCTTTCATAAGGCTAGCTTAACTCTCTAATAGCCATTTAGCTTAGCCCAATCCATGAGCCCTAGCTGACTATTCTATCACGATATCTATCAAGGAATAAAGTTCAAAGCGGAATGACCATCACTTAAAGAGAAAAAATGTCGTTACGGGCACAATACATTGTTAAGTTCCTAAAGGATCTACAAGCTTATCAATCACAACATCGAGGCAAAATATGTATGGGATAATGTCAAGATGCTTCTTCGGTTCTCGAATTAACTATGGAAGACCGAGAATCACAATCTATGATGAATTTGAGCACTTCAAGATGAAACCAGATGAAAGTGTCTATGAGTACTATGTGAGATTTCATAAGTTGGTGAATGACATGAGGAACATCAGAATGATTATGCCTAACATTCACCAACTCAAAATTTGTAAACAACATGAATCCCGAATGGCACAAATTTGTTACTTCCGTGAAGCTCACTAAAGGATTGAAGAATACTAACTATGAGCAACTCTATGCCTTCCTTCTTCTAATGAGAGACATGCCATGTTTGAAAAGAGGATTCTTGAACAATTCAAAACAAATCCAGGAGAGACAAGCTCATCAAATGATTCAACCGCCTTCTACTCAAACATTGGGATTACCACTAAAGCTTCACAAGTTATACCCATGGGTGATGGAACTTACAAACTCATTCCCGACCCAAAGTTCAAACAACCGATGCCGATGCACACGCTGGTAACTTCATTAATCAACTGCTCTCCCGATTAGTCAAAACATGAATTCTCCCCACAAACCAACAACAACCTGAACAACTTCTAACCCACACAATCAAGCTACCGCCGAGATGGGAAAATTGTTGTGCAACCAAGAAAGAAAAGATGATCGGGGAGAGGAGGAGCCGGTAGAGGTTATGTTGGTAATAAGAATCGAGGAAGGAATGGAAATCAAGGTCAAACTAAGCCGATCAAATGCTATAACTGTGGTGGTTAGGGACACATTGCAAGGAACCGCACATCTCCAAAACGCCCACGAATGCCTTCATTACTCGTGAGATAAGATGTTGCTTGTACAAGCTCGTGATAATGGTGCCGCTGGATGAAGAGGAGTTATTGTTTTGCCGAGGGCAATGCCAAGACCTATGATGCAGATGTGATGAAAGTTCACTTCAGAGATAGGTCACAATCATCAACGCCTTTCAAGTCAGCCGATTGTGATGCATACGACTCGATGTGGATGATGGACCTATCGCGACACAACAATTTTATGGCTAGCATTTCTCCAATGGTTTCTCCCAAGGTCTCTTCACCACAAGCGGCCCATCCAAAGACAAACTCATCTCAGAGGTATTAAAACTATACGATGATGCCGATGTACAAAAGATGCATGACAAAGTACAATCAACTCAAACTATTGAATCAAATATTGAAAATATGGGTAATATCAATGTTGTCCCATATGATCAATATGTGAAACAAAGTGAAAGTGAAATTGTATCAAGTGATGCATCTTCTGCAATCAACAATGACTATGTTTTTGATGAATACACCGTGATGTGCCCTCGATGATGTTGTTATTCTCAACTAAATGCCTATAAAGAACGGGTTGCTATTTATGAACAACGTGCTAAATTTGAGTTGACCACTCGTGAGCTGGAAATGGATGACCAAATGCGCATAACTATTAGAAAAGTAGGTTTAGAAGAAGTATTAAAACAAGAGTTAAACTCCTTACAAGAAAAACTTTCAAAAACCGCTAAGCAAAAACAAGAACTTCAAGAAAATGTTAAAATGCTTAAGCAAGAATTTAATGCTAAGGAATCAAAACTTTTGAATGATTTTTCTAATCTAAAAACCTTGAAAACAAGCTTGAAAATAAGTTGTACATACAAGGAAACACCATTCGATCGCCACATGATCACTAAGCATAGAGTCCTAAGCGATAAGCATAGCATTCCCCTTGTTGAGGAACCAAATCGAGAGGTCATTAAAAAGGCTAGAAATGCTCATAAGGTTCTTTATGATGGCAAGGTAATCCTTAAACCTAGATAAACCTAGTAGTACTGAGTGCACAGAGGAAGATAAGAAATCGATGAAATCACTAGGGAAAAGTTAAACAAGAATTAGATGATCCAAAATGTAAAGAAAGAAAGTAATCATCACACCCCATGATTACAAAAGGAAATTGATTGCCTTAAACAAGTTTAAGCCTCGGACATTGTTAACTCCCTAACAAGTGTTCGAAAATGGATTTAGATAAGTAAAGTGAAAATATTGTTGAAACCAACCCCCCTTTGAAAATGCCTAGTAGCACGTGTATCCTCCAAATACACCAATGCATCTTGTTCCTAGAACAATTGCCACTAAAAGCAAGACCTTAAATAGCCAATATGTTATCTTCAACTATTTGTTGATTTTGAGAAAACTTGCAAGAAAAGGATCACACCCACTTGTATAATTGAAGGAGAAAGAGGTTTTGAGCAAACTAAAGAATGTTATTTAATCAGGTCATGCCTTTCTTTAAACAACTAAAAGATCACTTTGAGAGTCTTAAAAGGGAATGAATTCGATATTAAAGAAATGGAAAAGAATTTGATGCAATGATAGTTGAGGTTAGTGACTATGAGCGAGCATTAAAATATAATGAGATTGAAAGGAAGAACTTGCATACACTGAATGAGAATATGATTTATGAATGTATTGCTCAAGATGTGTTTTTCATCGCTACAAATTGTTCTATTAATGCTTCCCAATTTCATGAATTATCTGTTGCCTTGAAAGTCTCCCATGATCGTGTCATTGAGCTTGAAAAACTAATTCTAAATTAAACGAGAAAATTGAACTGGATGATCACGACAATTTGGTTAAACATTTTTCTAAACTAGAGAGTTGAGCATTTTAATTTACAACTAAAATATCAACATCTTAAAGAAAATGTCAAAACTTCAAATATCAAGACATCCTCAGATGCTCCAGAGTTTGATGCATTTTTTCAAATTAACAAACGTGATGAATGATTCAAGCTCATTGCAACACGATCATAAAGTTGAAAGCCCAAATCTCTCAATTAAAGGGTCAAAAGAACAATATGACAAGCTCCCAAATGCCTCCTCCTTTAGATTCTCCGAATTCTCAAACTTTTCATCTTCAAAACTTAGTTAATGCCTTACAAAAGGAAAACGAGAGTTTTCTAGAAGAAAATGAAAAGTTAAACGACATTTTAAAGAGTTATATGATTCAATAAAAGTCACCCGTGACCAAAACAACGAAAAAATAACGCCTTTACAAAAGGAAATTGAGAATCTGAGAAGTCAGTGAAATGGGAAACTACCACTTGTTTTCAATAAGAATGTTGTCTCAAAGTCACCCTTAGATTGCAAATACACCGTGACAGCTTAAATATATTCCTCCTCATCTTAGGAATAATGAACATGCTTTTCATGACTACTGTGCTCACCTTAAGGATAGTCTAGAATGTCTCCGTGAGATTGTCCAAGAGGATTTCATTAACAAACCTCTTGATAGTGAAATTAGGTTTGCTTGCCTCCAGGCCAAACGATCTCAAGAGGTGCTAGAATGTGTAATTGCAACATGTCCCAAATCCTTAACCTTAGGTGCAAAAAGGCAAAGCTGTGATGCCTTGTTCTATGCCTAGTGCCAAGCCTTCAAACCATTCTAGGCCCGCTTTTAAGAAAGTATACATCAATGTGTCGCCTAGTAATACGATCCTTGCACGCCTAGTTCAGGAATGCAAAAAGTAGATCAACCAACTAATGTTCCCATAATTCCCTCTAGTAATCAATGACATTAAAGCGAAGGTGTCAAAGTCTCAAGACAATACAAGGAATGATAGGACCTTGCAAGCTAAAATGTGCATTGGAAGAGAGTAGAAGACCAACCTAGGAACTTTAAGCTTGAGTTGAATAAAACGAATCGTGTTGATTCGAGTATTAGCCTTAGGCGCATCGTAATTAATTCAATTCGATACTATTTGCAAACCTTGTAATGATGTCCGCTTGAATCTCATTGCTAATCATGAATGTGGTGTGAATGCTTTGTCTAATGTCACAAATGCCCGCTAAAATTGTTAATGCTAATAATCGTGCAAAGAAGGCAAAAGGCAAAACGAAAGATTGTTAGAAAACAGTGGAAACCCACGGGAAGAACTTTTATAAAGATAGGTTATTATTGGATACCTTTTGGCCATAAGAATAATCAGCTTTGCTCTCAAACTGCTAAGATTATGCCCACTAGAAAATGGATGCCTACCGGTAGAACTATTCCCTTAAGAAGTGAACATACTTTGAATAGGTCAAATACGGACACCAACATTGCATCTATTCCCAATGATTCCATTGCTTCTACTTCGATATGGATGTTTTATCATGGGTGTTCCATTATCAAGTACTAACCAAGTGGAACCCATTCTTGCATGGGGATCCCAGTTATCCAGTTATCCATTCTTGTCTCGTGTTCAACCGCGATCGTTCAAATCGCTCGCGATGGACCCTGACCGTCCAAGCATATGACCGAGACCGTCAGCGCTCATGAACTTCGTGAGCAAATTCATCGACGCTTAGATTCGGTAATGATCATTTCGGTGCAATTATGGGTTATGGTGATTATGTTGTTGGTGATAGTGTTATCTCTAGAGTATACTATGTTTAAGGTCTTGGTCATAACTGCTCTCTCGCCTGTCAACCGTGATTCTCGATCTAGAAGTAGCCTTCTAAAACATACTTGTTTTGTTAGAGAACTTGATGGTAAGGAACTTTTAAGAGGAACTCGTGGTTCAAATCTTTACACCATCTCTATCGAAGATATGATGAAGTCTTCTCCAATTTGCTTGTTGTCAAAGGCTTCAAAACAAAGTCATGGTTATGGCATCGTCGTCTCAATCACTTGAACTTCGGCACCATCAATGATCTCTCCACAAAGGACTTAGTTGTAGGTTTACCTCGACTAAAGTATGAAAAGGATCATCTTTGTTCAGGATGTCAATTGGGAAAAAGCAAGAAGTATGCCCATAAATCCAAACCTACTAACTCTCACAGTAAGTTCTTCATACAATTCATATGGATTTATGTGGACCAATGAGAGTGCATAATATCTTTGGGAAGAAATATGTGTTAGTTGTGGTTGATGATTACTCTAGATTCACCTGGTCAAGTTCTTAAGGACAAAGGATGAAACTCCTGATATCATCATCAAACTCATCAAACATCCGGCAGTTCGACTTAACAAAACCGGCCGTAATTATCCGACGTATTAATGGAACCGAAGTTTGTTAACAAACAACTTAGTGAATTTTATGAAAGCATTGGAATCAGCCATCAAAGAAGTGTTCCACAAACTCCTCAACATAACGGTGTAGTTGAAAGACGAAATCGAACTCTTGTAGAAGCCGCTAGAACAATGCCGATTTACTCAAAGGTTCCAATGTTTCCCAAGCTATTGCCACCGTGATGCTACACACAAAATCGCTCCTCGATTCACACCGCTCATGGAAAACTCCATATGAACTTGTCCACAATGTAAAACCTAATCTCTCTTCGTGTTTTTTGGTGCATTGTGTTATCCAACTAATGAGGGTCAAGACTTAGGCAAACTTAGAGCTAAAGCAGGCATTGGAATATTTGTAGGGTATGCACCAAACAAAAAGGATACCGAATCTACAACAAAAGAACCCGAAATATCATGGAAACAATTCACGCTACGCTTGATGACGACGTCAAATGGCTCCCAATCCGCCCAACCCAGACTTCAAAACATTCCATTGGTTCATCCCTTGTTCCAAACTTTTCTCAAGAAACTCCATATGTACCTCCATCTCAAGATGATTTAAAGAAATTGTTTGATCCTATGTTTGATGAACTTTATGATCCAAGTACTAATGAGGTGTTGATTCCCTACAACATAGGCCGCTCATATTCCCGTGAATGAAGTCAATCCTCGCCTCAATATCATTAAGTCAAGAAGCGCCGGCCGATCCTTCGCCTCATCAACAAATCATCATTCTTCAAATGTACATCATGGAACTGTTTCTCGCATCAATGATGAAGTTAATCCCTTTGCTACCCCGAAGATGCTCCTTGAAAACATATTTGCTCCTCAATCTTCATCAACCATCTTCTTCGTGAGACATCGACTCGCTACTTCATCCCTCAACAACTACCACATGAACACCTTATAAAATGGACTCACGATCATCCATTAGACAACATCATTGGAAATCCTTCTCGCCCAAAGATCAACACGAAACAACTTGCAACCGATGCCTTGTGGTGCTTCTTCAACTCCGTACACTCTAAGATCGAACCAAAAGATGTCAAAACCGCCATGAATGAAGATAGCTGGTTCAATGCCATGCAAGATGAAATTCATGAGTTTGATCGACTTGATGTATGGGA
Source organism: Chrysanthemum makinoi (assembly GCA_910596185.1). Lineage (NCBI taxonomy): Eukaryota > Viridiplantae > Streptophyta > Magnoliopsida > Asterales > Asteraceae > Chrysanthemum > Chrysanthemum makinoi. The sequence continues at coordinate 309,378,077 of OU343225.1, read as the reverse complement.
GTTAGTACCGCCCGCATTGTGCTATGATTATTGCTCTAAAATGGATCTTCAAAGTGAAACTTGATGAGCATGGTGATGTGTTGAAGAACAAGGCTCGATTATTTGCTAAAGGATACCACAGAGGAGGGTATAGACTTTGAAGAATCTTTTGCTCCTGTGGCTCGAATCGAGGCAATTAGAATCTTTTGGCTAATGCTGCAAGTAAGAACATGGTAGTCTATCAAATGGACGTGAAGACGCATTCCCGAATGGAGATCTTAAAGAAGTCGCCTACGTCACCAACCTAAGGATTTGTGAATCAAACATCCTACTCACGCTTATCGCCAAGGCCCCTTATGGTTTAAAGCAAGCTCCAAGGGCATGGTATGATACGCTATCACAGTTTCTTCTATCTACCGATCAAGAAAGGAGCTGATCCAACATTGTTCACCGAAGTCGTGCAAACATTTAATTCATGTTCAAATTTATGTTGATGATATCATTTTTGCCTCGACTGACCCCAATGAATGTGATCATTTTTCAAATGAAATGAGTTCAAAATTTCAAATGTCAATGATGGGACAAATGTCATTTTCTTGGGATTACAAATTTCGCAAAGTCCCCGAGGCATTTTCATAAATCAATCTAAATATGCAACTGAGATCTTAAAGAAATTTGGATTTGATTCAAGTGACCCTGCTGACACTCCCATGATTGATCGAACCAAACTAGATGAGGACCACTCATGGATCATGATTGACCAAACGAAATATCGTAGTATGATTGGGTCCCTGATGTACCTCACCGCTAGTAGACCGCACATCTTGTTCGCCGTGTTTGCATGTGTGCTAGATACCGCTAAGCCTACTAAAAGCACCTTGAAGCGTTAAACGGGTCTTCTTCTCCAAGGAACCATCAATATGGGACTTGGTACCCGCGACACTAGTATGTCACTAACGCTCTGCGCATGCCGATCATGCGGATGTCAAGATACTCGCCGGCACGCCCGAGGTGCTCGCTGGGTGATAAGCTTGTGAGCTGGTCTTCAAAGAAGCAAATGAGTACTTCTATTTCCTCTACAGAGTCAGAATACATAGCCATGTCATCTTGTTGTGCTCAAATCCTTTGGATGAGATCTCATTAATCGACTATGGCTTTGTATTTAACAAAATCCCTCTGCACTGTGATAATAAAAGTGCTATTGCTCTCTCATGCAACAACGCTCAACACTCAAGAGCAAAGCATATCGACATTCGACATCATTTCATCAGGGAACAAGTGGAAAAGGTGTGGTGGAACTCTATTTTGTGAGGTTCAATATCGCTAGCGTACATCTTCACCAAAGCTCTTCCAAGAGAACGCTTTTGAGTTCATACTTCCGACTAGGCTTGAAAAGCCTTCAACCGTAACACTCAAACGCCTTCGTGAAGAAGACGAGGAGTAAAGGTCTTTCTTCATCTATCTCTTGTAAATATTTATTCAAAAACAAAATACAAAATTATAAAACTTTCAAAATCCATAAAAATCTGAAAAATTCAAAAATCTTCAAAAATATTGTCAATTTGTCATGTTTTTCTCGATTCGATAATATCTACGGTCTTTGTGTTGTCATTCAAAGAATGACATGGGACTTTAGATGTTGCTCAATTTATTAAAAAAAAAAAAAAATTGGGAGAAAGAGAAAAAATGGTTTATTGTCATGTCGCAAGAATCTTTTCAAAGAAAGAACAGAGCCATAATTATCATATTTTCAAAATTCCATGCTCGATTCTTTAACATTTATCCAATAAAACTAACTGCTGAAAAATAACTCTGACTCTATTTTTGATAATCATCCTGACTTATTTGTCAAAATATCTATCTCTCAATCAACAACCTATGTCATTGATTGAGGGGAGAATGATTTCAATTAAATTAAAAAGTTATTTGGCATTCAATTGTTTTCAAAAGATAATCATGCATGTTTTACCAATGGAGTTTAAATCTAAAATCCGATCCTTATCAGCAAACGCCATAATCAAGTCACAATTCTCCTCAAAAGCTTTCAAAATCAATTTAAATCTATAAGAGATCACAAATCTCAAATGATTTGATAATTGTGATCGGGGGAGAATGTGTGATTTAAATTGGATTTAAACCGATAATTCGGTAAATGGTTTTATAAGGATGTACAAGCTCTCCTTCCCACATGTGACAAACGATTTCAAATTTTCCATGCACATGTTGAGGGGAGCATCTATCTTAAACCTATGATTTGAAACGTGATCACTTATCTCATGCAGTGTTCCCTCTAGTATGTGCAAAACTCTTTTCAAATCTCGAGGCACATATTGAGGGGAGCAAAATCATGAAAACCTCATCCTTCCTCAAAATGCTTTATCTACTTGATTCGATTAGGGAAGTGATGTTGATATTTTTTAGAAATTGGTAATCAAAGAAGTTAATTTTTCTCTTGCCTCCGCGGTGGAAAACTATTTCAAATACTTGATTCACATGTTGAAGGAGAGTTCTTCTTCTAAAAATATCAAAACAATTCTGTACAAAATGCTTTGATAATATATCACAAGTATCCGGATTGATTTTCAAATGGTTTTCAATTGGTTCCTATGGCCGATGAACAATACCAAATAGACCGACCAACTTTACTTTATGTATGGTGATATAAGGATGATAAGGTTAGGTATGTGTTCCCATGATCCGCCAGAACCGGAGGGATCTACCCAGGACAATCCACTAGTTAGTGTAGAGTTCTTAGGTATGATGATAAACAGAGAAAAATGAGATATGGGAAGAGTGGATCGACAGAGCTAGTAATCGAATAAACCCAACAAGGTTCTAGTTATGAAGTCTCAGTAAGCACCGAAGGGGTTGAAGAATGAAAAAGAATTGAATGTGAAAAGGGGTGAAAACAAATAGCCCTCCAATATTCAACCTTAAAGTAAACCGGTTCAATACATACATCGGGTGGTTACTTAAACTCTATTGAAGACAAGACGCCATGGACCCAAAGGACGACCGCACTAAACTTCCCAAACTACTCAAGTTCCTCTTAAAAGGCTTGTTTCATTCTCACCGGGAACCTACATTATCTATCGACTTTCTCTTAGAGATTGTTGATATTGAAGAAGGAGACCCTCTCCCTAGTCTCCGATATAGGATCCAAAATGCACAAATTGAGTCTAGAGCCACGAGATCATCAATAAATCTCATTAGGACAATTTCAATGAAGACTCTATGTTTCACACAATGTGGAAAGAGAGATTATATCCTGAGTCCTACGCATTATCCTTGTGGTATTGCCGTAACATCCGAAAGTGATGTGTTTACATATTCACTATGAAGATGGAAAGCCTTCTCGAGCCAACATCTAACAAGCTCCTGGTAGGTGGCATGTGAGATCTATTATACATATCAACCATGTGACAACCGAAAACAATGGGGCTTATCTTTTGAATCAATCCTCGTTCAGTTATGGATTGACGGATACCTTTGAAAAACCAGTCTTTGTGCTTTAAAACTCTTTTCATTAGCACGCCGACCGTGTACTAATTTTTCAAATCAAAAGGTGTTTTATGATTGATAATTGATTTTCATTAAAACCTTCGTTATATTGCAAAAACAATTTCTATTGAGCAATACACGATTGTTTTTCAAATCTCTTTTCATCAATTAGTGGACTTAAATTCGCCGTTCACTCAATTCGTTGTCTTTGAGACGCCCGTTTGAGAACAGTTTAGAGCAAACCGCGTAAAACCCTCGCAAGGAAATTCGGAATTATACTCGATCACAAGTGCGATTTGTAATCGATCAACGGGAACCGTGGGCCGTGTACCCAATTCATCGAAAGTGATCAAAGACACTTTCGCGGCGCTTATTGCTAATCGTCTTATGCAGTACACCCCGACGCTTGTACCGATCGTAATGGAGCGGTCAATCCATAGCCGCATGCTCACACAACACATTCATATCTAAAGAAATCATGAATAGTGCATCAATGACTCGATATTTTCACTCCATGCTTCGCTACGCCGCTGCCAATACTCATGAAGATATCATGATCCGAATGTGAGCATGTCGGTCCGAAAGTCACAACATCACATAATACCAACACCACAATGGATGTATCAGAGATTTTCTATTAGCTGATGATCTCAAAAGTTGGCTCTCAACATTATTATCAATGCGGATCAAGAAAAGACCTCCACTGGATTAACCAAACATGCAATGAGGGAATCAATGA
>OU343225.1:309313094-309373758 GCA_910596185.1 Chrysanthemum makinoi | reverse complement strand
TAGAAACCATTCACACGCAGCCATGATTAAGTTACCCATATATCCCCTATTCACAGCCAGTCGGCCCATTTTAAACAAACCTTGACCCTAACCCTCACGCCGAGTTTCGCATTAAGCACATAAAATTGGCCTAAATGAGATCGTTAGATCCCAAGATTAGGGTGTTAAAGCTGCAAAATGATGTGTAACAATGTCAACATTTGATACAAAATATGAAACAAATGAAACAAACATTAAAACTTACAATGTGATTTGAAACAGAACCCTTTTCACATGATCATATTAGCATGTAAAAAATATGAATTGAATAAGATTGGTGAGTTATGGAGGATGAAAATATTTTATTTTTGGAGATCAATTGTGTGAAAATGGGAGCTATAATTGGGGGGAAATTATGTGAAGTAAAAAGATGGTTGTGTTTTTTGCTACAAAATTCATGGACCTTTGAATATTACTGAATTTCATTGGTAACTATTTTAAACACAGCTTTAGAGTTTTCTTATTAACTACATATGGTATCGAAACACACTAATGGTAAAAAAAACATGAAAGCATCATCCATCTTGCAAAGACTATCAATTATGTTGTTAGATGTAAAGCCAAGAAACAGGAATAACGTTGTTCCCGACCTTGCAAAGCCCTTTAATCATCGTGAAGTATACAGCTACATCATGTTCACAATGTTTCGCTTTAATCAATTTCTTAAACAGTATCTCTGTCTCAAGAAACCTCTCGTCTAAAACTAGTCCGTCTAAAAGCGTACTAAATATGAAGATATACTTGTACAATAGCGCGCCTGAAACAAAAACCTAGGACTGCAAAAGTGTCGTGTGCATGATATAAGTGACAACAACACTGGATTGGAATACTCATTGTATATTCATGAACACAGAAGCACCAAGGAAACACATTTGTTTGAACATGCCATATGAAGAAGAATAATGTTTCATTTTGGTTAGAGCTTGCAACAACCAAAATGAACTAATTAACAACAGGAGGCATAGGCGGTGTAACACCCTGTCCCACGTCGGTAGGAGATAAGACATTTGAGCCTCTTATAAGCTTGAAATTGTGGCCAACTAGTATCATACCACCATGGTTATTAGTTGAACCATAAGGATATCCGAGTAGTACATTGCTTTAAGCTCTTGGGGCGCTACACGCGGTCTTAAAGTAACCAAAGCATCATCCAAGTTGGTTATTGTTGAAAGATAGGATTTTGGATTGATCATCATTTGAACAAGTATCATAGTGAATAAGAATGTGTTTTGAGAACACAATACTACACAAAGGATTAATATACACGAATGTACTCAGTGTTTCTGTTCAATTAGGTCATTCTACTATTTTTATAGTTTTTTTAATCACTATACTTTTCAAGCTTGCTAATAAATTCATTGTACTATCAAACTTTGCTAACTAAATCGGTGTATTTCGCATTTTTGTTCACTTAAGTCATTTTGGTAATCGAGTACCTAATATCAATTGGTTACTCTTTTAAAGGATCTGAATCAAATGTCATGTAATACAACACGTCAAATTTAACCTCTAAATATGAGTATTTTGTTAGAAATTGATGTTAGAATGTGATGATAATCTTAAATATTTGATTGAATAGTGTATAATCCACTTTTCAAATAAAATATTTCGACCCTTATTGCTTAGGTTACACGAAAATTATGAAATCTCTATTAGGATAAGATAATCAAAGCACTTAGTTTATAGGCACAGAATATACATCAAAACAAAGAGAACTGTGTGTTTTTCGTATATGTCAAATGAAGCCAAACATCTGTTTAATAATAGATGGCGGTTATGGTAGTAAAAAACGGTTGGATTTCAAATATATCGTTGGCTACAGTTGTGTCCGTTGGTTTTGGTGGAAAAAAATGGATAACTCATTTGGAGTATCAAATATACCGTTTAGGTCGGGGGCTCTGCCCCGAACCCCGCTGAGGCAGCACCCCCGACCCAAAGATGGGCCGGCTTCACCTCGACCCTCGCCCGCTCATTTGGGAGCGGGACGCCAGCAAGGGGCGTTATCCCTTGACCCATGCGTCTTTTTCGTGGTCGAAAACATATTAACTCTAACGAGTTGTACTCCACATTTCCCTTACTCGTATTCGAGCTTAATATGAAATCACATTAGTCTATAGTAAATCATAATTACCTATAATAGTTAATGACATTAAAATCACCAATATATCTGTTGGATCGATGTACTCTAACAAAACTAACTTAAATAGCTTGTAAGGGTTTAATAACCTCGGATAAATTCTAAGTTATTAACAATGAAACACTGAACTAACTCTATCAAGTATGCGGAATTTACTTAACAAAGCTAAGAAGAATTAAACTTTAACTTCAACAATTTTATTAATACTTAGAACCTGCTTGTTATACAGATTCTTTAACAACTCTAATACTCTAATATCGAACTCTCTAAAAACTCTAATAATGCACGTACGTCTAATGCCAATCTAGGGGTCCTTTTATAGGCATAAGGATAACCCTAGTCGGTTTACAATTCTATTTCTTGTACGTCAAGTAATTCTAAACTAAACTTAGAACATTCTAGAATTACATTATTATCCTTAACGATTTTGCATAGCAGTCCTTTAACCTTGCAGTACTTTGATAATCAAGCAGTACTTTGACTTTTACTTAGCAGTACTTTGACTTCTTCCAGCACTTTGACTTTATTCAGTACTTTGTCATTCTTCAGCACTTTCATATCCCAACAATCCTCCCCTAACTTGAATTCTACTTGATTGATTTCAAGTTCCTTTATAGATTTAAATTTAAAATATTTGTCTTCAAGGAAAGATTGTGTCTTTATCTTTAAATTATATCTTTATATTCCCTGTGCTTGTATCATCATCATCAAAGTAGTTTTTATATGTAATTCTTGGTAGCAACAATCAGCAAGCTCCATCTTTTCAGCAACTCAGCAACATATGACAATTTGTACATCAGTTCTTTTAAGTTTCAGTCTATTCTCATCACTTCCAGGTGTGTAAACTCCTGTGAGAGGTGAATCATCATCATCAAAGTAGTTTTTATATGTAATTCTTGGTAGCAACAATCAGCAAGCTCCATCTTTTCAGCAACTCAGCAACATATGACAATTTGTACATCAGTTCTTTTAAGTTTCAGTCTATTCTCATCACTTCCAGGTGTGTAAACTCCTGTGAGAGGTGAATCATTGAAAATTTAATGGATTTTGATGTCTCTTTACCAAAGCCATTAACTCTGTAGTAGCCAAATGTTTAGGTGTGTAAGACCATGGTACATTGATAACCATATGATTTTTAGCAAATCATCAGCTATCAACAGATTTGATTTGTCTTTACCAAAAGTCGTACCCTTTTGGACTAGTTAGTTCTTGCAACCATGGTGAACTAATTACCATATAAATGGTTTTTCCACAGCCTTTACCACAAGCCATTTTTCTTGTGGGCTAGCCAACTCTTCACATTTGCTGATATGGTGAGTTGATTACCATACAACTTATTAGCAAGTTGTCAACTATATAACGGATTTGAGATATCTTTATCAGAGTCGTTTGCTCATGGATTAGCCAATCCTTTTGTTAACATGGTGGATTGATAACCTATTGTTATAACCTTCTCAAAAACCATTTGTTGCTTTTAACCTTTGTTTCAAAATATTTATTACTTTAACAAAAGTTTTCTTTCAAAAATCATTAACTAGTTTTGTGCTGCAAGCAGTACTTTGATTAAAATACTGTTTGTCAAGCAGTACTTTGAATAAAATACTGATTTATCAAAAATTTTACAATTAAGAATCATACCAGAATTTAAGTATCATCATCAGCCATAGTAGTCCATTTGATAAACAATTCGATGACCATTAATACTGTTTCATTCTCCTCTTCAACTTCCATTCCATGATCTAGCATCCTTCTCATAAGATCTGATGTGAGTGGATATCTTCTTTCTACTAACATATGAATCATGGTTCCATCTTCTAGCTCCAAAACATGTACTCCAGATTCATCAAAGTATCTCCAGCTATTAATCTCCCATACTTCTTGATTATTCCATATAGCATCAGTACTTGTTTCCTCTGTTTCCCAGATAGTTGTGAGGTCTCCAAGTAATATTAAACCAACTCCTTTTGATGGAATGTGTTCAAAATATTCTTGCACTAATTTGTATAAATGCCACAAATCTTATCTGCTAATGATATGCAATATGTCCCATAGCAAATTAAACACACTGAAACTCTCATCTTCTCTATGGAACATCAGATAATTTCCATCTGGTGATTCTACAACTTCAAAAGTAGTTATCTTTGATTTCTTTTCTGCAACATTTTTAGACTTAGAATGCTCAAAGTCTATAACTCTTAAGTAATTTCTTAGCTCATCAACTGTATTTGTCCTTAACTCTACCTTCGTTGATGGCTGTTCTTTTTCAGTTGTTCTTTTTCTCTTTAAACTTCTTTTTCCAGCATCCTCCTTTTGCTCATCATCATCTTTAAAATCTTTAATACTATCGACCTGCTTTTGATAAGCTTCTCTTACCAAGTCATACAGCTGTTTCATCTCAACATATTTCAGCTTCTGTAACCCAGTATACCCTTGACCCTTTAAATAAGCCATCATGGCATTTCTTTCCTTACCAATACTTGGTCTTCTTGGTAAACTCTTTACTGGTACAGCAGGTTCAGGTTCTTTCACTGGTATAGTCACCTCAGCATCATACTCTGCTTGAAACTTCTTAGCAGCCTCTTCATTCTTGACTACTTCAATTGCTCTGATTTCTGCCAAAGTGAGCTTCTTCTTCTTTATTTCTACCAGCTTACCTTTTCCTTTATCTTTTGGATCTAAAGTAGGTTGAGAAGCTTGAGGTTGTACTTCAGCAACTCCTAGAATGCTAAAATCCCTTGGTTTTGATAAGTTGTGCAATATCTCAGCTACAGTCTCATCATCACTTGCAGTGTGCACTGGTTTAGGTGTATCAGCTTCCTCTTCTGGTATGACAGTTGAAGGACCAGCTTCCTCTTCAAAGTCTAGAATCCTTGGTGTGATTAGCTCTTGTCTGTATGTTCCTTGAAGAGCAGCAATACCTTGATCATCAGTACTTTGAACACCATCAATACTTTGAACACCAGTTCCTTCAGGCTCAGTACTTTGAATGTTTACTTGTGCTTCAGTACTTTGAGTTTGAACATCAGTATCTTGAGTTTCAGTACCTTCAGTATCTTTATCAGTATGAGGTTGAGCATCTTTATTCAAATTACCTTGCTCCATTCCCCCAAGTTGAATGAAGATTGATGTTGAACCTTTTTTCCCTTTGAAGGCTTCTTAAACTTCTTCCCTTGTCTTTGCTGTGACTTGACCCATAACCTATGGTGTTTAACCAAAGGCCATACAAAAGTATTTAATCTTCGAAACTTGACTTTCAACTTATTGATTTGTGCAGCCAGAGCTTCAAAGTCTTTCTTTAATCTTACTAGCTCTCTTGTCAAAGCATAGTTATCCAGAACTTCACCCTCAGATGCCACATCTCCCTCATCTCCTCCAGATGTTTGAAGCCCATATGTTGAAGTATAATCATTGGGAGAGGATGGTGGGTTTACTTCTGGTTCTGAATGACCATGAGCAGGTTCTTGGTGAGATGTAGCAGGTGAAGCTTCAGTACCTTCTGGTTCAGCAGTACCTTGTGAAGAAGCAGTATGTTGAGAAGCAGTACCTTCTCCTTCTTCACTTGCAGCAGCTTCATCTTTGATTGCTTGAACAATCTCCATCATGGAAGTAGTCAATGGAGTATTTCTTCCAGAAAACAAATCACTTTTCCTAGCCATGAAAGTGAAAATCTTTGCTGGTTGTACCACAACAGGTAATAAGCTTGAAGGCTTTGGTACATCATGAAGTTGTTTATTCAATAAGACTTGAATAAAGCGTGGATACATTAGCCAGCGTGATCCATGAGAAATGTGAGAGAGCATACCATCTAGAATTAGTCTTGAAAAATTGAAAATACGATTTGTAGCCAATCCTACTAAAGCAGATGCTATATTAGATCCAAATTGCTCCCATGAAGTACTCTTAGAACTGATACAATGAAGTAATACATGTACCAAGTACTTCCAATGCGAAATAAAGTATCCCAAAGAAGCTGTTTATCAAAACGTATAGCCCTTCTTCATCATCAAATAATAGATCTTCACGAATTGAAACTTCACTAACTTTCACAGTCCTTCCCGCAACTTTAGCATGTATATATGACTCATCATTCTCCATGTGAGTTGTAGCAGTTGCCCAAAACTGTTGAATCCATGGCTCAATAACATCTGGTTCCACCAAAAGCGCATAACTGATTGGAGATCCAGTGAGAAAATCAATGATGTCATGGAATACAATATTAGCTTCAGTTTTATCCAAATTAGCCACCATGTTGTGTTTAGAAACTGTGATTCGATTCGACATTGATTATTTGTTTACAAAGAAAGTGGTTTGATGAATAGTAATGGTTAAAGAGAGAGAAATATGGAAAAGATTTGTAAGTATCAAGATGAGAGGGAAATTCGGAGAGTAGTTATTTATAGGTGAGATTTAAAAAATCACAGCCCATAATAACAAAGTTACCGTTAGTTGAATTTTAACCCATCTTTTGACAGTTGGAATAGTAGGTTGATAAGACAAGCAGTGCTTTCCACGTGTGCAATACTTTCCAAAGCAGTACTTTCAGAGCAGTACTTTCATATGACCAAAAAGCAGTACTTTTCTATTTTCTTCTCTACAATAGCAAAAACTCCAAATAGGCATTGGATTGCCTCCCCTCAAGCAATGCATAGGACTGTCGGACTAACTAATCAGTCCTCCCCTTAAATTTATCTTAGTAGTTAATCATTCCAATACTCACCACCAAGTGAGTGAATCTTGAAACATCAAATCCTTTGGTGAGTAGATCAGCTACATTATCATCTGTGTGAACCTTGACAACATTAATGAGCCTATGCTCATAACAATCTCTGATAAAGTGATGCCTTATCTGTATATGCTTAGTTTTGGAGTGATAAACTGGATTCTTCACAATACAAATTGTACTCTCATTATCAATGTTGATAGGAGTATTCTTGAAGTTGAACCCATAATCCAAGAGTTGATTCTGCATCCATAACACTTGTCCACAACAGCTTGCAGCAGCCACATATTCTGCTTCAGTGGATGATGTTGCTGCAATAGTTTGCTTCTTACATTGCCATGAGACTAATCTTCTTCCAAGATATTGACATCCTCCAGTGGTTGATCGTCTATCATAGTTATCACCTGCATAATCACTATCTGAAAAAGCTTCCAAGTAAAAAGGTGAATCCTTTGGATACCACAACCCTAACTTAGGTTGTTGTTTCAAATAACTAAAAATTCTCTTCACTGCATTCATATGAGAGACCTTAGGGTTTCCATTCCAAAAAGTGTTAGCAATACCTTGATTGTTTGAAAATCTAATAGTACTTTGAGAAGGTACTGCTTGAGAAACTTTTGGCTTGTCAGTACCTTGAAAATTATTTGAAGGCACCGGAGGTTTTGAAAAGGTCTTCTCGATGAGGGTACCTATAGTCTTTTGAGAAATTAGTATGGTTAACCCTATGTGAATGATTCCAAACTGGTCTAGTCTCCTTGGTTTTTGGTTGGCGTTCGTTTTTGGGAATTTGCTTAGGTACTCTGAGTGAAAATCACAGTTCTTAATCAAATGATCAGGACTATAACAAAAAAACATAATTTTTGACTTGTAATCCCAAAATTGCTTCTTCTATGTCTATGACCAAAACTATCCTGTCTTCTAGGTGAATGATGAGAATTATTATGACCAAAATTATCCCAAAAAGGCTTAGCAGTATTTTGAAAAGGTTTTCTTAAAAGTACTGCTGAAGGTGTAGCAGTACTTTGAGTTGAAGGTACTGCTTGACTCTTAACATCATCTTTCTTAGATTTCTCAGCTGTTTCTTTTGAGGTTTCAGAATTAGATTGACCAATAAGCTTTTTCCTAAACTCTAGATTGTCTATTCCAAAACTAGAAACATCTGCCCTAAGGGGTTGAAAACTACCAGTGGGATGAGGGACTGCATGATAACCTTTGTCTTTCTTATATTCAGGAGGTGATTGACTAATTGAGTCCTCATTACTAGATGTGTCTACATAGTTAATGAGTTTATCATCACTAGTTGTTATATCCTCAAAATCACATTCATCCTGATCGCTAGGTGGGTTTTCTATGCTACTAAAGTCCATACCAAAACCTAGTCCAGTTCTAATGTAAGCTCTTCTCTGTTTTTCAACATAACTAACATGAGAAAGGCCTGATTATCCCCAAGCAGCAAACTTTTCTAGCAATTCATCCCTTTCCTTAGTTAGCTTCTCAATTTCAGAAATCTTACATCCTAGCTTCCATTCACTTGATTTTAACTGATAATCCTGTTGTTCATACTTTTCTGCCCAAGCCATTTTATTATTTTCATGTGTTATTATTTTGGCTTCCATTGACTCTAAAGTAATTTGATAACCAGTTACCTCAGACCTAGCCCTTCTACAGTTATCTCTTTCAGTTACATAATCAGTAAGCACCTTTTGATAAAAATCATGACATTAGCATACCTCAGAGATAGGGGTGAACTTGGTGAAGTAGCTACCATAGCAAGCAGAACAGGTTCATCTTCACTCTCCATGCTCCAATCAAAGCTTCCTAGACCATCTCTGGACTCCAAAGCAGCAAATCCGGGTTCCTCATCAAAAGCTGTGCTCCAATCAAACTCTTACACTGATTCCTCCATGGCTACCATACAATAGGTTACTGGTTCATCATCAACCTCAGCACTCCAGTCAACCTCTGATAGATTTTCTTGAGCAACCAAAGCTTTTGTTTCAGTAATAGGAATTTCTTTTAGTTCAAGTTTGGGTTTCTCAGTCATTCTGTTTGCCTGGTATTTAGCAAACTTGCATTCCCTTGCAAAGTGTCCAAATTTTGACAATTAAAACATTCAATCTTGGATTTATCAAAAGTGATACCCTGCTTATGCTTGAAGTCAATGCCTCTTCCTGTTTTCTTCATGAACTTCTTGATTCTAGCTGTGATCATAGCAACTTGCCACTTGATATCAATTTCTTCAAGAGCATCCTCTTCAATCTGTGACAAATCCTCTTCATAAGTAACAGGTAAAGTTGCTTGCTAAGCAAAGAATGAGCAAACAACTTCATCAGAATGGATGGTGTTTGTTGGTGTGACTTGCTGAGCAAAGGTGGGGGTATAATAGGCAACAGTACTTTGAGCAACAGTACTTTGAGTGGGAGGAGCGGTACTTTTAGTGGAAGTACTGCCTCTCTTTTCAGAAGACAAAAAGGCAGTACTGTGAGATTTTGAACTAGTTTGTCCATTCATCTCATGCTCATACACCTTCAAATGATTGTAGAGATCATCAAAGTCCATAACATCCAAACCAGGTTGTCCTCTCATCATAGTAGCAATCACATGCCATGTAGATGGCAAACTCCTTAAGAACTTCAGATTTGCATCTTCAACAGATACTTCTGCCTTGTATAACTCCAAAGATACTCGAGAAGATTTTGGAATTGGTCATAGGCAGCATCAAGTCCTTCTCTTTCACCAACTGTGAATGTTTCAAACTGTTGCTTCAACAGATTTATGTGCATCTTCTTGGAAGCATCATTACCTCCAAACCTTGTCTTGAGAGCAGCCCATAGTTGTTTAGCATCTTTAGCATCATGAAACTTGAGTAGGTGACGATCAGGTATAGCAGACAATAGGATGTTGAGAGCCTTTTCTTGATTTCTTATTGTTGCTGCTAGTAAGACTGCCTTAGGTGGTTTTGGTTGTCCAGGGATTTCAATAGGGTCTGCAACAACTTCATTACCATTGACAATTAGATTCCACAATGCATGGTCTGTAATAGCAATGTATTGTCTCATCTTCATGCTCCATAGGTCATACTCTCCCTTCTTGATAATAGGTATTCTGAGTGAGGTGATGGATGGTGGTGGTGCAGCTTCAGTCGACATCTTTAGGGTTTTGTTAAATCGGTTTTTTTTTAAGGTTTCTTCTTAATCAGAGTTTCCACACAAGCTCTGATACCACTTGTTGGATCGATGTACTCTAACCAAACTAACTTAAATAGCTTGTAAGGGTTTAATAACCTCGGATAAATCCTAAGTTATTAACAATGAAACACTGAACTAACTCTATCAAGTATGCAGAATTTACTTAACAAAGCTAAGAAGAATTAAACTTTAACTTCAACAATTTTATTAATATTTAGAACCTGCTTGTTATACAGATTATTTAACAACTCTAATACTCTAATATCGAACTCTCTAAAAACTCTAATAATGCACGTACGTCTAATGCCAATCTAAGGGTCCTTTTATAGGCATAAGGATAACCCTAGTCGGTTTACAATTCTATTTCTTGTACGTCAAGTAATTCTAAACTAAACTTAGAACATTCTAGAATTACATTATTATCCTTAACGATTTTGCATAGCAGTCCTTTAACCTTGCAGTACTTTGATAATCAAGCAGTTCTTTGATTTTTACTTAGCAGTACTTTGACTTCTTCCAGCACTTTGACTTTATTCAGTACTTTGTCATTCTTCAGCACTTTCATATACCAACAATATCTATTTTTTTTAGATCCTTTAATGTTTATATGAACATGATAGGTCATGTTGAGTAACAATTAAAAAGATAAATAAATAAAGATTAAAATTAAAATAATAATAATAATAAAAAAAATTAAGACCCGCATGCTTGTATCATCTCACAATTTTAACTAACATGATGGGTAATATTCATATAAACATGAGAAAATCATAGGGTCCGTTTGGTTTGTAGATGGGTTTAAGATTTGGATTGAGATTCTGATTCAAATTTGAACTTGGATTTAATATAAGAAATAAAAAATATATTTTATAAGTTATAATAAATATTTTAAATTATTTTAAATAAAATTATATATATTATTTTTAGACATAAAATGATGGTCCCCACCACTATCTACACACAAAAACAAAGTGGTCCCACCACTTTTTCCAAATCTTGCTAGTGCTAAGGATTCAATTATAAAACTGTTTTGATTGTGTACAGTGAAGACTAAGTAACAAAATATGAACCAAACAATTAAACTTCTACACCCGTCAACCAAACTGCCCTCTAATCTTTAAATCTTTGTTATATCTATCGTTCTTAAAGAAAAAATTTAAGTTTTGTTTTTCTATTTGTCTTATAAGTTACCACATAGATATATTTACATTGAAGTAATATAATAAGGGTGTATTTGGTTTGTAAGTGGATTTAAATTTGAATTTGTATTTGAATTTAAAGGGATAAAATATAATATATTTTTGTGTTATAAATTAATATTGAATTTCGTTATGCATTATTTTTTAATAAAGAATAAAAATTAGAGGCAATGAGAGGGTTAAAAAATTATGTGGCTAGAAATTAAAAATAAAGGAAGACACTGACATAATTCATAAAACTCACTTTACTTGCTTGGAATGAATTATCTTACTTACTTATAATGAATAATGTGAGACTAAGTTGTGCTATTTGCTCTTAGAATCTTACCAAACAATAAGTCAAGGATATCACTCCATTACTTTAAACTTTAAATCAAAACTCATGTCGTACCAAGTAAAAACTAGTGGGAAACATAGACCAAAACTTATCATTAATAGCTAAACGCTAGAACCACTCACAAAATCTACACAAAAAATATGTTCGTTGATGTGTCAATGGTGATTGGTTTAATAAGAGAGAGAGAAAGAAACTGTCAGAAAATGATCAATCACCACGACACGCCAACTAATTTTTGTGAGTGAGTCTAGTATTCTTCATACTTATAATTGAATTAATTTAATACTGAAGCTCGAGAATACAAAATACTTTAACAAAAATATTGCAAACTTTGATTAAAGATTTAGTCAAACTCCAAAACTTAATAACTCTAACTCAAATACTAGGGTGTTCGTTTAACCTTATTTTTTATTTTACGGGATTTCAATTTATATTTTATATACCTCATTTTCGTCCTCATAAGTTATGTTATATAAGCGCATAAGCAAACCTGACAATCTAGACCCAACAAGTCTAAACGGGTCTATATAAAAATGTGATAACTTGTGTGTTGATACTATTTTAAACAAAATTCTTAGCACATCATGAGTGTATTTAGGTCACTTCAAATTGCGAGTCCGACAAGTTTGTTATGCTAAAATACGTATAATTGATTACTTTTCATAAGCTTCATAATAAATCACAAATAAGGTAAAGAGAAAAGTTCCATACGGAACAAGTTTTATCTAAAGAACAAACCACTTGATCTCAACCACCCATCTAACTTCAATCCAATGGTTTAAATTAATTGTCATTTTAGAATAATTAATTAATGAAGGTCATATTCGTAATTACACACTCAAAGTTATACACCCGATCTGGTCAGTTAGATCTCTCTGATTGTTTCATTTCTTTATTTCAAAACACACATTCATCTTATTAAGTTCTCTCTCATCAACATCTTTCCCCATTCCCCCAAATCAACCCCTAATAACTTACTATCAAATCCAATGCAAAATCAACCAAATCGATTGTAAATAATGGATAAGGATCTGTTGCTGATGTGGCGGATCGGCTTGATGTCGTGGCACTCAACGTGGATGACGTGAAGGTGAGGGATGATGTGGTGAAGGAGAGGAATCTGTTTAAGGTAGTGATTAAGGTTTACGTGATGCGTCAGAGTTACGAGAAGATGTTGAGTGAAGCGAGATGAAGCGGATGATGCAGCAAAAGAGCCCGCGGAAAAGAGGGTGCGAGTGGTGAATGAGAGGAAGGAAGTTCGAGAGGTTTGGATGTGGATGGGTAGGATGAAGGCGTGACGGAGGTCTAGTGGTTGGGATATTGAATGATGCATTAATGAATAATGCTGATAGAGTTGATTTGAGTGAGAAGTGGTGAATATTGAGCATCAAATGGTCGTACAATTCATCTTAAAAAATGGTCGTAAGTTAGTATTAACATGTAGATATTACATAGTATTTGAAGTATAGATTGAAATGAGCCGCAGTTATGATTTAGGACCTCCAAGTAGTACAACAATCCACACCCTTAATGGACCATTTGTTGAGATAAGAGCATGGCACCATCATGCTAATTTACTAAGCATCAAGATGTATATCTTGTATGTGGAAACTATTAATGGTTTATTAATGAAATGCTTTTTATGAAGTGTATGAATCAAAATGGAAAACTACAATGCAAGTGGTATGAATCAAAATGAATTTATTTGGTATTTGATTCTAGTTTTCTTTACTTAAAAAAAAAACATTGGTGATTTATTTTTGTAAGACTTTTATTTATTTTTTTGACAATTCATCTACCATACTTGGAATAGAACTCATTTTTTTTGTTTAATTAGTTTACTTTTTGGTTGTTTTTTGTTGTTTCTTGGATTATACAAAATCACATGAGATTATACAGAATCCCATGTGATTTATACAGAATCCCATGGGATTATACAGAATCCCATGGGATTTATACAAATCACAAGTGAATTTTTACTAATCCCATGGGATTTTTACTAATCCCGTGGGATTTTTCTTGACGGAAATTTTGAAAAAAAAGTTCGTTTTTTACGAATCCCGTGGATTTTTTTACTTAATCCCATGGGATTTTTCTGACGGAAATTTTGAAATAAAAGTTCGTCTTTTACTTAATCCCGCGGATTTTTTACTAATCCCGTGGATTTTTGTACGCATCCCGTGGGATTTTTCTGGACGAAATTTTTGAAAAAAGTTCGTCTTTTACTAATCCCGATTTTTATTAATTCCATGGATTTCGCAAAAATCCCATGAGATTATATTTAATCCCATGTGATTTATAGAAATCCCATGGATTATACAATCCCATGGGATTTATACAAATCACAAGTGAATTTTTACGAATCCCATGGTATTTTTTTACGAATCCCGTGGATTTTTCTTGACGGAAATTTTGAAAAAAGTTCGTCTTTTACGAATCCCGGGATTTTTTACGAATCCCATGGATTTTTCTGGACGGAAATTTTGAAATAAAAAGTTCGCTTTTACGAATCCCCGTGGGATTTTTTACTAATCCCGTGATTTTGTACTAATCCCGTGGATTTTTCTAGACTAAATTTTTGAAAAAAATTCGCCGAAAGTATATAAAGTGCATATCAATAGAAAGATGATTTTTTCTCGTCGCGATGGTGTATTTTTTTATAGCTTGAAGATTTACCGTTTCAAGATATGTTTTTTTTAAAAAGTGGAAAGTGGGTTTTTATAAAATTACATTTTTACCCTTCCTTTGCTAATTTTAGCTTTCATCTCATCCATTGGATGAAAAAAAGATAAATGGTTGAGATCTTATGATTTGTTCTTTAGATTATGTGTGTTTTGTATTGATCTCACCTCATAAGGTAAATACACAAAACATTTTTTTATGAGCCTTATTAATTCACTCTCACAATAAATCAACATGATCCATCATGTTTTGAGTCTAACTTGCGAGATCTCATTTTATATCACAAATTGATTCAAACACATGTGTATAATTAACCAATTTAATACAGTACTAGAGAATCCCCTCTTTAAACAATATCTTAAACCCTAATTCAACAAGTCAAAAGACAGAAGGAACAAATACCCACACAAACTCCACATCTTTAACATCACCAAATCATCCCAAAATCATTTCATATCATATTTTCAACACAAAATCAAACATCCTTAAAACCATTCATTAATTAATGCATCACCAAACCTTAACTTCAACCTTAAACCCTCACATACCCACAACCAATCATCATGTTCATCCTAAATTACCAACCTTTAATCTCAAAACCAGTTTTTTAACCAGACCCATTTGTTATTTCCCTGTAATTAAGTGTAAAAGCTATGGAATCGAGGTTTCGGTTTCGGATAAGAGGCGAAATGGTGCTGTAGTTAGTGTTGGTGATGTGAAGGGTGGGAAGGAGTATGATGTGGCAACACTTGGGAATTTGTGTGTTGATGTTGTGTTGAATGTGAGGGAGTTGCCGCCTGTAGGGTTTGATGAGAGGAGGGCGTATATGGAGGAGCTGTCCAAATCACCTCCGAATAAGGTGCTTTCCTTGCTAGTTTTCGTGTTTTTGGTTTTTTTTTGGGTTTTTGCGTTGATTGTATTGAAATGTGCATAGTTATAGGTAATGTTTACATTTTGATGCAAATGCTTGTTGTCAGCTTGGAAGGTGTTTGTGATTGCTTAATAAGCAGAGAAGCAGCTAAGCAACTTAAAAATAAGCAGTTTAGGAAACAGTGTTTAGATTTGCTAATTTCAGGCTAATCTTAAATTAGTTAACGCGACTGTGCTGCAAATGTGTTTCAAGGTTTTTAGGTTAGGTATAAGGTAAGAAGGGAATTTTAAGTGCATCTCGAATACGCAGCTCCCATCGTTCTTATTAAAAACTGCCTAGTTTGCCCCAAAATAAGCATATAAGCGCCAGCTGTTTCAAAACTGCTTATCTGCATATGAATAAGTTGTTCTACTGTGTATGTAATTACGTTAGTTCAATTGGTAAAAAAAAAAAAAGACACTTTTTTTTGGTGAAACTGTGAAGGTGTTACTGTATCAGAGGCCAAAAAGCCATATATTAAGTTCAAGGACAGACCCCTTAGAAGGTTTCCTTACAGTGAGCTATGAATAAGCTACCAATTCAACAACCACACATGGGACAACAATCATGAAAAAACATATTTTGTCGGGGTATAATGCCAGTTGATCTAGATTTGGAGCGATAAATTCTCTTTGAATTACTTGTCCAATTTGGTCACTAGTTCCTGCTGACAGTTATTCATTTCTTTATTGAGTGGCATACACCTATGTTATCTAACATAGAAAGTTGTTAGAGTTACCAGCATGTTGTAACTGTGTTCTTATGATGTTTGGATTGTGTTTCGGTAAGTGATATTTTGATACTAAACTGATCTAATAATCCGTTGTAACAAATTTTGGTGCTGAGCTGGTGTTCAGATGTTAGTCGGCTGCCTCAAGTAGTATTCTACTCGTTGGATAATCTGTTTTGTTGTAGCTAGTACTTAACTTACTGTGTGATCCCTAAGTAGGACGATAATTCCAAACGAAAGCAATATATGTAACCCTAGAATCAGATAATCGCCCTCAGAAAACACTCATCCAAAACATTCTAGATTATGATTATTCTATTCTTGTATGTGCAATCAAAATAATCAGGTTTGGATATGTGACAAGAAGTAGTCGTAAAAACTGATTATTTAGAAAAATGTAAAACTTGTCAGAGTATTCTTAACTTTAAGCATGTGAGTATCCATCTCTGATACTGTTTCTTCAAATCATAGTAGTCAATTTCAAAATGCACATCCAAACACTCCCATTGTACCATTTTCGGGTATTACTTACTTTAGGGATTAATTATTTGGTTTTGCTTATAGAAATACTGGGAGGCTGGCGGTAACTGCAATATGGCTATAGCAGCAGCAAGATTGGGACTTCGTTGTAATGTGATCGGTCATATTGGGGATGAAATTTATGGAAAATTTCTATTGGACGTGCTGCAAGACGAGGGGATTAATGTGATAGGAATGAAAGAAGAGGACGAGGAAGATGTGATCAACAAGCCAAGTAGTGAATATGAGACCCTTTTATGTTGGGTCTTGGTTGATCCGTTGCAAAGACACGGGTTTTGCAGGTACAAGTGATTAGTTAAAGGTTCGTTCAAGTTTAAGCTAGTTTATATTTGGGGGGTTAATAGTGGTTTAATTCTCAACCTTTCATCCGGCTGTTTAGCACTTAAAATATTTCTTCCACTTTTATAAACTTAAACCTCTTCTTTTCTCGCGACGTTTTGTACCCTTAACTTTATTTTTCAAACATATACTATAACCAGTATGGTCAGTCATTTCTCAGAGATTTGACATTTTTTATTTTCTGTGAGCATGATAATTGTTAATTTTATATCTAGAAATATGTATCTTTGGATAAAACAAAGAAAAGCTACATGACGTAAAGAATGCGAAAAAAGAGTGAAAGTTCGAGGATTAAACTATTAATAACTCTGTATTTAGGGAATACATATTTGCAATTGCAGTTTCATCAATAGTTGATTATCTGACCACGATTTGTTTATTAGTCGAGCAGATTTTAGCAAAGAGCCTGCATTTGCTTGGATGACAAGATTATCTGATGAAGTGAAATCAAACATCCAAAAGTCAAAAGTCCTTTTTTGTAACGGATATGGCTTTGACGAGCTTCCAGCGGGTTTGATTTCGTCTGCTTTGGAGTATGCTGTTGAAGTTGGAACGTCAGTCTTTTTTGACCCTGGACCAAAGGGGAAATCTCTTGCTGTTGGAACACGTGAAGAACAAGACGCGCTTGCCAAGTTGTTGAGGTTTAGTGATGTTCTTCTTCTAACTTCAGAGGAGGTTTGCTTATTTTCTTGTTACAATTAACTTTTCTACTTCTCCTGGATGGGTTGTATGTATGGGTAAACGGCCAAAGGGTCAAAACGGGTAAACTTTTGCACATGTCAAAATGGGTTGTATGTATGGGTAAGCTGACCACAAATTATTTGTTTCTATTTATTTTCTCTTATTTTAAATTTTAGAGTAGTTAGTGTTTTGCATATGATTACCACAATGATAATCTAATTCATGAAAGAAAACAATTTAGAAGGTTTTATGCATTTTGAACACACTTAGGGTGAAGTGCGGCCCAGTTGGTCTGCTAAACCTGTTTCCATTGCTGCTAATTTTTACCCATCTGACCTGTTTGAGGCAAAGTATTAACCAAGTTGACCCGTTTACCGTAAACGGGTCAAAACTTGCACCTCTACTGTTGGGTGTCACATCACCAAAGTTCTACTCTTGCAGCTTCTTTAACTTGGTTCTTTTGCTTGTATTCTGAAATCTATGAGCCAACTCGTATTGCCAACATCTATAATTTATTATCAAACCCTCTATGTCAAGTTCAGTTACTTGTAAACTTGAAGTCTTTTACTTAATGCAAAGTGTCACAGATAATTTTAAGCTCGAGTTCAGTGTATCTTGACAATCTTTCTTGGTGAACATACGTTTACTTATATTTCTCAGTTTGATAATTTTAAAAGTGAGAAGATGGCATCTTTCTTCTTTTGAAGTCAATCTTGCACAAGTGAAACCCGGACGTAGCTTTAAAAGTTGCTTGGTAATAACCAAGAAAACAAACTGCATGTTCAGAATGTTATGGTTTGATTAGTTATAGACAAGATGTAGTGAATTGCTCATAGAATACTGAAATCGTCAATTTGCATAATGTGCCATAACATTTGTAGATGAATTTGGTTAGTTCCTGAACCCTTGTAATTTGCATTTTTGGTCTGATATCTTGTTTATCCGACCAGGCTGAATCACTGACTGGCTTGCGGAATCCTATAGCAGCTGGAAAGGAGTTGCTTAGTAAAGGAGTTCGCACAAACTGGGTGATCATTAAAATGGGATCTAAGGGCTCGGTTCTAATTACTAGATCAGGCATATCATGTGCTCCTTCATTCAAGGTAACATTTA
The DNA here is from genome assembly GCA_910596185.1 of Chrysanthemum makinoi. Lineage (NCBI taxonomy): Eukaryota > Viridiplantae > Streptophyta > Magnoliopsida > Asterales > Asteraceae > Chrysanthemum > Chrysanthemum makinoi. The sequence goes on along the minus strand of OU343225.1, from coordinate 309,355,143 downwards.
CAGCCTTGTGTCAGTGTGCTGTTTTGTCGCATATGAAACATGCTTCCATTAAGGTTTTAATGATGTGTGACAAAGAGATAGGTTCCATCACAATAGCTGTTCTTGCATAAAATTTGATTGGAAGTTACCCAAGTTGTGTTTAAAAAGTGCACAGTTGAACACCATTGACCAAATTATAGGCATGGTAAGATGTTTATATCCTTGTAGAGTCTGATAAGTTTGAGAAAGAAAGTATATTTGTTTCCGCTAAAGCAATGTAGTCTGCAGTAATAGATGGTTTGGTATATGACATAATTACATGGAAAATTCTTTTAATGAAAACCATAATCAGGCCCATAGTCTACAACATCAACGTGTAAAACAAAACCATAATCCATTAAACCTGTCATTCAACTTAAAATTTTCTTTTAACAGGTAAACGTTATGGATACTGTTGGATGCGGAGACAGCTTTGTGGCTGCAATTGCGTATGGTTACATACACAATATGCCATTGGTTCATACATTAACCATAGCCAATGCAGTCGGTGCAGCAACTGCCACAGGTGTTGGAGCCGGTAGGAATGTTGCAAACTTGCAAAAAGTCATGTCACTGATGAGGGAAGCAAACCTTAATGATGATGACGACTTCTGGAGCAAATTACTTATTGAAAAATCAAACGAAGATGATATTACAATTCTTTCAAAGACAACAGTAAACGGATTCAAAAACGATTATTTGAACCATGTAAACTTCCAAAAGGTGGTTACAGAGGTTCTGCATGAGCTTGAGGTCCCATTAGCAAGCGAGATATTGTCTTCTTGAAATTTATTTTCCTTGGGCTTTTGCCGATTAACTTCGTGATTCATGATTTGTGTATGTTCGATTGTTTAGAGCAGCAGGAAATCGAAAATTTTAGAAACTGAGATTATAAGTAGTTATGGTGTTCAGTTGATAAGCGGTCAAATTATTGCTTGCTGCTCTATGCCTATTATATTGGTATAGTGCCACTTATTGATTTAGTGTAACCACGGATGAATTTTGGTTAGTTTGTGAAAGCACTTGGTTATGTTTTGATATTTCTCTAAATTCTCTTCCCATTTATATTATTCGCCCGGCGGCTGTTATCGATGTACTTATTTGAAGTGTTAATAAAGGTTGCAATCCTGATCTAGCTATATGAAAATGGGTCAATTCAGGTTGTGATGTCATATAGAGCATATACGACAACACATTAAATGGGTCGAAAGTCATCCCAAGTACATTCAAATGTTACAATCTTGTTAATTGTTTCTCTAATATATGTACATAACCCGAAAACATCTATATTATAAGGCAAACCCATCAATGTTATTGTCAAATTGTAAAGTGTGCACTGTGTTACTAATTGTAATAAGTTTGACAGTAGTGTTGATAAAAGGTAAGTTTGGTTATGAAAGTAGTGGTAAAGTATGAGAAACATTTTAAGTTGGTCATGGGTAGACAAATCCGATAGTAGTCTTTTCAATATAGATAACAGAGAATGCACATACTCTATTTGCTTGCACACACACTTGTCGGAGGTTTTTCTAGAAGCAGTCTCTTTATCTTCGGGTGGGGGTGTTAATGTCTACATCTCACCCCACTCATATCGCTCCGGCATGATTGGATATTGTTGTTGTTGAGAATGCATTAACCTTTCAACCATTATTGTTGACATGAGTAGGGTCGGAAATGGGTCAAGTTGAGCCCGAGTCTGACAAATCTCGAGCTAAATTATGGTTTGTGACGTATTTTACAAGATCAGGCTCGATAAACTTACTCGGTTAGTTTACGACATGCTTGACCAAAATGAATCTCGACTCAAGCTCAGCCTGTTAAATACACTAGGATCGAGCTTGATTAAGCGCAAATAGGATCGAGCTCGTTTAAGCGAGAATTTTTTCGAGCTTTTACTGAGTAGTCGAGCAGCTTAGCTAGTTTAAAATCCCATTAAATAAAACGTCTTAACTAAAGCTTATGAGAGATTAAACCACAGTTGGTACGCATTTGGGGGTGCCCAGCGATAAGGTGAAAACAATCATGTGAATACCTTAGTTAAGCCGCGTACATCGTATCTAAGTAACCCAAACATGGAAAAACCTAATATGTTTACCTTTTAACCATCACTTAAAGACCTAGTGGGCAAGCGACATAAACTTTTCACACAGACGTTCATAGTTCAACCCTTACTAAGTACACAGTTGGAGATAGAGTTGAAAACGGTCACAAAGATACATCGATTAAGCTATTTACTGGGGGTGTTTCTTTCGGCTTGTATAGACGGCTTATGGCTTATTTGGTTTTGGACTTATGTTTCATAAGCTCAATTTTTATGGCTTATTTTGAAACTTTTCGGCTTATATAAGTTTATTGTGTTATAATAAGCTTATATAAGCTGAAAAGTTTCAAAACAAGCCTCAAGAGTGAGTTTATTAAACATAAGCCAAAAACCAAATAAACAATAAGCCGACTATATAAGCCAAAACAAACACCCTGTACATGTTTGGCGCAAGAGGATGAGGTTTATATTATAAGCCAAAACTAAAATTTTTATTTTCGTAAATTTGTTTGGCAAATTAGTTTAAGTTGAGGCTTATTATTGTAAAATTACTAAAAAAGACATATAATTAAATTAACATATGTGTATGTTAGATATTTTTGTGGGTAATTAAGTAATTTGATACTAACTAGGCTTATATTTAGAGCTTATACTCATTTTTTTTGTTGTGGCTTATGACTGAGGCTTGGGCTTATAATTTAAAAAGCCCCTATAAATCTCTACGCTAAACGAAGCTTATAAGGGGCTTTCAAAAATTTAAGCCCCCAGCCAAACACGGCAATTGAGTTAAACACTAATCCTAGAGAAAACTAATTTGAGTAGTAGTAGTTGTTGACAATACATGATAATTAAAAGGGGCAAAAGAGGAATTCGAGAAAAGAAAGTAATTACAGATGACCTAATTGCCCTCTTTTAAAAGAAAAAGGATAGCCCTAAAAAACCATCAATACCCCTATCTTCTCCTTCCTCTCTTGCCCCTCAATTATTTTTGCGCTTTGTTTCCCCAATCATACCCTTTCTTTCTTTCAGGTATAATATCACTCACTCACCCGCCAATTTTATCTTTATGATTTCAAACTCTAATTTCATTACTTTTCAATACCGATCTGTTTAATTATTAAGGTTTTCTGTATATGATAGATCTGTTTGATGATCAAGTTTGTTAATTGTGCTTTTCTTCACATATCTGCTTTTTTTTTTTTTTTTTAGCTTTTTTTGCTGTAGATCTTTACAAAGAACCTTCCAGAATTTCGATTCTTGTTTATTTTTATGCCTTATTTTAAAACTTTTCCGGCTTATATAAGCTTTTTATGACATGATAGCCTTATATAAGCCAAGAGGTTATATAGCGGGATTATGGCTTATTTGGTTTGCTTCTTAAGCTCACTTTTTGTGGCTTATTTTGACACTTTTCGGCTTATATAAGTTTATTATGTCATATGAAGCTTATATAAGCCGAAAAGTTTCAAAATAAGCCACAGAAAGAAAGCCCAAAACCAAATAAGCCATAAGCCAAAACAAACACCCCAAAATAAGCTTATGAAACATTAGCCGAAAAACAACATAAGCCATGGGTCCGCTATATAAAGCTAAAACAAACATCCCCTAATAAGTGGGTGTTTGACTACATATAAGAGATAATCATTTATAAATGTATAGTATCATTACGACTATATTGTGATGTGGCACAAATTAATCATTACGGGGTAGAATTTCTAATTTAACGGTTAAGATACACACTAAAGACATTATTATCAGTTCATAAGTAAAATAGGAAGAAAAAAAAAAAAGTTAGATGCACACACAATAATATAGTGACTAGTTGGATACATTTAGAAATCATTATCCCTATATATAATAAGCTCATAAGCCCATGTTTAGTGTTTGCATTAGCTTAACCTTAATAAGCTGATAGATCAAGTGTTTGGTTTAGCTTATATTGGTAAATGACAAAAAAGACATGGGTTAATAAGCTCATAAGCTAAGGGATTATTTGAGTCATATAAGCTAAGAAACGTACAATTTTGTTTAGTTAGCAGGGCTATTCCAGTAATACTACATTCCTGACTAATCCTACGTTGATGCTTTTATCTGTTTTACAGAATGTATAATGAAAATAGGTTTAAGAAAATCCATTGGTCGCTTATATGTAAATGCTCCATAGTTGATGGTGGCATATGATAATTTTTCTTCGTTTATGATTTTACTGAAGTACATGTATATGCTGGTATGAGACTCGATGATTGTGGATTTTGATATTGTAAACTTGACTTTGTTGATTCAGGTCTCTTTGGCTGTATGGATTGATGCTTCTTTTGTTTCGGGATTTGGAACTTCTCTGAGCGTATTTTGGTATCATGGAAAACCACGACATGCTTGTTGGTCAAAGGCGAGACATACAATGGCAAGGACAAAACTTGTTGCCCAGGCACAATCATAATATTGAACCAGGACCAGGACAGACACTCAAAGGTGAAAGAGAATTAGTAGAAAACAGTAATCGTCACATAAGTTTAGGACATCACCATGAACTACTTTTGGACCATGAGATTGCAACCATGCCACATCAACATCCACATCATCATGGTAATGGAGATGCAACTGAGTTTGATGACAACAATCACCATGAAAATAGATATAATGATGGCAATGTAGGTGATGGTGGTGTGGATCATGGTATTGGTCAAGAAGGAGACAACAATCCCGACGGCCAGTTGGTTATTTCTGATCAGCACGAGATGGGTTTAGCTGCTGCAGATAACCATAACCAGATTAGTGTCACACCCGTACCTGTATCTTATCAAAGGCCTGAACTCGTGCTCACGACTCCAGTAATTCAAAGCCGAACAACCCCTCCACCAAACTATGAGTTAATGGTCGGTCAAGAATTTCCAGACGTTGCCAGCTGTCGTAGGGCCTTAAGACACACCGCAATCGCTCTTCACTTTGAAATACAAACCGTTAAATCTGACAAAACTCGTTTCACCGCTAAATGTGCAAGTGAAGGCTGTCCTTGGAGAATACATGCTGCTAAGTTACCTGGTGTACCTACTTTTACAATCAGGACTATTCACTCAGAACACAACTGTGGTGGAATCGCTCATCTTGGTCATCAGCAAGCTTCGGTTGACTGGGTTGCAAATACGGTTGAACAACGCCTTAAAGAAAACCCGCAATGCAAACCAAAGGAAATACTAGAAGAGATTCATCGTTCTCACGGAATCACATTATCGTACAAACAAGCGTGGAGAGGAAAAGAACGGATCATGGCAGCTTTACGTGGGTCCTTCGAAGAAGATTACCGCATTCTCCCTCAGTATTGTGATCAAGTTAGACGCACAAATCCTAATAGTATAGCGTCTGTTTATGTTAACCCTGTCGACAATTGTTTCCAGCGTCTTTTTATCTCGTTTCAAGCTTCGATTCATGGGTTTTTAAATGCGTGTAGACCGCTTCTCGGTCTTGATAGAACTGTTTTGAAAAGCAAGTATCTTGGGACGTTACTTTTTGCGACGGGTTTTGATGGAGATGGTGCTTTGTTCCCGTTAGCATTCGGTGTGGTTGATGAGGAAAATGAAGAGAACTGGATGTGGTTTCTTTCCGAGCTTCATAACTTATTGGAAATGAACGCCGAGAACATGCCGATGCTTACCATATTATCCGATAGACATAAACATGTTGTTGATGGAGTCGATGCTAACTTCCCTACAGCTTTTCACGGGTTCTGTATGCGTCACCTTACTGAAAGCTTCCGGAAGGAATTCAATAACACGTTGCTCGTTAACCTTCTGTGGGATGCAGCAAACGCTCTTACAATCATGGAATTTGAATCGAAAATACTTGAAATCGAAGAGGTTTCTCAAGAAGCTGCTTATTGGATCAGACGGATTCCAGCGCGGTTATGGGCTACGGCGTATTTTGAAGGGACCCGTTTTGGTCACTTAACAGCTAACATAGTCGAATCATTGAACGTGTGGATTCTTGAAGCTTCTGGGCTCCCGATTATTCAAATGATGGAGTGCATCCGTAGGCAACTAATGATGTGGTTTAACGAAAGACGCGAAACTAGTATGCAATGGACTTCAATTCTCGTTCCGACTGCTGAACGGCGTGTTTCAGAAGCAATCGATCGTGCACGAACTTATCAAGTGCTTAGAGCAAATGAAGCTGAATTTGAAGTTATTTCACATGAAGGGACTAATATTGTCGATATCAGAAACCGGAGATGTTTATGTCGGGGATGGCAGCTTTACGGTCTTCCATGTGCTCATGCTGTGGCGGCTCTACTCTCGTGTAGACAAAATGTTCATCGTTTTACTGAAAGTTGCTTCACAGTGGCAATGTATAGGAAAGCATACTCTCAGACCATACATCCTGTTCCCGATAAAACACTATGGAAAGAAATGACGGATTTATCTGCACAAGGTGAAGATGGTACTGTTCAGGAGATTGTTATCAACCCTCCAAAATCGATTAGACCGCCAGGAAGACCAAGAAAGAGAAGGGTTCGGTCAGAAGATCGAGGTTCTGCAAAAAGGATTGTGCATTGTAGTCGGTGTAACCAAACAGGTCACTTTAGAACTACTTGTTCCGCTCCGATATGACGCTCGAGTCTTGACCTGAATACAATAAATTAGGTTTTCCCGCTCTTGAGTCGAGGGTCATTTAAACTAATATAAGTAATTGAAACTCGATCGTGGATTTATATAATTTTGGGTAAAATATGGACTTATGAAGTTAAGTTTTTGTTAAAAGATTATTTATGTTTTGTTATGGAAATATTTTATGGTGTATATTTTTGGTTGAAGGTTTGTAGTGTTGCAGTGAGTAGAGATCTTGTGCAACTGATTGTAATTGAAACTTGGTTAATATGTTCCTATAGATTTCAGGTTTAAATATATTATTAATGTATCTTTCATTAGCTTATTTTAACACAGAAATTTTATCTTCCTGTTTGAATAACTCAATTTAAAATGACTCCAAAACCATGTATTGAGCAATGCCTATATTACACGGCACATCTCAATGGCTTCGAGCCAAGCCGGATGTATGTTACCAACAGGTTTAATGAGCCGCTAAACGACCGGTTTCTTTTTATTAAGGAACTGGCCGATCCTGCCGACTGGAAAAGCTAGACCGGATTTGACCGGTCTCCTCTTCGGATAGCATGCTAAACATAATTTTTTGGTTGTATGCGCCCGCATGATGGCAGTTGGAGGGTTTAAACATGTAGTTAGTATTAGACATTTTTTATGAGCTTGTGTATGTCGGTAAGGGTATAAATATAGCAAAGTAGCATGATACTCTCATATAATTGCAGCATCACAAAGTTTTGTCAGCTTTTAAATATTTTTGTCTTCTGTAATGAACAGAAGTTTTTGGCTATCATAGTTCAAGAAAGAATATGGGTCACTCATTTGCAGAAGCAAATCTGGAGGTAAAATTTGGAGCTTTTCTGGAAGATAGTATTTTTGTTTATATATATATATTTTAAATAAGTGACGCCTACAACTGAAATAGTTTATAATTTTGTATAGATTACATATTAGATAGCATGTTTTTTTATACAAATGAGCTAAGGTTTCCAGAAACAAATTTGCATTGATTCCAGTTAAAAACAGAATTAAACCTATAGTTTGCTAGTTGCTACACACCAAGAGTCTAAACCAAGAAGTGATCACTTGGTTTGAGCTTTTACATTCTAGCCACTGACAAACCAAACTGGCTTGTGTTCGGTGACTTGTGGCATTAGCAAAGTTTAGCCACCGCGTTCTCAGATGAAGGTTATGATTACTCGTCAACCAAAAACCTTATTCAAAGCTCAAATCATATCACATAAAATCTAAAAGGTAAAGACGAAAGATGAGTACACAATTCCATGTTATTCAGAATGTTCATCAATGACAAATATCTTTCGAGAAATCTCGCATACAACATTCTACCACTAACTTTTAGTACCCATAATTGCCTCCATAGACGGAGTTGCTATAGTCTCCAGCGGCAGGTGCATGGCCAGGTGGGGCCGGTTGAGCTGGGTAACTAGGAACCTGACCAGGATAAGGGTTATACCCTTGGCTTGAAGGCGGTGGAGCAGCTTGGTTCTGGGCGGCCGCCGTTGCAGCATCAGCAATGAAATTCTGAATCAATAAGCAAAATATCAGAACATCAAAAACAGAATATTATTACCCTGAAAAGGAACATTAACACAACCTATAACGAAGTGGTACCACGTGTTGTGGTGTTCATACCAACTAGTTGGGGCTGATAGAATGGGTAGGCCGGTGGACAGGTTGGGGCAACTTACAAATACTTTATTATTTTACTGACAATTTTAGAAGATTTTGAACGTTAGAATACAAATAGGATAACTTAAAGCCCTATTGACCCCGCTGCTTTTTATTATTATTCAGATCTTTTAACTCAGCCCAGTTGACCCATTAGAGATAGAACATTACATAAGACCTATTTGGTGCTATGGCTTGTTATTATCGCCATGTTTTACTAATGTATGTAGTAATGACTCAGTCCTCATGAAGCCTCGGTTTGCAAAAGGTCAAACACGTTACTTATGAATGGGTCATTCAGGTTATATTTTCTAGGTTCAAAAGTAGCCTAAAGTATACTTTAACACACATAACCCCGTAGATCTTTTAATTTACACATTAGATTATTACCACAATAGGCAAAGCCCGAAGGCTGCTATCCCAATATTTGAAACAAAATTTGTTTACAGAAAAACTTCAAAAGCATTGGACAAAAAGTATTACACAAAAATTGGTTACAGAAGAGCTTATAAAACACAATTCAAAAAGTGTTACGGGTTTGGTTCATAACAAAAAAACTCTTTACTAGTTACTCAACCAGTCATTTCGCCACCACTAGTCCACATCAAGAGCGACAAAAAGGGATATGGAATCCAGATTTTAAATAGAATACCTGTATCAACTGTTGAGCAGTCTGAACTTGTGCGGCAGAACCAGTTATCTCAACAGTCATTTCCTCAGGATTTCCTCTTGACTCTTGTATCGCAATAGTAGCACCACTAGCACGCCGGATATAGCTGATATTGGTTCCAGATGTGCCAATAACAGCGTCTGCGTATGCAATAGGAACTTGCATGTTCTGTGTGACCTATGCATTAGTACCAAAATAATTGCAACCTATTAGTTTGTAAGCCAACTTCCAATCTCTTTGCCCTGAATAGAAGTCCATATTTGTCTTTACAGTAGCAAATGATATAATTGTTTTACTGTAGTACCGAAAGATTGGGATTTTTAAATATGTTGGATTGATGTTTACATATAATGATAGTCAGATGATTTATTATCTTATTTCAGTTTTACGCGCCGAATTCAAGTTGCAGTAACTATAAACTAATGAATCTTTTCTTAGGTAAATAAGTGTGATGATCCAAAATTCTAAAGTTAAGCAACAAGTTGTTACTTAAAACATGTAGCAACAATCATCTGGGATCGATCAAGATTTCTTCTAAAGGTATAAATACTAAAGAAAAAGAGTAATACCTTTGAGACCATTGGCTGTTGTGGCTGTAGGCCTGCACTGTGAGGTGGTACAGCAGGCGGATCTCTGCTATATGAAGGTGGAGCTTGACGAGAAGGTTTATCCATAGGTGGAGCCATATCTACTCGCGGATAGAAATTGTCAAATTGATGCTGAGGTGGCATGAATTGGTTAGGTCGAAAACCATGCCCACCACCTGCATTCATTGGAAAATTTTGAGGAGGTCCCCAAGGTTGCGGAGCCCCCATATCCTGGTTTGGCCGGATATTTGCCATTTGCATCTGTCACACACACAAAAAAAGAGAGAGGGCATAAGCACACCATGTAAACCAATATTCAAAATATGATATTTATATTCCTTAGTGAAACCTAATTGTTATATATAGGGTTGGCAACTTCATCCAATTTACTTACGAATAGGCCAATTCGGGTTTTTTTTTACTGAAACGGGTGAAAAAATAGATGTTAACAAAGAAAAGCTTTAAAGGTCACCCAAGATGTACCTAAATGCATAGTACCGCCTTAATCTATACATATTTTTTAAACTCAAGATATTTATTGATTATAAATATAGATTTAGTAATCGTAGTTGACTTGGCAAATGATTATATAAAAAATAAAGATTTTGGACACACAATTGTTCTGGGTCAACCCAACTCCAACCATTCCCACCCATACAAAAAGATATTAACTTTGACCCATCACCCAATCAGAACTTAAATCCAAATACAAAAAAGAACTGAAGTCAATCATTCTAACGAGCCATCGTCACTTGTGAACTTCAGTTTCACCGAACTGATGATAAATGATACCTAAAGCAAACTTACTTGCTTCTCAAATATCCCAACAACACTGCGGTCAACCAAAAACTTTCTAAGATGAGTGGCAATCATCTCAATGGCCCTGTGTACACTTGAAGGTTCCCCTTGAACCTCAACAACACTATCATCAGGTAGAGCAAAGATAGGCAGGTTCTCTGCACAATAAATCAGATACAATAAACCATACAGTCAATAAAGCCTACATAATATAAACCGACACTGTAAACCCTCAAATAATTCCAACAAACCTTCTCCAAGTACTCGAAGTATACAATTTGAAGAATCCTGAATGATCTTTATGGTAGCACCCTGCTTCCCTATCAAGTTTCCAGCCTGTGTAGCAGCCAACAGCAGCCTTGTGCAAATTGAAGGTGGCGCGCGACCAGGACCATCAGCATCAAGTATTCGTTGATGAACCTTCAATAAACCATCCATTGCAGGAGGGATAGGAAGATCAGGTTCTTCCTTTGCAGATATCAGTACCTAAAGAAAAAACCAAATATCCAGTCAGTGCTACACTTTTAACAACTTATTTAGCTAAAAGATTTTATTTGAGAAATGTCATCAAACCATGAAGCCAGAATCTAATAACAATCCAACCTATGTCATTAATAAAAATCATTATCAACTTTCCATATGATATAGTGATTCAAGTAACGAAAGTGTAGAAAAAAAATCAAGTGAGCACAAAAAAACTAAGCAAATATAGGGACAGGCAGCCAGTGGTCATTTTCCATGCAAAGGACAACGTTTCAATAAGACACTATAGCTATAAAGCTCATAACTTCTTTTGTTATTTCACACAAATTCCTGACAAGGAGAACTAATAAGACGTAACATTACTGTTAAAGTGCATGATTTATCTAAGACCATTATTTATCCTAATACTCTTAAGTTCAAGTATACTTAAGTATACTCTTAAGTTCAAGTATACTTGATTGATATAGTTCAAATTCAGAACCGTCTTATACAGTAGAGGAGAAGGTACACTATCACAGACTTCTTTCCATTTATCATCTCCATTTTGTAGCTCCATTAACCACTAGTTTTGGTACTGTACTACTATAGCACGTCAAATCCTTTTATTATCCCCATTCTGTACCTCCATTAACCACTAGTAATTCAAATATTTGGTTATTTCCCCTTGATACAGTTGATGAATATTGATGCCAGCATATTTTACCCAGATTAACAGCATAAATTTGTATATTGTCCTGTTTCTTCGATTTTGTATATGTGCTTAATACTTTATGTTCTTATTACTTTCTGTAGATAGCGTCATAGTATTTGTTAAGCTCTTTCACTTATTTGTATAACTACGTGTGGCAAGACATCGACCGACCAGTTCTGAAGTTACCAGATAACGTACGAGCTTGTTGGTACTGACATCTGCCCAGAGTACTTCTAAATTTACTCAGTGACTTTTCAGCACTTGTGATGCTCAATGCCGAACACTGCAATCTGGATCTTTGGCTCTTCTAACTGAACCCACTTTGACAATTGGAATGTTGCCTTATATTTGAGAGAACCTGCACATACTCATCTGAGTTATTGTGATACAACATACTTGTTTATATATTTGATCTTATGGTTGAGTGTTCTTTTTGTAATCTCGCTTGTTTCATATGCTTCCTTTGCACCGTTTTCGAACCTTATCTTAATACTGTAAGTCTGTAACTTGATTTCAATATACCTTATAAATCAATACAAGACACCAATTCTATGCAGTCCATTTACCAATTAAGATTGTGAGATCTTATAAGTTACATACCCTTCAAAAACACTGGAAGTTTTTAGTCAATGGCTCATTTCTTTTTATCAACATTCAACAATATAAGAGCAACAGTCTTAAGGTTTTAGCGTACATGGCTAGACTTCAGAAGACGCTCCTTTTAATCCTATCGGCAGCAGAATGTCAATATCGCTACATGAGACTTCATACGAATCCAACTGCTCACATTCTATATAGCTACATGACTCGCACCTCTAAGCCCACGCCCAGACCACACTGACCAGCCTAACCATTTACAATTGTGGTATAAATATATTGACCAAGAGATCCAACCAACCTTTGTCAAAGGCCAAAGCGTATTTTTTTTATTCAAACTATATTACTTGCTTGAATAAAAAAAGCAAGCAGCCTATAGCCCAAAAGCTATAAATGTATCTTACTGGTTAATTCTGAATATCTTGGTATTTGTGGTATTCTGTTGGTAATTTTATCGAACCAAAACTTTATTGTAGCCACATGAGCAGAAAGTCCTTCGGTCATTGGTACATGATAAGGTCTTTTTTGTGATTCCAAGTATAATTTGGTTTGAGTATCTGTAAGATGCTGATGTTTTATGTTTCGTATACATAATTACAAACTTTAGAGTTTATTTAAGACTAAACTCGTAAACAAATTTACAGGGCACTGTCCATGAATTTAGTAAGAGGATTCTCAATGCAATTTACAAACCCATAATTACGGACTCAATAAACAAAAAAGGTCATAGACAGTTCACAATTGTGCATTGTGTTCAAAGTAAGAGGTCGCTGTTTTGTGTGCGCACATGTGTGTGAGAGAGAGCGAACATGCAGTATAACTAACAATTTTAAGTTCACAATTATTTCATAACAGAACTCCGGCAAACATGCATCAATTACTATCAATTTCAAACGAAATAAAGTTTATAGAAAACTTACACATCTTTCATTGGTACCCGGAGGACCATCGAGAATCTTAATGCGAGCCTTTGTTTCCTCACAAGTTTTCTTTATGTACTCTCCCTTACGACCAATTATGCCACCAACCTTCTGCACAGGGACCAATATCCTAAAAACGTTCTCTCCTGGCCATCCGGGCCATTTGTCTATTACAGGGACTTCCACGGAAGTATTTCCTTCTTCCTTCTCCTCCGTGGCCTCGGTTTCCTCCACCTCCGCCTGCGCCTCTGCCTCCGCCTCATCTTGTTCATTCTCGGAAACCTGGACCTCTACGGGAACAGAGTTCTCAGGCATCACTTCTGTCTCTTGTTCATCAAAGTTTTCCTCAGCCATCTTCTAAAAAATCCTAAAAAAACATAAATAAATTAGACCTTTATATCCATACTAAAGAGCAGCTCAGAATACTCATGGAAAATTAAACACTGACAGTTTAAACACATTACATATTCTACTATTCGGCAAAATTTCCAGGGCTGTTTGTTTGCTTATTTATATGGCTTATGGACTTATTGAACTTTTAAAAAGTTAAAAAGCGCGATTATAAGGGCATATGTGCTTATCAAAAATGGGCTTATGAACTCAAATGAGCCATAATCACAAGTTTATAAGCTCATAAAAATGGGCTTACCAACTTTTCAAAAGTTCAATAAGCCGGATAAATAAGGTTAAACAAACGCACTGTTCATCAAATGGGCGGAAAAAAGTAGTACAATTTGGACTAGAAAAACGATAAATTAAGAATCGACATCGTTCATATTTGTGTTGGCAATAACAAAATCAAATCTATCTACAAATCCAATTAATTAATAGGTTCTAAAAAGTGAGATAAAAAAAAAACAGCAATACTATTCCAAATTTAACAACTAAACCTCCAAAATCACGCATACAAACAAACAAAATAAAAACCTAAAAGCTAACCATCCACGAGCATGCCGTAGATTATCAAACTCACTTTTTCAATCCTATAATCCAACAATTACACCTATAATTCAATAACCAAACCACTAATTCACCAAAATCAACGGCACATAAACTATAATAACTAAAAACCTAACGCTCTGTGATAATTCCTTGTTATACAAAACGGCAAAACCGCATATTAACAATTCATCGTAAACTCATTAATTCAAACCTATAATCCAACAAAATCACACCAACAATTCAACAACCAAACCGCTAATTCACCAAAATCAATAAAAACCAACATATTTACATATTTGGCGCCAAATTACATACAAAATAACGCTTTTGAACAGTATAATTAAAATTAGGGCACAGAATTAATTAATTAAAAAACTGCGATAATTAATAAGAACATGCATAATAGTGTTGTAATGATGATGAATTTGATTTGAATAGGATTAATTGATTGGAGCTTACTTTTTTTTTTTTTTGGTTTTAGGGTTTATGCGAACAAAACACACAGTTGATGTATGTGTGTGTGTGAATTGTTTTATTAGATGCTTCTACGGATGTGATGATATAAAAAGAGGATTTACAGTATCTTTTTCTAATTGACTTTCAGGACCCTATAGTTTTTCACTTTGCTTATCCAAACATATTTGTCAAAGTAGCGAAAGTACTCATCCATCCGCGTATAATAGAGGTTTACTCGTTTCGTTCTGCTTTGGACTCATCCGTAAAACATCCTCAACTCTTTATCAGTGTGGTGTCATGTCGAGTCATCTACTCATGCACGTACTCACCTTTGCCGAAGTGCTGGTGAACCATGCTGTGGTGCTTACCGCACAGGGTCACCAATTCTATGGGACTTCCTTTTTATATATTAAGTTATATATGCATGAAATTAAGGGTGCGTTTGGTATGATCACGGGTTTAGAATAGGATTTGGATTTGGTCTAGAATGAAAGAAAGGAAGAGAAAAAAATGGTTTATAAAAAATATTAATTAATTAAATATAAAATTATTATTTTTAAAATAATAAGAGAAATAAATAATAAATAAAAGAAAGGATTACATTTATTTGTGGATGAAGATTGTGAAGAATATACACAGTGATAGTAAATATTGAATGATTGTTATTTGATTTGCTTGTCCATTACAAATGAATCGATGACTACATATAGGAGATATGAAAACTATATTGGGTAATCCCCACTAATCAAGGCCAATCACTAATAAATGTGTACAACTATAACTTTGTAATTATCTACTAAGTGACAACTAGAGTATATCCATATGATACGTTAATACTCCCCCCGCTTGGAGCGAGGAAGTCGGACGCTCAAACCTGGATCTGAACTCTTCAAATAGTGTCAAGGTAGTCCTTTGGTGAAGATATCTGCATACTGATAGCGGGAGAGCACATGGAGAACTCGACCTGACAAGTAACCATGTCGGCACAAAATGTATGTCGATCTCAATATGTTTGGTCCGTTGATGTTGAACTGGATTGGCAGACAGGTATATGGCACTAACATTGTCACAGTAGACAAGGGTTGCAGTGGACAATGGAGAGTGTAGCTCTCGAAGAAGGTTAGGAAGCCATGTAGTCTCAGCCACGACATTTGCAACGCCCCGGTATTCAGCCTCAGCACTAGAACGGGAGATAGTCTGCTGGCGCTTAGAAGACCAAGACAGAAGATTATCTCCTAAAAAACAAGTAACTAGTAGACCGACGTGGATAACCCGCCCAATCTGCATCTATATATCCAACAAGAGAGGTGGTAGATGATGCATATAGGTGTAAACCAAAATCCAAGTCCCACGAACATATCGTAAGATACGTTTAGGGCAGCTAAATGTGCTCGCGGGGATCATGCATGTAAAGACAAATCGCTGCACTACATAAGATAGATCTGGTCGTGTAAATGTGAGATATGAAGACCACCAAAGATGCGATATAAGGTAGGATCCTGAACTGGAACACCTTCGGGACCTAATTTGGAGTTTGTATCAATCGGTGTTCTAGAAGGGTTACAGTTGCATGTGAGCACGCCAAGAAGCTGAAGAGCATACTTCGCGAGAGAGAAATAATCCCAGAATGATGAGTAGCGGAGATACCAAAAATAATTAAGTGCCCCAGATCAGTCATGTCAAACTCACTGTGTAAAGATGCAATGATCTGCTGAAGAAGAGCCGTAGAAGATGCTGTAAGGATAATATCATCCACATAGATAAGTAAATAAGCAACCTGAGAACCCCTGTCGGAATAAATAATGAAGAATCACATCGACTATGGTAAAACCCGACTCGTGTGGCATAACCTGCAAATCTCTGAAACCAAGCACGAGGTGCTTGTTTTAGTCCATATAAAGATCTCTTCAGAAGACAAACATGATTAGGGTACCGAGAATCCACAAATCCTGGAGGCTGATGCATATAGACAGTCTCAGATAAATCACCGTTAAGAAATGCATTCTTAACGTCAAGCTGAATAGGCCACTGCAGGACACTACAAGGCTGAGAACAGACGGATGGTAGCGGTTTGACAACCGGACTAAAAGTCTCATCACAGTAATACCAAGTTGCTGACCTACGCATTAGCAACCAAACGAGCCTTATAACGACTCAACGTCCCGTCAGCATGAAATTTATGCTTGAATAACCACATAGAACGAATCATATTAACACCAGAGGGCTTTGGTACAAGAACATAAGTACCATTTTTAACTAACAAATTATACTCATCATACATAGCATTACGCCATTGAGGGTCTTTTAAAGCAACGAACAGGGATTTAGGTATAGGAGAAATGGAAGACGTGTGTAAAGATAAACGCTCTATAGGTTTGACAATGCCTGATTGAGACCTAGTGACCATGCGTGAGTTCTCGGGGTTCGGTGCGGTTTGGGATTGGGCCGAGGTTGTTGGTTCATTATTGGGTTGGGTTTGGGAAGTGTTGGGTTGTTGTTACGCCTGCGATGGTGGGCTTCGGGTTGTTACCGATTGTGGAGGCTTTGTTCTTGGTTTTGAACCTGGTGAAAGTTGGTACCGGAGTGGTTAGGGTAGTGAATTGGGTTGAATGTGGTTGTGGGATTCGTTAGATGTATGATTAGAGGAGGGTAACGGATTAGTAAGAATTTTGTGGAGAGGGAAGGTGTGTTTTCTAGGAACGTGTATGATGGTGGAGATGTGGGTGTCATGGAGCGGTAGGGAAATTGTGTTTCATCGAAGGTGACATGTCTTAAGAGAATAATTTTGTTTGTTTCAAGGTCTAGGCAACGATAACCGCGATGATATGCGGGAAAGCCCAAGAAAATGCATGGGTTGCTCAGGCGCAAGTTTGTGAGTGAGTGGGTGAGGATAACAAAGGCACCCAAATATGTAAACGGGAGTAGTCTTCTTTTTGAAAAAGTTTTGTGTAGGGATTTCATTATTTATGGCGGTTGAGGGTAGGTTGAGAGATACGCATGTGGAGGGCCTCGACCCAAAAGGTGTGGTAGGTGTGCTTGAAAGAAGGTACGTATGACATTATTTATTGTGTGGATCATTCTTTCCGCCTTGCCATTTTGTTGAGAGGTTTTTGGGCAAGAAAATCTAGGTTGAATACCATTATTAGCAAAAAGTGTATGGAGTCTGTTATTATCAAACTCTGATACCATGAAGAATATACACAGTGATAGTAAATATTGAATGATTGTTATTTGATTTGCTTGTCTTTACAAATGAATCGATGACTACATATGAGATATGAAAACTATATTGGTAATCCCACTAATCAAGGCCAATCACTAATAAATGTGTACAACTATAACTTTGTAATTATCTACTAAGTGACAACTAGAGTATATCCATATGATACGTTAATAGATTGTGGGAGGAAAATGTGTTAGTCAAAGTAAATTCTAAGTGGTTGATATCACTTAAAGTAGCTAGGGGAATAAGGTATCAATTCTATGATTGATGATAGTATGTCAGAAATATAAAACGGTACCAAATACATTATTTAATGTTTCTATCAATCTATACCTCCTAATTACCGCATACCAAACGGACCCTAAGTCTTTGGTTAAGTTTATTATGGAACAATGTTATGTGATCACAGACAAAATACAAGATTAAGAAAACATCAAGTGACGATTGCATGTTTAAGAATGAAAAGTCGACCATTCTTTCTTTTTTACATTAGAATTCGTCAAACATGAGGCCGTACTTATCGTTACCGCATAGAGCCTCTGAAATCCATTAAACGACCCTGCTTTACCGTTAGGGTACTCTAACAGGATAAACCAAGAACCACCCACGCATTCAGCACACTTTCAAGCAGAATCTGACCCTTCAAAATTTAGCTCAAAAATAAGTTTTTAATCGATTTGATCGATCTTATGGTTCCTAGTGTAACTAGTTAGAAATTCAATTAGTTTCTTGCTCAAAACCTGCATAAGGTGATTTAAACAGTTCCTGGTTTAACCAATTAAACTAGATACGTCAGTCAAAGTTAAAAAATAGTGGTGATAAAGTGTATTCAAACAATGACATAAATATTTTTAAGAAAAGAGGTAATGTTATTTGAATAATAAAAGCTCAATTTTCTTTCTAAATGGTATTAAAAACTTTCATAGTTTTTGTGTGTTTAACAAAGCAATTATTATAATTTGAAACTCTCATGAACTTCTACTATACCTTACATGTTCATACTGAAAATTGGAAGTCTTTCATAAGTTACTAAAAGGGCCTTTCTTTCTTCTTTTAAGAATAATTTAGTGCTAACGGGCCCAAACAATAAATTAATGTTTTTTGTTTTTTTTTTGTCCACTTATTTATGTTACAAAGTGTAGTATTACAAGAGCCACTAACTTTTTAAGCCTCTTAATCCCTGAAAAAAAAAAAAAAAGAAACGGCCCCTAAGAGGAGGGAGTGGAAGCTGTGGTCTGGTCGATCGGGTAGACGGTAAATACCCACCGATCGGTTAGGGCAAATCGGTAGAGAAACGGTGAAACCGAGGCATGAGGAGAAAACTTTGAAAATGTGACCGTGGTACCATAGAATGCAACGCTAGTTGCAATTAAAAAAAATGCCTTAAACCCAAACTAACCCAAAACTCATTTCACACCTTTTAAAACCCCCTCACATTTTAAAATCACAACTCATTTTTCACAAAATCATCACAACCCATCTTTCAATTTCTCATAAAATCCCAACCTTTTATCATCAAATGTCTTCCGATTCAATTACGTTATTCCGTCTTCGTCCGACGATCTATCCACGGGTAGCTCGATGCAAGTTATGCTTCACGCGGCTCAGTTTCTTGAAGACACGGCAAGCTCTAGCTTTCAAAGCCGTAGTAGCATAGATCGTCATCGGGAAATAGGTCTTCAAACCCTAGAGAATGATTGGTTCGTTGAAGCACCAAAGTACAACGAAGTTTACTTTCAAAAAAAAATTCGAATGGAGAAAAGCATGTTTTTGAAAATAGTGGGCGACATTGAAGCGAGATACCCATATTTTCAAGAAGGTTATGACGCGCGATTGAAAAAAAGTTTTACGGCGAAACAAAAAATCACATCGGCCGTTAGGCAACTCGCAACCGGCAATCCCCCCGATGGAACGGCGATGAACAGTTCATCCTACGTGAATGGACGCTTTTACAAACGCGGCTACTATTTGACAGATGGAATCTATCCTGAGTGGTCCACATTTGTTAAAGCATACCCGTATCCAACCGACCCAAAGAAAAGAATTTAAGTTAAAGAGGGGGCGAGAAAGGACGTCGAGCGAGCTTTTGGTGCTCTCAAAGGAAAATGGAAAATTCTCGATCGGCCTCTCCAGCCATGACCAAAGCGAAGATTGCTAATCAGGTTCATGCGTATTATTTTGCACAATATGGTTATAAAAGCGACGAGGGCAATCTCACCGGTTCATATAATGGATGAGCCGTCCAGCCAAGTTCGACGACAGTGTGGTAGCGAGTTTTTAGACGGTTCTCCATGACCGTTTTCGATATGATCTCACGGAGCACGTAGCACGTCAATACTTGCCGCATCTCGATGATTAGTGGGGTTTTTTTTTTAATCTAGTTTTTTTAAAGTATTATGTAATGTTTCTTTTTTTTGAGTATTATGTAATTTTTTATTAAGTCATTGTTGAATGTATTTTTTATTTTTAATGAAATGTTATGTTTTTATTTTAATATTGTATGTGATTTTATGTATTAAAAATATATGAAAAAAAAGAAAAGAAATTAGGTAGGATTGGGTACCACTCCCACCAATTTGGGTAGTGTTAGGGTAGAATTGGGTAGCTTTGAGTTTGAGGGTTTTTATTAGATAGAGATGACGTGGCAATTTGGGTAGTAGGTTCCACTCCCTCACCCCTAAGTATAAACTCGGTTTCACTTACACAGAGTTGTGTTAAAACATGTTGGATGAGGACTTGACAGACAAAAGTACCAATGTTGACTTTTTAATTCTGTAAAATAAATTTTGTGGATTTGACATAGGACATTCTCGTCATTTGACATGTTCATCTTTAGGTTTGATATAAACGAAACGATATACATACTTGTGAGGAATATAAAGATGTTTTAGTTTCAACTTGACCAATTATGTCGACTTCTAACTAAAAATGAAGAATATAATACAGAAACGGTTTTAGTTTCAAGTACCCAAACATTACTATAAAACTATGTCGTCACGACAACATTTTCTTATTGATCGCATATATCTCCAACATGGTACATTTACAACTTACATTCATATAATAAAAAAATTACATCATTTCGGAGTGTTTTTACAAAACCCTTCTCATTGAAAAAAAATTGATAATAGAGAGTTGATTTCACGTAAAATAAATAACGGACGTAATAAAGTCAAAATTAAATTGATTTTGGTCAACCTTATTTATTTACGTAGAAATCATTGGAAGAAAACACATAAAATATAAGTTAAATTATGAAAACAAAAACTTTTAAAAATAAAAGGTAATTAAAAACTTAGTGGTTAAATTTTTAAAAATTGTATAGAGTTAATATTATAAGTTTTCATGTTTTTTAATAACTTTGGAAATTAAACAAATACCCCTTTATATTTTATATCCTCTTTACTTTATAACTTAAAAATACAATATATAAATGTCATTTTTTTAACTATATATGTTTACTAATGACTCATTTATTTAATATTAAAAGTATGACAAACGACAATTTTAATATTAAATACGCTAAATTATAAAACGAAAATATAATTATCAAATTGTAAGCCGTACGAGCTATTGTATTATTAAAAAATGTGATCACTTATAACAAAACCCATGTAACTTTTATTTATTTATATAGGATATGTAGGCAAACCGGAACATTTTTAAAAAACTTTAAGGAGTATATTTTAACTTCATCAACGTTATTATGTGCATTTGACTAAACTCTCATGTGTACATCATAATATCAATAGTGAAATTTAAATAAGATCATTAACATCTATATCAGCTAAATATAGTTGAATCTTGAGTTATCTAACAAAATTTTTTTTTACAAAATTTGATTATACAAAATTCTAATGGATATAATGAATAATGAAAAACTCGTGCATAAGTATATAATTATATGTAATTATCTTTAAAGACATAATATTTAGCATTGATACAATTTTTTTTTTTTTTTTGTCAAAACCCTGTGCGTGCACAAGTATTATAACTAGTGTATAAAGAAAAGAAAACAAAGTATACAACGAATTTTTTCCTATAAGTGAAGAATGTGTGTCAAAAAAAATTTGATGGGCAGTAAAATTTTTACCCACTGAGCATGGCTTTCCACGCAAATTAATTAAAAGAATTAAATAATAATTCTGAATGAATGATAAATGATTAACTATAACACCACCATGGGCGAAAATAGGAGTTTGTAACCTAAGTCGAAAAGTGGATCTATTTAACCTCTAACATTTAACCATAGTGCCTCCTTCGAAGGCAAGCTCGTCAAATGCATTCATATGCGGCAATCGCTATATGGAGGATACTTCAAAAAATCTCTCCCGTATCAGAGTGGGAGAACACAAATTCGGATTAAAGCGTCATAGAAATATTAGCTGCAACTGCACGACGATGCCCTGCAAATATTAGCATGAAGGTTTGCAATTTTAAATTATGATTTTTAAGAAGTAATATGAGACACAAAGAAGGTACCCAAAAAAAACTATGGCTCTCTAAGAACTAAACTGTATATAGCCGTCCCAAGTTCCAACAGACAGATACAGTCTGACTTTTACGGGCAACTAAATGACTGCTAGCATTCAGATGGATTTCGACAAACTTATGACACTAAGGGGGTGTTTGGATGTGCGGTTTGTAAGTCATTATGTGATAGCTAATCAGAAAACAGCATGTAACCCAACGGGCCACAGAAAATATTTGGATGTGCTTTAACTATTTGAAGTTCTGATAATCAAATGGGTTTAGTTCATTAAAAAGCAACGTACTTTCCCAAATGAATTGTCTTAGTACGTGAACTAAAAAGTGTTTTACATTATGTTACAAACTTTCAAATATTGTTCCAGTATGCACACATGATACTTTTTCACCCGAAACATTTTTGTAAAATCCAACAAATAAGTTAAATTTTGACGTGGTTTTGGTAGGTGGGGTTTTTAAGTAGATATACACTACACACTTCACTGTAATACATACTTATTTCACTTAACTCTTATTTACCAGATAAAAAAAACACCCGTTTCAAGCCTTAGCGCTAAATTATGACGTATTCTAATTTATAAAATTGACGGTCAAAACATGTAATCAATCGATACACGTAATAGCAAGGTATGTACATATTTTATGTTTATGCAATGTTTCGAGTAATAAAAATCACAAAATTTAGGATTTTACAACAATTTTCCGGGTAAAAAAGTATTGTGTATGCATATTGGAACAAAATTTGAAAGTTTGTAACATAATGTGAAACACTTTTCAGTTCACGTACTATGGAAGTACATTTGGGAAAGTACGTTGCTATCTAATGACCTAAACCATAATCAAATACTAGATCATCTTTATGGATTCAAAGAGCTCACAGTATGACACATGGGCTTAAAGGACTCATTTTCCATAGTAGTCCTATATCACACATCATATATAGCCATTACACAACAGTTCAGCGATTTAACCCAAGTAGCTCAAGTGCCCAACAATAAGTGGAATATAAATCTTATATAGCCATTTAATTTAAATAAATCCTTTTTTAGCCCAACTCTAGCACACCATTGTTTCTAGCAATGCCTGACAGTGCGCGCCAAAAAGTTCAGCATTAAAACATTTTAAAACATTGTGTAGCATAACAATCAAAGGAATCAACGGGGTGAAATTCATATATTGAAAAAAGCGGGAAACTACTCACCTTACATGCCTCATATATATCCAGTGTAACCGAGTCTCCAAACAGCTTGCTCCTGCTCCATTTCCTGTGTTGATAAACAGCAAACAAAAAAATTTCCACAATAAGTTTTCCACTAACAAATCAATGGAAAAAAAAATAAAATAAAAATTGACCTTTTTTTACTTATGAACGGGCCGAATCACGGTAAGCAAAGGCTAAAAGGATACGGGTCAAACAGGCTGAGAGTCGACTAAAGTGTATTTTAAGTGCATACAACCTCCTCAGGTGTTCTATTCAGCATAGTAAATTACAACTATTTTTGTATATCATATATGACGCTAACTATTCATTAAAACATGTAACAAATAGAGTTACGAGGTTGATGTTATCATGTTAACCCAACCATGACCCCTTTCAATGTGTAAAACTTACCCATTCTGAGGCGTTACCCAACCCACCCATTATGCTACCTCTAATTAAAGTAAGACAACATAGTAAACTAAAAGACGGGGTGGGGGCCTAATACCTGTCTGATGTGCACCACATATCACACTCCGTAAGAAACCAGGCATGACAGTTTTCCGTCATATTGTTTGCTCGTTCCTTTAGTAGTTAAAACTGGTCATCTTCTTTCACAAAATTGCCACAGGTTAGCCTACTTCACGAAATCTTAAAACCATATCCAAATAATATTTATATTTCTCATCTTTAGATAATAAATCAACCACCAACGAGACCATGGAAGCATCAGGGTTGACCTTATTCTCCACCATTTTATTAACTAGCTCAATAACCTTCGGCATCATATTTAAATCTCTTCGCATGATAAAGGCCTTAAAAGTGATTACATTTGGAGCACAACCATTCTCCAACATTTCATAAAACATATCATCTGCCTTTTTTAGCTGACTCTTTTGGCAAAAGCCATATATCATTATTGTATATGTTACTACAGTTGGTACCAAACCCTTAGAATACAAATTTGTGTATACATCACAAGCGGTTTCCATTCGACCTGCTTTACACAACCCATCAATCAAAGAGTTATACGCTTTAATCCCTAATTCAGCCCTGTTCTTTTCTAGTGTTTGAATCAAGTTTAGAGCTTGCAAAACATGATCATGTCTACAAAGCCCGTTAATTAAGATGTTATAAGTACAATTACTAGGGGTAAGATCATGAAGCGAAATTTCATCAAATAATCTCAGTGCACTCAAAACGTCACCTTTTTGAAGAACACCCGTTAATAAAACGTTATAGGTAGTAATCGTAGGCTTAATTTTCAAACTAGCAAACTGTTTAAAGATCCTTAAAGCATCGTCAACTCTTTTAATCTTCATATATCCTTCAATAAGCACATTGTACGTACTAACATCGGGTTCAATACCTTTATCCAACATTGAAACATACAGCTCCTTAGCCATGTCAATATTGCCATCTAAACAATATCCATTCATTAACGTATTATACGACTCTAAATCAAGTATTTCGCCTCGTTGTACCATCAACTCAAACAACTTATTCGCCTCATTCACTCTCCCTTCTTTACAAAGCACGTTTACTAAAAGATTAAACGAGCTCACATTACAACTAGTCCCTTCACCAATCATTTCAAGAAACAAACTTTTCGCCTCGTCCAAATCCGAAAAAACCAAACTTTGTATCAAAGAAGTATACGCAACAACATCTGGCGATATTCTCCTACTCTTCATCTCAACACAAAGCTCTTTCGCTTTACTTACATATCCGTTTTTACAAAGACCACCGATTAATATACCATAACAAACGGCATTCGGTTTACAAACAAAACCTAAACCAATCTCCCCACTCATCACATCTTCATGAAAGTTAACCGCACTTTCCACATCACCCGCTTTACACAACCCATGAATCAAAGTCCCGTACGCTACATCATTCGGCCTAACGCCCAAAACCAACATTTTCCTAAAAACACTAACACCTTCTAAAACCCTGTTTTTCTTAACTAACCCTTTGATCAAACACGTATAACTAACGATATCCGGAACAAAACCCTTCTTCAAAACCAACCCAAAAACCCCAAAAGCATAACCAATCTCATTCAATTCACAATAACAATCAATAACAAAATTAAAAGTAATCAAATTAGGACAAATGGGCAGTTTCTTGAAAACCAAGATTGCAAATTTAAACCTTTTGCAGATGGATAAAGATTTGAGTTCTTGATTGAATCTTGTAATTGGGCCAAAAGGGTGTTGTAAAAATATATCTTTTATGAAATTTGAACTGTCATTCAGATTTGGGCCAAAATGGGGTTTTTTAGGGGTTAATGGGTTATAAATTTGATTATTGTTTTTTTGTGTTTGTTTAAGGATTGATTGATGAAGTAAAGATGAAAGATTGGTATTACCTGAAGATGAATAAGAATAAGCATGTTTGGTTTTTGTGAATGAATATGGTGTTCTTCTGAAGCTCATGGATGGAGCCAAAAGATGATTGAAAATGAGAGTGATGAAAATCTTTTTATTTCATGGTTTTTTTTAATTTCTTCATTTTTGTTGAAGGTTGTAGACTTGTAGTGGTCGTGTATGGATTTGAGCCGCTTGGCTTTGTTTGTTAAACCTAGAAGGCTACAAAGCTTCTCCGGCTAATGTGTTGCTTGTTTATTACTAGGTTGTTAAGCATGGTTCTAAAAAGGTTTGTAAAAGCTCGCAAAAGCGTGAGGCTCATGAACGGAGATAAAAGGAGCCACAAGGGGCAGGTGCTCTTTTAGCAAAAAAAGTTATAGCGTAAATTTTCGAAAATATTTGGTTTTTTGTAATTTGCCCTTTTTAAAAATTAATTTATAGTGTAGTTTCTAAAATTTATCAAAGTGCGCCCCTCGAGCAAAAATTTATGACTTCACCTCATTTGGGATTGATCGCTGATCACGCCATATTTTCAGATCGCTTTATGTCACATCTTTTTTTGTATACACGATATATATGAAATATGATATAAATATATAAATATTTTCATATTTTGTGCCGCCTCATGCAATGTCTTATAAACGCAAAAGCTTCGCCTTAGCCGCAAAGGGTTGACATTGTACATAAAGTTTATAAGAGTTCATGGACTAATTTTGACAAGTATGTAAAGTTTTACGAGACCTAAGTTAAAAGCTGCTAGGTTTTTAGAAAGTTTACCCGACTTAATAAATTCGTTACTCCTAAACCGTAAAGAGTTATGATTTTGTCTTTCGTCTCCGGAATAGTTTTTGAGTGCACTAAACAGATTTGTGGGTCTCATTGTCTCAAAAATTACATAACCCCTAAGTGAAATTACTAATTTACCCTTAAGTACCCAAGCTGATTTCTAACATCAAATACAATCCCACTAAAATGGCGATATCTTAAGTTCTACAACTACGTTTAACCCGTTCAAAAAGTCACATTTAAGTTAAAGTGTTACCTACATTTTCTCTTTTTACATCAACATTGGGTTTAGTACAAAAAATGACTTTTATACGTTTGAAATTTTTTACTCGAATTTTTACAACTTTCATCAAAACATTTTAATTTAATTCATCGGGTGGAGTTACGGAATGAGCCACCCGAAGAAATGACCACAAGACATAGATCTATAACTCTGTATTTTTACTTAAGGTCCAATGTCTACTGATTAGGTTAGTTAATTTTGTTTTTGCCCCTGGTCCAAAACTGTTTTTGCAAAACAAGTCCTAATTATGTTGTTTTCTAGTGTTACAACTTATGTACAATGCATAATCAAGTAAAATAAATGTATATAAAACATAAAATATATTGAAACACAAAAATGAGATGAAAATATAATTGGTTCCTTACAAAGATTTTGAGATGAAAATGACAAGAACAAACAAGAACAAACAAGAACACTAAACCTAAAATCAGGACAAAAGTACTCAGTGACTATCAAGCATAGTCGAAAACATAGCGTAACAAAACAAGACAAGAACAACAGGAATAAGGTATGCTCAACGCAAAAGATAGATGTCTGACTACAGGGTTCAATGCACAATCACGAATGCAAATATGCGATGCACACACACACGACCAATGCAATTTTAGGTGACTGCCTTTTTAAGACCCGACCAACCATGATTCGAGACTACTACTCCCATCATTGTATGATTCTTCCTGAATTAGACATAGGTGGTCATGCTATGTGTAATTGAGGATTAACAGTGCAATGCTCGGATTAGTCAACTTGTATGATGTTCGGTGTTTTAAGAAAACTTTAGTTTGGTTATAGTTGCGAATTTTATTTTAGAAAAACCGGCATTCTCTATAACCTATAGCTTTGATACCAATATGTCACACTCCGTCGATGCCGGAAACGCGAGGAGCGACGCAATCAATACACATTGCAAAAGAGATATAGTACAATACTGTAATTAACATTAAAGGAAATAGTACATTATTACAATATTGTTTTAGCCGGCATCGGTAATTGAAACATATAGTTTGTTTCCAAAAGATAGCATTTTATTGCATAATGAACAAAGATGACACATGAAGACTTCTTTATGCAAATGTTTTCATGAAATATGCTTGCTGACGATCACCTGAAATGCATGAGAAAACAGGTCAACTATGAAAATAGTTGGTGTGTACACATGTTTTATATAATGCGAAAATCTTTTTAAAGAAAGTACATATGGAAAATATTCTGTCAACTTATCCTATTACAAATCCCGCTCATACAAGACTTGTAACATATGAGTTCACATATATTTTCATAATAAAAGAAGTCCAAAGTTTTTGAGAAAAATTCCACATAGCAAAGGTGATGTCAAACCATTCAGTTACAACTTCCGCCCATACAAGACTTGTAACCTATGGTTTCACAAACCATTGCATAGAAGATGGTACATCTTATAGTCAAGCACACATGGTCATAAAAGTTCACAATAAAAGCACCATGTATATAATAAATTTTGTGGCAAAGTCCCTAAAATAAATAATATGCATCTCATTGATAGGGGACCTCTAATAGCGTTATCCATACTACCTATTGCTCAGTCGAAAAAGAAGCCGTACGAACCATTTAAAAAAGCTAATAATCATGTCGACTTGATTATCCTCTAAAAGCTAATAATAATGACGAATTGAACCAATGCATCAGACTTAAACCATTTAAAAAAGCTAAAAAAGCTTTTAAACTCGGTAGACCTGAAGCATTGCAGTTTGCATCAGACCTGAACCATTGCAATTTGCAGCAGATTTGAACCATTGCAATTTGCATACTTGAACCATTGCAATTTGCAGCAGACTTGAACCATTGGAATTTTCAGTAAACTTGACAAATTATGCACACATTCGACTAGTACCAAACACCACTTTTGACCATTGGAATTTTCAGTAAACTTAACAGATTATGCACATATTCTACTAGTACCAAACACCACTTTTGACCATTAGAATTTTCAGCAGACTTGAACCATTAGTAGTTCCAAACACCCCTGTTGACATATTATGCATACAGATTATGCATTAGTAGTACCAAATACACCTTTTGCAGTAGTACCAAATATAGAGTTTGCTCATGAAACAAACCAAAACAATATTTAACAACCATAAAGCAAAAAATAAAGACCAAACTTCCAGTAGCAGGTTCAACATAAACTAAAGACCAAATACAGAGTTTGCTTAGCAATAGTCTAATAGTATTTAACAAGCATAATGTTCAACAAAAAATAAAGACTAAAAGTAAAACCAAACATCCAGTAGTAGGCGTGAAACAAAAAAAGGTATTGTAGCAGTAGTGCAGACATCATCAGGAAAGAGTATCAATCTTCAATCATTCAAATGTACACCTTCTTGCTCCATCAACTCTACATAAAGGAAGATTAATACATTTAGCGATATATAATATGTATAATATTGTCAAATATATAAGATAAAAGATGTACCTTTTTCTATTTTTGCAATGATATCCATATCTTCTTCTTTTTCAGGATTTAAACTTATACGAAGTCAATCTTGAGCACAAACTAAGCATTCGATAGTTTTGTCACCCAAAGCTCTCCAATATGAATCCAACACTCGACCACTAGTGCTAAATACCGACTCTGAAGCTCTCTTGTTGAGATTGGAATGGCCAACAAATCTCTAGCCATTAAAGTAAGAATTGGAAACCTAGGGCTATTTACTTTCCACCATAGCAAAATATCAAAATGCATGTTTTTATCAAACGGTTCACAAAATTCACCAGTGTACTTATCTAATTCACTACTTGATGAACTAGATGATTGGCCCGTTTTCATCTTACTTTTCAACATATCTCCATGATCGAGTTCGTTGCTAGTATTAGTGGTCCTTGGCCTTTTCCATTAAAGATGAATTAGAAGATGGAGCATGAATATGCACGTAATCTTCATAAAGAAGTTTCATTTTACCTATAATGTACTCTTTTTTCTTTACCACAACTGATATGCCTTCCCTTCCGTAATGGTCATCCACAATTACATCCAAAAATTCATAGTTGTTCCTTGGATCAAGAATGAAAGCAAAGTACACCAACAAATTCATGTTTTTAACCTTACCATAATATCTTTCATATTTTAGTTTCATCGCTTTAGCAATGTCATAGAGATGTTTATCCGTAGGTGGTTCATCATGAATATCACAATCAAGTTGTGCTCTTAAAAGAGCATGAATTGAGGCTAATTCATTGACTAGTGTATGTGATGTCACATACTTAGTTCCGGAAATTATCAAAGTAATATCATAAAAAGTTCTTAAAAAATGACACAGCTTTTTTAGCTTTAGCCCAATCTTCCGATGTTAGAACCGAATGACCTTGGTTTACAATATGAAGCCCAAAATCCACATCTTCTAAATCATACCTAGCAAAAGAATCTTTATATTTATGAGATACTTCTAACATATTGTAAGTGGAGTTACACCTAGTTGGACAATCAAGTACCAAAATCTTAGCGCTATCAAATCTAGTACTTCGAGCGCATTTATTAAACTTTTCAATCCTAGTACCCAGACTTTTTAATTCACTTAACGGCACACCTAATTTTTTCAATCGAGTTACCAACATGTTTTATGCCATCTTGCACTATAAGGTTGACAACATTGCACTATAAGGTTGACAACATGAGCCGCACATCTAATATGAAGCCATTCTCCTGATAACAAACAATCATGGTTTTTTTTCAAATATAAGCTTCATAAAGCCAATAACATTATCATTTGAGCTTGCATTATCAACTGAAATAGACAAAACATTATTGAAACCTCATTCATTCAAACAATTCTAAACCCCCTTTCCTAAATTAATCTCCCGATGGCCATCAAGAAGACAAAAGTTCAACACTTTCTTGACCAAATTACAGTTATTATCTATAAAGCCCGTAAGAGCCATATAACTCTTCTTTTTAATGGATGTCCAAGTGTCGATAGTCAAACAAACCCTACCAATATTTTTCCTAATTATTTCACGAAGCTTGTTTTTCTCCTATAAATAAACCCTAAACACTCTTGTGTTATTGCACCTCGAGACTAACATCAAATAAAGGTTGGTTGATTCTTTGATAATACCTAAAACCTGAATTCTCAACAAAGCTAAATGGGAGCTCATCGACAACTATGATGTGTGCTAAAGCTTCTTTTTTTTTATCAAACTTCCATGCCATCATCTTTTTTGCATCACCACCCAAAAAAAGTTATATTAGTTTGAGAAGTATTTTTTTTCTAAGTAGGGTTTGCATGTCGTTAGACGATTTTTAGGATTTGTATTACCATGGTTTCTAGAATGGCATAAGTAAATTCTGCCGCATTGTTTACACTTAGCTTTTATGTCGATAGGTTTCTCACCTTTTTTAAGGTTTAGTTCTTCAAATTCGATCCATACACACGATGTTTTTTGCGACCCTCTGGTTGTTCTACCTCCTCATGCCATGTCACTGCTCTCAACCTCAACATGTACTTGATTAATTGAGTTTGATTCCTACGTCATCTAACAACAATAATAAAAAATCAACAAGACAACAACTAATAAGAAAACTAATATAATAAGTTAAATATATGTCAAAACTTCGACAAAAAATCTGTTAGATATTGGATTTCATAAATACACAAATAAGCTCAACAATGGATCGAATGAGATAGAGTTTAGAGAGAGAAAGTGAAAGAAAACATAGAAGGTTAGATTAAGAATGAGAAAAGTCCAACCCTCTACCTTGGGAGGTAGAGGGTATTTATAGTTACAAACTAAACGTCCTCCTATCGGACTGTGGATCAGGCATATAGTGGGTAAATACCCGTCCTTCCTCCACGGTGTTGCACTAAACTATTCTACGCTACAAATTAACTAATAAACTACTAAATAATGTAAATAACTACAAGTCTAAGAGCTAAAATATGCTAGACCATAATTGAGGTGACCGACACTTTAACATGGAATTTCCAATTCCTAACAATCTCCCCCTAAGGGAGGTCACCCCATGAAATACATTTTGCATCCTAGCATTATATCTTTGTCTTTAGTTCTGAGCTCGTAGACTTCAATTCTTCAAGTTCCGCAATCTTTGTGCTTTACTAGCAATTCTTCAAAGTCCGCACTGATTTGTACTTTTAGTGGAGGCCTTTAATCGATCCACATCTTTGATGATCTTCGAGCTTTCTTTGAGATCATCACCACAAGAAATCTCTGGATCATCCATAGTTGTGTTGCCATCATGTGAAGTTGTGACTTTTGGACCGACATGCTCACACTTTCGGAATCATGACATCTTTCCATCGAGTAGCGGAAGCTTTCTGGTTCATGATATTTACAGCAGATAGCGAAGCATAGTAGAAAAATATCGAACCGGGTTATGTAGATATGCACCAGTCATGATTTCTTCAATTAAGTGTGGATGCCGTGAGCATGCGGCTTTGGATTGACTCCTCAATTACTCGATCACCGCAACCGTCCAAATATACCTACAAACAACAGTTAGCAATAAAACACACGAAAGTGTCTTTGATCACTTTCGTTGAATTGAGGTACATGGCCCACTTCCCCGATTGATCAAGACAAGTACGCCTGTGATCGTAGGATTCCTAAGAATCTCCTTGATGGGGTTTCGTACTGTTCTATCCATTCTCAAACCGAACGTCTCAAAGAAGACAATACGAGGAGTGAACCGCGTAATTAAGATTCACCGATTGATGAAAAATGATTTGAAAAACAATCGCGTATTGCTTGAAGAAAGAGTTTTGCAATACGACGAAGGTTTTATGAGAAAGATCAATTTTCAAATTAAAATACTTTTTGTATTTGAAAAGAGTACACATTCGATGTGCTAGAGAAAAGAAGATTTACATACGAACGTTTTTCCAAAAGTATTTTTCAATCAGAGATACTTTTTGTGTTTGAAAATGAATACACATTCGATGTGCTAGAGAAAAGAAGATTTGCACATCGAACGGTTTTTCCAAAAGTATTCATCAATTCCATTTCCTGGACCAAGATTGATTCACGAGTGAATCGCCCCATCGTTTCTATCCAGTTGTCACAAGCTTGATCTTTAGAAAAGATCTCATATGTCACCCACCAAGAGCTTGTTTGATGTTGGCTCTAGAAGGATTTCCATCTTCATCGTGAACACTTTTACATATCACTCGGATGTTCCGGCAATACCACAAGGATAATGCGTATGACTCTCAATATATACTTACTTTCCACATTGTGTGAAACAACAAGTCTTTATTCATTTTGTGTCCTAATGAGATATTGTGGACGATCTCTTGGCTCTAGACTCAATCGTGCACATTTGGTTCCTATGCCGGAGACTAGGGAGAGGGTCTCCTTTTTCAATATCAACAATCTCTAAGATAAAGTCGATAGATTATGTCGGTTCCCCGTGAGAATGAAACAAGTCCTTTTAAGAGGAACTTGAGTAGCTTGGGAAGTTTAGTGTAGTGCGTCACTGGGTCCATGACGTCTTGTCTTCAATACCGGTGTTACCTTGGTAACCACCAAGAGCTTATGAATTGAACCCGCAGCCTAAGGTTGAATTATTGGAGGGCTATTTCTTTTCACCCTTTTCTCATTCATTTCTTTTCATTCTTCAACCCTTCAAGCTTACGAGACTTCATTACTAGAACCTTGTTGGGTTTATTCCAGTTCTAGCTCTATCTCAGTCCCACTCTTCCCATATCTCACTTTTCTCCTTTTTCATCATACCTAAGGACTTCTACACTATCTAGTGGATTGTCCCAGGTAGATCCCTCCGTTCTCAGCGGATCGGGAACTAATACCTAATCTCACCATCCTTATAACTCCATGCATAAAGTAAAATGGTCGGTCTTTTGGTATTGTTTTTTCTTCCTTGAAACCAATTGAAAAATCATTTGGAAAATCAATCAAGGTACTTTTGATACGAGATCAAAGCATTTAGTACCTTAATAGTCTTGATCATTTATAAAACCTCCCCCTCAACATGTACATATGATTTAGAAATTGTTTAGCACATGGAGGCAAGAGGACTTTGAAATATTTTCTCTGATCACAATTTTCATAGAAAAAGCCATTTGATTTTCTTGGTAAATTCTCCCCCTCAATATGTGCGTAGGATATTTGAAATCATTTTGTCACATAGAGGAAAAAGTTCTTTTGAAGCACATTTACGATCACACAAGCCATTAAGAAACCATTCGCTCCCTCTCAATATGTGCATCGATATACAAACAGCCGCAGCACATATTAGAGAACTTGCACTTGAATCAAAACAATCATCTTTATCAAATTTCATATTAAATCACAAATTCTCCCCCGATCAAAAATATCAAACCCTTTGAGATTTTGGATCTCAAGTGATTTAATAAGGTTTAGAAAACATGGGAGAAAATGTGGCCTTGTTTAAATACTCATCTCGTTTTTGCATAAATGCTCCTCCTAAATCATGTGCATCATATATTGAAATCGTTTGGCACATGGAGGCGGGAGTGCCTTTAAAGGACTAAAATAGATTTGAGATTTAAATCACTATCTCTCCCCCGATCAAAAATTTCAAACCTCTTAAGATTTGTGATCCCAATTGATTTAAATTATTTAGAAAATTTTAGGGGAAAGATGTGGCAAAATTTAATTTTGAAAAATGACTGATAAGGAACAGTTTTTCGACATTAAAGATTGTGAGTGTCAGGTATGATAGTTTTTAAGAGATCTTTAAGTAAAATAAAACAATTTCACAATCAAACAAGAAAAGAAAAAAATTCATTTTGTAAGATCTTGATTCTAAAGAAAAAATCATACCATGACATAACATTAAATCTTTAGATCACCACTTATTATTGTACAAATGGACCTTTATGAAGAAATATCGTTTGAAAATATTTTATTATAAATCACTCTCCCCCTCAATCGATGACCGTAGTCGTTGATTGAGTGACTTAGGTTTTGATAAAATAAAGTCCGGTGATTTTCAAAATTAAGTCCAATTTATTTTCAAAACAATAATTTGTCCATTTTCAAAACAATTTTATCAAATATTTTGAAAAATTGTATCAATCACTACTTTTCCTGCACAAGATACGTTAGGTGGAGAGAATCATAAGCTGCTTTTGTTGATGTTGTTGTAGGGCTTGGAAGAAAACCGTCTGCAGATGCAGTGAGACTTCTTCTTACGTTGCATTTTAATGCCAACTGAGGTCAAATTAAGCTCCGTTTCTTCAATCACTTAGAAGAAAACCATCTGGCGATGCAATGGAGACCTCTTACGTTTCATTTTTCCATGCCAACACTCCATAGAAGTCCAATTAAGCTCCGTTTCTTCATTTTTCGACCCAAGAAATAGTTACCCTTTTCGCATCCAATCATCTTCAATTGTGGGATCCGGATAGGGAACATTCGTATATACCAATATACCTGCATACGTTAGTGAACACACATACAGATATATGGTGGTCGACATCACCCAAACAATAATCGACTAATAAAAGTCAATTCAACATATCAATCAGATCATAAAGGCATGGGAATTATGTGTTTATCAAACTCTAATCATCTAATCCTAACAATCATATCCTAAATTCCTAGTCCTTCGACATAGGCAAATATCATATTTAATTAAGCACGTAGGATAATTAAGAAAGCCCGTTAGATGATATAGATTTGAAAACATTATCCCCCTCAATCAATGACTCAATTTTGAAAAGTTTAAAAGCGTTGAAGTCATTGATTGAGTTTACAATTTATTTCGAAAACTCATAATTAGATTGATTTTCAAGCAACTTATTTACCACCATTTTTGAAAAACAACAAATATTTTTATGAAGAATTTTAGACGGAAAAACATTTGTGTAGAAACAGCAGTCTTTTTGACGACATGCTTTCCTTGTTTTGTTTTAGGATAAGTGCATGAATTTTGAAAAATGGTTTAGCGCAGCACTTTCCTTTCTTGAAGAACGGGTTGCTATCTGAAATAATAGCAAGCCATAGTTTTAAGCACGGGTTATAGTCCAAATAAGCTGTAAGCCATCATTTGAAGCCCGGGATACAGTCTGAAATAACTGTAAGCCATATTTTTAGACATGTTTTGGAAAAGAATATTTACACCTCCTGCTCGAACTTCATCTATGGTCCCGTGCCATTATTGAATGACATTTCTAAGACCTTAGATGTTATCGAAACCAGAAGACATGTCTTGAGAAAACATATTTTTGGTCTTTTTCACATTTTCTAATTTTTATTGGTTTTTGTTGATTTTATATTTTTCTATTTTGTTTTTGTTGGTTTTATAATTTTCTATTTGGTTTTTCTGATAAATATATACAAAGATAGAGTAGATGATATAGTTTAAGAAGATGATGATACGAGTACCGAGATAAGGATATCGAGCAGCACTTTGTAGAAGATAGAAGTCATCATCTCTTAAACTTTCACCACCAAAGCTTTCGAGGCTCTTGAATCGTCGTCAACTTGAGCCTTCCGAAGTGAGACTTTGGTAGCTTCCCTAAAGCTGACAAACTATAAAGACCATTTCCCCAAGAAAGTAGAAATGAATAAGAACGGTCTCATTGAATGAAACTCAAAGACTCAAGAATCATGAGAATAACAAAGTAACAAGTTGAAACATTGATCGTCCCTGCTGGTTATCAAATCCGATCACATGAACCCGTGTGGCCCCCGATGTACACATTACTCTTCGAGATTGACCCGGTTGTCTATTCAGGGGAACAATATATCAACATCTTAATTTTACGGGTGCATTCCGGTTATCTTCCATATAACCAATCACCCAT
Organism: Chrysanthemum makinoi; assembly: GCA_910596185.1. NCBI lineage: Eukaryota > Viridiplantae > Streptophyta > Magnoliopsida > Asterales > Asteraceae > Chrysanthemum > Chrysanthemum makinoi. The sequence continues at coordinate 309,318,527 of OU343225.1, read as the reverse complement.
AATGTACACAAGTACCCAACCGAGTAGACACAACGACATCACGAAGAATGGTTGAATCACGATCTTCTTGTGGATATCAACAAGCTCAATCATGTGAACATGTTGTGCGTCCTTGATGTATACATATCTCTCCCCTGATGGTTGTGATCTCATCGGAATCATCATTACATTGTGTACATGAAGCAATAACTGGAAGCACTACCATAAACCATATAGAAGATGTCGATAAGCAATATCATCTCACGCTCCAAATGTTCTTCTCATATTTCTTCCTACTGAAAGTTGAGATAACACATACCAAAAGTATCCAGAGACCACTTCCCCCAAATGATTGGGATAATATATACTTCCCCCAAATAGTTGGAATGATACATCAAAGGCTACGAGTTAAACACTGAGTTTCTCTGCGGTTATGACATTTGTCTTTCCCGGGATTACTTCAATAGCGAAGAAGTATTAGGTTCATCATGTGTACTCGTTGTGTATTTAGATGTATGTCTCCTTCCCCCTTGCTGGTTTTGATACCTCAGAATCAGCAACACATTATACATACCAAATATTCTTGAAATAGAGAAGAACAAAAATTAGCTCAAATGAATCCTGTGAGAATCAACTGCTACAGAAACTCTCCCTTACTATCTTTACCAACCCATATGTAGACAATTTGAAGTGACCACTGAAGAAAAACCCGATATACCAAACTTGAAACTGAAGTCGAATTTCGCACATTTGTATCTTAAGCTTGCACTTAATGATGGAAGAACGGTGTTGAGAATTTATGCACCAACCAAATCTCTAAGTATTCAATACTCAACCAAAGTATGAGACATTAACACCTCTTACAATTATCCACAGCGACATTATCATGTGTCACTGAGTAAAACAACATAACTCCTTAAAGTGATAGTTAACCAGCTCTTCAACCATCCACCCGACTGCTGGTAACTAGATAAACCAAGTCTTCAACTCAAATTCTTAAGCCCGAGCAAGTTATCAAATAAGAACACGCCTTTGTGAAAGTCAACTTCAATCTCAAATAAGTGATAAATGATTAACTCCGAAGTAATCAACTTGTGTCAAATGGCCAACATGTGAATAAACATACAATCGGATGTACATTGACCCACTGAATGAACCAAAACAAATGAATCCTCAACATCAATGCATTCTTCCTAAAAATATACATGTAGAGACTGATCTGGAAGATTCACCAATAATTTCTTCAAGAGGATGAGGTTGTCATTTAATTCAATGTTCATTTGATTTATTTACAGAGTGCACATTGGAAGGAACAATAATCCGTGAAGATTTGGCAAAGGAATACCAAAGAACGGATCATTATTCATGAACAATAATCCGTGAAGATTTGGTAAAGGAATACCAAAGAGCGGATCATTATTCATGAGTGCAACTGCAATATTATGATAGTAATTATCAATGCCTTGAGGAATAACTGGAGATTAGGCTTCATGAGTAGTCTGAGTTGTACTTCTTGGATGATCAACATTCGCTAGCGGTTGGAAAAACTCAACAAACATATCTTGAAACAATGAAACCCAAACAATAAATCCCATTTATCCTTATTGAGTGAGACATTAGGCGTTGGAGGAGAGTCATCAAACATTAAGTCGTATGACCATTATTCAAACCTCCATCATCATGTAGTATATTCACTCTTCTCCCCCTCAAAAATTGCATCCGAAGTTGCCATTTTTGATTTAACAAGTGAATACGAATATAGACCAATGAACGTAGATCCACTTGATGACTGAATGAGCATGGGAGAAGCATAAAGCTTGTTGATGAAGAATGTCGATGAGAATGGTCATAAACATGAAGATTTCTCTTCTTAGGAAGATAAAGTGCACTGAAGCGTACACCTTTCTTTTCTTTGAGGAACGGGGCCTGAAGTGTTATCTGCAGACGCCATAATGATGAAGTACGAGGCCTGAACTAATGTGAACAGACGTCATAGCTGTGTGAATATCAATGTTGAGTAACTTGAACCCGTGAGTTATGAGATATCAATCCTTTTGTTATCCATAGTTTAAGCCAGTCCATGTATTGAAGGATCAAGTATTCGCGAATCGAGTAAGGACTACCTGCACTAATATTACACACTTGATTGCATATATTTTGGTTAGTGACATTAGTATCTAAACCCTTTAGGGTTTCACAGTCAACCTTGATTTTGTCATCGGTAAACAGCTTTCCAGTAGGTATCCACCTAAGTCAAGCATCCTTAAATATTCTACCGGCATCGGTATCCACTTATGGCAAGGTCTAGGATTGTTAGGCTTCATATGCATAGTGGAAGACTTATCCTTATTCCTAGTTTCCAAAGATTTAGCAGTTGGTATCCATCTAGGCGAAGATTTTGGTTTGTTTTGCTTCGTATGCACAGTAGATGACTTAGTGTAAATCCTAGACTTAACAGGTTGAACCTTTGTATGAGCATTTACTTTCTTTAGGGATTTCAAAAAACAATTATCATGATTTGCCTTAAAGATGCATTTCAAACAATTTGAGCAAACAGCTTGTTTGGATTCAGAAAATGATCTAGAGTTCTTAGAGTGATCTGCTATGGGAATAGCTTTATTCGAAACACAACTACTTTTAGATACCAGCCAATCCCTAGTCTTTAGTTGAGTGTTCCTGGGTAATGGTTTAAAACTACTAGCAGTGCTTTGAAACCTCGTAGAATTCATCACCCTGGGTCTTGAACCTAAAATTCCATCTTTTTGAATTTGTGCCTTTTTCCTAGCTTCTTCTAGATAATAGCTCTTCCACAAGTCATTCATATCATATGAATTCTGAATTTTAATGTTTGGCTTTGACACATTTTTTGAACCAATCCTAGAGGTGCTGGGAGTAGAAGTAGCTGCATGTTGAGGTTTAGAAGAACTAGAAGCATAATTCTTAGGCAACTCAGGTGAAGTGACTGGTTTTGACAAAACTTGTTTCTCATCAACTTGGGAGGCAAACCGTGTTTTGAAAATTTTGGCCTTTCGGATATAAACGCAGTAGGCTGCCTAACAACGGACCGGTTTCTAATGGGATGAGAAACTTTTCCCAAGGTTGATGGTTTTGTAAATTTAGTGTTCACACTTTTCCCTACAGTTTTCCTAAGCTCATTCTTTAAGGCAACAATAGCGAAACTCTTTTCCTGAAGTTGAGCTTTGAGTTCTTCAATTTTTCCTATCAAAGAGTTTGTTTGTTCCATTGACTTAGTTCTAGTTTCTTTGACAGAGTCACTTAGTTCCATGTGATGCTTTCTCAAAGACTCATTTTCCTTTAGTAATTTAGCCACACAAATCGCTAATTCATCAATTCTCATTTGAATATCATTAATAGCATTAACATCAGAATTACTTGTAACCAAATTACTTTTCACATGCATATCAGAAATATGTTTTTTCAAATTGTTGATAGTTGAGTTTTTGGCATGAAGCTGAGCTTTTAAATTGTTTATTTCAAAAATTCAGGAAATTCGTGAAATTTCGATTTTTACATCGTTTCTTAGTTTGAAAACTTTCCTCCTTTCTTTGTATTGCAATTTCAAGAGAAATGCAATGTTTTTCAAGTTTTGAGAATTTGTTAGAAAGTTCATCAAACGCCTTTTTATCAACCATATCATTTGTTGTGAATTTATTAGACTCAGCCTCAACCAAGGAACATTTATCGAATCATGTTCAGATTAAGATCGCTTTGTTTAGGTACATTAGCGATACATTAAGTTGATCAGTTAAGGGTACCTCAACACATGACACTTGTTCAATTGTCGGTCTGATATCTGCATCCACATCATGTGTAACAAGAATCACCTGGACCGGGTCGTGGTCAAGTTTATCTATCTCGAGCCTCAGATTCAGTGTCAAATCGATCCAACATCTGAGTTTTACGCAACTCAACGCTACAATCTTTTGATTGTGCCCGAGATTCATTCACCTTTCTGATCACATCATCTACTTCTTGTGTGAGGAGTTACTTGAAAGTACCGGTTACATCATTCTTTGTTGTTTATGATATTCGCATTCGAAACAACACCACCTTTCTCGATACATTACCCGACTTATCACAAATATCTCTCAACTGTACCCGACTCTCATCTACTTTTACATCTTTCTGAGTAACTTCCTCAATATACTTCTCCACATTATCCATGAGATGGATAAGTGTCTCTGTGAACACGCTTAATTTCCATTCCAAGTGTGTCTTTGAAGGACATTTCACCATGTCTTGATCATAATCATGTGAATTCCCTTCTAATGAATGATGAAATTGTTTGTAGATCACTTGAAGTGCAAAGACTGGAACTATCCGTATGAACCTTCTCTTTGTCATGTTGTATCTCCAATTGCTCTAGGTTTAACAGCAAAGTTCCTGTTAATGTGGATAAGTCCTGACGGAAGAGGGCACTACATGTTCGTTACATTGATGTGGGTAGAAGTAACATGAGGTGAGAGTGAAGTTGTTGATAAGGTTCAATGTTGCTTTCCTTTGCATGGCATTCGTAGCATTAGCGGTGCAAATCTTTCTCATTGGTCTCGGAGCATGAAGAACTCAAATCATCATTGATTGATTCCATCATCTCGCAACCGCTCAAGATAGCTAATATTCTCATGGTTGTCTGACAAAGATCATACGCTTTGAGTACTTCAAATCACCGAATCGAGTGTAAGACATGATGTTGATGAATCTACGGGATTTTACAAGTCTATGATTTAAACCAAGAAATTGAATCTTTCACGGGATTTTACTAAAATCAAGACCAAACCGTTAAGCAATGACCAATGGAACGAGTTAAGATGGCTGATGGATTGTCACAATGATAGACAATTGTGTGTTAGGACTTATGATTGTTTGTAGGATTAGCAGAGATGTTGTTTGGTTGAGATTTAGATTGGTTTATGCCCGTTTTTACGGAGAAATTTAGGTCAGAAAACATAAAAACCTCAATAACTTCTGTTTGGAGCAGATTTAGGCCTCGAAGGTTGACCCGTTCATTTGGTGTGCCATTCTCCTCGTTCTCACGGTCGTTTTGATGGGTAGAACGCTGAAAACGGAGTTACGGATCAAAAGTTATAACCATTTGAAGTTTTGTCGGGAAAAGACAACAAGTCGCTAGTAAGACAAGTCGCTAGAGTCACCAAGTCACTAAGTACCAAGTCGCTAAGTAGCAACTCGCTAAGATCTAAGTCGCTAACACCAAGTCGTTAAGAATACTAAGTACAAGTCGCTAACAAAATTGAAAGCAAGTCGCTAACTTCACCAAGTCGCTAGCCGTAGTGGAGAATCAACTAAGTTGTACTTTTGTCGGCTTGTCTCAATAGACAAGTCGCTAGGACCAAATCGCTAGCAATTAACACTACAACTCGCTACCTTTTACTGAATCAAGTCGCTACGATGAAAAACACTACGAGAACCAAGTAG
>OU343225.1:309179498-309312994 GCA_910596185.1 Chrysanthemum makinoi | reverse complement strand
CTAGCTAGAAAAATTTCAAAAACACATTTTTCAATCCAAAACAAGCCCAACCACAGTGATTCAAGCTTTCCAAATCAAAACCTAAACACTTATGATGATTCTAAACACAAAAGTACAATCAAAATCCAAACTTTAACACTAGAAATGATCCAAAATGATGTAAACTACTCTAAACTCATTCAAACCCAAAAACCTTATGAAAACCACTAGAAATCCAAGAACATGAAAGATGAGTGATCAAACCATGGCTCTTGATACCATTTGTTAGATATTGGATTTCATAAACACACAAATAAGCTCAACAATGGATCGAATAAGATAGAGTTTAGAGAGAGAAAGTGGGATCCTTTCTAGAGAGAGAAAGTGAAAGAAAACATAGAAGGTTAGATTAAGAATGAGAAAGGTCCAACCCTCTACCTTGGGAGGTAGAGGGTATTTATAGTTACAAACTAAACGTCCTCCTATCGGACTGTGGATCAGGCATACAGTGGGTAAAGACCCGTCCTTCCTCCACGGTGTTGCACTAAACTATTCTACGCTACAAACTAACTAATAAACTACTAAATAACGTAAATAACTACAAGTCTACGAGCTAAAATATACTAGACCATAATTGGGGTGACCGACACTTTAACATGGAATTTCCAATTCCTAACAAAATCAAACAATAAACCCTATTATTGAACAATTACCTTTTCTTTGAATGATGATGATCTTGTGAGTTGTAAGGGAAAAGTATGGACAACTAAGAGATGATAATGGTTCGACTGATTTTTGAGGGTTGAGTATAAGAATGGATTTGTCAGGAGGGAACGGTTTACAGAGGTTCTGTCATGATGAAAAATGGGTAACTAAAGGTTTTATGCATAGGAAAGTGATACTAAACAGACTACAGACATGAGACATTGGGCTCTAAAAATTAATAATTAAAAAATCAATAAGTAATTGTCGGGTCTTATCGGGTCGACCCGATAACCCGATAGCATTATTTATTTAACCCTAACCCGACCCGATAACATTATCGGGTTATCGGGGATCGAGTCAAAACAACCCGACAAGATTTTTTGACTCTATTAGACCCGACCCGCCTTATCGGGTTCGGGTCAACCCGACCCTACTGACAACCCTAGTTGCCACCATTAGAACCAACACTTTGACCACTCTTTTGACTACCATTGGGACCACCATTTTGACCAATTTGACCATTGGATCCTTCACTATTGTTCAACCTAGTCTCCAATGCTCTATTATTTGCACCCATCTAAGTCATGTTATCACCCATCTGAGTCATAGCCCTCATCAAATTCTCCAACTGAATTTCTATAGAAGGTGACCTTTCTTGATTGTTTCCACCATGCTTCTTTACTGAATCAAAACAACAACAAAATCACGAGTGAATCAATAAATGTAACAGAATTGCTAACTAACAAGAATAATCACCACTCTTTTCAGGTACACCAAAGTACAAAACCACCAAACAATCCCTAACTAACGTATGTAAGAATTGAAAACGGACATTTTTAATCAAGAAGTATTTTGGATTAGATAAATGGTCTAGAATGACCGGAGTTTATGTGTGTATGGTGGTTGATCCAAGATCAAGAATTATCAGTGTACCGGAAAATTGGAACAAATAATTGAATTTTTAACATAAAATAGTTGTTAATGGTGATCAGGCAACACGATGATTGGTCCTTGATACCAAAGGAAATGTACTTAACCAGAATCACTAAAGATTCAAGGTTAACAATCAAACACTGGAATTGCTTACCAAGAATGTAACTCGAAGTGAAATGATTAAAAATGGATTTGTTATTGACCAATGTTGTTGATACAAAAGTTGGGCTTTCTTTGTTTGGACTACGATTCCGTATCAATTGGATCTTAATGCTTGAGACCTGCGCACTAAGAAAACAGAAAACACCGTTAGGCTTACCGTGGGATTGTCTCCCACGATTATCCTCCGGTGTGAGAGTAAGTAATCGGTTTTAGGGTTTAGTTAAGAGTTAGGGTTATTAGATCGTACCTTTAATGAGGACCTAGATACCCTTTATATATACACGAAATCCTTGTTGGTTTCGTGTTCCCAACCTTTCAGTATCCCGCTAAGTTGGGCAATTAATACATATCTCATAAATAAGAGATATCCGATATCCAAACCATAAATAAATATGGATTTGGGCCTTCGTGAGCCCAAATCGTTATCGGGTTAGCCTGTCTTGGGCTCGCTAGTAGCAGTCGTTGGTTGGGTTCGTGACCCAAATGCGGACTATACGTCATAATGTCCCCCCAGTCTAGTATGTGCAGGGACTACCTGCGGATGCTAGACTAATAGTCATATACTATAAATTCGTTGAAGCGTAGCGGAGAAGCTAAAAAAGGTTCCCGCCTTGAAGAATACACGGTGAATCTAGTCAAAATATTTCAAATGCACACCTCGTAAATCGTGGGAAAGTAACTGAAAATGTGTCATGTCAACAGATCTTATCCACACATTTAGAGATAGTGGAGTCCACGTTTCGATCATCGCGTAGATGTAAAACTTATATAACCTACAGCTTCCTCATTACCGTGATTATCACGGTAAAACATTTCGCCATTGTTAAAAAAACTCCAAACTTGCAACCAAGAAACCCTTAGTATTCCAAAGGAAACCGCGCGTGCGCTTTAAAAAACTGTATCATGGTCCATGGGTTGACTGACTTTACCTCGACTGACCGAGGATGAACTTCGAGTTCACCTCGATTATTATATTTCGATGGCGCTGCATCCGGTGGTTCCGGCTGCGCAAGCGTCCATATCGGATTTCCCTTAAGGGAAGGTAGGGGTATACACACGTTTCTTCGAATTTACGAATCAGCGTGTGCCCATATCCTTGTTCCTGTGCGACGTATTAAACTATTATCGTCTGCACATATCCCAACTGCACTATATAGGTGCGGCAAAAATAACAAACTTCGAGGTTAATTGCTGGTTACTAGCGATTAACCCCACCATCTACTTGTTCCGCATGTTTTATCACAGAACGTGGTCAAATGGGTGGGTTTCGTTCGCTAAGCGCGCCGGTAGACTGCAATGTTATACGGATAAACTGGACGCGCTTAGGAACTGGAGGGAAAAAATTTTCTGGGTTGATAAGGCGCTATTTCCCTAGGATTTTGACTTCTATACCCGTGGTTCATGCCAAAGAATGAGAGCCCCCGAACATACCGAGGATGCCGACACGATAAACACCAACCGTATTCTCACCGCCTTACCCCAGGAATTTTGGTGCATATGGGAATCAGTCGTAATTACTTTGGTAGACCTGATGAGGTGCCAATCTTCTTAGACGCGGATGGCCAGGGTGGGTGCTCGTCCTTTCGCATTCCTTTTCTTTATTAATATGAGCCTTTCTTTTAATCTTTGTACTTTTCATAACCTGTTTGTTGTTTGTCTTCTATTGCGCAGAGATGGATCTATTCGGAGTTGTTCAGTTGGTGAAGCCACGCCAAGTTACTGTGGGGGTGCGCCCGTTGAAAGAGGTGGGAGAGCCCATTCTAGAAGCTACATCGGGGCGTACCCTAGAATTGGAGTTGGGAGAGACGGGAGGTAGTTCCTCCGTCGCGCTGGAGGCGACCCCTCTTCAAAGCGTGCCTAGCCCCAGGGTACCTTCCCCGTTAGTGGAGCCGTCGCACATAGATGTGGCGGAAAACATGGAAGAAGAGGAGGAGGAGGCCAGCCAAATATTGAAGCGTAAGAGGGTGCTGAGTGGCGATGGCGCTTAGCTCATCCAGAAGAAACGTCCCGTCGCTCGACGTGGAGTCATCCTCGATGATGCCTCGCCTTCACCTAATAATGCTTCTCCCAGTAGTTGTATTTTCAAAGCCCTTATCGCATTCCCTGTTTATGTGATGAAACAATTGCTAATTCTCTTTTTGCAAGATAAACACACTCGGGAGTCGCCCCAAGGCTAGTCCCTGGCACGATCAATCTTCAACCAAAGAGTTAAGGTCTTGAGCCATTGGCATCCGGGGACGCACCAATGGATCGCTTGTTGAAGATTTGGTGTTGGTTGCTGCGCACTGCTATGTTGGTTTGCAACTAAAGGCTAGGTTAGCTGGAGAAAGTAAGCCGAGCGCGAAGGATGAAGAAATTACGCGAAGGCGCTTTTAGCTAGTGCTCAGCGGAGGTAGAGGCAATGTCATTCCCAAAAACTAGTTGAGGAGAAAATGTCGTGATGATCCAAGTGGGCGAGCGTGCAGCGTTAGAGGGTTATAAGGCTAATTGCTCTCGGCAAGTATTTGGACAATGGGAAAACGAGTTGTTCTCTCGGTTGGGGAGTTCGGTGCAACCGTGGGAAGCGACTAGAGTAGCAGGAAATGAAGCCGCTGCGAGGCTCAGATTGAGTATGACGAGGAGTTGTATCCTCGGCTCATGTCTTCTATTGCGAGCAGTGGCTCATCGGCCATGGAATGCGCTTCGCCTCGTACCTTAGAGTCTCGAGAGGTGGTAGACAAGTTTGGGGCGGTGGTGCAGGGCGCTATGCGCGTGCAAGGCGAAGCTATAGAGGAGCTCCATGAGAGTGGTCTATTGAAAATTCCTGCGATAAAGTGCCCGGTTATAATGAGCACGCATATGATGACCGTCGCCGTGAATGGGGAAGATGAAGGCTGCTGGAGCTTCCACCGACTTGCGCAGCTTGGAGCGCCACTGGATTATCCCATAGGGGTTATTATGGAGGGGCTAACCTTGGCCCGCCTTCGTGCTGAAAATGCAGAGACGCAGCCTGATTATTATTTGAAGCCTGATGAGTCCCAAGCAGGTGCCTATTTTGCTCACCCGCACATCTTGAACCCTTTCGCACTGGAGAAGGAAATCCCTTTAAAGGAATCCTTAGAAGCTCATGCTACGAGGCTTTCCAAGAAGAAAGGTGTTAAAGGAAAGGCTATTTTGTGTGGTATTGGTGCGGCGCATCTTCCTAGATCTGACGGGTAATTGTTAGTGTTGCCACGGTATCCCGCCAAGACTCGATTTATTGAAGAAGCTAGAGGAGGTCACGCGCAAGCAGCCGTGTGGAGGGCTCATCTCTTAGGCGCTGTAATAGTGTGTAATTTATATCTTCGTTTGTAAATATCATCTTGTAAGAACTCATGGTCCTTAATAAAATATTCCTTTTGTTGAATGCATGTTGATGTGGTTGCGACTTATAATGTTTGTACTTAGTTATCTGTCTTTGCGTACTTATTGTTTAAGGAGCAAAAGTTACATAAGCGACTAATATGTGGAGTTCATAATCATGTATGAACTATCATACTTATGATGTCTAAGTATTGTTAACATAATCGTGTATGGTGTGATATGCGCCGCATCAGAAATATCATAGTAAGGAGCCAAGAGTCTTGATTCCCGGTTTTGTTAAACGCGCAGCGATGCGTCGCGCATCCGTCGTGGGATGCGCATTGAACTTATTCCAACGTCTTGAAAATAAGGTGTTTAACAAGGATGCATGATCCAATGTTGATGGGTTTGCAACCCTCTTACTCAACGAGTTGTTTAGTAGGTTTACTCATCCTTTTTACCATCGTGGGTATAGTAGGTGCATGCACGCCATGTAGGCAAAAGATAATAAAACAACAGTGTTGAGATATGAATAATATGTAAATAACAATTTAAAATGTGTCGCGGAGTTAGCTAGAAACCGCGACGTTTTATTAATACTTGCAAGTTTTTGTAAAGAAAAAAGACATTTTCTTAAGTAAAACATAATGTAAATACACGGATAGTTATTCGGCATTATACTAAAGTACACGAGTATTCGTATGGGTCAGAGCCGTTCTTAGAGGTAGCAACGCTTGAGATTGCAGATGTTCCATGCGTGGTAGCTCAGCGTCCATCCATATCTCGCAGCTTATACGCCTTTCCCTAATGCTTTGCAATGACCTCATAAGGTCCTTCCCACCGGTCCAAGTTTTCCAGTATCCTCTGCGTGGCTCGCATCATTGGCGCGATATAACAACCTCGCCTAGCCTGAATGAGACGCCTCGAACTTTAGCATCGTAGTATCCCTTCATTTTTGACTTAGCTCTCGCTTCACATATGGTCGGCCGCTTCTTCCAACAGGTCCAAGTCAATACGCGTTCATCGTCATTGGTTGTAACATTAACTTTGGCGGTCGTAATAGTTGGCATCCCAATTTGGCTGGTATGGCGGTTCGTCCCATAGACAAGAGAGAAGGGAGTGTCTCCCGTGCTAATTTTGATTGAAGTGCGGTGCGCCCACAAAACATGTGATAGTTCCTCCACCCACCTTCCTTTGTGCTTGTCTAAGCGTGCCTTAATTCCTTCACCCAGACTTCGGTTTGCACGTTCGACTAAGCCGTTGTTTATGGGTGTTTAACCGATGGCGTCGGTAATATTTAGCTTTTCGCACCATTTCTTGAAAGGGTTGTCACATAACTGTTTTCCATTGTCTGAGATGATTTCCCTAGGTAAGCCGAAATGGCATACAATCCGTCCCAAACAAACCGTTTTACCTGATTTCCTGTGATTGTTACGACCGCCTTTGCTTCAATCCACTTGGTGAAATAGTCTATAGCTACTATGAGGAATTTCAATCCTCCCGCCGCAATAGGGGGACCCGCAATGTCGATACCCCACTTATAGAATGGCCGACGTAATAGGTGTTAGTTCTGTTGTGGTTGGCGTGAACGGTTCGCGAACTTGGCGGTCGCCACACTTTCTTATTAAGTCCCGCGATCACGTGCATTGTAGGCCGAGAGTATCCGCCGTGAAAGCGCGCCACAACGGACCGTGGTCCGAGTGCATACTACATGACCCGCCGTGGATCTCGAGTACGTAATCCGCTTGAAGGGGTCCTACACATCGAAGCCATGGTTGCAGAAATGAGCGCCGATATAGTACACCGTTCCGAAGTTCAAACTTATGTGATATGTGCCGTACTCGTCAGGCTTCCTTCTGTTCTTGGGGCAATACGCCCTTATCCATGTAGGACCTTGCTCCTCTATCACCGTGGATATCTCCATCTCCAAGATGGACTTGCTATTCAGAGTTTCCACCAATACTTGTTTTGATAGATGTGCAAAGCTTGTAGATGCAATCTTGCTCAGTGCATCCGCCTTCCTGTTCTCCCCTCTAGGAACTTTTTTGATGGTAAACCTGTCGAAGTCATGGATTAGGGACTTGGTCTTGTCAAGGTATTGAACCATATTTTCCTCCTTAGCCACATATTCGCCTAACACGTGGTTGGCTACTAATCGGGAATCCACATTTGCTTCTAGGTTACGTATGCCCATTCGAAATGCAATGCGTAGTCCCGCAATCAATGCTTCGCACGCCTCGTTGTTTGTTGCCGCTGAATTCAAAACGCAGCTGCGTAAGTGAATTCCGTTCCATATGGGCTCGTGAGAATAAGGCATGCTGACCGGCCCACACATGAGGATCCATACGTGAATAAGATCCATGGTTCTTGTAATTCCACCTTGTTTTGGAGGGTGTATCATCAGTTTTTCGATGATGAAATCTCGCTAGTATCTCGCACCTTAACCGCAGACGTGGTCGTCAGGAGATGTTATGCTCACCTAGCAACACGCTCCAGTTCTGTAGTCGACCCGATGCGTCAGGTTTGGAGATGATTTGTGTTAATACAAATAAGCCGTAAAAACGTTTATTTATATTTTACGATCTTCTAATGTTTTGTCGATAACAAACGTAAAATCATATTAACGAAACAAATAAAATACATAAATGGTTTGAACTAATAGTTTCTAACATATTCACATTTTCACATAAAACACTAAAACAAGTATACGTGATTTTATGATTTAGTAATACATATGTACAACAACTAGTGTTTACATATTTAGGTAAAATATACACATAACTAGTATGTAGTATATTGGGTAATATAAATGGGTAGAAACTTAAGTATCACAACCCATTGGGCAAATACATTGAATGTAGTTGGGTACAACCCAAAGCCCATAACCCATGGATCTTGACCCATAACCCATCGCATGACATCATGCTTTTATCACATATGGATAATACCCATAACCCATGGATCAACCCATACCCAAGTGAATAAGTACATTGCACTTAAAGATACATTGTATCTAGCCAAAGATCCATGGTTCAACCCATGACCCATGACCCATAACCAAAATACCCATGGGCAAGAGGGCGTTCCACGGATCCCTAACATTGTGCTAGCCGGATCCCAAGTGGAAGGGATCCGTGGGATCCGGGGAACAGTAGGATTTTTCCTCTATAAATAATGAGCCATTTCTTCATTATTCATCATCCTTTTCTAACACACTTCCCCCCTGAGTTAAATCTCACTAACCTTAGATCCAAGATATCTATATTTGTAGTTTTGTTTTTGTGTGATCTTTTAGGTTCCTCTTAAAGGCAAGATCATCACCTTTGAAGTCAAGCAAGCTCAAGTCCATGAGTTGCCATGCTTCCTCTTCATCAAGGCTACTGAAGTCTTCTTATTGATGATTCCTTTCGTTTCTCAAAGAAGCGTAGTGTTGAAGACATTAGTGAAAGATGTCTCAAGTGTCAAGACGAAGATAATAGTGAAAGGTATCTATCGTCTATAGGATAAGCACTTGTGGTAGGTGCTTAGAAGTCAAGACAAAGAAGCATTAGTGAAAGGTGCTTAGAAGTCAAGACAAAGAAGCATTAGTGAAAGGTGCTTAGAAGTGAAGACACAAGACATTAGTGAAAGGTGTCTTGTAGATCTAGTAAAAGGCATTAGTGAAAGGTGCCTTAGATGTACATTCGATATGGTGTGTTTCGATGTACAAGATAGACTAGAATTAGATCCAAGGATATTGATATCCTTGATGATGTTGTAAAGGAGTAGATCTCCTTTGGGATTAGTCGTTGGTGTAGTGTGGTAGTAGTTCCTCCATTGCAATGGAACTAGGTGCTTAGCCTAGTACCTAATAAAGGGTAGGCGACGTTGTGAAGGTGTAGTTCACCTTGGAGTGAAAGAACTAGGTACTTATCCTAGTACCATATAAAGGGTAGGCGACGTTGTGTAGGTGTGGTTCACCTTGGAGTGAAAGAACCCGGTGGTTAGCCTAGCACCGAAAAAAGGGTAGGCGACGCTGTGAAGGCTTCTCCGCCATAAGGAGATTGGTGTAGTGATTACGAACTCTCGGTAGGTGACTCGGGGAGTGGAGTAGGGCAAGGAAGGTGTCCTTGTAGCCGAACCACTATAAATACTCGTGTTGTGGTTTTGTGCTTCTTACTCTTATCTTTTCATTACTTACCTTTATATACTTGTTTATCAACATCCAACACACACATCCAAATAGATTGACATAAGCCGATCTAAATAGTTTAAAAGGAAGTTTTAATTGGCAAAACTATTCAACCCCCCTTCTAGTTTTCCACAATTCAACCCCCCTTCTAGTTTACCACAATTGGCATCAGAGCTTCGTTACCAAGTTTCTTGAAGTATATTGTACTTTAAAAACTTGATACGATCCATAGTTAATTGAAAACTACAAAGAAGGTTTTTCATAAAAACAAACACCATGTCTTTTAAAACTATATGTTTGGATGTTGATTTGATAACAACAGTTTTCTTATTTACCTTTTCATTTAATTGCACTAATCTTCTTTGTCATGTTGATTAGTCAAAGCTCATACCCACCAAGCTTTAGGAGTCGCTTGGTAACAAGAATACCTTCCTTAAGAAGGTATCTTAATCGCAAAGGAGCGGGAATCGTCTAAGTGACATTTGTTGTGTCATTTGTAAAGACATTCCTAAGTGCGCTAGAGGTATGATTTTATTTTATTTTGCTTGATAATTAAGTATACCTATTTAGGTATTTATATGAATATTTTTTTGTGTGCTTATACATGTTTTACATGAAGCTTCATAAGGAAGCCTTTTTCTCACATACGTGTTTTACTTCTCGTCCAAAGTCATGGTCTATAAAACTTATGTTGTGTCTCTTTTTAAATCCAATAATAAAACAAAACACGAATTTCAAAATTTCTCCTTCCCTATAAAACTCCACCGTCGACCACTCTACCAAACCCTCACTTTTTCAAATCCTCCAATTTCAAAATTTTCTCTTATTCAAAAACTTCATATTGCTCCTCTTTTCATCTCAACCGAAACCAATAAGATCCGTCATCAATATGGTTTACATCGCACTCGTGCTCATCGCCCTAACACTCATCGCACTTGTATTCCCTATGATGAAGTTCACATATGGAGACATTTACTTTGTGTTGTTAATATACATTGGGATCATATACCCAATCCTTTGTATCATCCTTAGTATTGAAATGCAATATTATTAATAATCTAGTTTATCTAGGTTATTTTTATCATAATGTGTTTGTCACTTATTTGGATTTATATGTTTTATATTCTTTCGTGATACATTAGAAGTCATGTATGCATGCTAAAAGAAAATGTAGGATAAAACATATCTCGTGGTATAAAAATTGTAAAACCTATGTTTTTATCAAAATCAAGTTTCAACTACGATCAAAGGATCCCTTGTTATACTAGCCAATCCCTTTTGTAAAAGGACCGTGGGATCCGTCCTACTGGAAAACAGTCTTCATGCAAGATTAAAAATCAATATCTTTCTAAATGTAATAATCCACTAGAAAGTCAAAACCTTGGGTATGTTAAAGTGTTAAATACCATTGTTAATAAAAATCTAGTAAAAACATTAGATTATCATAAGTTGACCACAAACATCTCTTTTTATTAACTTATCATTTTTATAGGTTCAACTATGACGCATGAATATGAGTTTGATTTTTCACTCACTAGCGTCTACACTCCGAACATCAATTCTTTTGTCAAGTCGTTCGTAACGAGGATCACTCTCTATCTCTTTGGTTTTATATCAAAAATCAAAAGTTCACTCTAACCCTTGGGCATTTTGCTCACATCCTCCGGATTCCAAATCATGGACAATGTGCCTTCACCGAAGATTGGTCTCTTGATTCTCTCTTCAACTTTCGTGAAGAAAATAGTCCATATTGTTCACACATACCATCTCCGGAAGATTTAAATCGCATAATATGCGAACCTCGACCATATTACTCCAATCCAAACATTATCTTTACAAGGGATATCCGAGAAGAGTACAAGCCTCTTGCACTCATCCTACGTGAAAATGTTTGGAGTCTTAGGGGAAATCGAGAAACTCTTCCCGCTTGTTGTGCTCACATGTTGTACTGTTTGCAAACACAACAACCATACAATCTCACCTACTTCTTCGCAAGGCGAATTGCAAATCTTCAAGGCTCTAAGAATAAACTCATCCCTTATGGAATGTTCTTGACACGCCTCTATCATAATGTTATGCACTTCCATCCTCAATTTCAAAGTCCGTTGTACGTACTTGTGAACAAGATGATGGAACCGCTAAACATATCTTTCATGAAGACTTTCTTCATTCTTGATTCCACCAACACTCATCAATCACACAATGCTCCTCCTAGCGAAAACACTCAAGGAAACTAATTGTATTCCAAAATAGGATCAAATTTCTTGTACTCGTGCTTTATCAATGTAATTCAATTTCTTTCATGAAATAAAACATCTTACATTTGATATCTTAGTATTAGAACTCTTTTTAGACTATCCTTGAGATATAATGCATTGTCAAGATCATTGCATACCTTTAGTAAAGGTCCTGCTGAGCAGATAGACGGATCCCAAAGATTGTACTAGACGGATCCCTACTCTTAGGGAACCGTGGGATCCCAAGAAACGTAAAATGCAATTGCAAAGCTTTATATTTCAAACATATCCTTAGAACACCTCACACACTAAGCTAAACATAGTGTCTTAAGGCAAAATTAAGTCCTTATCAAGATAGGTTGATCTTTCCTACTCATACATAACTCACCTAGATCACACACTAAGACGATTGTAGATCTATCGTTTCGTCCTTAATCCATTACTCTTCCGCTCTTAGACTCACACTTCATTTTCTACTTGATCTCTCCCATCTAGCCTTAGAGATCTTTCGATTATGGAAAAATTGATCATTAATCATCCTCACCTCAAAATTGATCAAAGTTGATCAAACTCTAGTTTTTCCCATCTCAAAGCTTCTAGGATATTTTCCAAAAAACTATCCTAAATCACAACCTGATCTCTAGGATCATTTAGCTTCAATTGACACTCTAAATCTTTAGTGTCATCCTTGCTCATCCATTGGTACTCTTGAAAGTTCCAAATCCTTCTATAAATGACAATCATTAGCTACATCATTCATTACCTTCAAGTACTCAAGCACCCCTTTATTTAAAACACTTAGAGGACTGAAACACTCAAGATGATATAGGTCTTAGATCTTAGAAACATCATTTCCACTCTTTCATAACTGCTGAAAGCCGGATCCCTAGGATTAGCCTAGACGGATCCCTCTGAGGAAGGAACCGTGGGATCCGGATGACAGTTTATGTCAAATCTTGCTAAAACAATCATTTTAACTCATATTCCTAACTCAAACACTCCATCTCATCTTAAATGAGTTCCTAGATCAGTACAAACTCTGAAGTTGACTATTGTGCATGTTAATCATCACATTCCAATGAATCCTAGTGGCTTAAGACTTAAATGCACTTGCCAAATCTCTTGGTTTATAAACCACCTTGTTAGGATCTCCATATTCATCACTCTCATCTTAACTTTCAGCTCTTGCAACCTCCTAAAATCATCTCATCATGAGGAAAACCCCAAGTAGTAACTTATCCACCAAAGAACCACCCATGAAAAAGGCTAATGTTATACACGAAATTTCTTCAACCGAATCATCTCCGGTCAAGCCAACAAATGATAGAATCCTTCATCATCCAATCAAACCAATTCCTAAAAGGATAGTACCCTCAAAACTACCTATGCCAAACACCACCATACCTACTAGGCCAAACAATATCATCTCCACCAAACCATCACCATTGGTTCCTAGAGCTATTTCATTTACATCCCCACTATCATCACCACACCTCTACAATTTAGAGGACTTGCCTCCTAGGCCGTCTCATCCGCTTCCGCCGACAACATTCTCCTCATTAGGAGGAATAATGGTTCAAAATCAAGGTGTTGAGTCAACACTTACTCCGGCTTCCTTTTCCACTTCTCTACCACCACCATCATTTTTGGTTGAGTCATTCTCAAATGCACCTCCACCAATCCCTCCATCGTTTGAAGCTCCACAAGCCGCTTCACTTGATCCTTCGCATCAAGCCATTTCACTTCTTCCACCACCACTACCTAGCCATGACAAAGATTGCTATCATTGTTAACATGTTGAAAGTTTGATACATGAAGTACGAGAAGACCAACGTTTCATGTTCTATCATCTCCTCGAACGTTTCGACGAGATCAAACCTAAACAAAACTTGAGCTAAAAGATTTTAGTGGTGTCCTAGCATCAAGCGATAGTTGGTTTAGAAATTCCTAGTCATGTATTTTCTTATTTTCTTAGTTTTTAGAGTCATGTATATCATAACTCTAGCTTTATTAAATGGAATTACATGCTACTTGTTATTTTGTTGAGCATATGATTACTTTGTATTCATAGCTTATTTTTGTGATAACATTACTTGTTATATCACCTTGGCTGTAATTAAACAGCTAATACGGATCCCTCAGAATTGTCTAGACGGATCCCTACTAGGAGGGAACCGTAAGACAGAAAGCTTTCTTTCTACTAACTTGAATCACATTTGCAGGAAATTGTGAATTATACTTGCTTTCTAACCTTTGTTTTGTAGTTATTCAATTTACATATAAAGACTTTGACATCCTAAAGCTAGGGGGAGCTTTATGTCAAAGCAATACATTGAAAATTACTTGCAATACTAGGTTTACATTTCGTGACATCCCTTTGCATAATTGCAATCATCAAGGGGGAGCACATTCGTCTATATCTTTTGCAAACTTATTTGCAAACAAACTAGATTAGTATCACTTACTTGACGCCCTTACATAGGGATGGACTCGTCAAGGGGGAGTAAAGACGAGATCCTTTCCCGTTACTTGCTCTCTATTTCTTTTTACTTTTATTTCTTTCACATGTTTTTCTTAAAAACGATGTGTTGCCTTCCTTCAAAACACTTTTTGTTTCGACAAAAAGGGGGAGAAGAAAGTAAAAACTACAAATTCAAACTTTTACGAATTTTAGCTTTTCCTTAAAATAATTTTATGTTTTGTCATCAATAAAAAGGGGGAGATTGTTAATACAAATAAGCCGTAAAAACGTTTATTTACATTTTTCTATCTTCTAATGTTTTGTCGATAACAAACGTAAAATCATATTAACGAAACAAATAAAATACGTAAATGGTTTGAACTAATAGTTTCTAACATATTCACATTTTCACATAAAACACTAAAACAAGTATAAGTGATTTTATGATTTAGTAATACATATGTACAACAACTAGTGTTTACATATTTGGGTAAAATATACACATAACTAGTATGTAGTATATTGAGTAATATAAATGGGTAGAAACTTAAGTATCACAACCCATTGGGCAAATACATTGAATGTAGTTGGGTATAACCCAAAGCCCATAACCCATGGATCTTGACCCATAACCCATTGCATGACATCATGCTTTTATCACATATGGATAATACCCATAACCCATGGATCAACCCATACCCAAGTGACTAAGTACATTGCACTTAAAGATACATTGTATCTAGCCAAAGATCCATGGTTAAACCCATGACCCATGACC
Organism: Chrysanthemum makinoi; assembly: GCA_910596185.1. Lineage (NCBI taxonomy): Eukaryota > Viridiplantae > Streptophyta > Magnoliopsida > Asterales > Asteraceae > Chrysanthemum > Chrysanthemum makinoi. Next base: position 309,298,247 of record OU343225.1, on the reverse strand, counting down.
CATAACCAAAATACCCATGGGCAAAGAGGAGCGTTCCACGAATCCCTAGCTTTGTGCTAGCCGGATCCCAAGTGGAAGGGATCCGTGGGATCCGGGGAACAGTAGGATTTTTCCTCTATAAATAGTGAGCCATTTCTTCATTATTCATCATCCTTTTCTAACACACTTCCCCCTCCCCCCTGAGTTAAATCTCACTAACCTTAGATCCAAGAGATCTATGTTTGTAGTTTTGTTTTTGTGTGATCTTTTAGGTTCCTCTTAAAGGCAAGATCATCACCTTTGAAGTCAAGCAAGCTCAAGTCAATGAGTTGCCATGCTTCCTCATCATCAAGGCTACTGAAGTCTTCTTGTTGATGATTCCTTTCGTTTCTCAAAGAAGCGTAGTGTTGAAGACATTAGTGAAAGATGTCTCAAGTGTCAAGACGAAGATAATAGTGAAAGGTATCTATCGTCTATAGGATAAGCACGTGTGGTAGGTGCTCAGAAGTCAAGACAAAGAAGCATTAATAAAAGGTGCTTAGAAGTCAAGACAAAGAAGCATTAGTGAAAGGTGCTTAGAAGTGAAGACACAAGACATTAGTGAAAGGTGTCTTGTAGATCTAGTAAAGGGCATTAGTGAAAGGTGCCTTAGATGTACATTCGATATGGTGTTGTTCGATGTACAAGATAGACTAGTACTAGATCCAAGGATATTGATATCCTTGATGATGTTGTAAAGGAGTAGATCTCCTTTGGGATTAGTCGTTGGTGTAGTGTGGTAGTAGTTCCTCCATTGCAATGGAACTAGGTGCTTAGCCTAGTACCTAATAAAGGGTGGTGTGGCGTTTGTGAAGGTGTAGTTTACCTTAGAGTGAAAGAACTAGGTACTTAGCCTAGTACCTTATAAAGGGTAGGCCACGTTGTGTAGGTGTGGTTCACCTTGGAGTGAAAGAACCCGCTGGTTAGCCTAGCACCGAAAAAAGGGTAGGCGACGCTGTGAAGGCTTCTCCGCCATAAGGAGATTGGTGTAGTGATTACTGAACTCTAGTAGGTGACTCGTGCAGTGGAGTAGGGCAAGGAAGGTGTCCTTGTAGCCGAACCACTATAAATACTCGTGTTGTGGTTTTGTGCTTCTTACTCTTATCTTTTCATTACTTACCTTTATATACTTGTTTATCAACATCCAACATACACATCCAAATAGATTGACATAAGCCGATCTAAATAGTTTAAAAGGAAGTTTTAATTGGCAAAACTATTCAACCCCCCCCCTTCTAGTTTTCCACAATTTTCTTGATAGGTTGGTCTGTGATCACCGCTATTGGGTGCGCCTGGAAGTACCTACGCAGCCGTTTAGCGGCGAATACTAGTGCCAAGACCAACTTCTCCATTGCGCTATAGTTAACCTCCATTTTCTTGAGCGCTTTGCTTACAAAGCATACGGTGTTTGTACTTGAATTCCCGTCAAGAGCATCGGGCTAACCGCTTCTGGCGAGTCGCGGATAGGTACATAGTTCCTCGGCGGGCGTGCCACTAGTGTAGGGAGCTTCTAAGTGTTGTTTGTTTATAAAAGCTTCCTCCCGCGGTCCAAATGAAATCTCCCTTTTTGTACACTTTTTGAGCGTTTGAAGAGAGAGGTAGTGACTTATCTCGCGATTTGGACAAGAATCTATTTAAACCGGATAGTTTTCCATTCAGATATTGAACCTCCTTCAACGCCGGTGAAGGAAGTTGGATAACAGCTGTGCGTTTTTGGCATTTAATGCCATCCGCTCTATCAAGTATCCCATGAACATGCCTTCTGTAGCGCCAAAGGTACATTTCTTAGGATTTAACTTCATATTGATCTCTCGTAATGTCTTAAATGTCTCCTCAATGTCGCGCACCAATTCCTCCTCCGTATGGCTTTTTATAACAAGGTCATCAACATAGACTTCTAGGTTGCGGCCCACCTACTTTTCGAATGCGTTGTCCACTAATCGCTGGTAAGTAGCACCTGCGTTTTTCAAGCCAAAGGGCATCTTAGTGTAACAATAGACACCTTGGCGTGTATGGAAGGCCGTTTTATCTTCATCTTCTTTGGCCATCTGGATTTGGTGGTATCCCTTGTATGCATCCAAGAAGCATTTAAGTGGGTATCCACACAAAGATTCTATCTTCCAATATCTCTGGCAAGAGGGTGCGATCTTGTGGACATGCTTTGTTTAGGTCCCTGAAGTCCACGCACATCCTCCAACTACCATCGCTCTTCTTGACCATCACTAGGTTGGAAAGCCGCCATGGTAGTAGACTTCTCGCGATACGCCTCCACAAGTTTATGTACACCGCAATTGCTTGTGCGCTCTGAGCCCGTCGCGCTTTCTTCCGTCAGTATCGGGGTATCCTTGTCGGATTCTCAACTTGTGTTCTGTAATTGAGCGTGGTATACCGGTCATGTGTTTTGGTTCCCATGCAAAGATATCCGTGTTCTTTTGCAAGAGTGCATACGGCCGCCCGCCGTTATCGACATGATCCCCGATCGATACTTCTTGCTCCGGGTAATCGTGATGAATTGCGACCTTCATGTTTGGCACTTCAGTTGTGCTCTGTTCTGGAGTGTGTGCCGACTCACATGTAATGGTGTTACATTCTCCAGGTGGTACGGTGGAATTGTAGAGAGTAACAATGCCTCCCTCCACTGGGAATTTGAGCATCCCATGTGCTGTAGATGGTACTGCGCGGTCGAAATCCTGGTCTTCCATAATGCCATTGTATGGCGAAGGGATTTGATCGCCATAAAATTCATCCAGCGCTGTAGAGTGTTCCTTATCGCCAACACCGACTAGTAGGCGATTTGCCCCATGGGTCATATCTTTTCTCCTGTAAAACCGATCCAACGACGCCCGACTGGTGGACTTAATTGACTTCAGATCTCGTGTCGCAGCCGTTGAAATAGTGTTCATACATTATATCTGCGGATGCTCCTCCATCAACGCATGCGTGAATGTCGTGACCTCGCGTTAATTTCAATGGTGAGCGGTTCTACCACCGCGCAGCCAAGGTAGGGAAGGAGATTTCGCCTGGTCGGAAAACTGGCCATTGGTCTTCAGATAGTCATCCGCCGCCATGATTGTATCATGTATATGGTATCGGCCTTTATCCTTGGGTACTTTTCTTATTTCCGACCTTCGCTTATCCTTCCTCCTTAATGTTTTTAACCAAATGGTCCAATCGGCCTTCTTTTACTAGCTTATCAATTAGTTGTCGCAATTGGACACACTCATTGGTGGTGTGCCCCTTCCGTCCATGGTAGTCGCAGATCCGCCCCCACGCGCTTATCTTCTAGGGTGCGCGATTGTGAGGGCCTCGAAGTTCGCGCTGCTTCGCGAATATCTCCTTTGGAGTCTTGGTTAGCGGGTATATTTGTCATTATCTCGCCCTCGCCGCAGTAGTTCTTATTGCGGTTGCTACCGTGTCGTGGATTGTCTCGGTCGTTTCTTGTGACTATAGTTTGAGTAGCCCTTTTCACGCTGTCACATGGCCGCTTCTCCTTGGATAAAGGAACTTGTCCATTTCATAAGTTCATCAAAGGTTTGGGGAACCTTGCCGCTTTTCGATGAGTTCGGGTTATTGATTCCGTTCATGAACCCAGAGATTTTTAGTATTCGGGACATGCCTTGACGGTATACACTCATCTTTGTAGCGCCCACATAAGCGTAGATTCCCGGCGCCATTTAACCTGGCAAGTTCGGCGTGATTTTTGGCGACTTTTCCTTTGAGTGAAGTTTAGGCCAAACGCCTTTCGTAACTCTTCAAAGCCATCAATGCTTCTACGCGGAAGCTTACCAACCAGCTTGGCGCATTTCCACTAATGTGGAATTGAACATATGGCACCACACGTGTTGTGGCCAATTTTTGATTGTAGCAGTGATTCGAAAATTTTAGGTGATCATCCGGATCGCTCGTTCCATCATAGGTTTTACATCATGGCATGCTTCTTTTATTTTCCGAAATCACGATGCGCCGAGTGAACGATCTACCTTTTGGCGGCGCCAAGGGGAGAGACATATCTTCCTCCTCCGGTGGCGATATCTTCTCCGGATTTCCGTCCTGTTTCACTATCCTCGTTGTCCGAGGAATCATCGTGAGCGAGCTTTACACGGCTATAGGCTATACCGACCCTCCGAGTCACCAGAGGACGAGCTTCCTCTTTTGACGGCGCTATACCATCGCCGGACTGTTCTCGAGGTTCGAGCTTGAAGAGCTCTCACTCAGGGAGCGCCGTCGTCCCGATCTGTCATGGACCTGCTACCGGAGCCTAGCATGGACATTGATGCACGCCCATCTTCTTCGTACTCTTCCGGATGTTGCGTTCCATCACGCTTCATCATTCTCCACTCTCTTCCCAATCCCGGTAAACACCGGCGGCAATTATCCTTCACGCGTCGTCCCTCTCGATGGCGATGGGGGATGTCTCATACTCCGCGTCAAAGTTGAGTCGGTGCGCAAACTCGACTCGACCTCTTTTTGCCTCCTCTTGCATAAGGGCAGTCAAGGTTTAGTAGTTCGAGACACAAAGTCACTTGGCGCTAGATCGGGTGCGACTCCTTCTAGCGCGAGAGTGTCTGCTTTCTACATCTGGACTCCTGTTTCGAGGGGTGCACTGGCATTTTTTGTGAGGTCCTTCTCGGCACCCAGTAGGAGTAGTAAAAGGTTTGCTGATGGATCTTCTACCTGTGGTTGTAGTGGCATGGGTTGTCCCGTCGCGTTGTTCCACCGTCCGGGAAGACCCGATTTGGGCGACCCCTTGGTTTTTGGTCGCACCGTTGTTCCGAGGAGGCTTGCTTGGGAGTTGATCCACTTTGCTGCTTCTTTCCTTGTAGGTCACTATGCGATCGCTGACTTAGGTTTTCTTGCTTCGTCATTCTAGTTCTTAGTGTTTGGTCCCACGGATGGCAACACTTGTTGATACAAAAGTTGGACGTTCCTTGTTTGGACTACGATTCCGTATCAATTGGATCTTAATGCTTGAGACATGCGCACTAAGAAAACAGAAAACACCGTTAGGCTTACCGTGGGATTGTCTCCCACGATTATTGATCTGTCTTTGAACCGTCAAGTCCTAACAGACTTAAAACAGCTTAAACACAAATACAATGAAGATCAGAGAATACAGTGGATTCCCAGGTCGTTAAGTCCCACGGAGACTCAATGGTGTGTACAACACTTGATCAGACGGTAGAATGATCACTAATGATAGTGATCAGAAAAGATTTGGATAGGATAATTACACTACTGAAAAAGGTAATAAATAACAGCGACTTAAATACAAATTAAGAAAATTAAAAAGATAAAAGATATTAAATAAACGCTATCACTATATTTAAAGTGATGAACGTTTAAAACCTAAGACTTACGTTTAAATTAAAAACTACGCTTAACGCATAAAATAAAACGTGAAAATTAAGAAGGAAAATACCTACGGATATAGAAAATACATTTTTACAATCCTAATTATATAAGAAAATTATTAGAAAAATAAAATTATTTTTAAAACTATTTATATAATTATTATTAAATAAAAACTATTTTAAACTATTTAATAATACTCTAAAATAAAAGAAAATATGAAATAAGACTAGAAAAATAAAATTAAGATTTAGAAAAAATCTAAAATTTGATAAAACTAATTTTAAAACTGAAAATATATTTTTTTGACTTTTTATATATTTATTATTAATTTAAAACTATTTAAAACTAATTTAAATGCTAGAAAATACTATTTAAACCAAGAAAATTATGGAAAAATATTTTTTATGACTTTTATATTTATCTTAACCTAAGAAAAATGAAAAATTATTTTTTTGAAGCTTTTCTTAATTATTTGTATTTAAAGCTAATTAAAAATGCTTGAAAACTAAATAAAATGAAGAAAAATAGCAAATCATCTTGGAAAAATCTGAAAATTTCAGGAAAAGTCTAAAATAATATAAGGAATAAAGGAAAAATATAAAAACAAGGTGCTATGTGGAGGAATTAGCAACTGATGTGGAAGTGCTTATTGAAATAAGCACTTTGATAAGCAAATGAAATTCAAAAGCCACCAAACTGATACACAAGATGCAGTATGCTAAAGTAACTAAGATGGAACAAGTTTAAACAAGCTACAACCTCTGATTCACAAGCTCAATAGATTTGATGAATTGATCTAATAAGCTAAAAACAAGCATTGACTGAGGGCTACTTTGAGCTTATGCATAAGCTCACCAATAAGCTAAAACCTAAAACCGTAACTTGGGATCTACTCTAGACCTGGTTGAGACCTTGTAAACTAAATTACAGACCTAGGTGAGCCAAAATGAAACCTGCAGGACCTTTCAAAACCGTGATAAACTCAGGTGTGCTCTGCACAGCACTTGGACCTTATTTGACAAGCTCTATTGAGCTTGTAGAAAAAATCACAAAAATCCTCTAAAATACACATAAGAAAATAGACCAAGAGTACTTTTCAAAACCACAAGTTACATTGAAATTGGCCCAGAACTGAGCTCATGAAAAATCTTCCTATTTGGCTCAAAACTGAAATTTGCAACATTTGACTTTTGATGAAAACATGGAAAGTTGACTTTTATGGATTTTAATCTTGATTTAATGACTGATATAGATGTTAATGTATGAAATGAAGCTACTACAAGCTTGACCTATGAATTTAACACACAAAATGAGCTTATGATTTAGTAAAACCTCAACAATGTAGCTAAGGACCAATGAGATGGATTTTGACTTTGAAGGCTTGTAGACACGCAGTAATTGACTCAAATGAGACTCAAATGACTTAACAAACATGAAATAACAAAGATACCCATCGATGAGGCCTCTAAGTCGGATAGTGCGGCCAAACCAAACACCCTTGAATCCTAACATTATGAAGATTAAAAGAGTAAACCTCTGAACCAATAAATTTTCTTGATTAATCTAAGTTCAACTGGCCTAAGTACAATTGTTTAAACATGTATTAGCAGGTTTATGACCACGTATAGGTTTAAGCAAACCGCAAATAGACTAAAATGAAAAGTGATATAGAAAACTCACAACCTTGTCCGGTGGTGCGGGCCAAATCCGAACCCAAAACCTAACCTAATCTATCTATTCCAACCCAATATCATCACAAAGATCAACCCAATGACCATTTCCCCAAACCAACTGCACGGTTTTGACTTCATTGACCATCAACCACATTTGCTTGAAAATGAAAGGTAAGCTTATAAAAAGCTTATAGAGACCTTAACTAAACCCTTTTTAAGCTTAAAACAAACAAACAACAACCTGGACAGAGAACCTTGAAACTGAAAATCTCAACAATGAACCTGAAATATTTGAACTTATATAAAAACTTTGATAGGTAATTAAAAACACACTACAAAGGTGCTATCACATGAATGTAATACATAGAAACCAGAATTACAACATTTAAACTTAAATTAAAACATTTATCTAAGAAACGACATTAAGAGAAATAAAAAAAACTAACTACTACCACCAAGCCTTCCTCTGCTCTTTTTATACTTCCAAACTGCTTCTCCCTTTGACTTTAGCATTTCCCACCTTTATTTCAGACCCTTGGATGCTTTGAGTGAATATTAGCCATTGGATCATTTTGGCGGGAATTTTGGTATTTGACAGGTGGAGGGTTGAGTGAGGTGAGGAGAGATGCAATAAATGATTTTTGTAGTTGTGTGGAGGTGGAGGAGACATGGAAAGTGATATGAAGAGGAGGGGGATGGATGCCCTGGAGTGTAGCAGGGAAGCGGTTTGGGAAGAAGACTGTCTTGGCGGGTAGGTGTGTTTGTTTGACTTGTTGGGTTGACCGTGTTTAATAATGAAGGGGTCAAAAACAGGGGTCCAAATGCTTGGCAGGGTCACAATGGTTTGTGATAGGGTCCAAATGGTTTAAAGGCTTATAATAACAAGGACTTCTTTTGCCATTTTTTGAAAATAGAAGGACCAAAGCTGCCAATTTGCAAAGTTGCTCTAAAGGACCAAAAATGACAAGCTTCCATACTACAAGGACCAAACTTGACATTTTCCAATTTTCCAGGGGCCATTTTTGCCAAATTTGAAACTTGGAGGACCAAACTTGTAATTTTCTCAAACTTTTTATATTTTTCACCAAAGGACTAAATATGACAAGTTATGATTTAAAAAGGACCTTTGGTGATTTTTCTTTTGAAATTTTGACTCGTGGGACTATTTTTGACAATTTTAGAAACTTGGGGACTATTGAAGCGCCAATTATGCAAACTTTGCTCATTTTCATCTGATTTTAAACATTTTGCATCTGAAAACATATAAAATGCAATTTTGGAATATTTTCAGTATTTTGATGCATTCGAGCATTTTTAGACGCTTTTGCCTTCGAATTAACCAAAAATGATGAGTATTTACACACTCATCAATCCCCACACTAAACTATTGCTAGTCCCTAGCAATCTTTTGAGAAAACTTAATGGATTTCATCTCTTTACCAAAAGCCATCACTTCCGAGTAGCCAAATGTTTCAGGTCAAGCAAGAACCATGGTACACTGATAACCATGTGATTTTGAGCAAACCACCAAATGATAATTTGATGTGTCTTTACCGTAAGCCGTACCTTCTCGGACTAGCCAACTCTTAGATAAATTATCGTAATTATCTTTGGTGAGTGAATACCAATTATGGATTTTCCTTTGCCTTTACCACAAGCCATAACCTTCATGGGCTAGCCAACTCTTCACTTTTTAGGATATGGTGAGTTGAAAACCATACAATTTTGGGCAAATTGCAAGCCATATAAACGGATTTGAGAAATCTTTACCAAGAGCCGCTTGCTCCTGGATTAGCCAATCCTTTTGTGGGTTAGACATGGTGGAGTGATTACCATTTGTTGTGTTTAGTACATAGTACTTCCACTAAATATTTTTTTTTAAATTTGGCCATTTTGGGGGAAAAAGGGACTAAAAGGGTACATTTATGATCAAATTCGCCGCATTTCCCCCCACACTTAGAAATGAATATTGTCCTCAATATTCAAAGTACCGCTGTTATGAAACTTAGAACGTAAAAAGATAACATTACTAGCCAAGTGTAGAAACACAACAGTTATTCTCTTTTTTAATATTCACAATTTTCATTCATGTTTTTTTTTTTGTTAGATCTCTATACAACATGTGGGCATCTCCCCCACACTAGGGTGGTACACACGGGTGAAAACCCATGTTGTGCTTGCTAATGTTTTTGATTCCCAAGTCACTAGCTTGACTCGACCCCGAATTAATTTGTTCATGGGGAAGTAAGGTGGAAGAAACAATCTCCATCGGACTTTCATTCAAGATGTTTGTATAAACATTTGAAGCACGCGAAAGTTCCACACCGATGATATAGAGAGAACCGCTCAAAAATGATAATTGAAAATGCCGGGATCAAAGATAGTGTCCTTTCACGAAGGAGTGAAGAAGAGAAGTCACTTAGAGTGGTGAAGAAAAGAAGGAAAATCATGATAACAATCATGACTAGATCTTCTTCCTGGGATTAAGTGCTTGAGCACTTATTTGGATTTTAGTGGTTGAGCTCTTAGGGTTGGAAGGCATCTCGGTTGGGAGGGTGGGAAGATTTGTCATAACTATGCAAATTGAGATTCTCTCCCCGATCATGATTTTTGCCATCCAAACAATCATACTCCAGCGGAGATATGATATGAGAGAGTTCACCGGCGAACTCCTCATGAAGAGAATCATTCACATGATGTGAATTTGTGAACTCTTGATCCATTGTGGGCTCATCACTATCCTCGATCTGAGTATTAAAGAGTGGATTCTCAGAAATTGAAGTGAATTCAGAGTCGAATTCAAATAGAGGATTGGTGAAAGTAGCTTTGAATGTTTCGGGAACAAAGTGATCAACATTCTCTATTGAATTTGACTTGGGATAAGAAGTGAGTGAGCGATCATTATCAATGAGACTTCGGTCTCTCCCGGATCGGCTTCGAAATCAAAGAGTGGATTGATGTGAGTGAGTTCACCGGAGAACTCCTCAAGAAGGGGATCGGCATCAGATTGTGGAAGTGATGCCTCAACGCATACTATGTCTCCATAAGAAGCACAATCTTCTAAGATCGGAGAAAGTTTCAAAATGATCTTGAGAACACTCCAGAGGGAAAGGAATATCACACAGATGCTCGATAATTCCCTGTGACTCTCTTGGGATTGAGACAAGGTTCTCAACACTAGACGATTCCATTTATGGAATAGTGCTAAGAAGCTCATCTCCCATGTTTAGAGAGTGAGTGGGAGTATCGGGTGTGATAGCAACAGACTGAGGGAGTTTAGACGGACTAGCATACATATGTTTTATACTTTCCATTTGTTCTTCCGCTAGTAATTCCATCATAGTCTTTTTCTCCTGGTTTTTCATGGAAGGAGTCTCAGTGATGAACTTGATGAACTGCTATAAAATTGTAGGATATCAAGGATATCTTCATCATCATCGTCATCGGGAATGAAACGGAATCGAGAGCTAGATCTGGCTGATTTTTCTTTTGCAATAGATTCCCTAATAGATTGTTCAAAGGCAATTTGGGAATCTAATTTAGCAGCCCGCTCTTCGGCTAACAAAACTTCCATGGATTTTTCATTTGGATTATTTTGGGGATGTTTACATTCCTTCAAATCTTTCACTAAATCCAAAAGATCAAGTAGAAGATTTTGAGGAAGTGGTTCAGGCTGAGGTGGTGCCTGATTCACTTGGTACTGTGGAGGTTGGTCATGATACGAAGAGTCGTAATTGTTACAAGGAAATGGATTCCTGTTTGACAATCGAGCTAGAGTGAGGACCTCCACAATACTCAATTAAAAAGCTGATGCGTAGAGTCATATGTGTTGTAGTCATAATTGTCATCGGAACCTGCCATAGACAAGCGTGTTTCCCGATTGACAATCGGAATCTGTAGTGTGAACCACCACGGTACTCACACATAAAGCTGCTGAGTCTCACAGCAGGTAATGGTAGCGATGGAATGAATCATTGTGTTATGGTAGGAATAGGGATCCCGGTTATAAGAGCAGACCCTTTCCTGATTCCACCATGCTACAGCTGGGGCAATTGCCACCATTATAAGGACCACCACACCATTGACAACCAAGAGGGTGAGGATAAGACATAGAAAGAATCAAAGGGTTTCAGAGGGTAAGAAATGAAGAATCAAAAGAATCAAGAGGGTAAAGAGGAATATTTTTGATATTTTTGAAAAACATGTTGTAAAAACAAAGAATGAAAATCTTTTTGGGTTGTTAACACTTTAGGAAAAGTGTTAATGAACTTTTTGATTTTTTTTTTTTTTTTAAATTTTTACAAAAAGGTGGTATATGTGCAAGTAGTCGGTCTGGAAATGCTTAAAACACGCTTACATCCCCCGGCAGCGCCAAATTAAAATTTGATCTGTGCTGAACCGTCAAGTCCTAACAGACTTAAAACAGCTTAAACACAAATACAATGAAGATCAGAGAATACAGTGGATTCCCGGGTCGTTAAGTCCTGAGACTCAATGTGTGTACAACACTTGATCAGACGGTAGAATGATCACTAATGATAGTGATCAGAAAAGATTTGGATAGGATAATTACACTCTTTAAAAAGGTAATAAATACTTGCTGACTTAAATACAAATTTAAAAAAATTAAAAAGATAAAAGATATTAAATAAACGCTATCACTATATTTAAAGTGATGAGCGTTTAAAACCTAAAACTTACGTTTAAATTAAAAACTACGTTAACGTACAAAATAAAACGTGAAAATAAAGAAGGAAAATACCTACGGATATAGAAAATACATTTTTACAATCCTAATTATATAAGAAAATTATTATAAAAATAAAATTATTTTTAAAACTATTTATATAATTATTATTAAATAAAAACTATTTTAAACTATTTAATAATACTCTAAAATAAAAGAAAATATGAAATAAGACTAGAAAAATAAAATTAAGATTTAGAAAAAATCTAAAATTTGATAAAACTAATTTTAAAACTGAAAATATTTTTTTTTGACTTTTTATATATTTATTATTAATTTAAAACTATTTAAAACTAATTTAAATGCTAGAAAATACTATTTAAACCAAGAAAATTATGGAAAAATATTTTTTATGACTTTTATATTTATCTTAACCTAAGAAAAATGAAAAATTATTTTTTTGAATCTTTTCTTAATTATTTGTATTTAAAGCTAATTAAAAATGCTTGAAAACTAAATAAAATGAAGAAAAATAGCAAATCATCTTGGAAAAATCTGAAAATTTCAGGAAAAGTCTAAAATAATATAAGGAATAAAGGAAAAATATAAAAACAAGGTGCTATGTAGAGGAATTAGCAACTGATGTGGAAGTGCTTATTGAAATAAGCACTTTGATAAGCAAATGAAATTCAAAAGCCACCAAACTGATACACAAGATGCAGTATGCTAAAGTAACTAAGATGGAACAAGTTTAAACAAGCTACAACCTCTGATTCACAAGCTCAATAGATTTGATGAATTGATCTAATAAGCTAAAAGCATTGGTGAGGGCTACTTTGAGCTTATGCATAAGCTCACCAATAAGCTAAAACCTAAAACCAGAACTTGGGATCTACTCTAGACACTGTTGAGACCTTGTAAACTAAATTCAGACCTAGGTGAGCCAAAATGAAACTGTGCACCTTTCAAAACTCTGCATAAACACAATGCGGTGGTGCTCTGCAAGGGCACTTGGACCTTATTTGACAAGCTCTATTGAGCTTGTAGAAAAAATCACAAAAATCCTCTAAAATACACATAAGAAAATAGACCAAGAGTACTTTTCAAAACCACAAGTTACATTGAAATTGGCCCAGAACTGAGCTCATGAAAAATCTTCCTATTTGGCTCAAAACTGAAATTTGCAACATTTGACTTTTGATGAAAACATGGAAAGTTGACTTTTATGGATTTTAATCTTGATTTAATGACTGATATAGATGTTAATGTATGAAATGAAGCTACTACAAGCTTGACCTATGAATTTAACACACAAAATGAGCTTATGATTTAGTAAAACCTCAACGTTGAAGCTGCTAAGGACCAATGAGATGGATTTTGACTTTGAAGGCTTGTAGACACAGGTAATTGACTCAAATGAGACTCAAATGACTTAACAAACATGAAATAACAAAAGATACCCACTGATGAGGCCTCTAAGTCGAGATAGTGCAGACCAAACCAAACACCCTTGAATCCTACTGTTATGAAGATTAAAAGAGTAAACCTCGAACCAATAAATTTTCTTGATTAATCTAAGTTCAACTGGCCTAAGTACAATTGTTTAAACAGGTATTAGCGTTTATGACCACGATCAAGGTTTAAGCAAAACTGCAAATAGACTAAAATGAAAAGTGATATAGAAAACTCACAACCTTGTCTAGTGGTGCGGGCCAAATCCAGAACCCAAAACCTAACCTAATCTATCTATTCCAACCCAATATCATCACAGCATCAACCCAATGACCATTTCCCAAACCAACTACACCAGCTTTGACTTCTTTGACCATCAACCACATTTGCTTGAAAATGAAAGGTAAGCTTATAAAAAGCTTATAGAGACCTTAACTAAACCCTTTTTAAGCTTAAAACAAACAAACAACAACCAGACAGAGAACCTTGAAGCCTGAAAATCTCAACAGTAAACTGAAATATTTGAACTTATATAAAAACTTTGATAGGTAATTAAAAACACACTACAAAGGTGCTATCACATGAATGTAATACATAGAAACCAGAATTACAACATTTAAACTTAAATTAAAACATTTATCTAAGAAACGACATTAAGAGAAATAAAAAAAACTAACTACTACCACCAAGCCTTCCTCTGCTCTTTTTATACTTCCAAACTGCTTCTCCCTTTGACTTTAGCATTTCCCACCTTTATTTCAGACCCTTGGATGCTTTGAGTGAATATTAGCCATTGGATCATTTTGGCGGGAATTTTGGTATTTGACAGGTGGAGGGTTGAGTGAGGTGAGGAGAGATGCAATAAATGATTTTTGTAGTTGTGTGGAGGTGGAGGAGACATGGAAAGTGATATGAAGAGGAGGGGGGATGGATGTCTGGAGTGTAGCAGGGAAGCAGTTTGGGAAGAAGACTGTCTTGGCGGGTAGGGTGTGTTTGTTTGACTTGTTGGGTTGACCGGTGTTTAATAATGAAGGGGGTCACAAAACAGGGGGTCCAAATGCTTGGCAGGGTCACAATGGTTTGTGATAGGGTCCAAATGGTTTAAAGGCTTATAATAACAAGGACTTCTTTTGCCATTTTTTGAAAATAGAAGGACCAAAGCTGCCAATTTGCAAAGTTGCTCTAAAGGACCAAAAATGACAAGCTTCCATACTACAAGGACCAAACTTGACATTTTCCAATTTTCCAGGGGCCATTTTTGCCAAATTTGAAACTTGGAGGACCAAACTTGTAATTTTCTCAAACTTTTTATATTTTTCACCAAAGGACTAAATATGACAAGTTATGATTTAAAAAGGACCTTTGGTGATTTTTCTTTTGAAATTTTTCTCAGGGACTATTTTTGACAATTTTAGAAACTTGGGGGACTGAAACTACCAATTATGCAAACTTTGCTCATTTTTCATCTGATTTTAAACATTTTGCATCTGAAAACATATAAAATGCAATTTTGGAATATTTTCAGTATTTTGATGCATTTCTGAGCATTTTTAGACGTTTTGCAGTTCAGAATTAACCAAAAATGATGAGTATTTACACACTCATCAATTATCCTCCGGCATGAGAGTAAGTAATCGGGTTTAGGATTTAGTTAAGATTTAGGGTTATTAGATCGTACCTTTAATGAGGACCTATATACCCTTTATATATACACGAAATCCTTGTTGGTTTCGTGTTCCCCAACCTTCGGCGTATCCCGTCTATGTCGCGCAATTAATACATATCTCATAAATAAGAGATATCTGATATCCAAACCATAAATAAATATGGATTTGGGCCTTCGTGAGCCTAAACTGTTACCGGGTTAGCCCAGTCATACTGGGCTCGCTAGTAGCAGTCGTTGGTTGGGTTCGTGGCCCAAATGCGGACTATACGTCATCAAATGTGGTTGTTACAAGATTAGAGATAATCAATCATCCAAAAACTAGATACAAAATGTAAAAAGTGGAAGTATTTAAAAAGAATACAAAAGCGAAAAAGGCAGTTAATGCGGTTATTTGGACTTTGGGATTTGTCACGTGAATGTCTTATAATGAAGAAACTCAAGAACACATCAGCACAAATTAATTTAAGTTTTTAGAATTTCATATGACAGAGTAGGAAAAAACTATTCTGTTGTAATAGGATTTGCTTGTGAATGGACATTGATGCCATTTAATAAGAGGCCTAGGTACAGTGGCTGATGGTTCAAGCCATGGGCTTCAACGCGAGTGTATGGCACGAGATACCACACCGGAGGTCGGTGATGATGACAAGATTGAGGACTTGCGGAGGAGTACATGGAGCACATCGAGAGTCACAAGAAGCTTCGACAAGTCAAGACGTAGTCTGTGGTTTAACTACGGCGTAACCCCAAGCCAAGATTACGCCGTAACTCTTGGTTAAATTTTGGTTTATGTTTTGTGAATCAATTATGCCGTAATTGATAAATTCAATTACGCCGTTACTATTAGTCGGGTTTGTTTCCTATTCTAGTTTTTGAGTCGGTTTTGGACGAGTTTTTCTTGCTTGTTCCCCAAGTTTGGCTTCTTTATAAATATAGGGCTTGGTTTATGTTTATTATTTAGTTATTTAATTAAAATTCAAGACTTTGTCTTTTAAATCCTTGTGATTTGCAAAACCTTGGTAAGGTTTTGTGTTACACACTTCCGTTCTACGTCAGTTGGCATCAGAGCAAGGTTGATTCCTGGTGGTAATTGGTTTAGAAGTTCTTCGTCTATTAAACATTTAGAGCTTATTATTATCCTAGATGGTGAACTGCGCAGAAGCACAAAAAACCCGTACCGGTGGTGGGGTGCGGTCGACCGAAGACATGGATCGTGCGATTACCGATCTCGCGACCAAATTCGAGAGCTTATCCACCGTGCTTGAGGAAATCCGATCCACGCTCGGGGGTGGTAAACATCTAAATCGTGAGGGTGACGAGCATGGTATCTATAAAAGTCTTCCTAACAACGAGGGTTTCAATAGAAATCGTGCAGTAACCAATCTCCTAAACAAGCTTGGGGACATGATGACTTTGTGTCTTCAGATGAGGAAGGAGATGAGGAAGTTTATGAAGAGTTTGGTGTAGGGCTAAGGGATAGGAATCCAGGACATAGGAACGTGGTTCAAAGGAATGTCCGTCAACAAGGTTATGGTGAGTGACAAGGTTATCGAGTCAAGGCCGAGATTCCTAACTTTGTTGGAAATCTTGACATTAAAGTGATGCTAGATTGGTTATATGAAGTTGATAAGTTCTTTGACATCATGGATTTTCCCGAAGAAGAGCAAGTGAAGATCGTGGCTTATAAGTTACGAGGAAGCGCGGGAGCTTGGTGGCAACGTGAACAAAAAAACCGTATGAGACAAGGTAAGTACCCAATCAACACGTGGCCAAGGATGAAAAGAATGATCAAAGGAAGGTTTTTTCCTCCGGATATAGAGAAAATATTATACTAACAATATCATAGTTGTGTTCAAGGGAGGAAGACCGTAGCCGAATACACATGTGAGTTTTTAAGGTTACAAGCTCGTTGTAAGTTGAGGGAAATGGAGGAACAAACCGCGACTAAGTATATTAGTGGGTTGAATTCTTTGATTCAAGAAAAATTGAGTTTGATGTCAATTTGGTCCGTTGATCAAGCTTAAAACTTAGCTTTGAAGGCGGAGAGGTTGGCTTCTAAAACCCGGGTTGGGTTTAAACGGTCAACTTTGGAGAGTTCAAGTACTTATGGGGGTCGGCCCAATCAAAGGCAACTTGCCTTCCCTAGTACTACTACTTCTGCTACTACGACTTCTACGGGTAGTGGAAGTGGGGTTGACAAAGGTAAGGAAGTTCAAACGACCAAATCTAATCTTTATGTTAAACCGACGGGTGACAAATGTTTTAGATTTGGTGAACCGGGGCATAGATCGAATGTTTGTCCTAAGAGGAATACACTCTATACATCAGATATTGGGAATTATGGAGTGTTTGGTGATGAGCCGTTTCAAAAGGAAGATGAACTTGAGTATACGCCGCCATTGGATGGAGAAGTGGAACAAATGACGTGTGTTATTCAACGGACTTTGTGTTCGCCAAAGGTTAGTAATTCTTCACAACGTAATAAGATTTTTCAAACTAAGTGTTTGGTTAAAGAGAAGATTTGTTCCATTATTATTGATGGAGGGAGTTGTGAGAATTTGGTGTCTAAGACCTTGGTTAAAGCTTTTAAGCTCTGGAGAGCCTCATCCCAGTCCATATCAAATTCGGTGGATTAAGAAGGGACCGGCGATTAAGGTGACTGAAATTTGTAAGGTTCCTCTTGCTATTGGAAATCACTATAATTAGTTGATTACTTGTGATGTGGTTGATATGGAAGCATGTCATGTTTAGCTAGGACGACCATGGCAACATGACGCGGATGCTACGCACCAAGGTAAGTCAAATATGTATTTGTTTAAATGGAGTTGGAAAAATATTGCTATGTTACCTTTAGGTGTCAATTCGCCCGGAAAGAAAGTGGAAAGCAAGACTTTGGTGACGATGGTTTCATCACCAAAAGAGTTTCAAGCCGAAAGGAAGGAGACGTGGGTTTCGTATGCTTTAGTAGTGAAGGGGTTGAAGATGGTATGAATAATGTGATTCCGAAAGTGGTTAAGTCCGTGTTTGAAGAGTTTAGTAAAGTAGTCTCGGATGATACACCGGATTCTTTACCACCGTTGAGGAACATTCAACATCAAATTGATTTGGTTCCCGGAGCAAGTTTGCCAAACCTTCCTCACTATAGGATGAGTCATAAGGATTCGGATATCTTGCGTAAGAAAGTAGAAGAATTGTTGAGAAAGGGGCATATTCAAGAAAGCTTTAGTCCTTGTGTTGTTCCGGCACTTCTTACACAAAAGAAGGATGGACATTGGAGGATGTGTATTGACAGTCGTGCCATCAATAAAAACACGGTAAAGTATCGTTTCCTATTCCACGTCTTGATGATTTATTAGATCAACTTTCGAGTGCTAAAGTGTTTTCTAAGATTGATTTGAGGAGTGGGTACCATCAAATCTGGATTAAGCCGGGTGATGAATGGAAGACCGCCTTCAAAACGAAGGATGGGTTATATGAGTGGCTCGTTATGCCATTTGGGTTATCTAATGCACCTAGTACTTTTATGTGTTTGATGACTCAAGTTCTTAGACCATTTATGGGTAAATTTGTGGTGGTCTATTTTGATCTATAGTCAAACGGAGAAAGAACACTTGGATCACTTACGGGAGGTTTTGAAAGCCTTGACGGATAATGAGTTATTTGTTAATTTAAAGAAGTGCACTTTTCTTACTAACAAACTTTTTTTTCTTGGTTATATTGTGAGTTCGGAGGGAATTCATGTGGATGATGAAAAGATTAAGGCGGTTAGAGATTGGTCATCGCCTAGGACTTTGACCAAAGTTAGGACTTTTCATGGATTGACAACTTTTTATAGAAGATTTGTGAGAAATTTTAGTAGCATTGTGGCGCCAATCACAAATTGTCTAAAGAAAGGTCCGTTTAAGTGGTCAAGTGAAGCGGAAGAAAGCTTCAACGCTATCAAGGAGAAATTGACAACCGCACCGGTACTTTCTTTACCTAACTTTGATAAAGTTTTTGAATTAGAGTGTGATGCTTGTGGAACTCGAATTGGAGCCATTTTGTCTCAAGAAGGTAGGCCCGTGGCATTTCATAGTGAAAAATTAAATGAGGCTCGACAAAAGTTGTCGACCTATGAACAAGAATTGTATGCGGTTGTTCAAGCAATGAAGAAGTGGGAGCATTACTTAATTCAAAGGGAGTTTGTGGTTTATACGGATCATCAAGCTCTCAAGTACTTTCAAACCCTGTTGGGAATTATAGATTTGATGATTACAAAACCACGAGCAAGAATGAAGAAAAAAAGAAACAATGAGGGCCTAATATGTAATAGTTAGCTTTTCTAGTAAGCTAGGGTTTGTAACCTCCCTCTATTATATAAAGAGGGATGGCGGCTAGGGTTACTAGGTGATCCTTTCATTTTATTTCATAGTAGACTTCTCCTAATGAGAGTCTAATTAGCATATAGAGCATTTAGTAGTAGTAGTAGTTTTAGTTTCTTTATGTTTTAATAAAGAAAACCTTATTAGTGATGTTGATTGTGTTATTTCTATTCCACTGTGCATCTAATCAATCAATGTTACTCATACCTAGTTGAGTCGGATCTTGGATTTTAACAATTGGTTTGAGAGCCTGCGTGGCGATCTAGGGTTTATAAGGTTTTCTCTAATTGGGTTTATACCCTAATTCTTTTATTGCAGCAGATTTGAAAAGAGGCAGACAAAAGGCGAATCGATGTTGTACAGGGAAAGCGAATGATGGTGATTATTTGAATTTGTAGATGCGGTTGATCAAAAATTGTTTCTTGTTGATTGGACATTTTCTCATCACTAAGGTACCATCAAAGTTCTTATTTAATATCATTTTATTCGGTTAATATTATTGATGGTTGGTGCAAGATATTCGGATGGTAGGGATACGTTTTCAATTTGCATTGTTTGTTGTAAATTGAATTCATTCGGATTCATGTGAGGGTTCAGGTGGGGCTACCTATAGATTTATTTTGTTTTATCGGCTATTGGGGATGGTGTGTCTTGCTGCTATTGATTCCAGAGGTTGCATACATAATTGATTGGCTGTCTTGGTTACTCGTGGGTCCCGTGTTTCATTTCTGGAGTGTAGGTGGGTATGTTACTAGTTCCTGTGATGTTATATTGGTCTAAGCTGATTTGATTGGTCACGTCATTTTTTATTTAATTGATGGTCATGTGACCATGTGAGACAGCAGCAATACTAGTCTCCTTGGCTTTTGTGTATTGGTTTATTATCAAGTATGTGTTGCTTGGAAGATCACACGCGGGACCCACCATGTTGCATTGGTTAAATCTTGCCGCTAGTCCCCACATTCTGATGGGATTTTAATTGATTGGTTCTCATGGGTAGGCATTTATTGGGTACCACGTCTGCTTCACATGGTCAAGATAGTTTTATTGGTGACATCGATACCTAATATGAGGCAAATGTCTGTTTGTGATGGGTTGCAGGCGTGTCAGTCTGATTTCATGGGATCTTGGTTGGTTTATTTAATTGGCGTGTATCTGTGATGGTCGTGGTTATTGTTGTTGGTCTTCTAATGCTTTACTAGTCTTGGTGAGTTGAAGTTTTATTCAACGATGAACCCTAGTAACTAACATTTTTTTGGCTTGATTTGGTGTTTCTCTTGGTGCATATTTTAATTGTTTCTGCTGAAGGTATTGGTTTCTGGCGATTATTCTTCTTGTCGGTTTTACTAGTTGTTTTGGAGTTCCTGGCGGTTGATCAGGTGCGTATCTTATCATATCTCAAAGTGGGTGTTACACTTTTGAGATAACTTGTTTGTATGTTAATGATGTGACAAATACTTGATGATTCTAGTGAAGGGGTGAGATCTATAGATTAAATGTACTTAATGCGCACATTTACTAACACTTTAAGGAGTTACGTTGTAGTGCTTTCGGTGTTAGTGAAGGGTGTGATCTACAATTCAGGTGCTTAATGCTCATATTTGCTAGTATCTCATCACGAGTTTGGAGTCACATGGATAGTGCAAGATATAAGAGCGCATACGTTGATGTTTCTCTTGGTTCTCTTCCCTCTTGGTAGACTATTGGATTACGCTCCGATTTGATTTCTCTGGCTGTTATGCTTTATTTATTTTGTTTATTAGTGAAAAAAAAAATTGAGATGGTTAGTATAATTTTAAGGGGAAGCTTATGGTTTATATACTTACCATCTACATGCATCACTTGAGAGGAAGCGTCTACGAGTTGCACAAGACCCCTATTAGATGATTACAAAAAGGGGAAGAAGATTCATGATGTGCAGCTTATTATTTGTGATGGCATGTTTTAGCATTGTTTCTTATACAGGTTGTTTTGTAATATCAAATAGGGGAAGATTGTTGGGAATTATAGATTTGATGATTACAAAACCACAGTGAAATGAAGAAAAAAAAGAATGAGGGCCTAATATGTAATACTTAGCTTTTCTAGTAAGCTAGGGTTTGTAACCTCCCTCTATTATATAAGAGGGATGGGGCTAGGGTTACTAGGTGATCCTTTCATTTTATTTCATAGTAGACTTCTCCTAATGAGAGTCTAATTAACGCATAGAGCATTTAGTAGTAGTAGTAGTAGTTTTAGTTTCTTTATGTTTTAATAAAGAAAACCTTATTAGTGATGTTGATTGTGTTATTTCTATTCCACTGTGCATCTAATCAATCAATGTTACTCATACCCTAGTTGAGTCCGGATCTTGGATTTTACAAACCCAAAAGCATTTAAATAAGATACATGCACGGTGGGCGAGTTTTTTTTGGAGAAGTTCAACTATGTGATCAAGTATAAGTCGGGTACAAGTAATAAAGTGGCGGATGCATTGAGTAGGAAGACTACTTTATTGGTTACTATTAGTAATGATGTTGTGGTTTTGAGTCAATTTAAGGGTTGTATATTGAAGATAAAGATTTTCGTGGCATTTGGGAAGAAATTTAGACCAAGCAACATCGAGGTGAGTTTCTTGTACTTGATGGCTATTTGTTTAAAGGTAATCGATTGTGTATTCCTAAGACTTCACTTAGGAGTCAATTGATCAAGGAGGTACATGCGGGAGGTTTGAGTGCTCATTTAGGTCGTGATAAGACTATTGCTAGCATGGAGAGCCGATTTTATTGGCCTCAATTGAAGAGGGATGTTGGTTTATTTGTGAAGAGGTGTGCCAAGAAGGAAAGAGTATTGCACAAAATACGGGACTTTATATGTCATTACCCGTACCCGAGAGTCCTTGGGTTGACATTTCTATGGATTTTGTGCTAGGCCTTCCTCGTACCCAACGGGGAGTCGATTCCGTGTTTGTTGTTGTTGATAGGTTTTCTAAGATGGCGCATTTCATTCCTTGCAAGAAGACTTCGGATGCGGCACATATTGCTAGGTTGTTCTTTCAAGAAGTAGTTCGTTTGCATGGAGTTCCCAAGTCAATTACTTCGAATCGAGATAGTAAGTTTCTTGCTCACTTTTGGTTAACTCTTTGGAGGCGTTTGGGTACATCATTGAACTTTAGTAGTACCGCTCATCCTTAAACGGATGGTCAAACTGAGGTGGTCAATAGAAATTTGGGAAACATGATTAGGTGTTTATGTGGAGAGAAGCCGAAGCTATAGGATGTGTCGTTGGCTCAAGCCGAGTTCCTTACAATAGTGCGGTTCATAGTTCAACGGGCTTTTAACTGTTTGAGGTTGTTTACAAGACGTCGACAAGACAAGTGGTGGATTTGATTGATTTACCAGGAAAGACGATCAAGCAAATAAGATGGTGGAAGAGGTTCAAGCTACTCATGAGGGTGTTAAAGCCAAAATTGTTGAATCAAATGCTAAGTATAAAGCCGCTTTGGATAAGCATCGACGTGTGAAGTTAATCAAAGTTGGTGATGAAGTGATGGTGTTGCTTCGAAAAAAGCGTTTTCCGGTTGGTACGTATGGTAGGTTGCAGCCGAAAAAGTATGGACCCTATAAGATTCTTTGGAAAATAAATGATAATGCTTATGTGGTTGACTTGCCGAATACTATGAGTATTTCGAAAACTTTCAATGTGTCGGATATTTATGAGTTTTACCGTAGTGATGCAGATGAAGTACAAGATTGAGGAACTTGCGGAGGAGTACATGGAGCACATCGAGAGTCACAAGAAGCTTCGACAAGTCAAGACGTAGTCTATGGTTTAACTACGGCGTAACCCCAAGCCAAGATTACGCCGTAACTCTTGGTTAAATTTTGGTTTATGTTATGTGAATCAATTACGCCGTAACTATTAGTCGGGTCTGTTTTCTATTTTAGTTTTTGAGTCGGTTTTGGATGAGTTTTTCTTGCTTGTTCCCCAAGTTTGGCTTCCCTATAAATATAGGGCTTGGGTTTATGTTTATTATTCAGTTATTCAATAAAAATTCAAGACTTTGTCTTTAAATCCTTGTGATTTGCTAAAACCTTGGTAAGGTTTTGTGTTACACGCTTCCGTTCTACGTCAGTCGGCTAGTGGGTTGTGGCGCCGTAGACACCAACCCACGCCAAAGATTTTTTTTTTGGTTTGTTTCTTTTTTGTTCATGTTTGTGATCATGTGCCATGAATACTTGTAATGAGATGATAAAGGTATAGCAAGGTGCAAACTGCATGTGAGGACTGAGGAGTAAAGACGATGAAATGAAGTGTGAGCGGGTAGTTGTGTGAATAGGGTCAAAAGTGACCTTAAAAGTGAATAAGGTAACTATGGTTCATTTAGATTTTAACTAGAGTAATGGGTGGGTTAGGGACTAATGTAAAATTTATTAACTAACCAATTTGGTTTTTGTGCCATTCGATTATTGATGAAATCTTTGTTCAAACTAACAATCCGAACTTTTTTGTATATTCAAAGTTCAAGTTTTAATTGTGTCATAATGTAAACCTTTTTTTTTAACTAGAACTATACATAAATGTAAAATTTTTGCAGCAAATATACAAGATTTATAACTAAAAATAATATGAGTACTAATAAAAAATTTATTTTATGTTATGTGTTTTTTGTTAATGAAATTAAATTTTGGTTAAATATATTATTTAATTTTAATAAAAATGTACGACGACATCAGAAAACTAGTGTTATGCTAAAAAGGCGTGTTTTGATGCCATAACAAAAACTGATGCTATGAACAAAAATGCTAAAGTGACACTAATTTTTCACATGACATCACTTTTAACACGAAACTATATCTAACGCTCTAACTAGTATCCATCGATCTCATTTAATAAAGCATCCAAAACCAATTATCCATTGATCTCATTTAATAAAGCATCCAAAACCAATTATTCATTGATCTCATTTAAGAGCATTAGAAGTGGGCTCGTCGTGATGGTTCGCCGTCCGATGTATACCCTCGTCGCGACACCGGGCCACCTCGCCGTCTGGAAGGTCTTTGTCTGCACGACGAAGGTGATACTCTGACATTTTTTTTCTTCATTTTTTAGGGTTAATAAATGGGCTGGACTGGAAGTTTTACATTCAATTTTTTTAAATGTTTAATTTATAACTTTTTTTTAAAAGTATATTGTATTTTATTTTTATTTTAATAAATAAATTTGGTTTATTTGAAAATTTGAAAAAAATTAAATTTGTAAGTGATAGGCCTCAAATGAGTAAGTTGAGGTTTATTGTGAGTGAAAAAGGTTAATTGTGATTAGTTGTGGAGGTTTGTTATAGTGATGTGGCAGTAACGTGACGATTATAAAGACCTGTGACCTCTTCACGACACCTAATCCTCTTAATAAAGCATCCAAAACCAAAAGTCCATTGATCTCATTTAATATAAAGCATCCAAAACCAAATATCTATTTATGTAAAAGCATCAACGCCCCAAAACCATCCCATCATTTTTTCCAACCCCGATCCCACCTTTTTTCCCTAAAACCCCTTTTTTCCCCCAAAAATTCACACAATCACTTTCAACCAACCAAGTATATATATATATAAAGCAATGATATGGAGACCTAACATATATGCATAAACACATGCATAATCCATTAATAATTTAACACATCACTCATGCATTTTCTCTCTCAAAATCTACACTTTGTTGTTAGACATATTTTTAGTCATGCATTTTAAGAATGCCAATTATTTTTTATATATATATTATGTAAAAGCATCAACGCCCCAAAACCATCCCATCATTTTTTCCAACCCGGTCCCACCTTTTTCCCTAAAACCCCTTTTTTCCCGAAAACTAACACCATCACTTTCAACCAACCAAGTATATATATATATATATATAGCAATGATATGAAGACCTAACATATATGCATAAACACACAATTCATTAATAATTTGACACATCACTCATGCATTTTCTCTCTCAAAATCTACACTTTATTGTTAGACATATTTTTAATCATGCATTTTAAGCATGCCAATCATTTTTGATATATATATTATGTAAAAGCATCAACGCCCAAAACTATCCCATCATTTTTTCCAACCATGTCCCGACTTTTTCCCTAAAACCCCTTTTTTCTCTAAAAACTCACACCATCCCTTTCAACCAACCAAGTATATATATATCCATTGATCTCATTTAATAAAGCATCAAACAAAACCCCAAAAAATCACTAACTCCCGCAACTTCCTCTTATCTTTCCTCTCGCATCTCCAACAAACTACAGGTCCGTTGTTATTATATATTTTGCTATTCTGTTATTACATATTTTTATTTCAGTGTGTATTTTGTGTGTGTGTGTGTGTGTGTGATCCAGATATATTGTGATTATTAATTAGTTTGTGGTGATATTTACAGTGATGATGACTAATGGTGTTATGCATTCGAAAGCTAGCAAATCACTTGCGCTTAGAAAACATCCTACTTACTTGGAGGTAATTTCATTAAGTATAAAATGCTGTCATAGACCTTATTTGATTTCGGCTTATATTTCATAAGCCCCAATTTTCCTATTTACTTTGAGACTTATGGGCACGATATAATTTTATCATATCCTAATAAACTTATATAAGCCGAAGAACAAATAAGCTCATAAGCCCACATACAAGCTTAAACAAACACCCCCTAATTTGTGTATTAGATGTGTTTACAGATGGTAAGTGATGCGATAGTGACGTTGAAGGGATGTAACGGGTCGAGTCAGTATGCAATTGGCAAGTTTATTGAGGAGAAGCATAAGAACCAGCTGCCTGTCAACTTTAAGAAAATTTTGTTGACTCAGCTGAAGAAGCTAGTTGCTACTCACAAGTTAGTTAAGGTCCAAGCTTCTTACAAGCTTCCTTCTGCCGCTAAGCCGAAGCCCAAAGCAACTGGTAAAAAAGCTCCAGCTAAGAAGAAACCAGCTGCAAAAACGAAACCGGCTGCTAAGGCTAAGCTGGCTCCAAAAGCTAAACCAGCCGCAAAGGCGGTTACCAAAAAAGCTCCGGCAAAGAAGAAACTAGCTAAGGCCAAACCAGGCTCAGTTAAGGCAGCTGCTAAACCTAACCTGACTCCAAAGTCATTTGAGGAAGCTGCGGATATCCTTGGTGGTAAGTACAATATAGTAACTTGTTGCTAATGTCTTTAGGTGCCAATTTTAACCTCTTCACCTATGTTATAAATGGGTCGATTTGGGTTATGCGAAATTTTAAACTGGCTGGCTAGATTTAAGTCAAATGGAAGCAGGTTAAATAGAAATATCTTATGAACTTAGTAGCTTCAAATAGAAACACTTGAATAGAGGGACACAACCGGAACACAAATTGAAAACTAAACAAGTGTAGATACACTATTATTTTGGGCCGGGTGCATTTAAGAAAAATATGGGGTTGTTAATAAAAATTAACACTACGCTACAAAATTCTATGGGTGTCCCATGGACCCCGTGACCCACTCTGGCTCCGTGCCTGCCTGTGAATAAAGGTGTCAATTTGAGACCCGTTAGTTAAACATAGGTCAAGTTGGTTAAATATATATTAACGGATGAGTCTATTTTGGTCTCCTTAAATATTATAGATGGATCTGATTTGTTATTAGATAAGTAAAATTATATAACAGTTACCCCCCAATGGATCTAGGCGGGTCTAGCGGGTCAAAAAAAGAAACATTTTTTTTCTCTCTCTTTTAATACCTGTGATCCAACCCGACCCGACCCACGAATTTTGCCACCTCTAGTTGTGAATGACGGAGTTGATTAGTTCGACCTTTATAAAAAAATTTAAAATTAACCCAACCAAGTTTGTATATAGTGTCCTTTCCTTCTAAGGATCTCATTTTCATTTTGTACATTGTATATATGAAGTTAGCAGAAGTAAGTTGAAGCGCATTTGCACAAGTCTTGGTATTAAGGGGTGGCCATATACTCCTAATAAAAGTGATTCCCACTCCTCGAATTTTCGGGGATCTAATGAACATAATCCTGCGACCCATACCGAACATGCTATGCATAGTTCCACACATGTAGAAACAATTCTGATTGATGGACTTGGACAACCCAAAACCACCTTAAAAAACTCGGTGAAACCTTTGACTATCAAGGCAACATACAAAGAGGATATTGTGAGGTTTCCATTCATACTTTCAGATGGATTAACAAACTTGAAAGAGCAGATTGCAACAAGATTTCCGCTCAAGCTAGAAAGCTTTAGGCTCAAATATGAAGACAAAGATGGCGATATTATATTGATTGCATGTGACAGTGATTTAGATTTATCAGCAAATGATTTTAGACGACCAGACGGTCACACTGTCATAAGACTCACGGTTTGCCTGCTTGTCAGTTAATCAGATTTACCAACGACATTCTACACTAAATATGGTGCAACATCAAATCTTTGCACCAAATCTCCAAAGCGTTAGATTAACATTTATTAAGAAAAGGTTTTTGGTGATGTAAGTTTGGTAACGTGTCCATGTAATCAATGGATGAAAGTATTAGTAAATGAAGTTTGTTGCTAGTGATAAGTTAGTTATCGTAATAGAGTTTGTTTTGATATCGTAATAGAGTTTGTTTTGATCTGAACCCGCCACGCAAAGACACTCTAAATCCTACTTGGCTAGCCTGGTTAATTGATCCTGTTTCGGCTTGTATTAAAACATTGTAGTCCTTTATTGTTTTTCTTGCTGCTTGCTAGATAGTTTTCAATAAAATTTTCTGCTGTTCAAAAACAAAAAAAAAGTTATGGTCAAAGCTTCTTATAAGTTGCCGTCTGGTAAGATCGGTATGTGTGAAAGCAGGTGAACCTTTTATGTAACAGGTGTTTAGTCTTTTTGAAGTGTTTCCCTTTGTTATATTGAATATAGGCATAATGTTTAACAAAAAAATTCCTGAATGCAAGTTTTCCTTTACCAACCCTTTTATTGTTTTTAAAGATCTTTGCAAGTGGTAGCTATTATCTCGCTTCCTTATGTGGTTGATGGCTTTTTTCTTTCTTTTAACTGAAAAAAGCTTCTTCCGTGCCTTTGTTCAAACGACATATAAGGCATCTAATATATAGCAAATGACGGTGTAAATTATTTAGCTTCTATTTTAAGGCTTCTGAATGTGTTAGTTTCTTTTGATTGAGATTTCAAGAGTATTGTTGTGATAATTTAGTTAATGGTAAATATGATTGTGATTTTTAGATATGTAACTATGCTTGAGAAATTTAAATATGCACACTATGAAATGTCAGCTCAGCTCCTGCTGTTAATATCTTATCAAGCTTAGGTTAGCTGATTCTGCTGGATTTCAACAGCCACTAACAATGTAAAATTAATGTCTTCTTTTTTGTTGCAGGCTAATGACTATGAGATTATGCTTGAAGATGAAGCCAATTAGCCAGACAACATACTTGGACTTTCCCATGGGCTCCTTTTTTGTCCTCTACAATCGGTTGGTCGTAATTTCCCCATATACATAAGTGAGGTTGCTGTCAGTGAGGAGGGCTCATGTATGAAGAAAAGAGATTAATGCAGTGGCAATCATTGCAAGTTTCTCGATTGGTCAGGTTTGTTAGTTTTCTAACTTGATTTCTGAAAATGTAATGGACAGTTAATTATGCAGGACATTAACGGAAGATCCACTCATATTGGTTCACTATTTTACATTGGCCACTACACTAGAACAAGAGGAGAAGGGTGATATGTCATGTGTTTAGGGAAAGAGGTGAGCCATTTTTTGTATAGTCTTTTGCCTCTCTATTAATATCGACCAAAGAGCTTTTGCTCAGTTGGTACCCACCCCCGAAAAATCCATGGGCTCATTGGAGAGATTTTGTGGATAAAAGGTCAAGGGTTCGAGTCTCGCCTCGTGCTCACTCCATTTGGTGCCCCACTGGCCAGGAGAGTTGCCGGAGCTATTCTTTGTGGGGTAGACAATGGCTGGTGCCAAAAGGTACCAGGGGTCGGGGTGTTCCCGTCAATTCACACCTTTTTGTGGAATATCGTAAAGGAAAAAGATTGGGAGACCTAAAAGTCATGACTAGTTTTGTTCCTAACTTATGTGTCATTACTTGATTGGATTGTGAAGAAATGGGTCCGGTTAATACAACCAATGAATTGTTGCCACACATGTTTAGGCACAAAATTAGGCATAACTTTTAGGTCTCTCAATCATTTCTCTATCGTAAATATTGATTTTTATTTATTTATTTATTTTGTGAAAACCATAGCATGAAACTATGGAAGGTGTGAATCATTAATTGTAACATCCGATTTACTTAGTTTTCTTAAAACCATATTAATCTATATAGTCAAGTGTACGGGTCTGCTATAATCACTTGCATCTACCCTGGCTAATGTTCTATTCTAGGTCTATGAAAGTACGAAATGTATCTTAGTTATGTATACTTTAAGTTTCTATACGGTAAAGAAACTAAGCGCAGGAGCGGATAAGTACGGTTTTGGATTAAACACAAAAAATGGTTCATTACCACTGTTCTCTCGAAATGTTTGATGATTTTGAGTCATTTTATAGTTATTATGTGATATTTATGTGTTCTAAGGGACTGCAATTATACATTTATACTTAGTAATGTTTATTATTCCTGAACCTGAAGAGTTTTATTTGTGGACATAAGCTCAGGTAATACATTAATGGAACTTAAAAAGTGTGAAACTCTTTTATTATAAACTTTAGGAACCTGATAGGTTCAATTTTTATTGTAGACTTCAAAAGTGTGAATAAGAAACTTGGTAGAAGTTTTACAGTGTTTATTATTACTTGATCAGGCATTGTGAACAAATATGACCATGCTTCATAAGTAAAGCACGCTGATATCCCTACTCGCGCTAAACATGTTTTACAAGGTTCCTTGATTTTAATTTGTATTTTTTCATGTAATTATGGGATGGATTGGTAGAGTTATGTTATACGTGCCATGTTATCTCTTACAAATATCTTTTTTGTGTTGCATACACCAATTAGTTAACGACGAGAGCGAGATGTTTTACTAGGCCTAAGACTAGCCTTAAAAGATGTAAGATCATCGTTTTATGATGAAATAATGCTCCATTTGCAAATAGTCTTTGGTTTATCATTTGCTGCTACAGGATTACTGCAACTTTTGAATGTAAATTATTGTTACAAGAACAGCCAAGGCCCATTGCTCTTCAAAGTTCGTGGTATTGACCCCTTTATCTTTAAAGGAATGTAAAGTACGAGGCCATTTTTAAATGATCTTGAACAGCTTATCGCCGTCGTCTACTTATTGTTAATCAAATTTCAGATTGCTTCTAAAAGACTTTTGTATAATTGCAATCGACATGTTTTTGTACATAGCGCACATTAGCTACTTTCTAGATATTAGATGGTTGAACGATTGGGTGACTGCACAATGGGTATTTGTTAATCGGGATAATTGTTTAGATGCATATATCTATGCACTTTTTGCTCTGTTGTGGATCGTTCTATTTTTTTCATGTTAATAAAACATACTTTTAAAAATGTTCAATGTTGTGTATCAAGTGGAGCGGTGTTTGGATGATTCGGCAATGCTTATTGTCACATGTGTAGGCTTACAACCAGGCAAGGTTACAGTCTCATTTTGCAAACACATAAAAAGAAATCTTGATAAAAGAAAAAGCTCGAGCCTTTATGTTGTTTGTTGTCTTATGTTTTTTGTGTGATTTGAGGGGAATATATATCATATATGGGGGCCTGGATCACAAATATGGGATTTTGGTCTTTTTAAGAACTTAGAGTAGACTTTTGGTGTTTTTGTTGTTGCTGTGGTGCATTGCCTTTTTGTTTTAGCTAAAGAGACCCCCATTTCTGAAATGAAAGCCTGAAAATGATTGGGTCTTTTGCGGATAGATTAGTTAACAGTGTCTCTTATTGTCAACTGTTGTCTTTGAATTCCCGTGCTTTTGATTCTTGTTCATGATTGTTTTGGAGAAGATTAACTGCAGTTTGTATGCAGTGACAACGATGTCTATTGCTAAGAGTGTCTACAGTTGTGTTGGGGGTAGGTATTTTGTTGACGGGTATGTTTTTTGTTGTTGTTGCCTTTTAATCAAATAAGTTAAAGTAGCTGAGTTTTGGAAAGTACTACACGCAGTTCCTTTAGGCTGTGTTATATTTGGGTCGTTATAGGTTACTATTCGAATGGCTCGTGTTGATGGCTCTTTGTTTGTTCCCTCAAGCCTGTACAGAAAGGGAGATTGCACTTGGTTCATAAGTAGGTTCAAAATAGAGAAGTAAATATGGGTTGGTTTAATCTGTATAGATGATGCTACAGGCACAAATGGGTTGGGTTAAGTTGACATTAAATAGGTATTGCTCTTTTTAAGTGAATTGGTATCTCTAAGAATGATAATACACTTGGTTGATGTTTTTTGAATTGATCAACTGAATCATTGAACCTGATAGCGTGGAGATCCTTCACGTCGATATTTAAGTATTTGATCTCCACGTCGATATTTAAGTATTTGCTTTAGCACGGTAGACGCCTTGAGCTTGCACTTTCCACAAGTGTACAACACCATATTTACATATATAAATGATTAAAAAAACGTTAAAAACATTATTCCTTCGGAGGCCGGCAAATCACTTCAAATAAACCAGGTTGTCACCATGCTTGGACATTTAATTTTGGTCAAATCCTTTGTGTTGGACAAAGTTGATAGATTAGTATGAATTTAACTGTCAATCCCATTTCATAAACACAGTTTCAATGATCATATGATATCTTTACATCATGTGTGATTCATTTTAAGCACACCAAAGCCTATGCTCACAAGAACATCCGTTTAATTCAATTGATAGTCACATACCACCAAGGCACCAACAAAACCAATTACCAGAATCAAAAGAACAACAACAGTGTTGCTTATGCATTTACACAAAAGAATGAGATCTTATCAAAATTTCATGGTTTATAAGAGGTGACAATGTGGTTTATGTTTGTATCTACAAAGCTCTGCTGCCGCATTGAAGCTTCAAAGACTGTCAAAACTATAATCATCATGGGTTATGTTTGGGAATATAGAACATGCTTTCTTTCCATGCTTAGACCAAAATTCCAATTTTATATATATATATATATATATATATATATATACTAGACAACGATGCCGCGCCTAGCGGCAGCGATGTCTAGTTTTCTGCATAGTTCCGATGACCCATAAGTTTCTTTCAACAAAGTGTATTTGTAGCATTAGAGAATCGTTTTCGAATAACTACAATTCTGATGCGTGGTTGCATAGCAGCATAAATATATAGTTTTTTAAAAAATTATGTGGAGTCGATCTAAGTGTGTGAGTATATATTTTCTAATAGGATTGTTTTAAGTTATTAAGATTTTTGGTAATAATAGATTCAAGCATTACAAAAAGCAACGGTATTATGTAGTTGGCAATATTATATTGTAGTTTAGAGGTATAGCCAACATGTGTGACCGCTTTTTGTTTTTGTCAGGTAATTTAGGCAGTGATAACTATTTTTTACATGTGTAGCGTTTATCATTTGGTGTGTGGCTTTTAAAATTGTAACTTTGCAAATTGGATATCACCATATAAGATTATTTTGTACTATCAATTTGTATAGATATTTATGCATTGTTCAAAGCTATTTGTTTGAGGTACAAATAATTATCGCTAAAGATAACAATACTATTTATTTTTTGTGATTTTAATAAACTTACATAAAATTATTGATAACATTATACAAATGACAAATTACATGTGTCAAAGCAAAATAAACCAAAAACTACAATTACTTGGTCTCTCCTTTCAAAAAAAATTGTCATGGGTTCCACAACTACTTCATCATTTCTCATATAATTTTGTCAAATTTGAAACCCGATTTCACCCGGTGGTTCAAGCTGGTTGAACGTTCCAATAAAAACAGTCGATTTAAACCGAGTCAAACCGATAGGTTGGGTCGAAAAAATGTCAAATTAAACCGAGATCACCAGCGGGTTTGAGCGTCGGGTCAACCCGTATCGGTTTCAACAGGTCAACCCGTTATCGGTTTCAACGGGTCAACCCGGTATCGGTTTCAATTGGTTGTTTTTAATTTGGTAGATGTGCTTTTAATTGGGTGTACAATGTGAATAAATTATTGTACTTTTAAGTAATGAGGTGTTTTAATAAGAGTATTAATTATATTATTTATTTCTCTCTCCATTGACCATGTTTTCAACATTCAACTTTTAACATTTTTCACTTTTTCCACTTTGACCATTTTTCCATTTTATATAGTATAGATATATATATATATATATATATATATATATATATATATATATATATATATATATATATATATATATATATATATATATATATATATATATAGGAGAGTTATTTTACATCCAAACTTTTCACATCTTAAGGAATTTCATCTCCACCATCCATCTAAAAAGAAATCAATGGCTGAGATTAAAACATTTTATTATTTCACCTATTTTTTATAATTTAAATATCTCTTAAACCGTTAATCGTTAAGTGAAAATATTTACACTATCGCGAAGAGCATTTAATTATCTTTTTATAGACGGACACTTTGATATACTTTCGAAAAAAGAAAAAACTTCGTTTTTCACTTTTTGTTATTTTTCGTTTTTTACGTTACTGAAATTTACATAAAAAAATCATATATGATAAAACACTAAATTGAATATCACATGTGATATTAGTGTTAAATCATATATGATATGTAATATCACATGTGATATTATATGTAATATCATATGTGATATTACACTAATATCACATGTCATATATGATATTACACTAATATTACATGTGATTTTCAAATTAGTGTTTTATCATATATGATTTTTCAATGCAAATTTCATAGCGTAAAAAACGAAAAACTTAAAAAAATGTAAAAATACGAAAATAAAAATTTTTCGAAAGTATATCAAAGTGCCTATCAATAGAAAGATAATTAAATGCTCGTCGCAATGATATATTTTTTTTCGCACAACGATTAACGGTTTGAAAGATATTAATATTTGAAAAAAAATGATGAAAGTGGGTTTTTTAAATTGTTGAGATTAATCTCATCAATTAGATCAAATAAAAATGGAGGGTGGAGATTGATCCTTTGGTATGTAAATAATCTTTTGTCCTCAAATGATCTTAAATCATATATATATATATATATATATATATATATATATATATATATATATATATATATATATATATATATATATATATATATATATATATATGGGGTGTTTCTTCGAGAAGTTTAATTTTTGTGAGAACGCGAGAAGAGATCCTAGCCTTCCATTTAATCCCTCATTTTTTTAGATGTAATGGCTAAAACTAATCTCACTATTTACTCTAAATATACATTACATAAGGGTATTTTTGTCATTACAATCCAGACACTTAATATATATAGAAAAACACACATAAGTCTCACAATTCAGGTGAAATCAAACTCCGGTCCTCTTTCTCTCCGATCATAACTGCCTTCATCATCGCCGATCAAACCACCACTACACCACCATTCAAAGCACGACTACACCGCCAAAATCAAAACCTTCTATCATCGTCGTTCAGCCACCGAATATTACCGTCGTTCAACCACCGCAAATCACCGTCGTTCAATCACCGTATGTCACCGTCGTTCAACCACCGTATGTCGCCATCATTAAACCACATCAATCACCAGAGGATAAATATGAACTTGGATGAAATTGAACCGGAGGAAGCTGAAATTAGTGAAGACGATGCTTTGTTTAAATCAGACTACACAAAGATTTCAAGTAATTGTTAATTTTTTTATTATTTATTAATTAATTTTTATGAAATTAGTTAGAATTGTAAATTTTGATGCGTTTGTGAAATAATAGTTTTCGAATTAGGTGTTTAATGTTCAGAGATGATTTAGATTGCATAAGTCATAGATTATTTGATATTATGAATTTAGTCACATGTGAAGAATATCGAGATTAGCGAGTTATTGATTATTTAAGTATATTAAAAGTATCTTCGCGAGTGAAGAATATTAGTAAGTAATTGAGTTTTGAGGTTAATAGCGGATATAAGTTTAGTAAAATTATCTTCGCGTGTGAAGATTTTGATTAAGGAATGAATTTTTAAGGTTATTAGCGGATTTAGTTCAGTTACAATATCTTCACGAGTGAAGAATATTAGTAAGTAATTGAGTTTTGAGGTTAATAACGGATTTATGTTTAGTGAAATTATCTTCGCGTGTGAAGATTTTGATTAAGGAATGAATTTTTAAGGTTATTAGCGGATTTAGTTGATTCTGATATCTTCACAGTGAAGAATATTAGTAAGTAATTGAGTTTTGAGGTTAATAACGGATTTATGTTTAGTGAAATTATCTTCGCGTGTGAAGATTTTGAGTAAGGAATGAAGTTTTAAGGTTATTAGCGGATTTAGTTCAGTTAGATTATCTTCGTGAGTCAAGAGTATTAGTAAGCAATTGAGTTTTTAAAGTTAATAACAGATTTATGTTTAGTAAAATTATCTTCGCATGTGAAGATTTTCAGTAAGCAATGAATTTTTAAGGTTATTAGCGGATTTAGTTCAGTTAGATTATCTTCGTGAGTCAAGAGTATTAGTAAGCAATTGAGTTTTTAAAGTTAATAACAGATTTATGTTTAGTAAAATTATCTTCGCATGTGAAGATTTTCAGTAAGCAATGAATTTTTAAGGTTATTAGCGGATTTAGTTCAGTTACAGTATCTTCACGAGTGAAGAATATTAGTAAGTAATTAAGTTTTGAGGTTAATAACGAATTTATGTTTAGTAAAATTATCTTCGCGTGTGAAAATATATGTCACGTAAATTGGCACATGTGAAAATCTATGTCTTATAACTTGGCACATGTGAAAATCTATGTCTTATAACTTGGCACATGTGAAAATATATCTCACGTAGCCTTTTAGGATACGTGAAAAACTTGGTCACATGTGAAAATATATGTCACGTAACTTGGCACATGTGAAAATATATCTCACGTAGCTTTTTAGGATACGTAAAAAACTTGGTCACATGTGAAAATGTATCTCAGGTAGCTTTTTAGGATACGTAAAAAACTTGGTCACATGTGAAAATATATGTCACGTAACTTGGCACATGTGAAATATATGTCACATAACTTGGCACATGTGAAATATATGTCACTTAACTTGGTCACATGTGAAAATATATGTCACGTAACTTGGCACATGTGAAAATATATCTCACGTAGCTTTTTAGGATACGTGAAAAACTTGGTCACATGTGAAAATGTATCTCAGGTAGCTTTTCAGGTTACGTAAAAAACTTGGTCACATGTGAAAATATATGTCACTTAACTTGGCACATGTGAAAATATATGTCACGTAACTTGGCACATGTGAAATATATGTCACGTAACTTGGCACATGTGAAATATATGTCACTTAACTTGGCACATGTGAAAATATATCTCACTTAGCTTTTTAGGATACGTGAAAAACTTGGTCACATGTGAAATAAATGTCACGTAACTCGGTCACATGTGAAGATATATGTCTCATAACTCTATCACACTAAGATGGAATACCTTTTTTAGGAACAACTATTTTTTCACACGCAGAACAGATACCATATTTGAAGCTTCACAAATCTCAATACCTTTAAGCCATCAACACAAATCGAGTTATAAGCAAATTTCTAGTTACCAACTAATGGTTATATGGATTCCGTTTTCAGAGAAAAGGCTAAGCGCGCAAAGAATAAATATGTGAATTGTAAATCTAAGAGGATATCCAGGAAGCAGAGACCCAAGAAAAAGTAATCCGAGAAGTGTTCTGCACAATAGAATGCTTGAACACTCCAAGAAATGGTTGTTTGGACCGGCTCTCTGTTCTGTGTAATCTTATCATATTTTGTAGTAAACCGGACACTCATATGTAAGACTTTCAAAATGTACCTGTATCATGATGTGAATCACTAAATACGTACCTATAACTAGGAATGGAGCATTACAGAACCCGTTGTATGAGTTAAAGAAGGCATCACATAAATTGTAACGATCAGTTGGTCATCATGTAAATTTAGTTGACCACACCTGTAAGTAATTGTCCCGGTATTAAATTAATTCGTCTTTTCTCAACAGTCGATGCACTAGTGTGGCATGGATACCTGAACGAGATGGTGCTTTTGTTGTTTCTCATGCTGATGGGAACTTGTATGTTTACGAGTAGGCAAGCCTCAATTTGATCATAAATTCTTCTTTTTATCATTGTTCGCTGCTGTTTGGGGTGTTTGTTTGAGTTTCATCTAATATATATATTTTCTGTTCAACATGTATAGAGCAAGGATGGTCCTGGTGATTCTACATTCCCTGTAATAAAGGATCAAACCCAGTTCTCAGTTGCACACACACGTTCCAGTAAGGTACATGACAAACTCTTTTTCTATATTAAGACATATTCGCAATCGAATAGGTTTCTATACTGTTATCTGATTCGCAATAGGTCTCGCATATCAGAAATAATATCATGTTGATTAGGCCGAGTTAATGTGCTTATCCGTGGACATCCATCTAGTGGAATTCACATTGACACTCTCATAACTAAATTTAGAACTACTTCTGGTCTTTTTTCGTTTTTGTTGTCTTTTTATGAAATTAGATTAGCGAAAAAATAAGGGTATAAAATCAAAAATTCACACAAAATCAACTACCATGACTTAAGAAGGTTAGGATAGCAACATGGGGTGTGCCAGTGTGGTGTGAAGGAACATCTTGAAACCACTTGAGGAACTTCCAGTGTACTTGGTACCACGCCATCTAGGCCTAGAAGTGTGCTTTTACCTCGAGAATGTCCTGGATTACTGTGATTTTTTTACATTACTTAAACTATTACTGTATTCGTTCTCATTTATGTGAAGTTCATCATCTTTGTAACTAGGATATATCCTCACTTTCTAAATCAGATGTTTAGGATACTGCCTGCAATCATGCTTAAATATTGAATAGATCGATAATCAGATAAATTAGTAATGTCTCAACAAGAGGTACTTATAAGTAGATGTTTCATTGTTTTTAGAAGCATGCTAAACCATGGCCTTAGTCTGACATGTTGCTTGACCGTTTTATTAACTGTAACCTGTAAAATGTATTCTTTCGTTTTTTGGCGAGTTTTCTGGTTTAGATTTTGACTAATATCTCATCAAACAGAGCAACCCCATTGCACGATGGCATATCTGCCAAGGTCCAATCAACGCCATCTCATTTTCAGCTGATGGAAGACATTTGGTGACTGTTGGTAGAGATGGTAAGTTATCGATCTGCTATCTGTCATATACTTAAATGTAGTCATTGCCTACAATCTGTATTCTTTATATCATTCTTTCTAAATAGGTTATTTACGGGTATTTGATTTCTTAAATGAACAACTTATATGCGGAGGCAAAAGTTATTATGGAACTCTTCTATGTTGTGCCTGGAGGTAAAAGCATTCTTGGTGTGAAAATTTACATAATTTCCTCAAATCTTATATATCTTTTAAAAATTGTAAATTAAAATTATGATTTTCTTCTTTCAGTCCCAATGGAAAATATATTTTGACTGGTGGGGAAGATTATCTAGTTCAGGTTTGGAGTATGGAAGATAGGAAAGTCGTAGCATGAGGAGAGGGTCACAATTCAT
This sequence comes from Chrysanthemum makinoi, assembly GCA_910596185.1. NCBI lineage: Eukaryota > Viridiplantae > Streptophyta > Magnoliopsida > Asterales > Asteraceae > Chrysanthemum > Chrysanthemum makinoi. Next base: position 309,259,355 of record OU343225.1, on the reverse strand, counting down.
GGCCAATATTTTGCTTCAGCGTTGTTCCAAAATAAATGATCGTTTTCTATTATGTAAAGGCTCCATTAATTTGGAAGACGGCTGTAGAAATAAGAAAGACTATTATTAATTTGGACCAAATGGCTTGCAGGTTAGTGGAGTTGCCTTTGATTCGTATTGGTCGCTTCCAACTTCAGAAGACGAATCTGAAAACGCAGTATATAGATTTGGTTCTGTTGGTCAGGTACGCTCTTTTAGTTTAAGTAGTTTCAAATGATACATCAGGTAAGAAAATTCTTGATTGACATGAGAAATCCATAATGTACATTACTTGACGGGTAAGAAAATAAGTATTTCAAGAACTGACATAGAAACAATTATGACCCAACTGATTATGAATGGGTCAATTTCTGTTTTCCATGATTCTAACGGTCATTGGCTGAAAATGGGTCTTGCTTGCCACGTTTGAGGTATCACGATCTTTTACATGTTCTAAAATGTTATCGCTATCTGTAACAATGGAAGGCGAAGATTTAGCTGCATCAATAGATGGATTAAACGATTGTCAGGTAACTTTACCTAACAAGATTGATCAGTAAACAAGATTGTGCATATTAGTTCTCCTGGGCTTGTGTATGGAACACAGTGAGTTTTATGCTGATTTAACTCATGTTGGCATACGGTCGACGACAGATAGATGCAGCTAATGATAAGCTAAGATTTTGACCCCAATTAAAGCTTGCTTCGTTACTTCGATTGAATATGCTAACTGTTGCATTGGTCATTTAATTCTTTTTGGATTCTGCAGCGGTACCCCAGAACTAGGATTTGGCAAAGAAATTGAGGAGATTATTAATATTCTGGGTTCAAGGCACAACATTTCTAATTTTATGAGACAAAATGTGCTCTTGTCAGGCACCTTTAAGGTCAACCATCTTGCAAATATTAGTTTGGACAACCCAGTTATGATCAGTCTTGATGACAAGATGATGAAACCGTCTAGTAAGCAAGATACATCCTTAGAAACTATGGAAAGTGCCAGTGAAAGATTAGAGAACTCTGGGAAAGTGGCGGCTACGAAAGACGGGGAGTACTAGCTCCCAACTCAACTCTATCAGAGATATGTCAAAGGTAGTTAATTATTAAAAAGCAAATTGCTTTCATGGTTTACAAATTGTTATAACAGCTAAATCACAGTATGACAAAGACACCCACATGGCCACATAGACGCAGGTATTTTGCTGAGGAATTTCATTTCAGTTTTTGTTTGTGCTATCATACTTAATGACCTTAACCATCATTGAAAAAATGTTTGTGTTTCAATGGAACCAACTTTTACACATTATTCTACTTGTCTTACCTACCACCTGCTCTAAGTTAGACATGAGTATCAGTTAGGCTTATTTTGTAAATTATCTTATTGCAGATGCAAACAAGAGTAAAATTGCTCAAGGCAACGGTCAACCAATGTTACGCAAATCTAAAATTCAACTAAAATGAGAGCCTCTGCAACATTTCATACTCCTTCAAAAGAAAGAACCAACGTCTGCCTTGAAAATCTCTCTCTATTTGTACCCCTTCACATCACTGAGAAGTTGTGCACCTTAGGCGGAACTGCAAGGATTATATTTGAATAGATGCGAAATCCTTTTGAGCTTCCTTATTTGCTAATTTATTGTATGCAATTCACAGGTCTTGTTCAATCATTGCTAGTAATTACACGTTTGACCCAGTATTGCATAAGGCTATTCATCATACTACACACAAGGACACCCCAAAGGTTTAATAAATTTTCTGAACTTGACACCAAAAAACGTTAATGGGATTGTCAGAAAGTCAAAGTCAAAGTCTAGTTTACGAGTACATGGTGCACCAGAGTCTAGATAAATGGCGACACGGCAAGAAGAGAAACCCCACCGACCATGGTTTGGTTCCACTGGACTGGTCAAGGCGGCTGTAGATTGCAATAAAGGGCTTTGCTATATGCATCATGATTGTTCGCCACCAATCGTCCATAGAGATGTGAAATCAAGCAATATATTGTTGGATTCTGAGTTCAACACAAAGATTGCTTATTTTGGACTTGCAAAGATTCTAGAAAAGCACAAGCCTGGTAGCGAGGAGCCTAACAATAGGTCTTGCATAGCTGGCTCAATGGGTTACTTCGCTCCTGGTTACAACTCTTTTCATTTTTTACTTTTGACCATGTTTTTTCGAATTCAGAAATTTTGACTGTGTTTTGTTATAATTATATATATCAGTGATCATATGTTCTGTTATTTATATATGCTATAGATTGGATTTATAGATATAAATTCCATTCAGGCCCGATGTTGGGACGGGTTAAAACGGTTATTTTTAGTGCAACTTCTTTTCTCCTTCAGTGACTAAATGTTTTGATTTGGCCCATTTTAGATAAAACACAACCAAAATCGACCCATTCATCAGTAATTGTTTCAGTGATTGACACTCTACGTAGAAACTTAGTTTGTTGACCACAAAAGCCAATATGTGCAGACTGTAGTGTCTTTATTTCGTGGAGTATTTTTATTGCAGAGTATGCTTACGAACGAGAATAAATGAAAGAATAGACGTATATAGCTTTGGTTTTGTATTACTGGAACTTGTAACCGGAAAAGAAGCTAATGAAGGAGATGGAGATTTAAATCTAGCGGAATGGGCGTGGAAGCATTTTGGTGAAGGGGACTCGATGGTGGGAGCCTTGGACCCACAGATCAATTGATCAAAGATACCGATACTTACTTGGAGGAGATGAGCATTGTGTTCAAACTAGGACTCATTTGCACAAGGACATTGCCTTCAAGCAGGCCGTCAATGAAGGATGTTCTTGAGATTCTTACAAGATGTAATCCATTGGATCAACTCCTGGAAGTGATGAAAGAGGGAAGAGAAGAGATTGATGTTGCCCCTCTTCTGAAAAGAGAAAGTTATGTCACCAGTGATAATACATCTCAAATGGAAGTGATGATATGATCCAACTTTAACGTTTCAAATTTAAGATATTTGTTTATGTTGTGTGCAAAATGCGTATATATTGTATAGTATTTGACGGTACAGAAACGAAGTTCATTTATGTCACTTTCAATTTACAGAGATGAAAAAAAATCCATGTTACAGTTTTGAAAGTTGGAGTGTATACATGTATTTTGGCCCTAGTGTTGGTAACATTAGCTTTTATATATAATGCATGGTGTTTTCACATGATAATACAAGCATCCTAAACAACAACTAGCTCAACTTTGATTCTCTTATTGTTGGGTTTGTTGGTTAGTGTTAAGACACATGAGAAGACTGAGTAATGGAAAGCCAAGTTTTTTTTTTTTTTTTTTTTTTGGTATTTGGTAAGGATCGCAGATGCTCAAACCAAGTGTGATATCACACTAAATACTGGTGATGGATTAGAAAAAAAAGAAGCTACGATTGAGATTTACCCTAACAACCTGAGATTGAGGAAGCAGCAATAATATTTCATTGGAGTCCTTGAAATCAAGAAGGGTAGAGAAGAACATTATATTGTAAAACCTCATGCCAACATGAAACAAATTAATGGTTTTTACTCTTAATGTATGTATAAATGTTGTATGTATACTTTCAAAGCATGAGTAAAGATGTTAATTTTATGGTAATATGCATCTTTTAATATAGTACGAGTTGAGGTATCTTCATTAATGGATTAACCATTGTTCATGTTGAATTTTCTATTTAACTTATAATATCTGTGCACATAGTTTGTTTGACTAGCTACTTTTTATAACAGCTAGTTATTGAGAACGTTCACTTAAAGCAAACAATATTCAGTGAGATTGAGAAGGTGTGTCGGCCTCATTGCATATTGGCAACGAAGATGTCTACCATTGACCTGAATTTGGTGGGTGCGGAACTAAGGTGTCAAGAATGAGTTGTGGGCGCTCATATTTCAGGTTAAGTGATACAACCCAGATCTATAGGAAATTCTGTAAATTTGAAGTAAAGTTAAATGACTACGCTTGTATAAAAAACCAAAGTGAAAAGTTGATGAAGCTTGATTGTTTATAATATGGTAGTGTCTCGTTTATGAGATATGTGCAGAGTTTGAAGACATTTTATCAACGTTATCCTATCTTATCTTACTTATACATAAAATATATAGTCATTTCACTTGGTTTTAAGACTTCTCAATTTCGAGAGTTGCTATTTTAAGACATTTTTTAATCGTGTCGTACAGTTCCATTAAATCCAGCCCCAGCTGGCCAACACCACACACCCACAACCCCACAGACAAACCAAAATCATACTACTATCGCCAATTTAATGTTAACATGTAATTTCTAATCTGACACTTAGTGTGAGCACCCCTCCTATATGAGCTACAAGGAGTCGATGACAACAAAGTTGCATAGAATGCAGCAGGTTTTTGCCATCAATATAAGACCCAAAAAAATTGACGAAACATGTTAAAACTAGGTCTAATAAACTCCCATGGTGAGGGAATGCAGAACCCCTCCAGAATAAACATGGTCCATAACTACGCCAGTCATTGAACACCATATCTTTAAAAGCATAATATATAGTAGTAAGTAGTGCACAAACACAGCTGATATACTCATCTATTGTGTTATAGCACTCGTATAGTAGGACCGAGCACTTGAATTTAAGATGAAGGAACATATAAGAGTGCAACCTGAAGTACCAATCGTTGTTGTAACTATGCAGTTCAGAAGCCAGAACATATACATGTAATCTATAAAACCAAGAAAATGAAAAGAGCACTAATGAATCATCTTCAAAGAATATAATTAGTATACAACATTACTCTTGATTGTTTATTTCTTTTCTTCCAGCTATATAAATTTCCTATAACTTCACGATGTTATAGAGAACCCGATCCCAACATCAAGAACACATTAAAACCTTCAAAAAACAAGAGCGTTTCTTTCCAGCCACAAGAACATTTGATTAAGAGCATCATCTTGAACCCCCACAATTTTAAATATAAAAAACTAGAATATCATGTATTTTCCCAGTCTAGTCACTACGTTCAAGATTGAACTTGACCATCCCCTCAAGGGCCAACCGAAACGCGGTTTGTGGAAGACATTGGAGACACTGAATTGCTTTATCAGCTTTTTGTTTAGCTAGACGACTCCTTGCTCTTTCAATCCCCGCCACTATTCATCAAAAGCTGAATAGCTTCATTAAGCGATCATGTTTCATAAAACTCTGACTTGATAATATCTTTCAACCTTGGCTCTTTTTCAAGCGCGAAAATAACAGGTATAAAAAAAAAAAAGTGCAGTCAGGTTTCCTTTTGCCAGGTCACTGGCTTTCCCAATTGCTCTGCTGACTGTGTGAAATCTAGTATGTTTTCGACAACTTGGAAGGATAAACCAAGGTTCTTGCGATATTGATACATTTGCTCGCTAACATCTTTGTGGACCCCACTAAGTATAGCAACTCCTTTTGTGATACATTTGCTCGCTAACATCAAATGTTCATCAAGTTCAACATCACAATCGAATAAACTTGATGCCTACTTTATTTCACCGCTTACAAAATCTTTAATAACCTGTCATATGTCAAGTTTTAGGTTTAATCCTTTTGACCTCTAACGCTTTTAAAGTTTAAAAAAATATTAGAAACACAAGAGCATACCTGGCTAATAAGCTTAATGACCTCAAGATTTTCAAGATTCGCGAGGTACCATGATGATTGTGCAAACATAAAATCACCGGCTAGAACAGTCACTCCTGTACCATATAGCTGATGGACGGTTTTTTGGCCTGCATACAGAGAAATATACTTAATTTCTAAATTAAAAGGAGGGGACATTTAGCTTCGAAGCCCATATTCCAGCTGTAAAAATCATTCTCTTTACAAATATTTAATCATTGTAACAAGATAGTTTTGGTAATCATTTGTGAGGCAACCCAATTATCTGCACTACCCATTACGACCTGAACCTTCTTTGACCTGATAAGAAATTGTAACAGGATAGTTTTTGTATTCATATTTAACCTGACCCGCTTCAGTCTGCACAAAACTACCCATTCTAACCCGAGCCTGCTTTGACCTATTACTTACACGCCAAAATTGCCACCTTTAAAAGCCATCCCATTCAAATATAGTAAGTTATTGTCTTATTTCAATACAAGATAGTTATTGTATTCCTATTTAACCAAATCGTTTTGATCTGCACAAAACTACCCATTTTGAACTGAACCCGCTTTAACCTGTTACTTACCCAACCTTATTGCCACTTCCAGTCAGAGAAGTCAAATTTAGTGCAGTATATAAGATCAAATAAAGAAATTAATTGATGAATTTTACCTACCATTTCAGTTCTTTTCACATGTACCATAAACTTTCTAAGCTAAAACAGGAAGGTGTCCATGCTAATGGCTACAAGGATTGGCTGGGTAAAACTAGATGAAATTTCTCTCTAAGTTCACGCCACTTAAATATGAAATTTCTATACGGCTACAAAAATTCACATTTATGCCTCTTTTACCGTACCTCTTTGTTATTATATCAAAAGCTTAACGGACAGTTATAACAAGATGAAATTTCTCTCCAAGTTCACGCCACTTAAATATGCTATTCATTAAAGACAAACAAAGGAATGTTGCAAAATTATGTCTCTTATATGAGAACCAAGTGGAAAAAATAGGAAAAAATAAAATATGACACAATCATTCCCTTTATCAGTTAATGACCTTTGAGACTACTCCGGGTACTAACTGTCCTGCCTCCCAGAGCAAATCTTTGCCCTGCAAACTAGAAATTAAACCATATAAATCGAATGGCTTATACACTAGCATGTAGTCGGATTAACCCGTTACTTAATGTACCTGATTACAATAACAATCTATATTCTTTTTTGCTAAAAGCTGTTTAGGAGGTTTTTATGTGTTTGAAAACAATTAGGATGTCTTTCACCCCGGTTCCTTTTTTTGTTGAAACCTATTAGCTACATCAGTTTTATGAGTTAAGCTAAGACATAACCCTCATCAACCAATATATAGGTAAATAGGTCAAAGCTACAACCTCAAAAATTAAGTATAAAAACTAATGAACAAAGTATAGAGAATATGTCATCTTTGTACAATGTGGAAGATAATTAGAGTATTATGTGCGTTACATACCTGGTTCAAGAACAATTGGTGTAGTAAGTTCAAAAGCAGCCGTGACATTGTCTCCACACATAACCATCTTATGCTTTCAAGCAAATCTACTTTCCTTGTGACATCAGGCGTCCTCAAATAAAACTGAGGTCTGTAGTTTGAGATGAAGGTTGTAGGACGACCACCTTCATCCTTTGTGAGAACATAAATTTCAGCCTCAAACTTCGTGCATGTTTTTACACTACGGGGCTTTGCAATGACCTGTAAAAAATGAAGGTAATAAGCAAAATGGATATCACAATTCCTGCTATAGCTCCACCACCAATCCCAGATTTCTTACCACCAACGCTAGAATTGCCTGAAGACGGGCTCTTATTTCCATTTGGTTGCCTCGACCAGCTAGAGGTGTACCAGGTGGAGGTGGTGGCGCAGGGCCTGAGCTCCATGAGTTACCATCCTTTCTGTCACAGAATTTATTTTATTTAACATCCAAAACATATATGTTTTGTATATAGCATTCAAAGTAAGATGCTCACTGCAGATTTATGTTTTTTAGCTGACTAGGAACCCATCCATTAAATTTATTATTGGCAGCATTCCTGAGAAGACAAATGTAAACCTATTAGTAGCCTAGTCATATGTCTGCTCTATATAAACCAATTGATGGGTTCTAAAAGCGTATTGCAATACTCACATGTTCTTAAGGGGAAGATCAACAAGGACATTAATAGTTCCTGTAAATTGGTTGTTCTGCAGATACCTGCATCAAGACAAGCGTGAAGGGGTGGACTAAAGCAAAATCTAAATATAAGCGCAAAGGATGTACATACATATCCGTGACACTGGACAACGAGCTTAAGCTCTGAGGAAGATTACCAGTTAAAGAATTGAAAGATACACCCCTCCGCCGCAAGCTTTTTCACGAGCTCGAGATTGTTGCAATTTCTTGACATTTTTCATTCTCGAAGAAAAATATCAGATACTTACTAAACTTTTCACACGCGCAGAAATATATCTCCTATATTTTCATGTGCGAAGAAAAATCTCCTACATTTTCACGTGCAAAGAAAAAGATCTCCTATATTTTCACGTCTTGAAGAAAATGTCTCCTATATTTTCACGTGTAAAGAAAAAGATCTCCTATATTTTCACGTGTGAAGAAAAAGATTTCCTATATTTTCACGTGCGAAGATTTTTTTAATTTTTTTTATTTTTAGAAAAGCCACGTGCGAAGAAAAATATCATATAATTACTAAACTTTTCACATGTGAGTGTATTCGATACCTTTTTTTTATATCTTCACATGTGAAGTATTCGATACCTTATATCTTCACATGTGAAAAGAAGTAGCATTTCATCGAACATATAATGTACATTGACAACCCATCAGCAAAAGACATGTTCATCTTTCATTTTCTTCAAGTTTACATAATCATCTAATTATTCATGAACACAACTAATAACTAAAATCAAACACATAAACCATAGGAAAAAATATATCTATAATCACTGAATTAAAAATAAATACATATGATTAAAAGCTTAATCAGACTTAATCAATACCTCTGTATAATAATGATGATGATGATTATCGATGGAGGATGGTGGTGATCGGTGCTGATTACGGCGGTGGACGGTGATCGGCGATGATTAGGCGGACGGTGGTGATCGAAGATGATTACGTCGGTGGAAGGTGGTGATCGGCGCTGACTGAGGTAGACGGTGCTGATAGGCGATGATTACATCGGTGAACGGTGGTGATCGGTGAGGATTATGACGGTGGACATGGTGGAAGCTGGTGTAGAGCTTGAGAGAATATTTATGTTTTTCACACTTTCAAAAGTGAGTTATGTGTGTGTTTTTATGTTTTGTAGTAGCCTTGGATAAAAGTGTCTGTGAGGTAGAAATTTGATTTATTTTAGCAGTTAGATTAAAAAAAAAAAGGGATTAGATAGAGGATCTCTTCCGCTCTCAAAAAATAACCCTTCTCATTTGAGCGCTTCTATATATATATATGTGTGTGTGTATATATATATATATATATATATATATATATATATATATATATATATTACACGTGTACAAAAACGACGCCGTTTTGATGATCCATAGTCAGGCTAACTTAGCCCATCGTTTGGGCTCGCGCCTCATTAACCGTTTTCAACCTGTTTCTACCTACCACCTACCAATCACCTGAATCATACCAACACCTTGAAACGATCCATTGATTGTCCGGTACCGTTCTTACGATCGATTGATTCTTCGGTGGCATTTTTTATATAAATAAAGATTGTCGAGTATTGTACTAATAATGAGTTTTTCTTACAGGTTATATTATTATAAATAGATATTGTAACTGTAATTTCTTTTTGCTTATTATAGTATGGTAAATGAAGTTGCTGCCGTTCCGATTTGTGTCTATCTGCTATTCTGTGCTGCAATATCAGTTGCATGGGCTTTAATAGTCCAACGGCATGGCTGCCACATGACCTAAAACCATATTGTTTTAAAACGCGTTAATGTCGTTGGACTATTAAAGGCCTTTTGACTGTAAAGGCAGATTTTTGATATTAGAACGTTACAGGATCAGCTACGCATGTTCTCTTTAGTATCGGTGCCAGGTTACATTCTTCTCTTACTCAAAGTAAGACAGATTCTGAATTTCAATGCTGTTGAGATGGTCAGAGGTAAAAGATAAATTGTTATGGATTATAGATATTAACAGATTACTTTACTAATTTTTGGGCATTAATTCCATTTATCTATCAAATTTAAAGATATACAATGGGGTTGCTGACCGTTTTGTGCTGCCTTGACTAAAGCACCTTTTTCGCAATAGCAATAGGTGGCTCATTATAAAAGTGTCGCACTATTGACTGTCCAGGTTTTATAATAGCTGCCTATTGCTATTGGGAATTTGGTGTATAATCATTTGCCATATGGTCGTTGCGCACTTTGTATAAAATATTATTAGCTGTCATTAAACATTATAGAGGTTGCCTTTATTTGTGTTTGCCATGCCTGCAGATTCCAGCCTAATAGTCTTTAGAAATCAATTATGTTTACTGAAAAAGAAAAACATGTTACAGCATTTATCTGAAACACCCGTCTTCCTAAAGTACAATGATTGTTGCATTTTACTTTTGTTATTGTTTTCAAAACACGAAGGATGATGCCAATCTTCGGTCTTTAGTGCACAATCGCGAATGCAGATAATGAAAACGATATACAATGTGTTTTGATTTGTGTCTATCTGCTATTTAGTGCTGCAGTATTAGTTATATGGCCTTTAATAGCCCAGCGACATGGCTGACACGTGGTTTGAAATCATATTGTTGTAAACCAACGTTAACGCCATTGCACCGTTAATGTCCATTTTGACTGTAAAACCAGAACTCCGGTACTAGAGCATTCAAATGGAACTTTAGGTTGTTGTAAAACTAAAGGCAAACATTGCTACCTACACATACTATGTTTATTATCAGTTACAGGTTACTTTCTTATCTCACTAAAAGTAGAACGTATTTTTATTTTTGTATCTGTTTCAGATGCTCAGAGCTGAGTTACAGATTCCAACCTAATGGTCTTTACAAATCATCCATATTTATTGAAAGTTAGAAGCACGATGTCACATCATTTATCTGAAAACAGTCACCTTCCTAAAGTACAATCTTTGCTTCCAAACAGGAAGGATGATGCCGCTTTTGGGTCTTAAGTACATAACCGCAAGAAGGTTAATGGCCTTTACGAATCAGTCATGTTCACTGAAACATAAAATCACGATGTCACATGATTTAGCTGAAAACATTCGCATTCCTAAAGTACAATCTATGCTTCTAAACAGGAAGGATAATGGCAGTCTTGGGTCTTCAGTGCATAACCACGAAAATGTTGCAGCAAAAATATAGTGTACGTTATTGATTTTGCCTATTTGTTTCTATACGATTGCTGCATGATTACACCTTACTCACAATTTGGAAATTAGGAATCAAGTAACATACAATATTAATTTACTATGTTTCAGCTAATCATATGGAATTATTGAAAGTTTGCCAAAATATCGGTGAAAAAAAAAGCGCAGGGTCTGTAAGAGATATGAACATTAGCCAGTTATTTTTTTTCGGGTTGTTCACGGTTTAATGTATTGTAACTTGATGTGTTAAAATATAGTAGTTTGTTTTTTTTTTTGTTTTTTTTTTTTTATAGTACTTGCATATTGTTATAATGGTGGCCTGATATTGGGATAATAATAGACTTGAACTGTTAACAATGATATACAGAATATGTACGCGCAAATATGGTAAGACATGGAACAGGAAAATACCCATTGTAACAAGAAAAGTTGTAACAGGCCACCATGATAGGCTTGAACCGTTAACCTTGTAGCCACTGCATACTGTTATAATGATGTACAGAATATGTACGCGCAAATATGTTACGACATTGAACAGGAAAAGTTGAGGGGGAGATTCACACCGAACGACCAGGTACGTGTAGGCCGCCGCAATTGAACGGTAAGATTTTTACCTTATCCGAAAAGTATAACTGTGGAAGATATACTAAAGTGCCATTTTACTTGGAAAACTGTAGGGTTTATAGCCATCGTCACTGTTATAGACATTATCGGCAGAAGGGCATGTTCTTTTTACATTTGCAGACAATGAAGGCACAAAATCTATGACGATAGTCCATGCACGTTTTCTTCTATATAAAAGAAATTAGGAATCAAGTAAAATACAATATTGATTTACTATGTTTCAACTAATCATCTGGAATTATTGAAAGTTTGCGAAAAAAAGGTGGAAATAAAAACGCAGGCTCTGTAAGAGATAAGAAAATTAGCCAGTTATTTGTTTTTTAGGTTGCTGGTGGTTTAATGTATTGTAACTTGATGTGCTAGAATACAATTTTTTTTGAGATACTTTGTAGTACCTGCATATTGTTACAATGGTGCCTCGATATTGGCCTAATAATAGACTTGAACCGTTAGCAATGGTATACAGAATATGTACGTGCAAATATAGTATGACATGGAACAGGAAAATAGCCGTTGTAACATGCAAAGTTGTAACTGGCCACCATTGTAACAGGCCACCATCATACCCTTGAACCGTTAACTTTGTACTCATTGCATACTGTTACAATACGCCATGGAACAGGAAAAGTTGAGGGGGAAATTCACACTGAACGACCTACAACCGCAATTGAACGGTAATATTTTTGCCTTATCCGAAAAGTATAACTGCGGAAGATATACTAAACTGCCATTTAACTTGGCAAACTGTAGGGTTTACAGCCATCGTGACTGTTACAGAGATTCTCGGCAGAAGGGAATGTTCTTTTTAGATTTGCAGACAATGGAGGCACAAAATCTATGAAGATAGTACATGTACGTTTTCTTCTATCTAAACAGGCCATAATACGGGCATACACTTCTGCTAATAAATAACAGATGTCTACATATTCTTATTCAAACTTTTTTTGTGTCCAAATTTTTTAGTTATGACTCTAAGATATCTATCACCAGCAAAACCAAAATGCTGATACTTAGATGTTTCACTACTGAGAACCACTTAATGGTACCAGAGCGCTTCTGACAAAGAGGAGTGACATATCCATATGCAGTGCCTACGTTCCTGATTTTGTTGGAAGGAAATAGCCATCTATTTCACCTTCATTTTGCCTCAGAATCCACAAAACAAAGGTCAGTATACATACTCAATGCTCTAATGGAAATTCGAATACAGTTGGTGATAGCACATCAGCAAAATCCAACCGCCAAACGCACGTACATGGGCCTATCTGATGAAACACTTCTTCTAACCCGGACTTACAATAGCGCAGAAAAAGTACATCAATTACCAACCACAACGGACAGTCTACCAGCCACGATTCTGGACTGCAAGGAGATAGCGTCAAGGCATACAACCCAAAAGTATCTTCGGTCAAAAAAAGTTGGTAAAAGACGGTCTCACTTGGGCAAGCACAGACAAATGCAAAAAAGAACTACACAAGAATAATAACATACCCATATCAGTAATTGTAATAGATTATCCTGTAATTGTACCAGTTTTTCTACGGAAAATGTTTACGTACAGGACAACACAGTATAGCAATAGAAGTAACCCAGTGTTAGCTGTAGCAAACAACATCTGCAACATTACTACGATACAATTTTTCAATAATTTATGATATAGCTTAATACATGTGCGGTATTGCTATGCACTGTGAGTTAACAGAGATATTCATATCTTATATGCTGCACTTGTCAGAAAAAAGTCATGTACAAAATGACTGTAGGGTGCGGTTATAAATTAACCAACATCCGATTCCCCGTGGTTTGTACATATAGAATATTCGACAAAAGGATTGGAAGTGTTATTATAGTATGTATACAATTCATATGGCTAAATACATGACCATAGCAAACGACGATCTGCCGATTACCAGCAGTGACGCACAGAAAACATCACAAAAAACTCCGATTAAAAAAACGCATAATAAAAAATATGCAGACGAATAAAGCATCTGCAGACAGCCTTACAGTCACAATAAAAGCAACAAAGAATTATCAGACAACACCATTTCCAAATCCAGAAAACAGTTGCTTCCATGCTCATGTCAAGACTTTATAACTAGTGATATCAAAACTATTTACAACTTCACAAAACATTCCGCACCTAGAACATATAAATTTTACATATATTTTTTGCCGACGCATACGATGGCAGACACATTACTATGCAATCTTAATAAGAAATAGTCTGACACTAACAATATACATAAAACAAAGAACAGAGCCAATAAAAAAGGCAAAAACACTTAGGGTGTGTTTGTTTTTAAAAAAAAAGTCTTACTAGTCCTCTTACTCTTACCAGTAAGAGGTGGGCAGATCTTTTGCTTGTTTGTTTTTTCTATTGAGTAAGACCAGTTAGACATATAACATCTTACTCGAGTGAGGTGGGAGACTTGTCTTATTGCCTCTTACTCGTTTTGTAAACTTTATATAATATATTTGATTGTTTATTAACTATATTATATTTATGATAAAAAGTCTTGTTTCATATTTACATAAGTTATTTATTATCGCATTGCGTTGGTTTAATAAACAAATTGCAAAAACGAGCAATTAAAATCATTCGGAAACTTATACAAAAACAAACAACATTATTTCGTTCAGATTTAGACTTTCTAGTCACCTCTTACCAGTAAGATGCGGTAGTCAGATTCAGACCCAAAACATCTTAACGAAACAAACACACCCTTAGAAATGACATATTATATTAACATACACAAGTCTGATTACACCTTAACGACAACCAACCCACATGAACTTACAGCAAAAGACCCTAAACCTACCCACCAACAGACACAAGCTTCATACACATAACCATTATTCTAAGTAAACATCCTACACAGATACCTGCACAACTATCCTTTCCTAGACCAAAGCACAAAACACTGAAACACCACACAAAGCTAATCACTGAAATCCAACACAGTGATATGCCTCTGCTTCTCCTCCAGCCCTTCCCTTACCTCAGCAAGCACACCCACCAGATTCGTGAGCCTGTCACGCTCCCTTTGAAAAGTTTCATTAATGCATTCAATGATATCACCAGCAACTTCCTGAAACGAGCCAAAAGATAAAAGCTCTTCGACATACTCCTCTTCCTTCTCGATCTTCCTTCGAAGATCGTTGGATTCCTCACCGATCTTCTGAATATAACCCTCATCTTCAGTAATCTGCTGATTGAAGAAGAACTTAAAGCATTTTTGCAAAGCATCGGAACCAGATTCGTGTTTCAATTCGTTAAGGTTAGGGGTGGTGGCCATGGTATTTAGATATTGGTAATAGATCGCAGAAAACCCTAGATGAAAAAGTTGTCGACGTTTGGTGGCGAAGAAAAGTGAATAGTAGATGCAATACCTAACATCTCAGTTTATATACACAAAACTAAAATCATAAACTTTCAACCAAACTGGAACAGTGTTAACCAGTTAGCTTACATTTCCAGTTAGCTTACATTTCTCATGTAGGGATATAGACCAAAGATATCTATTTATACATTACTAAATGGTTATGCAAGTATCCATCCATTAAACTACATCAACTTTTAAGAGCTGCACATTTACAATCCTTGCACATATACAAGTGACAAAAACGACACATATTATGTTGGCAATCTCTGAAGATAACATGTAGTTACCATCTTTTGCCACTTGCTTATTACAATATGACACCTATTAACAACCATGACATATCATTTTATTTATAATTAAGTCTTCTTTATTTTTGTCAAACAACAATTATTAAAAGTACATTTCATTATATATATATATATATATATATATATATATATATATATATATATATATATATATATATATAGGGTCACGTTCAATGCAGAACCATTATTTTGTACAGAACTTTCTGAGAACCACTTTAGACCAATAAAAATTTAGTATTATTAAATATTTTTATTTAAAGGAAAATGGTATAATAGTAAAAACATATATTTACTTTTATTTTGATTTTTTTTATTAAAAGCGTTTTATTTACCCTTAATATACGGATTTTTATTTTTATTTTTTATTTTTTTTAGGTTTTTTATTTTTACAGCATGTATGTTTTCAAAAAAAAATCTCTGTGCATATATGCTTTTTTCAACAGACATGTTTTTTTACAGAAAATTAAGTGCATAGGTGTTTTTTTTTTAAATATAGTAAATTTACATGTGTTTCTTGCATTTAGACGTCAAACTTATTTGATGAAAATGGTAATTGCATATATGTTTTAAGTGTACATTAGTTGATTATCGAAATTTGTGACAAAAAACATAAAAATACACATACAACCTCTAACAATTTGTAACAAACCAAGTACACATAATATTAAATAAAATACAATTCATGTACAAGAATCTTATTAAATATAAATGTGCATGCCGTTTAAAAACATGTGTGCACTCTTCACTTTCTCGTCCAATCTTTTGAACATATGTGCACGTTGCGCTTTCTCATAAAATTTATTAGATTATATGTGCACGCCTCGATAACATATATGCACGACATCCAAAAACATATGTGCACGCTTCGCTTTCTCATTAAGTTCATTAGAGCATATGTACCCGTCTTTTAAAAACATGTGTGTACGTCTTTAAATAGCATACATGCACGCTTCATTTTCTCATCAAACTCATTAGAACATATGAGTACTTTAACAAGAACATTTGTGCACGTTGTGCTTTCTCGTCCAATTCATTAGAACATATGTGCACGCCTTCCAAACACATGTTCAATCCCTGAAATTATAAAAATTATAATTATTTTTGTCATAAACAACTAACAAACAAATGCATAAAATTAAACATATATGCTTAAGTATTTTCTTAATTTCATATCAAATTAAAAAATACATATACGCATCCTTTTCATTGATTTTTTACCAATAACAAGATGCTTCCTAACAAATGCTTGCTAAGAAAAACAATAAAAATTAGCCCCTACCTAAACATTAAAACATTCGTTCACTTAAGTTAATAATGTTCTCTAAAATAAGCCTCGATAAGAACTATTCATTTAATCATTTTGTTATCACCTCAAATGCTAAAAAGGGCTAATACAGAGAGTAACAATTAATTTACAGAAACAATCTTTTATTATTATAAAGTGAATACTATGCGAATACAAATTGCATCATTACCAATACATACCATATACACTATCACTTTACTAAAACATACTCAATATTTCCTCTTTCTCTAATATGTCCAATTTTGTGCCCAAAACCCAAACCGTGCGCACCAAATCATAAAGTATTGCTATACACCCCAATGTGGTGCGGAGGGAAAGAAAAGACAATGTACTTTGGTGCTCATGACAAAGATTTTGGACACCATATCATTAATGCTCCATAAATAATTTGGTGCGCAAGGAAGGTGTTTTGGGCACCAAAACATACGTGTCACATCCCCGTTGGTGTATAAATTAATTATGGTGCGTTGTTTTAACAGTTTGTGCTTTGTTTATAATTTGGTGCGCAAGGGTGGTGTTTTGGGCACCAAAAATATAAGTGGCACATTCTCATTGGTTCAAAAATAAATCTGGTGCTTTGTTTAATAATTTGGTGCGCAAAGGTGGTGTTTTGGGCACCAAAAATGCACATACGATCCAAATACATCCTATTTTGAAAATACCCTAGTAAATACGACCATTTATCCAAATCGGCCACATCTTTTTATATACTTGGTGTCAATGTACTGATCAAAAGATATTTGTATGGACATACAATCATACACATGTGTATTAAACTTACACAACTAAAAGAATTATAAAATAATAAATACAGCAACAAACACCTCATAGTAGACCTCAAACACAAAAAAAACACAATACATGCTTACCAAGATGAAAACCTGCACCAAATCAAAACAATACTACAATTCTACAATTCAAAACATAATTCAAAACGTAATCAGATTATAACATAACAGCCCAAATCAATATATTAAAATTGAAATTAAAAGTATAGTCAAGAAAAATTAGATACAAAAGTACCCCTCCAATCAAAATCAAACTAATAAAAAGAACCAATACTAAATACATTGGTATACAAATTTATCTCACACGTTTGTGTCCCATTTTTATCTTAATTTTTCTAATTGCAACAGTATGCTTCTAAATCTCATAGAAGTGGGTTGGTAGATGTTTAAACTAAAAAACTATATGAAATGCTAAAAACTAAAGTGAGTATTTATATTTGGGTTACAGCTATTATTACCTGATCCTTTTTAAAAGTCAAAGTGATATGATATTGATCGGATCTGTCGCCATGGATGATGAGGAAGACGACGTGGTGAGAGGGTGGCCAATATATGTGTGAGAGGCAGAGATATCGGAGCATTCATTTTTCTTTCATTGGTGCTTGCTAGATCCAAAGAGATTGATGATGCTTATTTTATTTTTTTTGCCGGATCAAGAGAGAGAGAAAGAGACACATATAGGTTTTTTAAGATGAACTTATGTAGATCTGGAAACAAGAGAGAATATATGTGATATGTAAATACGGGCGATTTTAGGGGATATAAGAGCACACGGTAACGGGAAGGATAACATGCCAAATGCATCATTTTTTCGTGTCAAATTTGTGCCAATCATACCGTCACTTTGTGCCATTCGTGAGCCAAAGGTTCCCAAGCCATTTGAATGGCTCAAGCCATTTGAGTGAGTGAGTATTTTTAGTGGGATATTTTGTATGACCCAATAACATGTTAGTGGTGTGTTATGAGGGAGGGTGTTTTAGTTATTGGTGTGTTATTGAAAGGTGTATGATGTGGCGCTGATGTGACATACAAATAGCGTGTTATTCGTCATTCCCATACCTTGTGCTCTAAGGCTGCCCCCAATAGTATCAATCGAGGATCGATCGAGGGTAAAGTGGCGATCGATTCCCATCGATCGTCTTGCTGTGGATGTACTCGATCGCCAAGATTGAGAATGAAATGGGTCGCCTGCTCGATCGAAACCACAAACCACAAACCTCCAAATACACACTTAATATTTACTTGACCCGGTTATGTGAAGTGCTTGAGAGTTTGGCTTGCAAGATTGAAGGACAAAGTGAAGCATTCTATGTAGAGGTGCACATTCCGGTTAACCGGTTCAGTTTGACGACTGGTCAAACCCGAACCGATTTGGGTCAACGTCCAAAAAAACCGGTCCGGGCGGTTAACCGGTTCGGTTCCGAACCGGGTGTGAGGAGAGAAAAACCCAACCGGTCCAAATCGGTTTGGGTACGGTTTGGGACCGGTCTAGACCGGTTAACCGGTTTTGACCGGTTCTTGTATATATATATATATATTTTTTCGTTTTCCATCGTCGTTTGTCATTGTTTTCTTGTTTCGTGTATTAATAAACTAGAACTTTTATTTAATAGAACGGAGAATACATGATACATCACACATTACATATAAACTTAAAACATAACACATAATAACATAAACATAAAACATCGATAACTTGATAAGCTACTAACGTCAACTTGAGGTCTCGATCGGCATCAACTGGGCGGCGGCATATTCGTGTGTGAGCCCTCAGGCGGGTTGGAAGTGGGTTTGAATAAACAAAAACAATGCTTACATTGAGCCTTTCGCGAGCCATCCGACATTTCGACGTAGTTGTAGTGAGCCAAAACATTTGGTGCACGGTTTACTTAGGTAAAATCTGAACAATCACCGATGTCGGGGGTGGCGGAGGTGGTGCAGGATCGACATCACCATTAGTGAAATGCTTTCGATTTTTATTTTTTAGTTTGTATTTTAATTGTATAAAAGTTGCAAAGAAATAAAAACACAATTTGTCTATTTATACTAGTCTTATAATGGTAAACTTGTAAATATAAAAAAAAAAATCAAATTTTAAAAGTTTACCCGCCTTCCCGCACAAAAAAATTCAAAATTTTAAATTTAAAATTTTTGGACCAGTTTGACCGGTTTCGGACCGGTTAACCGGTTGAGAATTCAAAAAATATATTTGCCGCCGTTTCAAAATTTTGAATTTTTAAAAATTAGTAACCGGTTAACAGGTTTCATTTTGAAAATTTTTTTGCCGCCTAGTCAAAAATTCAAAATTTTTAAATATTTAACCGGTTTTTAACCGGTTAACCGGATTTTTATTTATTTATTTTTCGTTTTTCAATATTTAACAAACTTACACTGAATAAACTTCAACTTTTATTTATAACGTCGGAAATTCATAAACTGAAAGGAAATACATAAACTTAAAAGAAATACATCAAAGGAAATACATAAACTTAAAACATATACAGTAAGCATAAAAGTCCTAATAGTCGTCATCGGATCCCCTAGCTTCTTGGCAGCTTGCATCTTGTCTTAGTTCTTCATCGGAAAGCATCTCGATTTCACCCGCTTGTGCCTCTTCCATGTAGACCTCCCCTTCGAAGTCTGCGGCATTTTCAAGATCAGTCTTATGTTGCACTCGCTTCATTGCGTCCAAGTGATCTTTCAAACCCATACACATCTCCAAAGAAGCCGGTGTGAGTGTGTTTCTCAGATTTGATAAAACCCTTCCACTTGTTGAAAAAGCGGATTGAAGCTCTTGAAGTAGCTTGTACACTTAGTACATCACGAGCCATTCGGGATAGAGCGGGAAACATTGTTTCCTTTGCTTTCCAAAACGCCAACACATCAAAGTTTTCAACTTGTTCGGCCGGAATATGTGAGATAAAATCGGTTGTGATATATCTTTCATATTCACTGTTCGCTAAACGATCATTTCTTAACCGTTTGTTGGGATTATCTCTTATCTTTTTATGCAAAGCAAGTATCGGATTCCCTCTAAAACCCCTTGATGATGATGACGAAGAAGACTTCCGTCCGCAGTGGGAGGTGGGTTACCATATTTTTCAAAATAATATTCCCACAAACTTTTAAAAGAATGGCCAAAGGACTCTTTTGCGTCATTAGCATAGTTGGGTTTGACGAAACAACCCAATCAGTCACAATCAAGTCGATAAGCACCTCTACCCCGTTTACATTATAACATGGATTTAATGCGGCCGTACAAGTAATTAACGGTGGCAAAGTTTCAAAATATTTCAAAACCTTTTCTTTCATCCCGGAAACCATGCTTGTATAAACACCACCATGAAATTCAAATGCGGAAATTTGTGAAGACATCAAGAATAGTTGCTCGAGTACCAAATGAGCCGTTGGATAATAAACTCCCGACAATTTTTTTGTTGCGTTGTAAAAAACTTCAAGTAGTCGGGTTAGTTTTTCAATAGTATCCCAATTATCTTGACTAAATGGAGCACACCTACCCCTCCCCGACAATTTCTCATCATGAAAATATTGCAAAGTCACCTTTTGTCTTAAACCACTTATGAACATAAGATAAGTGGAGTTCCATCGTGTTTCAATATCCCAACAAGGTTGTAACCAATGTTTCCCCGCAGTTTCACACATCCGAATGTATGCATTATATCTTTTATTACCCTTTTTAAAAACATCGACTAACATTCTTTTAAAATCTTCTTTCACTTCACTCAAATTCGGATCTTTTAATCCCGCTTGCACAGCCAAGTTAATGATGTGTGCAACACATCGACTATGAAAAAATTCGCCATTACAAGTTGGCTCGTATTCCATTTTTAGTCGACCCATTGCATTTGTGTTGTTACTAGCATTATCCAACGTTATTGAATTTTTTTTTCTGTCAAGTTAAACTTATGAAACACTTTTCTCAACAAATTGTATAAAGCTTCTCCGGTATGAGGAACCGGAAAGTTTTCAAATGCTACAACTCGCTTCATCATTTGCCAACTTTCGGGATCAACCCAATGTGTGGTAACACAAAGGTACGAAAATGGCAAATTATGAGGAGCGGCCCAAACATCGGTTGTTAAATTAACACAAGCATCCATATTTAAAAAATTATTTTTTAAATCTTGCTTAGCCGTTTTCCACATTTTCATAGCATCGCGTTTAAGAGTCATACGACTTACATGATGGTACTGCGGTTGCATATAATTCTGGTACACCTCCGTCGTCCCCTCGTGGTCATAGTGGTTGAACGGCAAACCACGTTGAATCACCAAACCGGCCAATTTTTCACGGAGTAAATCATGATCGTATGCAAAATAGTCCCGTCTCGAGCCATGGACGATTGACCGGCTTTCGGAACCGATTTGAGTGCCTTGCAATACTTTTGTTTGATGTGAGCCTTCAACGTCGAGTTGGAACCGGCAGACAATATACTCAAGCAATATTTACATTGAGCCTTTTTCTTACCGTCCGACATTAGGACGTAGTTGAAGTGTTCCCATGGATCTTTTACACGGTCGCATGGTAAAACTTTCTCAATCGTCGCTGCACTTGTTGAACCAGCTTCGGTGTTGGTGGTGTTGTTGGTGTTTGAACTTTTCATTAGTGTTTAGTGAAATACTTTCGGGTTTGATTTTTTTGGAGTGTTTTTTGATTGCTTGAAAGTGGTAATTAACCAAATACATAACACATCTATTTATACTAACATTTGTATGGCAAAATGGTAATTTTTGAAACATATTTAATAATATCCGCTCCCCTCTTTCAAAATTCAAATTCAAAAGTTTAAAATTCAAAAAAATAAAAAAAACCCGCTCATTTGAAAAAAACCGGTTACGAACCGGTTTGGGTTTCCGGTTAATAAAAACCGGTCTTGAAACCGGTGGTTTTCTCAAAACTGGGAACCGGTTCCTAACCGGCGGTTAGGGTAAAAACCGGACCGGTTTGGGTCAAAACCGGTTTTGACCGGTTGGGTTTTTCGGTTTCTTTTCGGCTACGGTTCGGTTAACCGGTTTTTTGTTCACCTCTAATGCTATGTAATGGGAATGCAAAGTATGATGGTGAATATTAGGATGCTATTAAATATGATCACCCCCTATCTAATGATATTGTATCACATGTTGCATGGTTGTATAGATGGAAACCATACACGTATTTTGATCACACGTATACATATGACTCATGCATGCAACGTGTAAGTATAGCAGGTATCATACAAAAAAATGGTAATTGATTTCTTTATTTTATTAGAATTATTATATAACATTTTAATTATTAATAAAATTTTAGTTTGTGTTAAAAATTATTAGAAAAAAAAATCATGGTCGCCCTTACTGGGCACTCAATCGCCTGAAGGTCGCTGGAGAGAGAAAGCTGACGTGACAGGAAAAATGAGGGGGATTGAGTGCCCTTACTGGGGGCAGCCTAAAATACCTCAATTGCCCTTTTATTAATTACATTAAAACCTTTATCTTTTGTTTAGTTACAGTTTTGGCTATTTCAATCTCAACCTTTGATCAAACTTATTTAATGGCCAAGATTGGTTTATATGGTTCGTAAAGTTCGTACATAATAGTGGTTCTGCATTGAACGCTACACTATATATATATATATATATATATATATATATATATATATATATATATATATATATATATATATATATATATATAGTTTTTTAACATATTTTTTAGTATTTAGAAAACCATATGTTCCCTCACTGTTTAACGCCAATTAAATATACCAGTAAATGTACAAAAAAATAATAATTAAACATACAGATATTCTTGCCAGCTTTACCAAGCCCCCCTCCCCCCCGTAGCGCGGGGGGCCGCCGCCCATCTCGTTTAAATGATAACAGGTCAGATTAGAGTTGCAAAAATGATGCAAATACGAATCTGCATTTTACCCATATTCGGATGGATCATGCTTTTAATAGCCAACTGTTCTGGAAAGACAAACAACTAAAACCTGGCCCAAAAAAATTAGATCTTCCATATGAATCGCCAAAAAAAATTGATAATTTTCGGTGGTATTGAGAGTAAAAGTGTCCAAACACATTCAACATCCCTGTAGTGAATTTTTGTTTAAATTACGTTGGAGTCATCCTAAAGCGCTACCCATAAACAATTTGGTCATGCTTGAAATGTTTGAGACTATAGCAATGACGATTGTGCATATATCATAACCATTAACGACAAAATTGGGATGTATAGATCTCAGATCCTATCTCATATTGTAACAAAAAAAACCCCATTACTAGAATCCAAAAATGAACACAAACACTAAGAAGGAAAGTAATTACGATTAGATAACCGGATTTCAATAAACCATAAGGTTACTGATACCAAATTAAAAACGTATGAAAAGGATAGATTAACACATTCTTGAAACCTAAATATAGGATTAGACTACACCTTAACTTAAAAAGCATAAACAACAACGTAATAGCTAATAAGATGATAACAACTACTAGTAAATATCAACTTTTGGAATGATGACAGAGCACACCATTCTCAAATGCCGTGTGGAAAACTAGAAGGGGGAGGGGTTGAATAGTTTTACCAATTAAAACTTCATTTTAATTTATTTAGATCGACTTATGTCAATCTATTTGGATGTGTGTGTTGGATGTTGATAAACAAACATATAAAGGTAAGTAATGAAAAGATAAGAGTAAGAAGCACAAAACCACAACGCAAGTATTTATAGTGGTTCGGCTACAAGGTCACTTTCCTTGCCCTACTCCACTCCCCGAGTCACCTACTCGAGAGTTCTTAATCACTACACCAATCTCCTTATGGCGGAGAAGCCTTCACAACGTTGCCTACTCTTTTTCCGGTACTAGGCTAACCACCGGGTTCTTTCACTCCAAGGTGAACCACACCTACACAACGTCGCCTACCCTTTATAAGGTACTAGGCTAAGTACCTAGTTCTTTCACACCTTAGATGAACTACACATTCACAACGTCGCCTACCCTTTATAAGGTACTAGGCTAAGTACCTAGTTCTTTCACACCTTAGGTGAACTACACCTTCACAACATCGCCTACCATTTATTAGGTACTAGGCTAAGCACCTAGTTCCATTGCAATGGAGGAACTACTACCACACTACACCAACGACTAATCCCAGAGGAGATCTACTCCTTTACAACATCATCAAGGGTATCAATATCCTTGGATCTAATACTAGTCTATTGATGACGTATAGTCTATATCCGGGTCACGAACCCGACTAAAGCCCAATACTGATAAGCCCAGCACGAACTGGGCTACGCTGATAAGCGTTTAGGCCCATGAAGGCCCAAGTACAAATCTATTCTGGAATAGATATCGGATATCTCTTAATTAAGGAGATAATCATTCCCCAACCGACTTAGGTGGGATACGCCGAAGGTTGAGGAACACGGAACCAACAAGGATTCCGTGCGTATATAAAGGGAATCACATTCCTCGTTAAAGGTACGATCTCAAAACCTTAACTCACCTTTAACCCTAAATCGATTACTTACTCTCACGCCGGAGGATAATCGTGGGAGACAATCCCATGGTAAGCCTAACGGTGTTTTCTGTCTTTAGTGCGCAGGTCTCAAGCAACAATCATTAATTGGTACGAGAACCGGAGCCCCGAACAAGGAACCCCCCAACTTTTGTATCAACAAGTGGCGCCATCCGTGGGACCATTCACTAAGAACTAACACTAGAATGACGAAGCATGGAAATTAGCGATCGCAAACGGATCTTACAGGCAAGAAGCTGCACACCGGCTCAGCTTCCAAGTAGACTCCTGGGACAACCAGTACTGCCAAAAACAAGGGATCTGGCCAGGACTTGGTCTACCCTACGATGGAACCGCGCTGGGGACAACCCAGGGCCACCACAACCACTATTAACGCAGTGGATCCACTGCGCACTGTTCTTACCACTCCTCTTCAATCGGTGCTAGAGACCGACGACAAAGGCATCGGATGCACGGATAGAAACAAAGGCATAACGGTAGAAGCAAACACCCTTGCTTTAGAAGGGGTCGCACCGGAAGTAACACCAAGAGATTTCGTATCCCAAAATTACGAAACCTTGGCCGCTCTCATGGAAGAGGAAGCTAGAAAGAGGTCGAGTCGAAGCCTAAAAGCCCGACTCAGTTTTGACTCGGAGTACGAAAGCTCCCCACCGCCGTCGAGGAAGGAGAAGGCGGCCGAGGACAACCGCCGACCCCCTGTGTTTAGCAGGTGGGAAAAAGCTTGAGGATGATGAGACGTCCAACTCACAGCACCTAGAAGGAAGTGAGGAGGACGAACGGCGTACCAACGTCCACACCAGACTCGGTAGCCGCAGAATACAGGACAGACTTGGGCGACGATATTCCCCAAGTGAAAGCCCTTCGAGTACAAACTCGAGGGACAGGTCGGTATGGCCGAAGGAGGGAAAATTCGTCCTCTGGAAATTCCTCGGACAACGGGGATAGTGAAACTGGACACTGGAAGTCCAGAAACAGATATAATGACCAGGAGGATGAAGATATATCTCTCCCATGGCGCCGTCAAAAGGTGGATGCGTTCACCCGACGCATCAGTGACTTCTCAGAGAACAAGAGGAGGCGCATGCCTACCAATGTAAAAACCTATGACGGAACAGGTGATCCAGATGATCACCTCAAAAATTTTTGAATCAGCCGTTACAATTGAAAAGCGGCCACGCCTGTATGGTGCCACATGTTCAACTCCACCTGGTGGGAAGCGGCGGAACTGGTTCAGCAAGTTTCCACGTAGAAGCATCAATGGCTTTGAGGAATTGAGAAAGGCGTTTCGCCTGAACTTTACTCAGCGGAAGAAGTGCGCTAAAAATCCTGTTGAACTCGCCAGGGTAAAGCAGCGCCAGGGAGATTCTACAAGCGCATTCATGGAACGCTTTAAAGACGAATGCATGCAGGTTAAAGCATGCCCTGAAGTACTAAAGATTACTGGTTTCATGAATGGGATTAACAACCCAGAACTCATCAAGAGATTGAACGAAAAGATTCCCGAAACCTTTGATGAACTCATGAAACGTTCTCGGTCCTTCGTTCAAGGAGAAGCTGCCGCAGCGGATAGCAAAATAAACTACTCGAACTATCGGTCACAGGAACAACCTGGGAGACAATCCACCGACCGGAGTAACAACCGTAATAGAAGCTATCGTAGTCAAAGGAGCGGAAGGGATAATGACAAATACACCCCGCTCACCAAGACTCCAAAGGAAATACTCGCAACAGAAGGTGCGAACTTCCCAAGGCCGCCACAAATGCGCACTCCAGAGGATCGGCGCACCGGGAATGGATACTGTGACTACCACGCACAGAAGGGCCACACCACTAACGAATGTGTCCAACTGCGCCAGCTCATTGACAAAATGGTTAAAGAGGGCAGATTGGACCATTTGGTCAAAAACATCAAGGAAGGAAAGGATAAACAGAAGAGTGGAAACAAGAAAGAGACACCCAAAGACAAGGCCGACACCATCTACATGATACAATCATGGCAGCGGGTCACTAGGCAGAAGGTCAGCCAGGAGTTTTCTCGAGGAAGCGAAATCTCTTTCCCCACCTTAACTGCGGACAACGCAGTGGTGGAACCACTCACCATAGAGATCAGTGCGGGGGGTCACGACATCCACCGAATGTACATTGATGGTGGAGCATCTGCAGACATCATGTATGAGCACTGCTTCAAGCGATTGCGGCCCGAAATACGCATCGGTTAAGCCCGGTCGAAGCGGCTAACAGGTTTACGGGTGAAAAGATATGGCCTATGGGGCAAATACGATTACTAGTTAGCATCGGAAATGAAAAACACTCTGCGGCGGCCGGATGGAGTTTATGGTAATCAAATCTCCCTCGCCATACAATGGCATTATTGGGAGGCCTGGGATATCAGCTATGCGTGCAGTGCCATCAACAGCGCACGGGATGCTTAAATTCCCAGTGGAAGGTGGTATTGTTACACTTCATAATGCCAGCGCAACGCATAGAGAATATAACACGATTACATGCGAAACGGCACCGGTCCCAGAACAGAGCGCAACCAAAGTTCCAAACCTGAAGGTTGCAATTCACGAATACCGGAACAGAAATACCCATCGGAGGGTCACATGTCGGACAACGGCATTGTATGTCGCTCACGCAAAGAACTTGGACATTTTTGCATGGGAGCCAAAACACATGACTGGGTACCACGCTCAATAACAGAGCATAAACTGAGAATCCGACAAGGATACTCACCCATACACCAGAAGAAGCGACCGGGCTCCGAGCGTAGCAGGCAATCTGGCGAAGTTCACAAGCTAGTAGAGGCAGAAATTATGCGGGAAGTCTACTATCATGACTGGCTTTCCAATCTTAACAAAGCATGTCCACAAAACTGCTACCCATTGCCAGAGATAGACTGGAAAATAGAGTCTTTGTGCGGGTATCCATTAAAGTGTTTCCTCGATGCATACAAAGGATATCATCAAATCCAGATGGCTAAGGAGGACGAGGAAAAAACGGCCTTTCACACAAGCCAAGGCGTCTACTGTTACACAAAAATGCCCTTTGGCTTGAAGAATGCAGGCGCCACCTATCAGCGTTTAGTAGATAATGCTTTTGAAAAACAGGTGGGCCGCAACCTAGAGGTTTATGTCGATGACTTGGTCATAAAGAGCCATCATCTGAAGATGAGTTAGTTCGCGATATGAGGAAACATTCAAAACTCTCAGAGAGATCAACATGAAGTTGAATCCAAAAAAATGTACCTTCGGCGCGACTGAAGGCATGTTCCTTGGATACTTGATAGAACCGGACGGTATAAAACCGTGTCGAGAAAGACTAAAGCTGTCATTGAACTTCCTTCACCTCGCACGTTGAAGGAAGTCCAATCCCTCAACGGAAAATTGGCGGTCTTATGATTCCTATCCAAGTCAGCAGACAAATCATTACCCCTTTTTAAAACACTCAAAAAGTGTATAAAAAGGGTGATTTCCGGTGGACTACGGAGGCAGAAGAGGCCTTCACACAGTGAAACAACACACGGAAATGCTCCCCACACTTGGCGCACACCAGGGGAAGAGTTGATCATGTATTTATCCGCAAATCGATGGAGCAGTCAGCCAGTGTTACTAACGATAGGGATTCATACAAACCCGGTCTATTTTGTAAGCAAGGCTCAAAAAGCGGAGATGAACTATAGCGCCATGGAAAAATTAGTCCTGGCGTTGGTGTTTGCTGCTAAACGGCTACGCAGTACTTCCAAGCGCGCCCAATAGCGGTAATCACGAGACCAACCGATCAAGCAAATCATCTCCAAGCCGATGCATCGAGGAAGACGCAAAAATGGGTGTGTTGCTTTGCGAGCATAACATCACCTACAGACCACGTCTGCTATGCAATGAAAGGAAAGATACTGGCGATTTCATCGCGAAAAGCGGAGACACTGATGATGCACCTGCACCACGGACGGAGGAACTACCAGATCCATGGATCTTGTTCACAGATGGATCCTCATGCGTGGACGGGTCGAGGGGCGAGCCTCATCCTCACAAACCCAAAAGGAATGGAATTCACTTAAGCACTGCGTTTTGAATTCACAGCGACAAATAATGTGGCAGAGTATGAAGCCCTACTAGCGGGACTACGCATCGCATCTCAAATGGGTGTATGCGCAACAGGCGAATGTAGACTCCCGACTGGTAGCCAACCACGTGTTAGGCGAGTATGTAGCCAAGGAGGAAAACATGATTCAGTACCTCGAAAAAACCAAGGCAGTAATTCAAAGTTTTGACAGGTTTACCATCAAGCAGGTTCCAAGAGGGGAAAACCGCAAGGCAGATGCACTAAGCAAAATTGTATCCACAAGCTTTGCGCACCTATCCAAACAGGTGTTGGTGGAAACATTGAAAAGCAAATCCATCTTAGAAATGGAAGTATCCACGGTAATAGAGGAAGACGGACCTACGTGGATGACACCAATAGTCGAATTCATAAGCAAGGGAGTATTACCCCAAGAGCAGAAAGAAGCCCGAAGGATACGGCGCACAGCGCAAAGGTTTGAACTTCGGGACAACATCCTATATCGACGCTCTTTCTTGCAACCATGGCTCCGCTGTGTTGGTCCCTTACAAGCAAACTATGTGCTGCGAGAAATCCACGAAGGTTCATGCAGCATGCATTCAGGACCACGGTCGATGGTGGCGCTAGGCGCCTTACGGTCGAGGCTATTATTGGCCCACCATGCACCGCGATACGCGGGATTTGATAAGAAAGTGCGTGGCGCCAAGTCCACGGACCCATTCCCCGCAAACCACAACGGGAGTTAACACCAATTACGGTGCCATGGCCATTCCACAAGTAGGGTATTGACATTGCGGGTCCTTTTCTGTTGCGGCGGGAGGTTTAAAGTTCCTCATAGTTGCCATAGACTACTTCACCAAGTGGATCGAAGTAAAGGCAGTGGTAACAATCACTGGCAACCGGTAAAGCGCCGTCTGGGAAAACATTGTATGCCGCTTTGGTCTACCTGGTGAGCTCATCTCGGACAACGGGAAACAATTCTGCGACAACCCTTTCAAGGACTGGTGCGAGAAGCTAAACATCACACATCACTTGCACTTTGCGTCTGTAAAACACCCACAAACCAACGGCCTAGTTGAATGTGCGAATCGAAGCCTGGGTGAAGGAATTAAGGCACGTTTGGACAGGCACAAAGGAAGATGGGTGGAAGAACTTTCGCATGTTTTGTGGGCGCATCGCACCTCAATCAAAACCAGCACGAGAGACACTCCCTTTTCTCTAGTCTACGGGACAGAAGCCGTCATACCAGCAGAAATTGGAATGCCTACTATCCGCACTGCTGAAATCAATGTGGCAACCAATGATGACGGCGGCGTATCGACTTAGACCTACTAGAAGAAGCGCGAAGCGCGCAGCTATACGTGAAGCAAAATCAAAGTCAAGGATGAAGGGATACTACGACGCTAAAGTGCGGAGTATTTCATTCGAACCGAGGAGACTTCGTTTATCGCGCCAACGATGCGAGCCACGCAGAAGACACAGGTAAGCTTGGACCAAAGTGGGAAGGACCCTATGAGGTTACTGAAGCATTGGGAACAGGCGTGTACAAGCTACGAGGCTTGGATGGTCGTGAACTGCCTCGCACATGGAACATCTGCAACCTTAAGAGGTGCTACCTATAGGAACAGCTACGGCCCAGCGCACAAGCGCTCCGGCACTTTATGAAAGTGCCCAATAACTATTTATGTATTTACTTTTGTTTCATTAGTGTAATGTCTCATTTACTTCCCATAAAAAACTTGCAAGTATCAATAAAACGCCGCGGTTTCTAGCTAACTCCGCGACATATTTTCATTTGTTATTTTCATATACCATATGTCTTAACAATTTTTTATTTCTAGCCTACATGGCGTGCATGCACTAAATACACCCACGATGGTAAAAGGATAAGTTAACCTACTAAACAACTTGTTGAGTAAGAGGGTTGCAAACCCATCAACATTGGATCACGTATCCTTGTTAAACACCTTGTTCTCAAGACGTTGGGATAAGTTTGTACGCCTCCCACGACGGATGCGCAACTATGCATATGGTGCGCGTTTAACAACATAAGGAATCAACACGCTTGGTTCTTTAAGATGATATTTACAGTACGCTGCATATCACCTCCTACACGAGTAGGACACTATTACTTCGCAACTATGTTTAAGTATACTATGATCTTCATACATGACTATGAATTTCTCACATTATTTGTGCTCGTGTACAACTTGGATACTCAGACAAATATATCTTTTACGCAAAGATAGACAGATAAGTACGCACGTCACAAGCTGCAATAAATATTGACACACTTAACAAAAAAAGATTTTATTAATAACTACGAGTTATTACAAAAGGATTGTTACTTTACAACGTACAAACCTACCAACTATTACACCGCTCCAGAGATGAGCTACCCACGCGGTTGGCTGCATCTTTAGCATCACTCAGCCTATTCAGGAGTTCGGAATCTTGGCGCGACACGGTTGCAACACTAACTGGTATTCCATCAGACCTGGGGAGGTGTGCCGCGCCTACACCACAAAGGACAGCCTTACCCTTAATCCCTTCTTTCTTGGCAAGTCTCGCAGCATGCGCTTCCAAAACTTGCTTCAAGGGTACTTCCTTCTCCAGCGCAAAAGGATTCAAGATATCCTTGGGGCGCGCAAATACAGGCACATGAAGTTGAGATACATCAGGCTTAAGAAAATGGTCTGGCTGCGCAAGGGCCTCTCCACCAAGATGCCGAGCTAAGGTCAATCCCTCCATAATGACACTTATTGGGAGATCCTGATCGCGCTCTAACTGAGAAATCATGGGCAGCTCCACTGTCTTCATCCTATTCATTGCAGCGACCAGGTTATCACAGGATTGCGCATTATACCCAGGAACATTTTCAGCAGGTACCTTCAGCAAGTTAGCTTCCTGTAGCGCTTCTATAGCCTCTGATTTTCCTCGCGCCAAAGCACACTGGACTACCCCACTGAATTTGTCCACTACCTCCTTAGACTCAAGAGTACTCAAAGCAGCAAGACGCAGACCATGGCTGATCAGCCACCTGCGAGATGACAGACATTAGATGAGGATATAATTCCTCATCATACTCCAATCTAAGCTTACGCAGCTTCATCTCTTGCGTCTCCAGAGCACTCCTCACAGTGGCACCAAACTCTTCCAACTGCGCGGTCAAGGTGTCCTTACTCTTCTCCAGATATTTTAATGCCCAGAGGCACGAAGCCTTGTACCCTGACGACTCTGCGCGCTCTTGGCTTATTTGGCCCATCAGCGCCATTTTCTCCTCAGCCTGCTTCTGCGCATAAACGCTCAAACTCTCTACCTCGGCCCTGGCACTAGCCAACTGCGCCTCCAGTAAGGAAATTTTCTCATCTTTTTGAGCACCTTGGCTGCTCTCACCAGCAATACGAACCGTGAGCTTCTCAACTATTGCAGCTTGGTGCGCAGACACCTGTACCAACTCTTCAACCATTTGACCCGCTGATGCAACCCCAGCAGACAAGTCTTCATCTTTTTGGCTGAATGGCTTAGACTGCACATGACTGTCCTTGGGGGGAGACTCAACGGCATGTTCAAACCTGCATACACGGACGGGGCATTATCAGTTTCCCATATACAGTTGGTGCGGAAAAAAAAAGATGATATATATTAATGATATTACTTACTGTGGGCCAGCGACATCAGCAGATGGGTGAGATGACGCAACATCACTGGTGGATGATTCCACAGTGATGATCACAGGATGTTTTTTCCTCGCGGAGCTCGCGCCATCCTCTCCGCAGGATCTTTTGCGCCTTAACCCAGATTCTGGCTCTTCTTCTTCTTCTTCCGTGGGCTGCGCCACGGCTACAGGTGGTGGCTGCGCTACGGGAGAGGGCACTCGGGCACTCGGGGACTCGGCACGCTTTGCAGCGGTGTCTCTTCCACTTCGACAGAGGATCTAGTGCCTGTTCCCCCTATGTTCATCTCCAGGGTATGACCGGCAGTGGCCGCTAAGATGGCCTCATCTCCTTCCTTCAGGGGCCGCGTCCCTACCTTCACCTCAATTGGCTTTGCTAGGTGCACAACGGTGAACAGATCCATATCTGCGCAATAGAAGACAACAAATAACACAGGTTATATAACGCACGAAAAGGACAGAAAGCTCTTACATTAATTATAAAAGGGGTTGCGAGGATCGAGTACCCACCCTGGCCATTGGCGCCTAAGAAGATTGGCATCTCATCCGGCATACCAAAATAATTACGGTGATGCCCATGTGCACCAAAATTCCTCGGGATAGGAACTAATGGGGATGCGGTTAGCGTTTATCGATTCCCGCATCCTCAGAACATATGATCCGTGCACGGGGCACTCATCCTCTAACGCGTTCCCGGGTATAAAAGTCATAATGCCATGGAAAGCATGTGTCATCTACCCAGAAAAATGACTCCCTCCAATTTCTAAGCGCATCTAGCTTCTCAGTATAACAATGAAATCTACCGGCGCGCTTAGCAAAGGATACCCACCCATGTGACCATGTTGTGTGATAAAAGGCACGAAACATATGGATAGTTGGGTTAACCGCCAGCAAACGGCAGTTCACCTCAAAATTGGTAATTTTAGCCGCACCGATGCAGTGCAACTGGGATATATGCAGCTCGTAATAATTTAGAATATCGCACAAAAATCGGGATAGGGGAACACGTTGATTTACGAACTCAAAGAATCGTGTGTATACCCCTATTTTCCCTTCTGGGAAATCGACAATGGATGCCCCGCGCACCCGGAACAACCGGATGCACGTCAAGGGGTATAAAGTAGTCCGAGGTGAATTCTAGGAGATCACTCTCGGTGAGGTCGGAGGTGAAGTCAGACAACTGTTTGACCATGGTATTTTTCTATAAAGCGCACGCGCGGCTACCTTAGAAATAAGCTGTTTTTCCTGGATTGCAAAGGTAAGGATTCTTGAAAATGGCGGATTGAGTCTTCTTTTTACTATGAAGAAAATGGTGGAAATGAAGCGAAGGGTTATATAACCTCCCTCTTCCGCGCGATGAGTGCCACGTGGACCTCACCAACCCTAACTATGTGGATGATATCGCTTGATGGGACACTGCTGCAGTAACTTTCCCCCGAATTACGAGGCGTCCAAATTTTCAATCCAATGTCTAGATACAATGTACTAGAAGGCATCTTCTTTTAACTTCTTGGCTACGCTTTCAATATTTTTTTAATTGACTACGGTTATTAGTCTAGCATCCGCAGTCATTCACTGCGCATACTAGACTGGGGGGACATGATGACGTATAGTCTATATCCGGGTCACGAACCCGACTAAAGCCCAATACTGATAAGCCCAACACGAACTGGGCTACGCTGATAAGCGTTTAGGCCCACGAAGGCCCAAGTACAAATCTATTTACAGAATAGATATCAGATATCTCTTAATTAAGGAGATAATCATTCCCCAACCGACTTAGGCGGGATACGCCGAAGGTTGAGGAACACGGGACCAACAAGGATTCCGTGCGTATATAAAGGGAATCACATTCCTCGTTAAAGGTACGACCTCAAAACCCTAACTCACCTTTAACCCTAAATCGATTACTTACTCTCACGCCGGAGGATAATCATGGGAGACAATCCCACGGTAAGCCTAACGGTGTTTTCTGTCTTTAGTGCGCAGGTCTCAAGCAACAATCATTAATTGGTATGAGAACCGGAGCCCCGAACAAGGAACGCCCAACTTTTGTATCAACATCTATCTTGTACATCAAAACACACCATATCGAATGTACATCTAAGGCACCTTTCACTAATGCCTTTGACTAGATCTACAAGACACCTTTCACTAATATCTTGTGTCTTCACTTCTAAGCACCTTTCACTAATGCTTCTTTGTCTTGACTTCTAAGCACCTACCACAAGTGCTTATGCTATAGACGATAGATACCCTTCACTAATATCTTCGTCTTGACACTTGAGACAATTTTCACTAATGTCTTCAACACTACACTTCTTTGAAGAAAGAAAGGAATCATCAACAAGAAGACTTCAGTAGCCTTGATGATGAGGAAGCATGGCAACTCATGGACTTGAGCTTGCTCGACTTCAAAGGTGGTGATCTTGCCTTTAAGAGGAACCTAAAAGATCACGCAAAAACAAAACTACAAACATAGATCTCTTGGATCGAAGGTTAGTGAGATTAAACTCATGGGAGAAAGTATATTGGAAAGGGTTGAGAAACAATAAAGAAATGGCTCACTATTTATAGAGGAAAAACCTCTACTGTTCCCCGGATCCCACGGATCCCTACCACAAGGGATCCGGCTAGCACAAAGCTAGGGATCCGTGGTCCGCTCCTCTTTGCCCATGGGTATTTTTGGTTATGGGTCATGGGTCATAGGTTATGGGTTGATCCATGGTTTTCTTTCTAGGTACAATGTATCTTAAGGATACAATGAACTTGGTTAAGTGGTATATATAAAACCATGGGTTATGGGTCAAAACCATTTGCTAGTATTTACCCATTTAGTATATACTTGTATTTACCCATTTTAGCATATACTTAGTTTTTACCCATTTTAGTATACTTAGTTTAAGTATATGTTTAACCCAATATGTAAACACTAGTTGTTGTACATATGTATCTAAATCATAAAATCACTTATACTTGTTTTAGTGTTTTATGTGAAAGCGTAAGTGTGTTAGAAAACTATTAGTCCAAACCATTTACGTATTTTGTTTGTTTCGTTAAAATGATTTTACTTTTGTTATCGACAAAACATTAGAAGATCGTAAAATATAAATAAACGTTTTTACGACTTATTTGTATTAACAATCTCCCCCTTTTTGTTGATGACAAAACATAAAATTATTTTAAGTAAAAATCTAAAATTCGTAAAAGTTTGAATTTGTAGTTTTTACTTTCTTCTCCCCTTTTTTGTCGAAACAAAAAGTGTTTGAAGGAAGGCAACACATTGTTTTTAAGAAAAACATGTGAAAGAATTAAAAGTAAAGAGAAATAGAGAGCAAATACCGGTGAAAGAATCTCGTTTTACTCCCCCTTGACGAGTCCATCCCTATGTAAAGGGGTCAAGTAAATGATACTAATCTAGTTTGTTTGCAAATAAGTTTGCAAAAGATATCGTCTACAAGACGAGTGTGCTCCCCCTTGATGATTGCAATATTTGCAAAGGGATGTCACGAAATGTAAACCTAGTATTGCAAGTAATTTGCAATGTATTGCTTTGACATAAAGCTCCCCCTAGCTTTAGGATGTCAAAGTCTTCATATGTAAATTGAATTACTACAAAATAAAGGTTAGAAAGCAAGTATAATTCACAATTTCCTGCAAATGTTGTCCAAGTTAGTAGAAAGAAAGCTTTCTGTCTTACGGATCCCGCGGTTCCTTCCTAGTAGGGATCCGTCTAGGCAATTTTGAGGGATCCGTTTTAGCTGTTCAATTACAGCCAAGGTGATATAACAAGTAATGTTATCACAAAAATCATATGCTCAACAAACTAACAAGTAGCATGTAATTTCCATTTAATAAAACTAGAGTTATGATATACATGACTCTAAAAACTAAGAAAATAAGAGAATACATGACTAGGAATATCTAAACCAACTATCGCTTGATGCTAGGACACCACTAAAATCTTCTAGCTCGCGTTTTGTTTAGGTTTAATCTCGTCGAAACGTTCGAAGAGATGATAGAACATGAAACGTTGGTCTTCTCGTACTTCATGTATCAAACTTTCAACATGTTGACAATGATAGCAATCTTTGTGATGGCTAGGTAGTGGTGGTGGAGGAAATGAAATGGCTTGATGCGAAGGGTCAAGTGAAGCGGCTTGTGGAGCTTCAAATGATGGAGGGATTGGTGGAGGTGCATTTGAGAATGACTCGACCAAGAATGATGGTGGTGGTAGAGAAGTGTCAACTTCCATATGGTCAAGTGGTTGACTTTGATGATTTGTCATAATCCAAATGGGATTATATGATGGAAACGGCGAAAAGGAAGCCGGAGCAAGTGTTGACTCAACACCTTGATTTTGAACCATTATTCCTCCTAATGAGGAGAATGTTGTCGGCGGAAGCAGATGAGACGTCCTAGGAGGCAAGTCCTCTAAATTGTAGAGGTGTGGTGATGATAGTGGGGATGTAAATGAAATAGCTCTAGGAACCAATGGTGATGGTTTGGTGGAGATGATATTGTTTGG
This sequence comes from Chrysanthemum makinoi, assembly GCA_910596185.1. NCBI lineage: Eukaryota > Viridiplantae > Streptophyta > Magnoliopsida > Asterales > Asteraceae > Chrysanthemum > Chrysanthemum makinoi. The sequence goes on along the minus strand of OU343225.1, from coordinate 309,222,120 downwards.
CTTAGGTGGTATGGTGGTGTTTGGAAAAGGTAGTTTTGTAGGTACTATCCTTTTAGGAATCGGTTTGATTGGATGATGAAGAATTCTATCATTTGTTGGCTTGACGGGAGATGATTCGGTTGAAGAAATTTTGTGTATAACACAAGCTCTTTTCATGGGTGGTTCTTTGGTGGATAGGTTACTACTTGGGGTTTTTCTCATGATGGGATGATTTCAAGAGGTTGCAAGAGCTGAAAGTTGGGATGAGAGTGATGACTATGGAGATCCTAACAAGGTGGTTTATAAACTAAGAGATTTGGCAAGTGCATTTAACCCTTAAGCCACTAGGATTCATTGGAATGTGATGATTGACATGCACAAGAGTCAACTTCAGAGGTTGCACTGATCTAGGAACTCATTTAAGATGAGATGGAGTGTTTGAGTTAGGAAGATGAGTTGAAATGATTGTTTTTGCAAGATTTGACCTAAACTGTCATCCGGATCCCACGGTTCCCTCCTCAGAGGGATCCGTCTAGGCTAATCCTAGGGATCTGTCTCTCAGCAGCTATGAAAGAGTGGAAATGATGTTTCTAAGATCTAAGACCTATATCATCTTGAGTGTTTCAGTCCTCCTAAGTGTTTTAAATGAAGGGATGCTTGAGTACTTGAAGGTAATGAATGATGTAGCTAATGATTGTCATTTATGGAAGGATTTGGAACTTTCAAGAGTACCAATGGATGAACAAGGATGACACTTAGAGTGTCAATTGAAACTAAATGATCCTAGAGATCAGGTTGTGTTTTAGGATAGTGTTTTGGAAAATATCCTAGAGGCTTTGAGATGAGAAAACTAGATTTTGATCAACTTTGATCAATTTTGAGGTGAGGATGAATTATGAACAATTTTGTCATAATCGAAAGATTTCTAAGACTAGATGTGAGGGATCAAGTAGAAAATGAAGTGTGAGTTTAAGAGCGGAAGAGTAATGGATTAAAACGAAACGGTAGATCTACAAGCGTTTTTAGAGTGTGACCTTGGTGAGTTATGTATGAATGGGAAAGATTAACCTATCTTGATAAGGACTTAGTTTGCCTTAAGACACTATGTTTAGCTTAGTGTGAGGTGTTCTAAGAATGTATTTGAAATACAATGCTTGTAATTGCATTTTCTGTTCGCCGGATCCCACGGTTCCCTAAGAGTAGGGATCCGTCTAGTACAATCTTTGGGATCCGCCCATCTGCTCAGCAGGACCTTTACTAAAGGTATGCAATGATCTTGACAATGCATTATATCTAAAGGATAGTCTAAAAAGAGTTTTAATACTAAGATATCAAATGTAAGATATCTTATTTCATGAGAGAAGTTGGATTACATTGATAAAGCACGAGTACGAGAGATTTGATCCTATTTTGGAATAGTACTAGTTTCCTTGAGTGTTTACGCTAGGAGGATCATTATGTGATTGATGAGTGTTGGTGGAGTCAAGAATGAAGAAAGTCTTCATGAGGGATATGTTTAGCGGTTCCATCATCTTGTTCACAAGTACGTACAACGGACTTTGAAATTAAGGATGGAAGTGCATAACATTATGATAGAGGCGTGTCAAGAACATTCCATAAGGGATGAGTTTATTATTTGAGCCTTGAAGATTTGCAATTCGCCTTGCGAAGAAGTAGGCGAGATTGTATGGTTGTTGTGTTAGCAAACAGTACAACATGTGAGCACAACAAGCGGGAAGGATTTCTCGATTTCCCCTAAGACTCCAAACATTTTCACGTAGGATGAGTGCAAGAGGCTTGTACTCTTCTCGGATATCCCTTGTAAAGATAATGTTTGGATCGGAGTAATATGGTCGAGGTTTGCATATTATGCGATTTAAATCTTCCGGAGAGGGTATGTGTGAATAATATGGACTATTTTCTTCACGAAAGTTGAAGAGAGAATCAAGAGACCAATCTTCGGTGAAGGCACATTGTCCATGATTTGGAATCCGGAGGATGTGAGCAAAATGCCCAAGGGTTAGAACGAACTTTTGGTTTTTGATATAAAACCAAAGGGATAAAGAGCGATCCTCGTTACGAACGAGTTTGACTTGACGGAAGAATTCCATTATGAACCTTGGACATATCTTCTCGTTGATTTCAAGAAGGAATTCTAGTCCTATGGCTCGGAAGGAGGTATTGATACCTTCTTCGAATTGTAGAGAGGTGTCTACAATACGTCCTTCATGGAAGTGACGGTTTTCGAGATTATTGAACCCACGGACATGATTGCCAGGCGTGTTGGGTTAGAGAGAGATGTTCGGAGTGTAGACGCTAGTGAGTGAAAAATCAAACTCATATTCATGCGTCATAGTTGAACCTATAGAAATGACAAGTTAATAAAAGGAGATGTTTGTGGTCAACTTATGATAATCTAATGTTTTTACTAGATTTTTATTAGCAATGGTTTTTTTTAACAAGAAATACACTTAACTCACTTATGGTTTTGACATACAAGTAGAGTATTACTCTTGGAAGAAAAGAGGTTTTTGATTTGCATGAAAAACTGTTTTCCAGTAGGACGGATCCCACGGTTCCTTTTCAAAAGGGATCCGCTAGTATAACTTCCGGGATCCGTGGATCAGTAGTAACAGAAATGATTTTATAAAAACATAGATTTTACAGTTTTTATACCATGAAAATATGTTTTATCCTACATTTTCCTTTAGCATGCATACATGACTTCTAATGTATCACGAAAGAAATATAAAACATATAAATCAAAATAAGTGACAAACACATTATGATAAAAGTAACCTAGTTAAACTAGATTATTAATAGTATTGCATTTCAATACTAAGGATGATACAAACGATTGGGTATATGACCCCAATATAGATTAACAACACAAAGTAAATGTCTCCGTATGTGAACTTCATCATAGGGAACACAAGTGCGATGAGTGTTATGGCGATGAGCACGAGTGCGATGTAAACCATGTTGATGACGAATCTTCTTGGTTTCGGTTGAGATGGAATGAGGAGGAAGATGAAGTTTTTAAGTGAGAGGAAATTTTTGAAATTGGATGATTTGAAAAAGGTGAGGATTTGATAGATAGGTCGACGGTGGGAGTTTTTATAGGGAAGGAGGAATTTTTGAAATTCGTGTTATGTTTTATTATTGGAAAAAAGAAATAAAACATAAGTTTAATATACTATGACTATAGACGAGAAATATAGCACATATGTGAGAAAAAGGCTTCCTAACGAAGCTTCATGTAAACCATGGAATTTGCACAAATGATAATCATATAACTACCTACGAAGGTATACTTAATTATCAAGTAAATTAAAAAGAAAGTCATACCTCTAGCACACTTAGGAATGTCTTTACAAATGACACAGCAAGTGTCACTTAGACTATTCCCGCTCCTTTGCGTTTAAGATACCTTCTTAAGAAAGGTATTCTTGTTACCAAGCGACTCCTAAAGCTTGGTGGGTATGAGCTTTGACTAATCAATATGACAAAGAAGATTAGTGCATTTAAATAAAAAGAAAAAATATTGTGCATTTAAATAAAAAGAAAAAATATTGTTATCAACTCAACATCCAAACATATAGTTTTGAAATACATGGTGTTTGCTTTTATGAAAAACCTTCTTTGTCATATTGATTAGTCAAAGAAGGTTTTTATCTACTCCTATCGAATGTACATCGAAACACACCATATCGAATGTACATCTAAGGCACCTTTCACTAATGCCTTTGACTAGATCTACAAGACACCTTTCACTAATATCTTGTGTCTTCACTTCTAAGCATCTTTCACTAATGCTTCTTTGTCTTGACTTCTAAGCACCTACCACAAGTGCTTATGCTATAGACGATAGATACCCTTCACTAATATCTTCGTCTTGACACTTGAGACATCTTTCACTAATGTCTTCAACACCACACTTCTTTGAAGAAAGAAAGGAATCATCAACAAGAAGACTTCAGTAGCCTTGATGATGAGGAAGCATGGCAACTCATGGACTTGAGCTTGCTTGACTTCAAAGGTGGTGATCTTGCCTTTAAGAGGAACCTAAAAGATCACGCAAAAACAAAACTACAAACATAGATCTCTTGGATCTAAGGTTAGTGAGATTAAACTCATGGGAGAAAGTATATTTGAAAGGGTTGAGAAACAATGAAGAAATGGCTCACTATTTATAGAGGAAAAACCTCTACTGTTCCCCGGATCCCACGGATCCCTACCACAAGGGATCCGGCTAGCACAAAGCTAGGGATCCGTGGTCCGCTCCTCTTTGCCCATGGGTATTTTTGGTTATGGGTCATAGGTCATGGGTTATGGGTTGATCCATGGTTTTCTTTCTAGGTACAATGTATCTTAAGGATACAATGAACTTGGTTAAGTGGTATATATAAAACCATGGGTTATGGGTCAAAACCATTTGCTAGTATTTACCCATTTAGTATATACTTGTATTTACCCATTTTAGCATATACTTAGTTTTTACCCATTTTAGTATACTTAGTTTAAGTATATGTTTAACCCAATATGTAAACACTAGTTGTTGTACATATGTATCTAAATCATAAAATCACTTATACTTGTTTTAGTGTTTTATGTGAAAGCGTAAGTGTGTTAGAAAACTATTAGTCCAAACCATTTACGTATTTTGTTTGTTTCGTTAAAATGATTTTACTTTTGTTATCGACAAAACATTAGAAGATCGTAAAATATAAATAAACGTTTTTACGACTTATTTGTATTAACATGCCGTATCAAACATATACGACTGAGTGGGCTCCCTCCTAGCACTCTTCAAAGTAACTGTCATTTGAATCCTTCGACCTGGTCCAGTAGGGTAAACATCCACTTGATCAGTTTCCTTTGCTTCCACTTTGTACACGTACGCCTTACATGTCTCTGTCCATCTATAACTTGTTATTTTTGGCATTGGTCTGAAATGTCTGAAGGCTCTAACACGGCGGTCATACCGACGGGAAAAGGGTGATGACATGACGGGTTATGGTGTTTGTTTGTTAAGCTACTAAAAAAATAGTAGTGATGAAATGAAACATGCCTTCCACTTTTTAGACAAGGTTCTAGATTTTGTTGGGATGATAATGGGCTTGTAGAGACCCAGATCCAATATATATGTTTTCGAGATTATTGAACCCACGGACATGATTGCCAGGCGTGTTGGGTTAGAGAGAGATGTTCGGAGTGTAGACGCTAGTGAGTGAAAAATCAAACTCATATTCATGCGTCATAGTTGAACCTATAGAAATGACAAGTTAATAAAAGGAGATGTTTGTGGTCAACTTATGATAATCTAATGTTTTTACTAGATTTTTATTAGCAATGGTTTTTTTTAACAAGAAATACACTTAACTCACTTATGGTTTTGACATACAAGTAGAGTATTACTCTTGGAAGAAAAGAGGTTTTTGATTTGCATGAAAAACTGTTTTCCAGTAGGACGGATCCCACGGTTCCTTTTCAAAAGGGATCCGGCTAGTATAACTTCGGGGATCCGTGGATCTGTAGTAACAGAAACAGATTTTATAAAAACATAGATTTTACAGTTTTTATACCATGAAAATATGTTTTATCCTACATTTTCCTTTAGCATGCATACATGACTTCTAATGTATCACGAAAGAAATATAAAACATATAAATCAAAATAAGTGACAAACACATTATGATAAAAGTAACCTAGTTAAACTAGATTATTAATAGTATTGCATTTCAATACTAAGGATGATACAAACGATTGGGTATATGACCCCAATATAGATTAACAACACAAAGTAAATGTCTCCGTATGTGAACTTCATCATAGGGAACACAAGTGCGATGAGTGTTATGGCGATGAGCACGAATGCGATGTAAACCATGTTGATGACGAATCTTCTTGGTTTCGGTTGAGATGGAATGAGGAGGAAGATGAAGTTTTTAAGTGAGAGGAAATTTTTGAAATTGGATGATTTGAAAAAGGTGAGGATTTGATAGATAGGTCGACGGTGGGAGTTTTTATAGGGAAGGAGGAATTTTTGAAATTCGTGTTATGTTTTATTATTGGAAAAAAGAAATAAAACATAAGTTTAATATACTATGACTATAGACGAGAAATATAGCACATATGTGAGAAAAAGGCTTCCTAACGAAGCTTCATGTAAACCATGGAATTTGCACAAATGATAATCATATAACTACCTACGAAGGTATACTTAATTATCAAGTAAATTAAAAAGAAAGTCATACCTCTAGCACACTTAGGAATGTCTTTACAAATGACACAGCAAGTGTCACTTAGACTATTCCCTCCTTTGCGTTAAGATACCTTCTTAAAAAAGGTATTCTTGTTACCAAGCGACTCCTAAAGCTTGGTGGGTATGAGCTTTGACTAATCAATATGACAAAGAAGATTAGTGCATTTAAATAAAAAGAAAAAATATTGTGCATTTAAATAAAAAGAAAAAATATTGTTATCAACTCAACATCCAAACATATAGTTTTGAAATACATGGTGTTTGCTTTTATGAAAAACCTTCTTTGTCATATTGATTAGTCAAAGAAGGTTTTTATCTACTCCTATCGAATGTACATCGAAACACACCATATCGAATGTACATCTAAGGCACCTTTCACTAATGCCTTTGACTAGATCTACAAGACACCTTTCACTAATATCTTGTGTCTTCACTTCTAAGCATCTTTCACTAATGCTTCTTTGTCTTGACTTCTAAGCACCTACCACAAGTGCTTATGCTATAGACGATAGATACCCTTCACTAATATCTTCGTCTTGACACTTGAGACATCTTTCACTAATGTCTTCAACACCACACTTCTTTGAAGAAAGAAAGGAATCATCAACAAGAAGACTTCAGTAGCCTTGATGATGAGGAAGCATGGCAACTCATGGACTTGAGCTTGCTTGACTTCAAAGGTGGTGATCTTGCCTTTAAGAGGAACCTAAAAGATCACGCAAAAACAAAACTACAAACATAGATCTCTTGGATCTAAGGTTAGTGAGATTAAACTCATGGGAGAAAGTATATTTGAAAGGGTTGAGAAACAATGAAGAAATGGCTCACTATTTATAGAGGAAAACCTCTCTGTTCCCCTGATCCCACGGATCCCTACCACAAGGGATCCGCTAGCACAAAGCTAGGGATCCGTGGTCCGCTCCTCTTTGCCCATGGGTATTTTTGGTTATGGGTCAAAGGTCATGGGTTATGGGTTGATCCATGGTTTTCTTTCTAGATACAATGTATCTTAAGGATACAATGAACTTGGTTAAGTGGTATATATAAAACCATGGGTTATGGGTCAAAACCATTTGCTAGTATTTACCCATTTAGTATATACTTGTATTTACCCATTTTAGCATATACTTAGTTTTTACCCATTTTAGTATACTTAGTTTAAGTATATGTTTAACCCAATATGTAAACACTAGTTGTTGTACATATGTATCTAAATCATAAAATCACTTATACTTGTTTTAGTGTTTTATGTGAAAGCGTAAGTGTGTTAGAAAACTATTAGTCCAAACCATTTACGTATTTTGTTTGTTTCGTTAAAATGATTTTACTTTTGTTATCGACAAAACATTAGAAGATCGTAAAATATAAATAAACGCTTTTACGACTTATTTGTATTAACATGTCAGATCAAACATATACGACCGAAAGTGGGCTCCCTCCTAGCACTCTTCAAAGTAACTGTCATTTGAATCCTTCGACCTGGTCCAGTAGGGTAAACATCCACTTGATCAGTTTCCTTTGCTTCCACTTTGTACACGTACGCCTTACATGTCTCTGTCCATCTATAACTTGTTATTTTTGGCATTGGTCTGAAATGTCTGAAGGCTCTAACACGGCGGTCATACCGACGGGAAAAGGGTGATGACATGACGGGTTATGGTGTTTGTTTGTTAAGCTACTAAAAAAATAGTAGTGATGAAATGAAACATGCCTTCCACTTTTTAGACAAGGTTCTAGATTTTGTTGGGATGATAATGGGCTTGTAGAGACCCAGATCCAATATATATGAACATATTGTTGGGATTAATGAATCTAAGTTAACCATTAACTACGAGTACGCAACACATACGGGATCTAGTCACCCGCAAGTTAAAACAAGAAACTAAGTAATCAACGCGATCACCTCTACGAGTGCTCACACAAACATGTTAAACCGAATACGCCCAATGTGCTAGTCGTATTGCGTATACCCAACAACTTTGTTCTACCTCTTAACCCCGAACCAAACAAGAGAACACCATGCTGCTGCTTGTCCGAGAACCAAAATAACCCGAGAAACTGAACTAAGAACTGTCCGATATCGGGTATAAAAAACCCGATGTCTTTATGCCTTTTGTCACCCGAGAACACAGCAAACAAACCACCATTTTTAGCTAAAAATTGTGGCTTCTGCTGCTGTTGATGACAAATAAGAACACAATCCAAAACTACTAATAACAACTCTTAGATCGAAGATGCAAGTATGTGTTTCAAGGTGTTCGATCAAAAACCAAACCATAGAAATTGATTAGGTTTCAATCGGCAGGAGAGTTTCGATATGGGAGAGTTTCGGTGTGGTTGGTTGTGAATAATGATGTGTTGATTCGTATGTGATGAGCTAGGTTATGGGAGTATTTATAGCTTCCAAACCCTAGCTTGTCATGGGCTTTAACTTGTCCCACAAGTTAACTCGCATTCCATATCCTTTCACAACCTTAAACCGAATCTACCCCCAATACCCTTATATGGACCGACCATATGGGCTTGGTGCAAGTGGTTTTCAAGTCTAGTCCATCTCGGGTCAAGTTCGAGCTTATACGCATAAAACGCATTCTAGGGTTTTGTCGTGTATGCCCCCAATAGGCTCACACACCCTTAGCCATATTATGCTAATCGAACACCCACATTCCAACAGCTCCTACTTGGGATTTGGGGTAGGAGATAGCACAAATACCAACGACGGAAACGTCTAGCAATGCTCTCACTCACCATTTAACTAAAGGTGTCTGAGATATAGTTTCATAAATCATTCTCAGTATCATGGTCATTTATGTCTTGCTTTTATCATCCTTTGTTATAGATACCGTTAAACCATGGATATGGATCTTAACTCATTCCATATAGTTTAACCATTTAGATACTCGTTATATAATTTTAATTAGATATACCAAATGTAATCAAGAATCATCTTGCATTACCCTTTGGGTTCAGCCAAACAATATCTGATTAATTCTAGAGAGGGCCCATGGTATCTTTCGGCACATATCAAGTGGAGTAACAAATCCTTTGTTGACTACAAGTGTTGTGGATGCTGCTTCACGTCACTCCTAAATATAGCTTTTATAACTACCTAATTCATGATAGCGTTTGACATATACTTACAAAAGTCTTATCCACACATAACAGAACTTGCTTGTATCTCAAGTCTAAGGACGACTTAACAAACTGTTTCAACATTTTACTCATGACATGGATCCAAAAGTAAATGTTTGAAAGTTGGGGTATCCAATATGCATCACTTGTGAATACACATAATTTTGGCGGGAACAATCCACATTCTTATAGAATATAACCAACACTCACATTTTCCTTGCATAACAATATTCCCATATTGTTAACTGACAATGAACATATGTGGAATAATAAATCATTTCATGGAATAAACATGCAAATATGGAATAACAGATTATGTGAATAAAATAACAAATACCTCGTATCTTTATTTATTAGAAAGAGAAACTGTCTTACAATTCCAAATTATCCAAATACTAATTACATACAGATTTACATGAACTACTAGCTGGTATCAAACCAATGCCCCTAGTCAATTTAGAATGCCTAGGATACGCTAAAGCCTTCGTAAATGGATCATCTAGGTTGTCATCTGTCTGAACTTTTGGTATCTTCACGTCATCCATTACAATGGTTTCTCGAAGATAATGAAATTTTGCGTGGTAATGTCTAGCCCCCTTGGTGATTCCACTTTTATTAGCTACAGTAATGGCTCCAGTATTATCACAATACATATTTATGGGTTCTTCAATTGTGGGAACAATGCCAAGCCCATAAATGAATTTTTGAATCCATACAGCCTCTTTAGATGCATCATAAGCAGCTATATACTCAACTTATGCATATGAAGTTGCAGAAATACTCCACTTTTTGCTTTTCCAGTCAACAACACCTTCATTTAAAATGAATACATATCTAGTCTTAGATTTTAGGTCATCAGCATCTGTCAGATATCCAGCATCAGTGTAGCAAGAAACCCTGAGCTCTCGTGTCGTATCACCTCCATAAACCAGAAACATGTGCTTAGTATTATGTAAATACTTAAGGATATTCTGAATAGCAGTCCAGTGAAGTTCACCTGGATTCTGTTGAAATTGGCTTATCATGTTCTGAGCAAACGCAACATCAGGACGAGTACATCTCATAGCATACATAATAGATCCTATAGACGAGGTGTAGGGAACTCTTTGCATGCGCTCTTTATCAGCAGGTGCCTCAGCACCTTGTAATTTACTCAACTTAGGCTCATCTTGCATTGGGACTCCATGAAAATTCTTTTCCAAATTTTCTCAGTGTAAGCACTTTGACACAAACCAATTAATCATTTTGATCTATCTCTGTAGATCTTGATTCCAATAATATATGCAGCTTCTCCAAGATCTTTCATGGCAAAACATTTTCCAAGATAGGATTTTACATCTTGTAACATTGGAATGTTGTTTCCCATGAGCAATATGTCATCAACATATAGAATTAGGAATGTTGCATAACTCCCACTAGCTTTCTGATATACATATGGCTCATCTTGATTCGAGTGAAACCAAATTTCTTAATATCATCATCAAAACGTTTATTCTATTGCCTAGATGCTTGCTTAAGTCCATAAATGGAACGCTTGAGCTTGCATACTCGGTTAGGATATTTTGGATTAACAAAACCCTTAGGTTGCTCCATATAGACTTCTTCAAAAAGATTTCCAATGAGGAAGGCGATTTTGACATAAAAAAAAAGTAAAGTAACGCCCAATGCCGTCTTCCACGGGTTATGGGGACCCAATACCGTTTCCGGTGTATGGGGGAGGTTGAGATGTAGACAGCCTTACCCCTACCTAAGGTAGAGAGGCTGCTTCCAGTCCTACCTAAGGTAGGAAGGCGATTTTGACATCCATTTGCCAAATCTCATAGTCATAGAACGCAGTTATGGCTATGAGAATCCTTACAGCTCTAATGCATACAACAAGAGAAAAGGTCTCTTTATAATCAACCCCGTAGGTTTGAGTGAAGTTGCTACGAGACGAACTTTAAAGGTGTGTACTGCACCATAATATCAGTCTTCTTTTTGAAAAGCCACTTGCTGCCAACTGTTTTACAGTTAGGAGGAAGCTTAACTAATTCCAAGACTTCATTTTCTTTCATGGATTGCATTTCCACATTCATCGTATCAAGCCATTTCTTAGATTCAGGATCCAGCAATGTAGCTTTATAGTTATTGGGTTCACCAAGATCCCCTAACTCATGTTCTCAGCATCGACATATAAGTACATTCGATCTGGAGCACGACGTGTCCTAGCGGACTTGCGAATGGGAATGATATCACTTTGAGGTTCATCAATTTCTTGATCATCCTCATCATGACCTAAGCTAGTGTCTGCAGAAGGATTTGTATCTTCATCTTGAATAATTTCAAGATCTTCTAGACTCCTACTTGCTTCTTGATCCAAGATATTATTCTCAAAGAACCCAGCATTTCGAGCAACAATAAATTTGTTCTCTGATGGAAGGTAGAAATAATATCCCATTGTTTCCTTTGGGTATCCTACGAAGATACACTTAATAGATCTGGGTTCAAGCTTGTCAGGTTTGGTAAGTGTATCACGCTTAACAAGTGCCTCACAACCCCATACTTTTAAGTAAGACAACTAGGGGCTTGCCCATGCCATACCTCGTATGGTGTCTTATCAACCTTCTTAGTTGGAACCATATTGAGAATGCGTGCAGCAGACTCAAGGGCATAATCCCAAAAGGACTTTGGAAGAGTAGTTTGACTCATCATGGAGCGAACCATGTTTACCATTGTTCGATTTCTCCTCTTAGACACACCATTATGTTGTAGAGTGCAATGGTCAATAATCCCATGCTCCTTAAGATGATCCAAAAACTCTTGACTCATATATTCACCTCCATGATCAGAATGTAGTGACTTAATGATCTTCCCGAGTTGGTTTTCTACTTCTTTTTGAAACACCTTAAATGTTTCAAACACTTCATGTTTATGTTTTAACAAGTAAACATAACCATACCGACTATAGTCGTCAGTAAAAGTGACGAAGTAACTTGCTCCTTGTCTTGACACAGTTCTAAATGGGCCACATACATCAGTGTGTATTAGTTCAAGTAGATCCTTAGCCCTTTCCACTTGATGTGAATAGGGTTTTCTTGCCATCTTACCAGACATGCATGAAGCACACTTTTCAAATTACTTAATGTCAGTGGAGTTGAGAAGTCCATCATGTTGCAACTTCTCCATGCGTTTCTTACTAATGTGTCCAAGATGACAATGCCACAAGAGAGTAGAGTCCAAGGCAGTCTTGGCTATTTTATTGCTAACAACAAACATAGAACTATAATTTGTTTTAGAACAAGACATATCAATTTCATAAATACCATCCCGTAGGATAACACTAAAATAAACAACATTATTTCTAGAAACTAAAATTGCATTATTCGATTCAAAACGATTAACATGACCATCGTAAAACAAACAAGAAACTGAAATAATTCCTCTATTAATAGAGGGAGCATAATGACAATTGTTCAAAACAATCACTAATCCACTAGGGAGACATAAATGAAAAATGCCTATAGCTTTAAATCCTACCCATTGACCATTGCCCACATACAGACTTAAAGCTCCAGGCTTCAGCTTCCTATTTCCCTGAGACCCTGAGTAGTGTTACAGATGTGACTACCACAACCCGTGTCATAAACCCAAGATTTACTAGGAAAATTATAGAGTTCTATGGTGAAAATACCTGAAGTGCTACTTCCTTGAGATAGCTTCTCCTTTTTCATCAACTCGGCGAGATACAAGGGACAATTCCTTCTCCAATTACCTATTTTACCACATTGGTGACAAGTCGCGTCCTTAGCATGATTATCCTTCTTGGGTGGTGGAAGAATCTTAGGCTTGGGAGAATAAGGTGGTTTATGCTCAAGAGCATAAGCCAGCTTGTACTTACCCTTCCCTTGATTCCCCTTAGCTGCCTTAAACGATTTTTTTCCATGGTTTTTCTGGACCTTTCCCGCACGTAGTGCATGTGCAGCATCTTTCTTGTTTAGCGTATGCTCATGTTGTTTAAGCATAGTTTGTAGTTCATTCACAGTCTTCCCCATGCTGTGCATATTATAGTTTTGCACAAACGTGTCATACTCTTTAGAAAGACCAATCAAGAGTATGTTTAGTCTCATCTTATGCCTTGGGTCCAAGGTCTGACCAAGCATACTTGAAATAAGTCGACCAAGTAAGAACATGCAAATATCACCAAAAGTCTGACTAATGAGCAAAATTCGCCATGGGTTGGAATGGCCCTAAGGTCTGATCAAAGAGGTCAAGCCAAATGCACGTGTTCTTAGTTGGTTGGCATAGACTTAAAATTTTCACATAGGGTATACACATAAATGTGATAAAATTGTGTACAAAGAAGCATGCAAAACAACTTTGTAACACTTATTTTAAAAAAAAATTAGTAATGACATTGTAGTGATCATCAAGGTTCACGGTAGCTCCAATCGAACTCGCAAGAGAAGGAGGACCAGGTCAGCACGAGGCAATAACCGGAAATCCTTTAGGTGTGACTGTGCGCACCGCCTTAAACCCCCCTCATAGTTTGTTCTAGTGGGTGAGCCGTACATCCCAAGTGTCCGTAGTGTCCAGTTTTTAATTTCATGAAAAACTTGTTTCAAGAATTAGGTCACTTAATTTTACAAAAATAAATTTTCACGAATCAAATAGCAGGACACAATGAGCATGGTATTTAGGGGTGTAAATTAAGACCATTATTAATGTCATGATTTCGATATGTATTATTCCATGTTGCATGTAATTAGGTGTGTAAAACATGTAACAATTATGCACATAAGGAATCACAAACATATAAACAAAGACATTAATAAACACATATTGATCCGAGTTCTCTCGCGAGTCTTCCTCAAAAAGAGAACCATAAGACCGTCACTAGGTGCAATACCTAGATCGCCTCATACATTACAAAAAGCAATTGAGTGGGTCTTATAGCTGTAATATACACATAAAATTAATCATGGCAAACCAATTAACCTTTAATCATGCAATTTTATGTATCTAATTAACCATTAATTCAATTTATTTATGTCTAGGTATTTTTTATTAATTATTGACAAGTATTTCATTATAGTTGTCAAAACAAAAATAAAACAAATAACTAAGCTAGATTTCATGCAGCCTTTTCACGTGTTTATTAAAACGTGTAACCCATAATCACAAAAACGAGTTGACTCGTGATGCTATTGTTGGGATTAATGAATCTAAGTTAACCATTAACTACGAGTACGCAACGGATACTGGATCTAGTTTAAGCGATTACAATTAACACGTAAATAATAAACAAAAAAATAAAAGGGAAACAAGAAAACTAACCCTCGTAGTCACCAGCAAGTTAAGACAAGAAACTAAGTTATCAATGCGATCACCTCTACGAATGCTTACACAAACACGTTAAACCCAATACGCCCGATGTGCTAGTTGTATTGCGTATACCCAACAACCTTTGTTCTAGCTCTAAACCCAGAACTAAACAAGAGAACACCCTGTTGCTGCTTGTCTGAGAACCAAAACAACCCGAGAACCTGAACCAAGAACTGCCTGATATCGGGTATAAAAAACCCGATGTCTTTCTGCTTTTTGTCACCCGAGAACACAGCAAACAAACCACTTTTTCCAGCTACAAACCGTAGCTTCTGCTGCTGTTGATGAAAAATAAGAACACAATCCGAAACTCCTAATAAAAACTCTTGGATCAAAGATGTAAGTATGTGTTTCAAGGTGTTTGATCAAAAACCAAACCTAGAAATCGTTTAGGTTTCAATCAGAAGGAGAGTTTCAGTATGGGGAGAGTTTCGATGTGGTTGGCTATGAATAATGATGTGTTGAGTCGTATGTGATGAGCTAGGTTATGAGAGTATTTATAGCTTCCAAACCCTAGCTTGTCATGGACTTTGACTTGTCCCACAAGTTAACTCACATTCCATATCCTTTCACAACCTTAAACCGAATCTACCCCCAATACCCTTCTATGGACCGGCCATATGGGCTTGGTGCAAGTGGAATTCAGGTCTAGTCTATCTCGGGTCAAAACAGGTCAAGTTTGAGCTTATACGCATAAAACGCATTCTAGTGTTTATCGTTTGTGCCCCCAATAGGCTCTCACACCCTTAGCCATATTATGCTAATCGAACTCCCAAATTCCAACACATATTTCTTATATGATTTCTAGAGGTGAACAAAAACCAAAAAACCGATCCGATCCGAAAAAAAATGAAAACCAATTTCTCAAAAAACCAGTTTTTGGAAAACCGGATTAGGAAAACCGAACCGCCGTTTAGAAACTGGTTTGCATTGTGTGTTCTCGAACAAGTTTAAACCGAACCGGTTCTGAGTAAAATCGGATTAAACCGAACCGGTTCTTGATTTAAACCGGACATTTTTCCTCTCAAAACCGGTTTCAAACTGAACCGATTTTTGACTATTTGACTAAAACCGAAATGTGCACCTTTAACTATTTCAACCATATATATTTTTTCAAAACAAGAAATAACAAGAAGATACAAATATGAGGTCTATCGATGATGAACCGAACATAATAATTTTTCATCATCCGGCTCAAGCAAGAATAAAAAAGACCAAATAAATCCATCATAAAATAGTTTGGTGTAACTAGTTACTCCTTACCTCAGGTCCAAATTGATTCTTCGGTAAAGTTTATATATCCTCCCAAGTAATAGATATGTTATGCTACTATCATCAGAATTCAAGTAATAGATACGTATGTCATGTACTAATCTCTTACAAATATCTTTTTGGTGTAGCATACACCAATTAGTTGTTGATGGGCCGAATGACGAGGACTGAGATGTTTTACTAGGCCTAAGACTGCTAGCCTTAAAAGATGTAAGACCATCATTCTATTATGATATAATTCTCCATTTGTAAATAGTCTTTGGTTTGTCATTTGTTGCTACACGATTACTACAACTTTTGATTGTAAATTTGTGAAGTTCTAAGCAAGATGAGAGAAAATGAAAGGGAAAGAAAATGATTTCATTGATGGCGGGTAAACGCTGTACAATTGTACAAATATAAAGAGAAATGTAACAAAGTAACTTTACAACTTGACACTTTCAGCCCCTATACTTTTGAGAATGACTAACATACCCTTATCACTTTCACACTCCCCCTCAAGTTGTGAGTTAGAGGGAACAAAAACTCCCAACTTGGACAAAAGCTTGGAATGCTGATCAACTGACCCCACCTTAGTAAACATATCAACAACTTGTGAATTTGTACTAACATATAAAGGATTGATGTTGCCTGCTTTGAGTTGAACTCTGACATAGTGACAGTCAACTTCTATGTGCTTTTGTTCTTGCATGGAACACAGGGTTAGCAACTATGTACAATGTTGCTTGATTATCACAATATAAGTCAACAAACTTCAAATCTTTAATACCAAGGTCTTTAAGCAAACTAACTAACCAAGTCACTTCACAACAGGTCAATGCCATTGCTCTATACTCTGCCTGAGCAGAAGACTCGAACACAACTGCTTTGTTTCTTGGATTTCCATGAAAATTGAGAATCTCCAAAAAAAAATACAATAACATGTGGTAGACCTTCTAGTCATTGGAGAACTAGCCCAGACCGAGTCATAATAGGATTTCAACTTCACTGCTGCATCATTTGCTACTAGAATTCCTTGACTTAGAGAAGATAGCAGATACCTCAGCAAATGTTTAACTGCATGCATATGAAATGAGGTTGGAGATTGCATAAACTGACTTAGTAATTGAACCGAATAACATATATTTGAATTCTTCGACTCAATCCTCCTGGGTAAACCTTAACTTGATGAGTTTCCTTTGCTTCCACATTGTACATGTGCGCCTCACGTGTCATTGTCCATCCATAAGATTTTCTTTTTTCCATTGGTTTAGAATCCTAGTTGTTCGAGTGTCGTGCACGTGCAAAACTTCAGAAGTACATGACGTGTTGTTATTGTTGGTTTATGGATATATTTAATATGTGTATGACCGGATTCGAACTCGAGACCACGGGATTGCACACTTTACGTATGAGACTCGATGTTTAAATAATTAATATAAAATATTATGTTTAATTATTAAATTCACAATAAACGACTAAAAGAGCGATAAGCACTTATCGAAAGTGACTATTGGTCGTTAAATGTCAATGGGATATGAAGAAAAGTAAAAAAGCCAAGAGACGGTTTTAGGAACCCTCTTTTGGGCTTGTTTTCGGCCGAAACTATGGAATCCCACATCGGAAACCATAGTAAACTTGACATCTACCATAAGGCTATAAATACATCCCCATGTATTCATCCTTTGGTACACTTGATTTCATGAGAAGGCCAAACTTCTTCTTTTCTTCCCTCTTGTTCTTGGTCGACCAGTGAATCCCCATTGTAAGGGATTTACGAGTGACCTTGAGCATAACAAAGGTGTTTGGTTATTCTATTGTGATCAAGAACTAGCATTCGCATCGAATCGCTAATAGTACGTGTGTACAAAAACGTGGTGTAACACATTATTGTTACATCAATTGGTTTGAATTGAAAACCGGTAAGGGTCAATTCGTTAAACCACATAAACCCTAATTAGGGTTCTTGAATTGAAGAGATCTACCAATTGTAAGAGGTAGTTACGCATCTTCAGTTAATTAATTAATTATTGTTATGATTCTAAGTCTTCCGCTGTGTACTCTGTGGTGTCTATATGATTTTATTTGTTTTCGTATATCTTAAACTCAACAGTGGCATCACGAGCCTTGTATAACAAGTAATTAATTACTGAAACACATAAAATAAAATAAACTGATTGTGTTATTAATTGTATGCGTAGATCTAGGGTTTGAAAAACCTAGACCCTAATTTTTTTGGGGGGCGTTTTTTGGTGCCCTAATTAGGGTTTTGTAAACTTCAGTTTTAATTGGATTAGAAACCCTAGGTTGCATGCAATTTTATGTGTATTGCGTAACTCTGTTTAATTGCATTAATTGTTAAGTGTAATTTACATCCATGATAAATACATGCATATTTTATCATGGATCAGCTTTTATTGTATGTTTTACTTGGTTAAGTGATATACACTAAATATTATGATAGATCTAAAATTGGGGAAGACCACAATTATTATTATTTAATCAATTATGTGCTATGTGGTATATGTTTAATTTTGACTTACGCAATCGATGAATCGATGCATGTGGCTCACCTTGTACATAGCTGAAAACGGGTGAAAGTCTTAATTAAATATATACATATTGACAGATCTAGAATTGATTATTAATAGGATTTATCAAAAAGTTTGCATGTGGCTATTTGATATGCATGACTTATTATTATGTTATGCATTCATTGTTTATTTGTTTATTTTTTAAATACTTGCTTGTTTGTTATGTGTAACAAGGGTATTTTTATAAGAAAAATAAACTGACCTAAACAATGGTGAAACATGTATTTTTAAGCGTAGTAATCGTAATCGTTTAATTGATTGTTTTTTTGCACAAAATAGATAGAACAGCTCACCCATTAATGACAAACTGTGTGATTGGTATAAGGTTGGTACGCATTAAATTGTGACCTTAAAGATGAGGGTATGTAATATGCTTCGCGCTGACCTAATTCTCCGCTCGTTTGTGCGTCTTAATGGAGTTACCAAGTATTCCTATATAATGTGCATAAAATCTTAAGGGTGAATTGACCTTAAATTCTACGCGCCACTTTTGTGGTAATTATCCGAATAACTTAGGTCTTATGACTCATGCAGCAGTAGGATATAGTGGTAATTAAAGGTAATTCTTTAATTGGTGTAACCAATACCTCGATTAAAGTTTGATGATGAAAAGCTTAAACATTAAAACAAGGATATGACTGTTTTAATAAAACCTTATGCTACGAAGATGAATGCATGACATCTTTGTACATATTTGATTTGACACCAAAATCATAAGACGAAAACACCCTTAATTTAAGTTGTATGCCATCCAATGAAATGGAAACACCTGAGATTACCTTTTATTTGCGTGAGAACGTGATTTAGATCGTAATCAAAGGGTAAAATATCCACGTGACGTGAGAACGGGCATGGATGATTTTGCGCTTAAATTGGACAACTTAATTGAGTTAGGCGGTGAGAACTGGAAACTCAAGGCATAAGATGGGGATAAAACATGTTTACATGGCAATTGAAATTGGCTAAATGTAAATCCCATAAATCTAGGAGTTGCAATTTGAAAATAGGCAATTGAGGTTCGACTCGTACCATTTTGAATACTTTCATTACTAGCGCATCAACCGATGTGATGAAAATATGTTAATTTGGATCCTAGTTTTCAATGAAAATTAAATGGTTATATGTTTATGAACCATGGGTATTTAATTTTCTTGAAAAGGTTAATTATCGAAAATACTAAAATTGAATTTTGTAATTCTTTTGAATGTATAAATGCAAAATTTAACCGTAAACGTGATTTAGTCTTTGATTAGTAAATTGATCAATTCTCGCTTTCAAAAAATGTTTGATCGAGAATAATTTACCGAAAAGACAAACGTAAGTCTCTTTCCATGGGAAAAGCATGTGACTCAATCCTATTCCTTTTCATGAATGAGAAAGGTATAATAGGAATATTTGAATTGTCTAAATTCTAATGTAACTCATAGCAATGAATTGCACATCATATTTTCCATAAAGATTTCATTACCCTCATTTGGTGAATGAATCCTTTTGCAACAAACATGACGTTTGGTTAACTGGAAAACATGTATATGAGTTACTAAAATTAGAAGCTAGACTAATTACCGCGAAAATTGGTAAAAGGCAAACTAGCATTATTTATCTAGTTGTTTTGCTTTAACCTTCAAAGGTGCTACATACCTTTATGGGCATGGTAGGCCTGTTAAGGAAGAAATTGCATACCCAATTTTCAAGTTAATAACATTGATGGATAACCCATCATTCACAGAGTAGAATACACCTTTTAGTACCTAAGTAATGATTACGTATGGTTCTTCAAAGGTGTAGGAAAGTAAAAAGCAAGCAAGTTGTTTTCACTGGTTATGCAACACTTACATTGTTGTTAGATTCAGTGGGAGCATTTGTGTTGCATTACTGAATAAGAAGTTGTTTTATTGATTTCTAATTCAGTGGGAGCTACTAGCCTTATTTCCTGTGTAGTAACCCAAATTATCTTCAAAGATAATTACATTCCAATTGTAGGCACTTATGTTTTAAGGAGAGTCATGTGTGTTTCCTTACTAATCAATATAGTCCTACATCTACATGTTATATCTATGACACAAATCATATTAATCAAATAAACGAACATGTATCGTGTTGTTTATCTGCTACATGATGTTGTTCCATGCACAAGTGGGAGAAATCTTTATTGTGTGCAAGGTACAACACATATAAATATGATTTAAATGGATTCTCTTGACCGCAAGGTAAGAGAGTAACGTTCCAATAGGAATTATACATTTAAATGTGTATGATTGCCCCATTAAGAACATGTGTCAAGATGATAACAAATACTACTTTAAATATTTATGTCATTTAATATTTAAGAAACACTTGTAGTTACAATTTATGTTACGTGAGAACGTGAACTAGATTGTAGCCCAAGGTAAAATATCCACGTGTCGTGAGAACGAGCATGGATGATTCTGCAGTTTCTTACATTAAACATTTCATGGAATGACATAATTAAATGAAGTAATCTAATACTACTTTGAATTTGAGTATTCGTTGAATGACTTAAATATATGTAGTAAATATTAACTTGAAATATTAATTGAAACCCGAGGTAGTGTTCATAATTACTTTAATTATAAATGTTTATGATTTTGTAAAGTCACAAACATGAAGTCTTTTAATACAAGACTTACAATATAAAGTAAGACGTTAACTTGCTATGTTTTAAGACATATGCATGAAGTCAATGAGTTGATCAATGACTTATAACGTATAGTGGGATTATAACTGATATGTCTTTTGACTTGGTCAAGAATACTTGTGTTATAATGCATGCAATTGACTTGGTAATTCTATTGTACCATTAAGTTTTACTTTGTTGGTAAATAGGTAAGCCAAAGAGTAGATGGTTATCTTAAAATATTGTTAGATTATCTTACAATATTAATTCTAAGGAAATACCATAGTTTTATGGTATGTTCAGTTAGAAGAATCAAAATCTATTGGTGCTGTTTGATTCAAGATAACTATAGTTTCTTCCAAAAAGTTATCAAGGTTAGTAGATTGAGTATAGATTGAATATATTCAATAAGACTTCAACCTAGAAGATTAATAAGACACCATTTGTTTATGGAATGTGATGAATCACATTAAGTCTTATAAATGAAGTTCTGAATTTGTTAAACTACTTGTAGAGTGAGTTGTAACAAACTAATGTCGGGAACTGTCAATGTTTTTGTAATGTCCCAAAAGAGAACAATGTATTGTTGCTCTACTTGCTAAACTATTTAAAGGTAATCTTTAAATTGTTAAAGGCAAGTGGGAGTTTTGTTTAGATCTTGAAAGATTAAATTACAAAATACATAATCTTCTAAAATGCACTAGCAAATATCATGATGGGGCTAAACATGTAAATGATAGACCTCAATATGATGGAATTTTCATTCATAGATCCGTAAGGATATCTCAGATATTTAATATGCTGAGGAATATGAGTTACAGGATCATGGTAAGCCTATTAATCATAATGATAAATTTACCAAATGTTGAATTGTGGTAAATCAATCATACTATGAATGTTGAGATGTTGTCCATAAAAATAATCAACTTTAGATACTTGGTTTATCTTAATGAAGATGATTTTCTTCAAAGGATGAAAACCCTAGTGGTTTAAATCTTTGTGTAGAAATCATATGAACAATATTGTACACGTATTCAATGTATGTCTAGTGATAATAATATTAATCATATTTAAGCAATTAACTATGATTGAATATTCTTTCCTAAATACATTAAATAGAAGTATAAAGATTATAATTGTCATACTTAGTTTCATTGATATGAAATTTTGACTATGCATATCAAAACTCTTTGTTTTGGAATTACTTTTGCGAGGACGATAAGTAATGCAAAGGAGTTTTATGAATTCAAATAATCTTTGAATATGTACAGACTGCAAGAATCCATGAATGGATATATGCATGCATCTAGGAGATGATTCTTATGTTTAATATTAAATACATGTTTGATTTAATAATTAAAATAAGATAGCTCATAAGTATTCCTGAAAGCTAGTGGAGTATTATTTTTTATTTTCTTAAATCTTATATGTTGTATGGGCAACTACATTCCACCTAAATTAAGTTTTAGTTGGGAATGAAACTTCATTTGTAAGATTTGGAAATAAGACATACAACCTTGGAATATATGTTTATTACTATAAACATATGCCGTAAATAAACGAGTCTAATAGAATATGAATAAGATCTTAAAGTCTAACTTGAAGATTCATCATGTACATCATGTTGCAAGATTGTTGTGTCATGCTTGATTACAAGATGATTTAACAACATTGTAATATTTATGTTTGGATTTAGAATTGCATTCCTCAGCCTGGATTTGCTCCCAGATTCTATACAACAATTGTTATGTAATTGTTATAGTCAACAAACTTGAAGTTTGAATGGCACCAAACAAATAGTATTCAAAGTTTACGGATGTTTAAAGAGCATATTGTTGTCTACAATGATGCTAGTATAATTGAGATGACACTCAATTGTAGTCACGGTATCCTTGATGATGACCATGTTGACTAGTTATGCTCAACTAAGAGCATAGTTGCATTATACATTAAAAAATAAAGAATACTTTAAACTAAGTTTTGAAAGATGATTGTCATAAAAGGGTGGTTCAGGTTATCACGCACCTTGTGGAATGTTATGACAATATCAAGATATGTGTAAACACATACAAGAAATTCACTTATTGAATTCTTGAAATAAGTATTCTCAAAATTCCTATAGATAAAAGTTAATTGAAATTATGCCCTGTCAACAAGTATGATTATCATGACTTGAGGAAAAAAATTCATTAACTAAGTATTATCATGCATTGATCTATTTAGTATTTGGATAAAGGATGTTAAACAACTATTATTTATAATGAATTAAAGTACTTTATACGTTTAATTTCATTTATAATATTGTATCCTGTATTTGCATGTTTAAATCCTTGAATAACTTAAGTTATTCTAAATAGTCCGTTGTCGATCAATAACATGGGAATGATATTGAATTAAGACAAATCTGAGTATTAGTTAGAATATACTTGAAAGTATATTGATGCGTAGCATGACTAATTTCAGATGATATTCAATGGATTGAGTATAGGACTTATCCCAACTACATGATGGTACTTTATGGATCTTAGTCATTAAGTACATCATGAATATTTATCCTCTAACTTGAGATACCAGAGAAATGTCATGGATGTAGTGCATTTATGTGAAGCAATCTAACGCTATAATGAACTGTAGTTATAAGGGTTGTTTTAAGTGTTGCGAAATTTATGAATTCGCCGTAGTCAAACGGGATTTGTTTCCTTCAAATTTATTTTGAAGTATAATAATGCTGGGCCCCTCGTAGGGTTGTCAAGATGTTTGCATGGCCATGCCCAAGATCTTCGGAATACGTTCGTAAAAATTGGTAATCTTGATAAATCATATAAAGCGAGAAACATAATAGTTAATTAAGAAATGAGTGAGATCCATATTCTTATTAACATGGTATTAGAAACAAAAGGATAAGTATGATGATGAATCATCAAAAGGTTTTTCCAGGAAACCATACTCGAATTGTTCTGGGGTCATTGGCGTGTTGCTAGATGCTAACCAATGTCATTACGCATACTAAGATATCTCCAAGTGGGAGCTGTTGGTTTATGGATATATTTAATATGTGTATGACCGATTCAACTCGAGACCACGGATTGCACACTTTACGTATGAGACTCGATGTTTAAATAATTAATATAAAATATTATGTTTAATTATTAAATTCACAATAAACGACTAAAAGAGCGATAAGCACTTATCGAAAGTGACTATTGGTCGTTAAATGTCAACGGGTATGAAGAAAAGTAAACAAGCCAAGAGACGGTTTTAGGAACCCTCTATTGGGCTTGTTTTTGGCTGAAACTATGGAATCCCACATCGGAAACCATAGTAAACTTGACATCTACCATAAGGCTATAAATACATCCCCATGTATTCATCCTTTGGTACACTTGATTTCATGAGAAGGCCAAACTTCTTCTTTTCTTCCCTCTTGTTCTTGGTCGACGAGTGAATCCCCATTTTAAGGGATTTACGAGTGACCTTGAGCATAACAAAGGTGTTTGGTTATTCTATTGTGATCAAGAACTAGCATTCGCATCGAATCGCTAATAGTACGTGTGTACAAAAACGTGGTGTAACACATTATTGTTACATCAATTTGTTTGAATTGAAAGCCGGTAAGGGTCAATTCGTTAAACCACATAAACCCTAATTAGGGTTCTTGAATTGAAGAGATCTACCAATTGCAAGAGGTACGTTACGCATCTTTCAGTCAATTAATTATTGTTATGATTCTAAGTCTTCCGCTGTGTACTCTGTGGTGTCTATATGATTTTATTTGTTTTCGTATATCTTAAACTCAACAGTTATGGTGTTTATTTGTTTGTTAAACAAGACCAAACAAATCCATCATAAAATAGAAATATAAATATATTTTGTAGATGGGTATATTTACTAGAAAATATAAATATAATTAATAAGAAAAAAAAACATATGTAATTTTATTTGGATGAATACATTGATGAAATAGTTATTTATACATCCAATAAACATCAATATTAGCTTCATATTCACTGATGGGTCACGGAAAGATAGATGTATGATGGCGTTTCTTTTTCAAAAAATGTCTTAATGGGCTCTTAATAGACCAAACCTCTTAACCGTTAGAGGTTTTGAGCATTCAATTTTTTTTCCTCGTTTCGTACTGACACGGTCAGAGGTAAAACATCTTGATAGTCCAGACATGGTATGGGCATCTTAATGGTACAAACCGAGCTGGTCTGATGATCCGAAACCAGGAAAAACCAATAACTGAAAAAACCAAAACAGAAAAAAACCGTTTATCATAGATCGGTTTTAGCTTTCATTTTCATGTAATCGCGGTTTCCCGAACCGAACCGTGTACGATATAGATGTATGTCTTTAGATATTTATCGTAGTATGTATCGTGGTTGTATGAAACTAATTTGAAACGTACATAGAGTTAAATACCATATCAACGTGTAATCTTTATTAGATTGCTTAATGTCGCGATGTCATGGCCTTAATGTGCTACTGTATAAGTGTTTGATGAACTAATGGATCTACTCATCTACATGTTGGTTATGCGCTCGTAAATCAATAGTTATATAGCCGGGAATTACGTGAGCCTATCGGGGCACACACGTATACACGAAGAACACGTTTATTATATATTTAATATGTATATGTTATGTATATTTATTAAATGTATAATATGTTTCACGAAATAATTTAAATATATGTTAAATATAAAAGAGATGGACTTGGATGTCGGAAAACGAAACTCCCGGACCTCCCTCCAAAGTGGCCAGGTATAGAAGGATCTAGGAGGGGTGCTATGTGTCGTTTTTATCTAACTAAAGGAGGTGAAAGAGAATGACTTGTTGGACAAGTTGGGGTGCTATATAAACACCCCTTTGCCTCATTGTCTGACAGAAGAGATATACAAAACACATTACCTAAAAGCTTAATTCGTTTTCCTTGGTCCAACATTGCGGCTGACATAAAACAATATCTATTGTTTTAGTTTGTCTATTCGTACATTAATACATATATAACAAAGACTAGTATCTTTGTTATATTAGTATTCTATCTCTTTATAAATACATTCGAACGTATACTTTTTGGTATTCGAATTGTGTTTAAGCTAGTAACAATAACACACGGTGTTAGTTTGTTATACGTGAAACAAGCACTAGCATCCTAACGTGCTTCGTTTGACGTGTAGTGTGTGCATTCGTTAGAGGTGATAATTTAATCACTTCGGTTTCAAGATCAAGATCCGGTGTTTATCTATTTTTCAATAGATTCGAGGTTAGTATTTTATGTGTTTTAATTCATAACATTAAATATAGATCCATCCGCTGCGTACTCGTGGTATTGATGGTTTAATCAATATGAATTCCCAACAGTGGCATCACGAGCCATCTCGTTTGGTGTTATGGGTTACACATAGAGTCGTTTGTTACGCTAATTAAACACATATATTAATTGTTATGACAATAACATGCATTATTGTCATTTAATTAAATATTGATCTTGTTTAATATTAATGGTTAATAAAAGAGGTTAGGAAAAAATTAAAAGATATTGTAATATGGATTCTTCTTTTTCTTTTTCTGATCTTAAGGCTTACGCGGTCATGATCTATGACGTATGTGGTCCACTTGGTACCTAGCTCGAAAACCTTGTGGGAGCCTTAGATTCTCTAATTGGGGAAGACTCATTCTTGAGTTTTGGAGCATTACTTGTTACTGTTTTCCATTAGAGTCTGTCTTCACCTCTACCCCTTCTTCTGTCTGTTTTAATTGCTTATATGTTTTATTCCTTGTGACATGTTTACATATATGCTTTTGATTTTGGAAATAAAAACAGATTAATTACTTATATTGAAACTTGTTTTAATTAAATCGTGGGTTCCATCAAGCTATTGAGGGTGTGGATCATTACCGGCTACAAGGATATAGCTTGCTGGATATCGTGAGATTTAATTACTGTCTGTTAAAATACACACTTAATTCCTTGTGACCAGTTATGTGTTATGTGTAAAACTTGTTTTTTACACTTAAACGGACTATAAACTATCGAAATTTGATTTGATTAAATCATTGGTTCGATCATGCTATTGAGGGTGTGGATCATTACCGGCTACCGTGATATAGCATGATGGATATCGTTTGATTTAATAAACTTTAACTATATGATACCTAAAGTTTTGTGCTCTTATTAATGATCTTTTGGTTAACACCAAGATCTAGGGTTTTTGCATGGTCTTTTCCGCCCACTACATGTTTCGGCATTTGTGGGAATTATTGGAAGAACTTGGGTCTTATGACTCATGTAGAGTACAATATAGGGTTCTTGACCATTCTTTTCCCGTGATATTAGTACACCTAAATAAGTTGAAAAATTGTTTTTTGCAAACTTGTGCTACAAAGATGTTTGCATGCTTCTTTGTACACAATTTTTTATACATGTTTTTGTCAAAAATTATGTGATACCCTATTTGAAATTTAAGTCTATGCCATCCAAGTTTGAGAACACTTGCACTTTCCTTTTGCTTTTCGTGGGACGTGAGTGAATTGCAACCCAAGGTGTTTATTCTCTGGCGTAGGACCTAGAGTTATTTACACATGTTCTCTAATTGGACGACTTAATCGAGTCAAGTGGGTGAGATCCTTGATCCCGAGGCATAGGATTAGACAAAACATGCATGACACTAGTAGCTTGTACTCTAGTGCCATAAGTCTCATAAATCTAAGAATTGCACTTGTAATATAATTGTCGCACGCCGCCTACCTCTTGTACCCACAAGACTTACCAGAGTAGTAAGCACTACCGTGATGAGTGAGAGTTCAAGAGGATCTTAGTCTTTTACTAAATTAATTGTTTTATTTATTAAAACATGGGTAGTTAGTTTGTAAAAGAATTAATTATCGAAGGTACTAAAATTTTGAACTTTGTTTATTGTAGATGGCAGCAAATCAAACCGTCAACAATTCGATCTTCATGTCTTTCCTTGAAAAGGAAAAACTTACTGGATCTAACTTTCTCACCGCTATCGAATTTGAGGATCGCCCTCACACCGATGATAAGTTAACCTATGTGGAGCATCCCATACCGCACTCCTGTTCCTCCAACTCACGATCGCAGGTTCTGCCGATGTCCTTTGCCACGCCCAATGGGTTAAAGCATCCAAGGACATAGGATGTCTTATGCTCATAAGCATGACTCCAGAACTTCAAAAGAATCTGGAGCACTTTGATGCATATAACATGCTTAAGGAATTGAAGACCGTGTTTGCTCGCCAGCGAACAGAACTCCTTGAGACTCGTCAGGTGCCTTGCATGCATGTAGCATGAGGAGGGTCAATCTGTTAGCACCTATGTTCAAAATGAAGGGCTATCTAGATCGACCGAACGCCTTTGGTCACCCCATGTCATCCGCCTTGCAGTGAGCATGATTCTTACCTCTCTCAACAAGGACTTTGCCGATTCGCACAAAATTATAATATGCAATGCATGGGGAAGATAGTGAATGAAGTGCATGCAATGCTTAAGCTGCACGAACAAGGGCTTCCTAAAAGAGATGTTGCTCCTGCTGACTTACTATAAGAGCGGAAGGATCCGTAAGAACAATAAAACAAGAAGCCGCATAATGGTGCTCAGGGCAAGAATCGTGGCAATGGCAAGGCTAAGCTTGCTTATGCCCCCAAGGCCAAGATTCCCCCTCCACCTAAAAAGGAGCATCCTACGCTAAGGACACCGAGTGTCATCATTGTCATCGATTGGACAATCGGGAGGAATTGTCCTACCTATTTAGCCGAAGTTGATGCGAAGAAGTGCAATGTGGGTAGCAATGCTAGCACATCAGGTATCTTTGTCATAGAACTTTATACTTTTCCTCATAAATCTTGGGTATATGACACTGGTTGTGGTACTCACATCTGTAATACTACTCAGTGGTCTCAGGGAAGTAGGAAACTGAAGCCCTGAGCTTTAAGCCTGTACGGGGAATGGAAACCGCGTACCGCTTGAAGCTATAGGAACTTTTGATTTGTCACTTCATAGTGGTTTAATAATTTGTTTAGACAATTGTCATTATGCTCCTAGTATTACTAGGGTATTGTTTCAGTTTCACTTTTGAAAGACAAGGGTTTTACTCATTGTTTTACGGATATTGGTATTTCAGTTTCAATGAATAACTTGTTTTATTTTAATGTTGTTTCTAGGAATGGTATTTTTGAAATTGATATGCATGATTCTGTTTCAAATGATTGTTCTATGTATTCTGTTAATAGTAAAAGATCCAAGCACTGAGAAGCTGCAACACGATGGGCTTTTTAAATCAATTGACCTTCGGTCTTTTGATAAGTGTGAATCTTGTGTGTCTGGGAAGATGGTGAAAAATCCTTTTTCGCATAAAACGGAGAAAGCTACAGATCTGCTTGGACTCATACATACCGATGTATGTGGCCCTTTTAGAACTGTTTCAAAACAAGGATACAACTATTTCTTAACTTTCATCGACGACTTTAGTCGATACGGTTATGTTTACCTGCTTAAACATAAACATGAAGTTTTTGAAACTTTCAAAGTATCTCAAAGTGAAGTTGAGAATCAACTTGGAAAGACCATAAAGGCTTTACGGTTTGACCGTGGAGGCGAATATATGAGTCAAGAGTTCATTGATCATCTTAAGAAGTGTGGGATTGTCTCACAACTCTCTTCTCCACGCATAACCACAACATAATGGTGTATCTGAGAGAAGGAATCGAACCCTGCTTGACATGGTAAGATATATGATGAGTCAAACAACTCTACCAATGTCCTTTTGGGATTATGCTCTTGAGTCTGCTGCACGCATTCTCAATATGGTTCCATCAAAGAAGGTTGAAAAGACACCATATGAACTATGGCATGGGAAAGTCCCTAATACTGCCTTACTTAAAGGTCCGGGATTGTGAGGCATTCGTGAAACGTGATACGCCTGACAAACTTGAACCAAGATCTATTAAGTGTGTCTTTGTAGGATACCCAAAGGAAACAATGGGTTACTACTTCTACTATCCACCTGAGCACAAGAAATTTGTTGCTAGGTTTGCTGAGTTTTTTGAGAATCGTCTCATCTCACAAGAGGCAAGTGGGAGGATCGTAGAACTTGATGAAATTCAAGAAGATACTCATCCTTCTGAAAATACTAGCCAACTTCCTGAGATGGTTGAACATGAAAGTGTTGAACCGTAAAGTGAAGTCATTCCTCGCTCGTAGGTCCTCAAGGACAATACGCGCACCGATCAATGTGTTTATACGTCGATTCGAGGAGCATGAGTTAGGGGATCTTAATGAGCCTCGCTAACTTTAAAGCCGCATTAGCGATCGTGAATCAAAAATGGCTTAAGGCTATGAACGAGGAAATGAAATCCATGAGAGACAATGAAGTCTGGATTGAAGTTGACCTCCCTCCTAACGCTAAAACCGTTGGTAGCAAGTGGCTCTTCAAGAAGAAAACTGACATGGATGGAAAGGTACACACCTATAAAGCTCGTCTTGTGGCAAAAGGTTATACTCAAACCTACAATGTAGATTATGAGGAAACCTTCTCGCCTCGCGCATAAAAGCTATTAGGATTCTTCTAGCCATAGTAGCATACTATGACTATGAGATTTGGCAAATGGATGTCAAAACTGCCTTCTTAAATGGTCACGATATCCTAACCGTGTATGCATGGACCAACCTGAAGGATTTGTAAATCCACGATATCCTAACCGTGTATGCAAGCTACAACGATCCATTTATGGATTAAAGCAAGCATCTAGGCAATGGAATAAAAGGTTTGATGAGGAGATCAAGAAGTATGGTTTCACTCAAAACCTTGATGAGCCATGTGTATACCGTAAGGCTAGTGGGAGTAATGTAGCATTCCTAATTTTATATGTTGATGACATATTGATCATGGGAAACAACATTCCAATGTTACAAGCTATTAAAGCCTATCTTGGAAATTGTTTTTCTATGAAGGATTTAGGTGAAGCTGCATATATTCTAGGAATCAAGATCTACAGAGATAGATCTAAGCAGTTGATTGGACTTTTTCAAAGTGCATACATTGAGAAAATATTGAAAAGATTTTATATGGAGAATTCCAAGCGTGGAAGTATCCCAATACAAGTAAAACTTGAGTTGAGCATAACTCAAGGACCCTCCACACAGCAGAGGTGGAACGCATGAAGAGGATTCCTTATGCCTCTACCTGTAGGATCCATCATGTGCGCGAGGTGCACTAGACCATGTTGCGCTCGCTTAGAACTTAACAAGTCGATTTCAAGTAGATCCGGTGAGTGTCACGGTCCGCTGGAAGAACATATCAAGTATCTCGATATACTAAAGATATGTTTCTTGTTTACGTGGAGACCCAAACAGAGCTCGAGTTACCGTTATATCGATGCCGTGGCGCACCAACAAGGATGACACCAAGTCACAAACCGGATACGCTGCTCTAAACGGAGGCGCCAGGTCCGAAGAGTGCCAAGCAAAGCATCACCGCGATGTCTTCTACAGAGGTGAATAACCGGCCGCTCGTAGTTTGCAATGGAAGCTATTTGGATAAGGAAGTTTATTGATGAGCTTGGAGTAGTCCTCACCAATAAAGAACCTATGGAAATGCTATGTGACAACAATGGAGCATTAACCATTGCCAACGAGCCCGAGCTCGAAGGCTCCAAGCATTACAAAAGGAAGGTTCACTATCTCCGTGAGGTTATCGCAGATAATGAAGTAGTACTTAATAAAGTTCACACAGATGACAACTTAGCTGATCCGCTTTACTAAGGCGCTGCCTTTGAACAAGCATGTTGAGAATTCTAGCGTATTGGACTTCGCTAGTTAGTAGTCTCATGTAAATCTATTTTGATTTTAGTATTTGGATAATGGGATATGTAAAACATTTATTATTTTGATGATTAATATACGTGGTGTGAGTTATTCATTCATATATAAATTGTGTCCTATATTTGCATGTTTAATCCTTAAGTAATTTATTACTTTAAATTTTCCATTGTCGATCAATGATATGGGAGTATCGTTGAATTAAGGCAAATGTGAGAGATTGGTTATATTCTTTGAATACTAAGAATGTGTCCGCCAAACTCACATGTTATCCACGCTATGGATATTGATTTCCCCAAACCTACGAGTCATCACTTTATGGATCGGGCCATTAAGTGATATCTCGCAAATGGTTATTTTATTTTTCCTCTCGATTTGAGATGCAAGCGTGTCTTGCATGTGTGGATCTTTCTTCTTGATTATAGTCAAACGCTATCCCCAACAAGGTGGTTATAAAGGCTATTCTCGGTTGGTTGAAGCGCATGAATGACACGTGTAGTCAAAATAGAATTTGTTCCTCCACTTGTCTTCGGAGTATGATATCATCGGGCCCTCGCTGAATTAATCGATGTTTGCATGGTCGTGCCCAAAGTGTAAATCAAGATGATACTTGTTTTACGGTTGGCAATCTTGATTAATTTCTAAAACGAGAAACATAATAATTGAACAATATGGAATGACTTTGATCCATATCCATAGTTCAACAAGTATCTAAAACAAAAGGATAATTTAAAATTGTAAACCATTTACCTAGTTGTTTTATGAAACCACACTCAGTATTCGAGCAATGCGTGTTGCTAGACACTTAGCATTGTTAGTATACATTATTGAATGTTACGATCGCAAGTGGGAGCTGTTGGTTATGCGCAGAAATCAATAGTTATATAGTCGGGAATTACGTGAGCCTATCGGGCACACACGATATACACGAAGAACATGTTTATTATATATTTAATATGTATATGTTATGTATATTTATTAAATGTATAATATGTTTCACTTAAATAATTTAAATATATGTTAAATATAAAAGAGATGGACTTGATGTCGGAAAACTCGAAACTCCTGACCTCCCTCCAAAGTGGCCGTGTATAGAAGGACCTAGGAGGGGTGCTATGTGTCGTTTTTATCTAACTAAAGGAGGTGAAAGACAATGACTTGTTGGACAAGTTGGGGTGCTATATAAACACCCCTTTGCCTCATTGTCTGACAGAAGAGATATACAAAACACATTACCTAAAAGCTTAATTCGTTTTCCTTGGTCCAATATTGCGGCTGACATAAAAAAATATCTATTGTTTTAGTTTGTCTATTCGTATATTAATACATATATAACAAAGACTAGTATCTTTGTTATATTAGTATTCTATCTCTTTATAAATACATTCGAACATATACTTTTTGGTATTCGAATTGTGTTTAAGCTAGTAACAATAACACACGGTGTTAGTTTGTTATACGTGAAACAAGCACTAGCATCCTAACGTGCTACGTTTGACATGTAGTGTGTGCATTCGTTAGAGGTGATAATTTAATCACTTCGGTTTCAAGATCAAGATCCGGTGTTTATCTATTTTTCAATAGATTCGAGGTTAGTATTTTATGTGTTTTAATCATGTGTTTTAATTCATAACATTAAATATAGATCCATCCGCTGCGTACTCGTGGTATTGATGGTTTAATCAATATGAATTCCCAACACCACCTTGATTTTTTTTTGTTAGTGAACTTCATGCAAGTTTTTACTTTACACTTCTTGGCAAAAGTATTGTGTAAAGCTATCTTTTGCTTTTTTTAAAACAAAATGGCGGCAGTTTTGGAAAACAAAAATGTTATCACGATTGATGAACCCGAATTTAGCGGATAATTCTAGCTCACTAAATCCACGAGGGTTCATCTCTTAATCTTGGTTTGATGATGGATTGAACCTGCTAAAGAAAATACACCATTAGTCTCACCGTGGGAATGGCTTCCACGATCAACTTCGGGCATTAGAATGAGTAGTCGTCATTGGAGGTTGTTAGCCTTAATAATTTTATTAGAAGTTATGGTCATTCACGTTTAGGAACTTTGTAACGCGTGTTAGATATCGTGATAGAATAGTCAATGAGCTCGTGGATTGGGATAAGCTAATTGGCTAATAGTTATGTTAAGCTAGCCTTTTATCTCTTGTCATCCAATCCAAGTCCACGAGGCCCATCCAAAGCCCATTAGGGCGTTTATGTCTTGTACTATATAAACCCCTCAAAGTCTCATTTGAAGGGTGTGCTTGAGTGTGTGTGTGTGTGTGTTTTCTTTGGAATATACAACATCTTGTGTTTATCTTTCTCTCTTCACATACACGGTTTTATAACATCAAGTCACCATCTTTCCTTTCTTTATTTCATCTTCTTATACGCATAAGTGGTTGTGGTTTAACATGTTCATCTTGTGATAAGGTGTGTTACGCGTAAGGTTGATGTAAAAGTGTGGTCCTATAATTGGTATCAATCACCTAACAATGGTTTAGGAGTGTTTGGTTGAAGTTTTTGTGTGTAGTGTTACGCATAGTAAGCTTTCAAGTATTAAAAGTTGTCAAGCTTAAAACTTTACTTTTTGCACTAAAATCTTCAAGATTCTTATGGTTTGAGGTTCTTATAGTGTTAAAGAGTCTAGTTTTGGGAAAAAGTTCAAGCTTTACGTATTTTTCTTCGCTTAACTCGTATGTTTTATGCTTGTAATGCTTTCTACGCATAAGCTTTCTAAGCACTTTGGGTGAGTAAGGTCAAAACTTTTGTGTTATTTGTGTGTTTTGAAGGCTTTGAGTGTATCATAAATTGTTTGAAACGCTGGGAATGTTTTACGCGTAAAGGTCAAAAAGTCAAAACCCTATTTTTACGCATAACTTTCTACGCATAAGCATTTGGTTACTAATCTTCGAAAGCATCAAAGGTTACTCGCTGCTTCCCTCACTTGGATAAGTTTGTGGAACACTTCGACTTGTGGATATCTTTTACGTGGATAGTGTAAAGGATTTTTGGTTTTAAACCTAATCTTACGCGATAAGCGTAAACTTACGAGTAAGCACTCTACGCATAAGTTAACACTTACGCTGTAAGGTTGTTACGACTCAAGCATTTTATCTACGATAAGCTTACGCTTAAGCCTAAAGGTTACGCCAGAAGATAATCAAGCACGCTAAGCATCCAACGATAAGCAATCCTACGCATCAACACTAATTTCTACGCTTAAGAACAGGTTTACGAGTAAGATTTTGGGCAAAACTTCAAACGGCTATAACTTTTGAACCGTAACTCCGTTTTCAGCGTTCTACCCATCAAAACGACCGTGAGATCGAGGAGATTGGCACGCCGAGTGAACTGGGTCAACCTTCATGTCCTAAAAACGCTCCGAACAGAAGTTATTGAGGTTTTTAAGTTTTTAGACCAAATTTTCACTACAACAACCAAGCTTAATCATCATCAATCACAACTCCTTTATCGTTGAATCGATCCTACATCAACTTTATCATATCATACCTTCATTAATGGCAACTCAACAAGACATTCATGCACCGTACCAAAACCGCCCTCCTATGTTGGAAAAAGTTGGTTATCTTCAATGGATAAGTCGTATGCTTCGCTACATCAAGACCAAACCTAATGGAAAATTGATGATTCAATCCATTCAATGAACCCTTCATACCTCAACAAGTCCAAGACCCTCGAAATGCCGATGCAACACCTCCCCGCCCCACCATTTTCTTGTATTCAACAGAATCGAATATCAATCGAAAAGGGTCGAAACAAGTCGGGCGTATGACATGGCAATTCATATTATACAACCGGGTTTACCAAGAGACATCTTTGCTGCCAGAGTACAGCCAGAAACCGCTTCGATATGTGGGAACGCAGTTAGACGACTTTATCATGGAACGTAAATCGGTCAACAAGACACAGAGAACAAGTTGCTAACTACATGGGAGAAGTTTACATCTACCCGTGAGAATCCATTGAATCCTACTATGGAAGGTTTCACTTTAATGAATGAGTTGATCGTAAACAAGTTGACACCCGTAACTATCGCGGAGCAACATCAAGTTCTTGAACAATCTACCGTAAGAATGGGGACGATATGTAACTATTGTTAACCAAACAAAAGACTTACATCAAGTGAACTTTGATCAACTCAACGATTTTCTGAAACAAAACCAAACTGAAGTGAATGAAGTCAAGAAAGAAAGATTGGCAAAAAATCATGATCCATTGGCACTCATTGCAAAGACTCAAACTCCAGTGAATACACAACAACAAGCTTCATCATCTTCCACTAACAACAACTTGCAGCAATACATTCCACAACAACAAGCTGGAATGTCTCATATTTTAAACAACTTGATCGAAAAACTAAGGAATGCAAGTATGAAAAATGCCGATGAGCGCGTGCCTACAATGACATGAAAGTTTAAAAATGATCTTTTGAGGGCTCACCGAATGTCAAAAAGGAAAGGCAAAGGGATACTGAGATTACAAAACCATTGACTGAGGAGAAACCAAATGTTCCCAAACCGGTTGTCAAACCAAAAATGTCTGTTTCTTTGCCTCCTCCAAAAGTCAATGAGAAAAATGTTTTATCGAAACTTGTCACTCCACCTGCCTTGCCTAAACAAAATGTTGTCAAAGGAAAAGCGGTATTAGAAAAACCAACAGTTTTAGCACCTGGACTTTTTAAGATGAGTACCACTAATGCGTCTGCCTCCACATCTAAAACATATGGAACAAACGACATAAGTTTAAAAAAGCACCCTAAAGAGTCTAGATAGCCAAACCACTTCTCTAGATAATAATGTGAATCCTAATGAGTGTGCCTTACCTTCTACAGGACTAGGAAGCACCTCTAGGAGCAACAGACTAAAGCCTAAGAGCAATACAAGGAACAATAGAGTCATGCGTGCCTCTAAGAGTAGTAGCTTGAATAAAGAGCGTAAAGTAGAAGAACACCCTAGGAATTTACCTCTTTGTAATAAGAAAGACATTTCATCTTAATGTAATGAACTTATGAAATCTGCTATGTTTAATGAATCATTGAATCGCTTGTTTAACTTGCAATAAATCTTTAACTAATGTTCATGATGATTGTGTTTCTAAGAATGAGATTGTTTAGCTTGTTCGTAAGAACGCTCCTAAAAGAACTTATGCTAAACGAGTAGGAAGACTAGTTGCAAGACTTAGGCTTTACACTACCGATAGGAAGCATAGCGTTTACTTTAGGGATGACATTTGGAAACCTACGGGTAGAAATTTCACACTCCGCAATGGTAGAATGAGTGAAGAACCCGCTTCCCAAGAGATAACTTCAGGTGAGTGTGATCGATTTTACCTTTAACCCAAAGGAACCAAAATCAAAACGGTTTCCAAAATCTTCTTCTTCGTTATTGGCGTGTTATCGAAATATGTCTTTGGATCGCCAACTCGGTTGCTCCAAGCACATAACCGAATCAAGTCAGCCGATCAACTTCGCCCTGAAATTCATAGGATCCAGACGTTTAAATGATCATGTAGCAGCTATCATGGGTTATGGAGATCTACCTTTTGGAAATTATTTGATCACCCGGGTTTACTATGTCGAAGGGTTGGGACACAATTTGTTTTCACGGGCAGCCTGCGGATGCGATTTAGAGGTTGCTTTTAGGACAAATGCTTGCTTCGTTAGAAACTTGGATGGCACTAATCTCTTAACCGGAATCGCGGATACAAACTTGTATACTATTGATATAAACCAAATGGCCTCTTCATCACCAATATGTCTTATGACACGAGCATCTGGAATAAAGTCCTGGTTGTGGCATAGATGATTATCCCATCTCAATTTCGACAAGATAAACAAACTTGCCAAAGACAACATTGTCAACGGACTTCCAAATTTCAAATACACCAAGGATCACTTATGTCCATCATGCGAACAAGGAAAAAGCAAAAGAGCATCATATAAACCCAAATCCGTACCTAGTTCGGAAGCAAAGTTACATATGTTGCACATGGACTTATGTGGCCCAATGAGAGTTGAAAGCATTAACGGGAAAAAGTATATTCTTGTTATCGTCGATGATTATTCAAGAAATACATGGATTAGGTTTCTAAGATCAAAAGACGGCTAGCACCGTGC
This sequence comes from Chrysanthemum makinoi, assembly GCA_910596185.1. Lineage (NCBI taxonomy): Eukaryota > Viridiplantae > Streptophyta > Magnoliopsida > Asterales > Asteraceae > Chrysanthemum > Chrysanthemum makinoi. The sequence continues at coordinate 309,183,915 of OU343225.1, read as the reverse complement.
ATCATCATCACCTTCTAAAACGTATTCAAGTACTTCTTCAAACTCCGAAGAGTTGTAAGAACAGCATAACAAGATCAATTTACAAATCGAGTTAAGAACTTATTTTGAAAATGTTGGAATCACACATCAGACATCAGTTGTTAGAACTCCACAAAGATAATGGGGTAGTTGAAAGAAGAAATCAACTCTTGTGGAAGCCGCCGACAATGCTAATTTATTCCGCACCGCTATTTCTATGGGCTGATGTTGTTTCCGCTGCTTGTTTCACTCAAAACCGATCCCTAATCCATCCAAGATTCAATAAAACCCCATATGAGCTAGTGAACAATAGAAAACCTGATATCTCTTACTTTCACGTTTGGCGCTACAGCTATCCGACAAAAGACAGAGAAGATCTGGGAAAACTGAAAGCTAAAGGTGATATTGGAATCTTCATTGATACTCGATAACTCGAGGGCATTCTGTGGTGTATAATGTAAGAACTAGGAGGATTATGGAGACGATGAATGTGAATTTTGATGAACTTTCACAAATGGCTTCGGAGACTCCGCCTAGAACCCTCACTAAACCCAGACTGACACATCAGCCAGACTCGTACCACAAAGAGCTCTATCAACTTTGGCTTCGACACACCTCATGAACAAGAATGGGAGAAATTCTATGAGTTAATGTTCGACGAATACTATGGTGAAACCTCGACAAATGCATCAAACCATCATTCCTCACGACCCGCCAACATCACCTACCACCACCAACGTAAGATGCATCTACTACGGTCGAAACCAATGCACCAACTCCATCAACATCATCTACATCCACTCCAAAGAACTCCAATTCTTCAAACAGCTTTACCAGCTTGATGAGCAAATTCTAAACATATCATTTCAAGAAGAACCTACTCAAAACCAGAACGATGCAACGCTATTACATCGACTTATTTGAAAACCCATTTGCTACCGAATCACCGACTCATATTCAAGCTTATGAGAACCATCTAACTCGCACTCAACCGATAATCTACGGTATCCTTCTACTCGGGGGACAAAAGACCATCCGCTTGAACAAATTATTGGTGAACCGTCAAGGCCAATTCAGACGAGACGCCAACTTGCCACCGACATGCTTTGTGCATTTACCTTTGCTCAATTAGAAATATTGAACCTAAAAACATTCGAGAGGCAATGGCGTAATCCGCATGGATAGAAGCGATGCAGGAGGAACTTCTCCAATACCGCCTACATGACTCTTGGGATATGGTTCCAAGACCCATTGACGTCAAGGCATTGATCTTAAATGGTTATGAAAGAACAAACGGATGAAGAAATGACCGCCATTCGCAACAAAGCTCGCCTTTGGCCAAAGGATACGCATAGAGGAAGGGATAGACTTTGAAGAGTCATTCGCCGCAGAGTAGCATTCTAGAAGCAGCCAGATATTCTTAGCCTATGCGTACCACAAAAACATCACGTTTATCGATGGACATTAAGACCGCGTTTGAATGGAACTGAAGAAGAAGTGTATGTAAGTCACCGTAAGGCTTCATAGACATGGAACATCCCATCACGCCTACAAACTCAAAAAGGCAATCTACGGTTTGAAACAAGCTCATGAAGCGCTGGTATGATGAACTCGCCCTCTTCCTTATCCAAAATAATTTCACCAAAGGAATGCTTGATCCTACCTTGTTTACACAAAAATCCAAACGCACATTTTGATTGTTCAGATTTACGAGACGACGCCGCCTTTGGGTCCACTAAACTGAATCTTTCAAAACATTTTGAAAATCTCATGAAAAGCAAATTTGAAATGTCCATGATGGGGAACTAAAGTTTTTTCTTGGTTTACAAATACATCAATCCCCTCGTGGAATTTTTATAAATCAAGCTAAATACAACAACCGAGATTTTGAAAAATCATGGTATGGATAAGTGTGACTCGGTTGGAACACCAATGGTAACTTCACCAAAAATTGGAGCCGATTTGTTTGGGAAACCTATCGATCCAAGAAATATCGAGCATGATTGGTTCTCTCATGTACCTCAATGCTAGTCAATCTGATATTCATTTTGTTGTTTGCTTATTAGCACGGTTTCGTGCAAAGCCTCGAATCGCACCTCAAAGAGGTTAAAAGGATCTTTCGCATTCTAAGACATCCATTCACAAGGGTCTTTGGTATCCGGCGAATACGGATTTGATCTAATTGCCTTTTCGATGCGACCACGCAGTGATCAAGTTACAAAAGTACATCCTGAGGAGCATAATTTTTGGGAGAAAAGTTAGTGTCGGTCTTCAAAGAAACAAGATTTCACCGCACTTTCAACCATCAAGCCGAAGTATGTGTCTCTATCTCATGTTGTTGTGCAAGTTCTATGGATGAGAAAACAACTCACAGATTATGGCTTTACTTTCTATAAAATACCTATGTATTGTGACTCGAAAAGTGCCATAGCCATATCATGCAATCCTGCTCATCACTCAAAGACTAAGCATATCAGAGTCCGCTATCACTTCATAAAAGAACATGTGGAAGAAGGTACCGTTGAATTATTCTTCGTGAAGACAGATTACCAACTCACGACGATTTACTAAACCCTTCCAAAAGAACGGTTTGACGATTTAGTTCACTAATTGAATGCAAGCCTAACCCCCGAGGAGTTAGAACGCTTCTCAATCTTCTTGACAATGTTTTTACAAAAGCTTTTCACAGAAAATTTTTTGAAAACAAAATACAAAATTTGAAAAACCATCAAAAGCAAAATACAAAAATATAAAACTTTCAAAAATTCAAAAACAATATAAAATCAAAAATCCAAAAATATTCTTCTCACAACATGTCTCGTGATAATCGATATTCTCAGACGCTTTCTAGAAATATCATTCAACAATGATAATGGTATGTACGTGCTTGCTTGAGAGTTCTTTACTATGTTTTCTAAAACATGTCGCTTCTCAAAATTTCTTCATAAAATGGTTTTCGTGATACTTCAAGACAAACCCGTTCCAAAAATGATGACTTTTGATTATCTCAGATCAAAACTCGTATTTGTTATTAAAAAAATCACTAGTGTACGCTTCAGTGCACTACATTTAAAAATGGTGAGAAATCATCATCATCTTGAGCACCTTTTCAAGATTGTTCAAAAAGATTTTTCAAAATCTTTCAAAATATTTTGTGCTCAACATAACTCCCTCTAAAACCCTTTAATTGATTATGCTTTATTAAAGGGGGAGTATAAAACAAAAATGTTCCAAATTCATGCTTAAGTCAAATCCGCTTGTCTTCCCAAAAGTTTCTACAATGTTGTTTAATCTGTTGATATCAAAAATATCACTAATATGCTATTTTTGAGGGGAGAAGACGGATTAAAATGTGATTAAAAAGTTTAATGATCGGTGTTTGAATCTCAAATGAGCTCGACTCAGCCGGAAAAAATGAATTGACCTGAATCAAGAAATGTACCATCTCTAGAAACTTGTGATAGATATGCACTTTCATTGGTCTAACCTCCTTTTCAAGGAGTGTTTACAACTTCAAGTTAGTTATTAGAGCTAGTTGTCACCTAAAAACCTAACAATGGAACTCTTTAACTAGGCAACGTAGAATCGTCTCGTGGGGAATTGTCTATCATGAGCCGTATCAATTCAAAAAGTGCTAACTCCTTCCTCTATGTGCATATTTCACTAAAACAAAATAAGCACATGTGAAGGGGAGTGTTTCAAAAATATAAAACTCTCAGAGTGATCCAAACATGTTTTCAATCATAAACACTTTGAGAGATTTTCAAGAAAAAGGTTTTTATGGCAACAATAGGACATTCACGGAGTTATAAGGTGTCTAAGGATAGGAAATCCGTCCTATGATCCGCCAGAGCCGGAGGGATCCACCCAAGGACAATACCCATAGTTAGTATTAGAAGTCCTTAGGTATGATTGAAAAAAAGGAGTAATGTGAGAAAGGAGAAAGAAGGGGTTGAAGAATTAAAAAGAAAAGTAATGAAAAGGGTGAAAAGAAATAGCCTCCATATTCAACCTTAGGCGTAAACCGTTCAACTCATTCGCTATCGGGTTGTCACTAGATGACACCGTATTGAAGACAAAGACGCCATGGACTCCAAAGGACGACGCACTAAACCTTTCTAGCCACCAATTCCTCTTAAAAGGATTTGTTTCATTCTCACCGGAACCCTACCGAATTTACTCTCCGCTTCAAGGGGATATCGTGGATATTGAAGAAGGAGACCTTCCTCCCTAGTCTCCGCCAGAAAACTCAATATGCACTATTGAGTCTAGAGCCATTTGGTCATCAAAAGATCTCATAGGAACACATGACATGACATCGCTTGTTGTTCATTAATAAGGACACAAGTGATATATTCTAGAGTCCCACGCAGATCTTAGCAATCAGCCGTAACATTTA
>OU343225.1:309146251-309179398 GCA_910596185.1 Chrysanthemum makinoi | reverse complement strand
GAATCAGGGCATGAGTTTTTAAAAAAATAAGATAAAGCATGACTCTGTTCTTTCTTTGAAAAGCGGGTTACTGCCTGAAATGACAATAAACCATTGTTTCACTTTCTCCAAATTTTTTTTTTTATTTTAATTTTTTTTTTATTTTTTTTAATTAAAAAAAGTTTTTCTTTCTCTCAAAATTTTTTTTTAATTTATTTTATTTTATTTTATTTTTTTTAATTTTAATTTTTATTATTATTTTTTAAACATTCGAACAACATCTAAAGTCCCGTGTCATTCTTTGAATGACACCACAAAGACCGTAGATATTATCGAATCGAAAAGAGAAAAAAAACATGACAAAAACAATTTTTTTTTTTTTTTTTTTTTGAAAGTTTTATATTTTTATATTTTGTTTTTCAGAAAAAAATATTTACAAGAGATAAATGAAGAAAAACCTTTTACTCTTCTTCTTCCTTTTGAAGACGTTTGAGTGTTTCCGGTTGTAGGCTCTTAAGACCAAGTCGTTGAAGGATAAACTCAAACGTTCTCTGAGAAGAGCTTTGGTGAAGATGCACGCTAGCTGGTATTCAGATCCTCACAAAATAAGTTCCACCACACCGTTTTCAACTTGCTCCCTGATGAAATGATGTCGAATGTCGATGTGCTTTGCTCTTGGGTGTTGAACGTTGTTGCATGAGAGAGCAATAGCACTTTTATTATCACGTCTGAGGATTTTGTTGAATTCAAAGCCATAGTCGGATAATTGGGATCTCATCCATAGGATTTGAGCACAACAAGATGACATGGCTATGTATTTAGCTTCTGTAGAGGAAATAAGTACTCATTTGCTTCTTTGAAGACCTCACAAGCTTATCACCCAGGCGAGCACCTCGGGCGTGCCGGCAGTATCTTGACATCCTGCATGATCAGCATCACGCATAGGTTTTAGTGACATACCGGTGTCCTTTGGTACCAAGTCCCATATTGATGGTTCCTTGGAGATACCGAAAGACCCGTTTAAGCGCTTCAAGGTGCTTTTTGGTAGGCTTAGCCTGGTATCTAGCACACATGCAGACAACGAACAAGATGTCTAGTCTACTAGCTGTGAGGTACATCAGGGATCCAATCATACTACGATATTTTGTTTGGTCTACCATGATCCTTGAGTGGTCCTCATCTAGTTTAGTTCGTTCAATCATGGGAGTGTCACGGGTCACTAGAGTCAAATCCAAATTTCTTTAAAATCTCATTTGCATATTTAGATTGATTTATAAAAATGCCTCCGGGACTTTGTGAAATTTGTAATCCCAAGAAAAATGACATTTGTCCCATCATTGACATTTGAAATTTAGAACCCATTTCATTAGAAAACGGTCACACTCATTGGGGTAGGTCGAGGCAAAGATAATATCATCAACATATATTTAAAGCGTGAATTAAATGTTTGCTTGACTTTACGGTGAACAATGTCGGATCAAGCTGCTCCTTTGAATGGTAGATAGAAGAAACTTTGACAGTGTATCATACCATGCCCTTGGAGCTTGCTTTAAGCCGTAGCCTTCTTCAAAGCGATAAACGTGAGTAGGATGCTCTGGATTCACAAAGCCTTGGGGTTGGGCGGCGTAGAGCGACTTCTTTAAGATCTCCGTTTAGAAATGCCGTCTTACATCCATCCGATAGACTACCATGTTCTTATTTGCGGCATTAGCCAAGAAGATTCGATTGCCTCGATACGAGCAACGGCTGACAAATGATTCTTCAAAGTCAATACCCTCCTCTTGTCGGTATCCTTTTGCAACCAATCGAGCCTTGTTCTTTAAAACATCACCATGCTCATCAAGTTTTACTTTGAAGATCCATTTTAGAGCAATGATCATAGCACAATCTGGGGTAGGTACTAATTCCCATACATCAAGTCGATCAAACTCATGAATTTCTTCTTGCATGGCATTGAACCGGTTGTCTTCATTCATGGCGGTTTTAACATCTTTTGGTTCGATCTTAGAGACGGAGTTGAAGAAGCACCATAAGGCATCGGTTGCAAGTTGTTCCGTGTGGATCTGGGAGAGGGGTTTCCAATGATGTTGTACAATGGATGATCATGTGTCCATTTTCTGAGGTGTTCATGTGGCTGTTGTTGAGGAACTGAAGTAGCAGAGTCGATATCTCCTGAATAAGATGGTTCTGCTGATGATTCAGGGGCAAATATGTTTTCGAGTGGAGCATCTTCGGGAGTAGCAAAGGGATTAACTTCATCATGAGTGCCAGAAACAATTCCATGATGTACATTCGATGATTGATGATTTGTTGATGAGACAGTGATCGGCAGCGAGCTTCTTGACTTAATGATATTGAGGATCTGAAGGGTTGACTTCATTGACAGCGAGGGCTAGGCGCCTCTGTTGTTGGAATTGACAGATCATTGGCATTTGGCTCATAATGTTCATCAAACATTGGATCAAACAATTTCTTCAAATCATCTTCAGATGGAGGTACATATGGAGTTGCTTGAGAGGAGTTTGGTACAAGGGATGAACCCATGTGACTATTTTGAAGTGCGGTCCGCTGGATTGTCCAGAGCCATTTGACCGGTCAACTCATCGAACGTAACGTGAATTGTTTCCATGATATTTTGGGTTCTCTTGTTGTAGATTCGGTAACCCTTCTTGTTTGGTGCATAACCAACAAAAACTCCAATATCCGCCTTTGCTCTTAATTTACCTAAGTCTTGACCGTCATTCGTTGGATAGCACAAAGCACCAAACACAAAAAGGTAGGAGAGATCGGTTTTCGCTTTATGAACAAGTTCATATGGAGTTTTTCCATGAGAGGTATAAATAAGGGAACGATTTTGGGTGTAGGCGGTGGCAATGGCTTCATTATAGAAACATTGGAACCTGAATAAATTAGCATTGTTCTTGCGGCTTCCACAAGAGTTGATTTTGCGTCTTTCAACTACACCGTTACGTTGAGGAGTTAGGTGGAACACTTCTTTGATGTTGATTCCAACACTTTCATAAGCTGAATTAAGTCTTTGTTAACAAACTCTATTGCCATTGTGGGTTCGAACAATTACATTTGTATTGTTGAGTCGAACTTGAAGTTGTTTGATTAGTTTGATGATGACATCAGGAGTTTCATCCTTTGTCCTCAAAAACTTTACCCAAGTAAATCTAGAGTAGTCATCAACAACTACTAGAATGTATTTCTTCCCATTTATTTTTTACACTCTCATTGGTCCCAGTCCATATGAAGGGTATGAAGAACTTCATTCTTGAGTTTGTGGGTTTTGGTTTGTGGGCATATTTCGTGCTTTTACCTAATTGGCAAATTTGAACAAAGATGATCTTTTTCAAATTTCAATGCAGGTAAGCCTCGACAAGATCCTTTTCACGGAAAGGTTATTAATGGTCGAAGTTCAAATGATTGAGACGCGATGCCATAACCATGAATTTGTTTGAAGCCTTTGACAACAAGCAGATTGGAGAAAACTTCATCATGTCTTCGATAGAGATGGTGTATAGATTAGAACCACGAGTACCTCTTACTAATTCCATACCATCAAGTTCTCTACTTGAAGCAAGTATGTTTTCTAAAGGTCACTTCTAGATCGGAATCACAAAATTGACCAACAGAGAACAAATTATGACCAAGACCTTCCACATAATATACCCCGGAGATTACACTTTTGCCAACTACATAATCACCATAACCTATAATTGCTCCAAAATGGTCGTTCGAATCTAACTTGATCCCAGATGAATTTACTCACGAAGTTCATGAGCGCGGCCGTCTCGGTCATATGCTTGGAATAACTGAGTCCGGTAATTACGAAGCGATTTGAACGATCTGCGGTTGAACACAGAGACAAGAATGGATAATGGCCGGATAATTAGGATCCCCATGCAAGAATGGGTTCCACTTGGTTAGTGACAAGATTGGAACACCCATCGAGAAGTAGAAACAATGGAATCATTAGAAATAGATGCAGTGCTAGTGTCCATATTTGTCCTATTCAAAGTATGTTCACTTCTTAAGGGAATAGTTCTACCAATAGGCATCCATTTTCTAGATGGCATTGTCTTATCAGCATTGAGTGCTTAACCCTGATTAACCTTATGGCAAAAAGGTATCCATTGATAACCTATCTTACTAAATGTTCTTCCTGTGGGTTTCCATTGTTTTCTAACTTTCTTTTGTTTTTGCCTTCTAGCCTTCTTAGCATGATTTTTAGCATTAACAATTTTAACTGGGCGTTTTGACATTAGACAAAACATTCACATCATATTCATGATTAGCAAGCAGAATTCAAGCGGACATCATTACATGGTTTGCGAGATAGTATCGAAATTAGCATTAATTGATGCGCCTATGGCTAATACTAGAATCAACACGATTCGTTTTATTCAACTCAAACTTAAAGTTCCTAGGTTGGTCTTCTACTCTCTTCCAATGCACATTCTTAGCTTGCGAGGTCCTATCTTGCTTGGTTTTGCCTGGAGGCTTTGACGCTTGCTTTAGTGTCATGATTACTCTGTAGAGGGAATTATGGGAACATTAGTTGGTTGATCGCTTTGCATTCTGCGAACTAGATGTGGGGATCCAGCTACTTGAAGGCACATTAGTGTTCACTTTCTTAAAACTAGGCATAGAATGATTTGAATGCATGGCACTAGGCATAGAACAAGGCATCACAGATTTTCCTTTCGCACCTAAGGATTTAGGACATGTTGCAATTAAACATTCTAGCAGCTCACGAGATCGTTTTGGAATGCAAGACCTAATTTCTCTATCAAGCGGTTTGTTAATGAAATCCTCTTCCACAATCTCCGGAGACATTCTAGGCTATCCTTAAGGTGAGCACAATAGTTATGAAACACGGGTTCATTATTCCTAAGATGAGGAGGAATGTATTTACTTGGTCACTTAATATATTTGCAATCGAGGATGACTTTGATGCAACATTCTCATTAAAACAAGTGGCGGTTTCCCATTTTACGACTCTCATTCTCAATTTCCTTTTGTAAAGACGTTATTTTTCGTTGTTTTGGTCCGCGAGTGACTTTCATTGAATCATATAACTCTTTAAAGTGTCGTTTAACTTTTTCATTTTCTTCTAGAAAACTCTCGTTTTCCTTTGTAAGGCATTAACTAAGTTTTGAAGATGAAAAGTTTGAGAATACTGAGAATCTAAAGGAGAAGGCATTTGGGATCCATCACATTGTTCTTTTCACCCTTTAATTGAGAGATTTGGGCTTTCAACTTTCTCGTGTTACAATGAGCTCGAATCAAGCATCACGCTAATTTCAAAAAGCGCATCAAATTCGGGAACATCCAAGGATATCTTGATATTTGAGGTTTTAACATTTTCTTTTGGATGTTGATATTTTAATTGCAAAGAAAGATGCTCAACTTCCAATTTAGAAAACTGTTTTACCAGGTTATCATGATCATCTGTTCAACTTTATCATGCGAGCGATTTAGAGTTAGTTTTCAAGCTCAATTACACGATCATGGGAAACTTTGAACAGATAATTCATGAAATTGAGAAGCATTAATGGAACAATTTAGTATGATGTAAAACACATCTTGAGCAATACATTCAGAAATAAGATTCTCATTCAAGGTATGCAAGTTCTTCCTCTCAATCTCATTATATTTTAATTCACGCTCATAGTCACTAACCTTAACAATCATTGCATCAAATTCCTTTTCCATTTCTTTAATATCTCATTCATCCCTTTCTTGAGACTCTCAAATTGATCTTTTAGTTGTTTAAAGAAAGGCATGACCTCAGTTAAATAGCATTCCTTGCTTGCTCAAAACCCCGCCCTTATACCATCAGCTGGGTGTGATCCTTTTCTTACAAGTTTTCTCAAAGTCAAGAAATAATTGAAAGATAACATATTGACTGATTAAGGTCTTGCTTTTAATAGTTCTAGGAACTAAATGCATTGGTGTATTTGGAGGATATACGATTCTTGAAGGCATTTTCCTAGGGGAGGGTTTGTTACAACAAGATTCTCTACTTTTGCTTATCTAAATCCTTTTCCGAACACTTGTTAGGGTTAACAACTTGATTGAGGCTTAAACTTGTTCAAGGAGATCCATTTTCCTTTTGTAATCATGGGGTTTGATCGTTGTATTTTATTTTTACATTGAGGATCATCTAGCTTCTTATTCATTTTCTCCCTAGATGCATCATCTAATGTTCTATCTTCCTGCACTCAAGCCAACTAGGTTTCATCTAGGTTTAAGAATCTCATTACCATCATAGATTACATTATGGTGACTCTAGCCTTTTTAACAACCTCGGATAGGTTCCACAACAAGGGGAATGCTATGCTTATCGCTTAAGACTCTATGCTTAGTGATCAAGTGAGCAGTCTGAATGGTGTTCCCTTGTACATACAACTTATTTTCAAGCTTGTTTTTCAAAGTTTTTAGATTGGAAAAATCAATCAAAAGTTTTGATTCCTTAGCATTTGTTAGGTCACTAGTTTTACAACACAAGCTTATAAGAAAGGAGATGAGGCGATTGAACAAGTAAATCACACACACACACACGATAGTAATGAAACGGTTAGGCGTAGATGTGATGAGAGAAAATAACTTGAACAACCAACCTTCAAATGAAGGTTTACAAGAGGTATTTATAGGGGGGAAGCTAGGGCAACACTCCTAGTTCCTTCCTATCCTTATTGGGCTTGGGTCAAGCTTATGGGCCTTCTACATAAGCTTGACCTTAAACAAACATAAAGGCCATAATAAAGCTACCTATTACATATGAAATATAAATACTTGAAATCCTGTTTAGGAGTGATTCCAACAATCTCCCCCTCAAGTATATATGAATGTAAAGCGGTGAAGCGTTGATGTAATAGTAGCTGTGGCGTCTTCGACATTCTTCTTTCTTGTGAGAAGAATTGCCTTGATTCGAACAATCTCCCAGTGTAGAGTGATAGTTATCTTTGAGCGGTTATGCTTTGGCGTCATCTTTAACTTTGTTCTTTGATCATTGTTCTTTGTGGTGAAAGTGATAGTATGTTGTTGTGCGCATCACGGCCTTTAAGTCCCCTTTGCTCGGTGTCTCCACGTCATTCTTCAACATGCTCACGCGCTCTTTGGCGTTGGAAATCAATCTCTGATGAAGTTCTTTAAGTCTTTGACTTTGTAGATTCTTTGATTGATGAAGAATCATTAGACTGTGTTGCATTGAGATAGAACTTCCATTAGTGATGATGTTGGCGTGAGCATGAGAAGAATCAACACGATCATCCCGCTCAGGAGCTTCCATAAGAAGAAAACATTTCAAACGGTTAGTAATAAGCGGTTTCCGGAACTTACAAGTTTGAACCCAGAGAGTGTTAACGGCATAGTGTGAAAACACAACTCTAATTCTTACAAAGGCGGTTTCTGAATCGGAGTCCCACAAGTGAGATAACACGATGTACGAAGTACACCTACGATTGGATGAGTGTGAGGTACACGAAGCATCACCTCTACATTGTAGACCGTTTGAGACACACTCGTAATCCACGGGGAGTTACGAAGTGACCTGGCGGCGAGGCGTTTGATGTTGACCATGGCGAGAGTTTCCATTCAATCGCGAGGATCACAGATGTGAACCTCTCATAAATGTTCTCGACAGATTGCTAAGATCTGTGAAGGACTCGATATGAACCAATGATGATCTTATTGTTGATCATCAAGTGATTAAATGTCAAGTGTTCCTAAGAGATCTTTTGATGAATCTCGTGGCTCTAGACTCAATAGTGCGTTTTGGTTTTCTGGAGCGGAGACTAGGGAGAGGGTCTCCTTCTTCAATACCGGCAATCTCTAGGAGAAAGCCGATAGTTTACGTAGGGTTCCCTGTGAGAATGAAACAAGCTTCTTGAGAGAAACTTGAGTGGATAAGAAGGTTTAGTGCATGCGTCCTTTGGGTCCATGGCGACTTTTAATCTTCAATACCGGCGTCACAAAGTGACAACCAGTTAGCATATGAATTGAACCGATTATGCCCTAAGTTGAATAATCCGGAGGGCTATTTCTTTTCACCCTTTTCTTTGCATTTCTTTTTAATTCTTCAACTCCTTCTTTCTCAGATTCTCATTTTCTCCTTTTTACAATCATACCTAAGGACTTCTAAATACTAACTATTTGTAGTGTCCTTGGGTAGATCCCTCCAGCTCTGGCGGATCATAGGGACGGTTATTCCTAACCTTAGTCACCTTATAACTCCATGACTAACCTATGTTTGCCATTAAAACCATTGTATGAAAAAATGTCTCTCAAAGGGTTTGTTAATGAAAAACATGTTTGAACCATTGTGAGATAAGATTTTTGCATAAATACTCCCCCTCCACATGTGCTTAATAGTTTTAATGGTTTAATGCATAGTGAGGAAAGAAGCGCGCACTTTTGAATTGATTCACAAGATAGACAATCCCATGAGACACGGTTACGTTGCATAGTTAAAGAGTTACATTGTCAACTTTTAGGTGACAACTAGCTCTAATAACTACCTTGAAGGTGTAGACAAACCTTGGAAGGTTGTCAAACCCGTCAGAGTTCATGTCTATCAAAAGTTTCTCGAATGGTACATTCTACTCGGACAAGTCCTTTCGCGAGAACACGTTTACATCACTAGCGAACTAGCTTGAAATTATTACCCGTCTGGACAAGTCTTTTCGAGTTACTAACGGTTAAGTATCGTCAATTCGTTGGTTAAGTCTGAGGTACACAGATTCATTTGCATTTTGTACAACATATTTCTTATCACATATTTTCTCCCCCTCAAAAATGGCATATTAAAGTGTTATTTTTGAAGCGTTTGAGAATAAATATGACCATTTCGAGTGTTGCGGGAAGAATGACCACTTGTGAACAATTTGTGAACAAAGTTTCAAATACTCCCCCTCAACAAGTGATATAAGCGGTTGAGGTTTTGAAAGTCTTAAGGGAAAGTACTTGTTCTTTTGAGCAAAACCTTGAAAAGTGAAAGGTTTGATAGGTTTTACTCAAAAGTAAGAAGCTTTAGCTCCTTTTATAAGGATTGTGGCACTGAGGCGTACCACGGGGTCCTTTCTTGACAATTACGGGTTGTACACTGTTATGTGTGCACAAGCCATAGACATATTAAATCATACATCCAAAATTATGAAGGAAACAATTCAAGGGGTACCGGAAGTGCGTGATGTTCCCGAGTGCAGCAGGGGCGTTGAAAGCGGTGATGTTTCTCACTGGGTCGACCACCAACATAGCTCTCCAATCGAAATGCAGGCCGATCCCTTCACGAACAACCGTTCATCAATCATGGTGATGATCCTTCTCACATCCCTCCTTTCACGAGAATTCCAGTAGCTACGAGACCCACTTTCGGTATATCCTTCAACACGTATGCTAATCCGTCCCTAACCGGCTTCAAAGTATGATCCCGAATTTTGAAGATCACTACACGCCATTAAGCAGTTTCTTTGAAGTTCACTGCGGTAGACAACTCCGAAAGGTTTCTTTGATGGCGTATATTGAGGTAGGTGATTGAGATCGGGAAGAGTAAGCGTTGGAGGAGTGAGGTTGACAGCGTCGATAAGATTCAACATGACCATCCGGATATCTTCAACCGCGTTCTTTGATCACAATCGTCTAATGAAGATGAGCTGACTTGATAAATTCACGTTGAACTTGTCGAGAATTGTCTCATACGACCCACGTACCTTGGCAAGGTACATGTCTTCGATGTCGTTGAGGGACAAGTTCTCAAAGTCAGCCTCGGAGAATCCATAGTTCTGTTCATCTTGTCGTTTGACTATGATATTCTTTAAGAATGTGTAGTCCCACTTAGACTTGAGATCAATGTGTTTGATGGCCACGATGTCCTTAGAACTTTACATTGCATGTTGAGACTTACGAACGGGGCTTACGTAGTAGATTCTTCGGCGTTCAGGCCAATGATGAATCCCATATAATGCATCTTGGTCGTATGCTTGCGTTGTCGAGAAAACAAGTGATTTGCACGTTCCTCGATAGCTATGCGGTTTGAGTAAATAGCCATTGGGAATGGAAGAGTCAATGATGTAGCGTAGTTTCGCGAACCATCGCTACCGTGTAAGAGAAAATCCGGTCTGTTAAAGAAGTATCGGAAAGGAATCCGTGGTTCGTCTGTTTGGCCAATGGTCGGTAGGGGTTTGGTCCAATCGGTGTAGTATGGAGGGTTGTCCCTTTGTGTGAAGTCAATGTTTGCTTCCGGATTGAGCCAATCCATGTCGTTAGACATAGCTCGATCGATGTTCTCAAGATGATATTCGACCTCGGCGGCTTTCGAGCTGTCTTTAAGAAGTTGGAATGCTTCATTCTTGATTCGCTTCAATTCAGATTTCGTCATTTTCTTCACATGGAACTTTTCTTGCAAAAGTTTTGCGTGCTCCAATGTAGAACCGTCTACCAATTCTTGACCTTCATCAGGGTAGGGAGTTTGATTGACAAGTGTGGAGAACCATTCAAACTCTTGGGTTTTATCGTCATCTAGCCATGAGACGACTCCGGTGAGTCGTCTTCTTCTTCTTTTGGAAGGCCTTGATGATGATCTTGGTTTCGCACTTGTTTGGGTGAGGTGGGTTGTTGTTGGGGCTCAAGGACCTCTTCATCGTCACCACCCGTATACTCAAAGTAATCACCTGTTTTTTGAGTCGGGGGTGGTAACTTCGGAATCGTCGAGGTTTATCGATAGAAGACCGAGGTGGAGGAGACTTTTGTTGAGAAGAAGTTAGTGGTGGAGGAGGTGGCATAGAGGTAGATTTACCGGTTACGGCGTTTAGGTGAGAATCCTTATCCTTATCATCGTCATCTCTTGGTCGTTTGGGTTGATCGGCTGACTCCTTGCATGATGATCTGAGTTGAAAATCAAGTAGATTTTGAAAAATTTAGCTTCATCCGAGTAAGCGTTCGGATCGCTTTGACATTTGTATCACAAGTTTAGCGATTAACTTCAGTTGAGAGATCGGCTTCTTTGGCCATTGTATTTTAACCAATGCTACGATGTTAGGGGTGAGTTATGCGGAAAATATTTCTCTAGTCACAGGGGACAGTGTCAGAAGAAACTTGTGAGTATGATCTCTTCTTTGTCTTTTCAGTTCCTTTTGGACTTTAGGAGCGATATCACGAAGGTACTTGTTAGTGTAACCTTCGATCATTTCGTTCGGTTCCTCTTTACGATGACTCTTCATGAACTTCTTAACAAATTCCCTTTCTTTCTCCATCTTGTCATGCTCGTCATACATATCTTTGTATGTGATCGGCAAAGAAATTTAGCTTTTGTAGAGCGCGTTTTTCTTTCGACTTGTTTGGCTGCTTTGTGAATCGTTTATGAGCTTGAAATCCAAGATCGAGGTGGTTTCTTCACAGATTTGGATGATGATTTTGTTGATCTTTTTGATGGTGGTGGTGATGAGTTAGATGAAGAATCGATGAGGAGGGACATGAGGAGATTCGGGTCCTTTGGAGGTCGAAGTATCCTCCTTGGAGCGAGTTGGGCTGGCGAGAAGAAAGTCATCATAATCTTCTTCGTCATCATGTCAGTTTTAGCCTTTTCTTCCGTCGTTCCTTAGCTTCTTCATCGGTTTCTCTTTCTCGGTCTTATTCTTTTACGGTTCCTCAATGTTAAGATCGGTAGACTCCTTCACAAGCGTTTGTTGCTGCACAAGAGTGGTGGCACGGATCCCTATCGGGTTGATTAACGCATCGGGACACGGTGAAGAGTGGGCAACACCACTCGATCCTCCGGGGCCACCCATTTGATCTTTGCAAATTCTTGACTTTTTGAATTTGTCTAACTAATTTAAACTTCTTCTGTAGGATTGATCCGGTTGCTCTTCTTCTTCTTGAGCTTTCATCATGAGACTCAAATACGAGTCTTTCCTTTTCCATGTTAGGCTATTGGACTTGTAGGTTTAGGCTGGAGGAGGGTTACGGTTGCAGAGAAGGTAATCTCTTCATCGTGTCGGTACCTTGAGCTTTCGTCCACAAGCTTTCTTTTGGTTGGTTTGGGAATAGGTTGACTTCCTTAGATGGAACAATCCTCTTTGAAGGAGGGTTCCTCTTGGGAACTTCCTTTGACTCCACTACTTGCAACACTTCAGCACTTCCTCTTTTGGTTCTCCTTACGGGTGTTCCAGAAGATTTTTCGTCGAGATGACCAACTTTGCCTTGTCTGCGCTTCCGGATACCTTTTATGCGTTTGAGCTTTTCGACATCTTGGTTAGAAGGAAATCGGGCACGGACACCTTGTTTCTTTGTAGACGTTTCCTTGATTCTAAAAGATAGAATGGGTTCCGTCAACATGTCGTGATTGTTGGGGTCATTGAGCCTCTTGGGAATGTCGGGATGAAGTCCAAGTGCTCTCTGGATCAACAATTTTGTATATCCGATGTAGGGAATCTTTGAGCCAAGTTTGTTGAGAAATGACATCATGTCATCCCAAATCCGAGCTTCGATAGCGATGTGTTTCTTGTTGACCAATGCCCAGAATATTTGCAGTTCCATGAGCTAAGGGTGCTCATAGCCATTTATCCGACGAAACAGACTTGGTGATGATCATGTAGAGAGTTCTCCAGGGTTGAGGAATACTCTTAAGCTCTATGTGAGAATGCTTGGTGATTATTCTTGTAGCCTCGTCATAACTGATATTGATTAAGAATTGGAGAGTGAGCTCTTGGCGGTGTGGCATATAGTTTGGTTGGATCGACATGGGAATTAGGAGAACGACCCTTAAGTCTGCAGGTGTAATGGTGACTTGTTTGTGATTGAGTCACCGTCACGGTTTGTCCTTTGACCCTTTCCATAGTGTTCGAAGCTGTTGGATGTAGATCTCGAGGAGCGATTGCGAGTGTGAAAGCATGTTACGTCGGATGAGTCCTGAGAATATCAATAGCAATTAAACATGAAGATTTTGAGCAAGTGAGGTTGTCAAAGTCAACACGGAGATTATTCTTTCCTATCTTCATTGGATAGCCATGAGGATAGATATCGGCAATGGAGAGAACTTCAGGTGCATCCATATTCATTTGTTGACCATGTCGTGATCTCGAAATAACATTAGCCAAAAGAACCAACATATCGAAAGACATAATGTTAGTCAACGGAAGGTCTTAATGTCTAGTTATTGAATGTGCGGTGTCAATGATTGTTCACGAGTCCTAAGTCACTTGTATATTCAATAGTCCAATGACGTCGTGAAATGTTTAGTGAGTTAGTTAACTTTAAGTTTTAAAGTTTATTTTATCACTTATTGTTCACAACATATCAAACGATTTCAGTTTATTAGTGACATTTTAGGATTCGTGATGATATGATTAGTTTATTTACAAGTTTGTACACGTAACGATTCATAATGAAGGTATGATCTCGGCTTATGCGTAGGATTGGTAAAGTTATGCGTGAAGCGGGAATGATATATGCGTGGCGTAAACTTGGCGTAGGGTCTTAACTACGGCGTAAGAAGTGTTCGCGTAGGAAAAAGAGGACCTTATGCGTAAAGCTTATGCGTAGGCATATATTAACCTTGCGCGTAAGGCTACTCGTAAGAGTTGACCTTATGCGTAGAGGTCCTTGTTACGCATATCCTTCACGAGGATCTGGCGTAGTCCATATGTAGAACCTTATGCGTAGACGCTACGCGTAAGACAAATCTTACGCATAACAAGCTACGGCGTAGGTGATCCTTATGCGTGAATTAACAACAACCTTGATTCGAATATTACGTGTTGCAAGCACGAAATAAAGCATCATATCATCAATGTTAACACATAACATTCATTTTATGAATCATAACACATTGGACATTTTAACAGTTATGCGTAGAAATCATACGCGTAGTCTAAACCCTAATTCTCGCGTATGAAATCTAGCCATGGATTATGCACCAAAGTTTTTCTGGTATATCTTAGATGTTGTGAGATTATATTGACCAAGTTTTAACACTTAATTTGGTGAATCAAAAATACCCAATTTATGAACTTTAAACCCTAATTTCAAATTGTTGACCAATTAGTGTTTACGGGTGGTTATAGACTTTGGAAATCATCAATTCAACATCACATAGAGCATAACACAACAATCTTTTTGACCAAAACACTTCACATTTGAAAATACCCAATTCGACTCATAAACCCTAATTTTCAGAAATCATCAATTAGTGTTTACGGGTTTGTTTTGATGATAAAATATATCATTGATGTTTTAAAACATTTTGACACAACATTTAACCACAAACACAACACATGATTGTGTGTTCATACGCATAGCGTAGAACACAAAATCAATGTACATAGATTTGACCGTTGGATTCATTTGAAAAATTCAAAACCAATGTTTGAAAACATGTTAGAAACATTAAACACTTACAAATGATGATCAAAACAGGATTTCTTGAGTGATTTTATGCGTAGGATGTTTTAGGTTTTTGTAATAAATGAAGAATAAAGTTAGGTGGAGAGTTTTATTAAAAATAACTTTAACATTTTGGCAGTTTGGTCCCTCCACCTTTTCCATTTTCATCCAAAGCCTTTTAACTTCCATTTTGGTTACCAAACGAAGATTTTTGGAAAGAAACTTGTGACACTCCCCTCGACTTGAGAAAATAATGAAAGGTTATAAATTAAAGTCAGAGTGTCTTTGAACCGAGAAAATGTACCACCATTTGTAAAAAAATCAACCGAGATATGATAACATGCAAGTATACAGATGTTTTGAAGCGGTTGTAAGTTTATTTTCTCCCCTCAACACTTGATCGGAAAAATCTTGAATTTTGAAAGATTAAAGTGTTGACGGAAAAATACTTGCAATGTTGAAAGAAAAGTAGATTAGAAGAATATTTTTGTTGTTTTATCGGGTTTTATAATTTTGTATTTTGTTTTTGAAAAATTATTTACAAAAGATGTTTTGGTGTTTGACAGGTTTTTAAGACTGTTTTAGGAGGTCATCAATTCCTCTTGAGTCAAACACCTCATACCAATCCGGTGGACCAACTCATTAAACCTAGCGGGAGGCAAGGCTTTGGTGAGAAGGTTTGCCAATTGGTATTCGTACCACAAAATATAATTCAACGATTACCACTGTTCCACGTGATCCTTGATGAAATGATATCGAAGATCGATGTGCTTTGATTTCGAGTCTTTGGCGAGTTGCCGCGAGATTGCAATGGCACTCCGATTGTCGCAATACATCGGGATTACGTCAAATACGTAACCATAGTCTTTGAGTTGTGTTCTCATCCATATGACTTGAGCACAACATGCGGACATGGCTACATATTATGCTTCGGTTGATGACAGCGATGTACAATCCTGCTTCTTCGATTGCCATGACACGGTTTATCACCAAGAAATTGTAAAGCTCTGAAGTGCTTTTCCGTGAGTCTAAGCATCTGCGTGGTCGGCGTCTGAAAAGCGATTAGTTCAAAACCGAATCCTTCGGATACGGATCCCCAAGTTAATGGTTCCCTTTATGTATCGGAGGATTCTTTTAGCCTCGAGAGGTGGGTTTGTTGGTCGCGCGATAGCGGGAGCATAGATAAGCGGCAAAGACAATATCAGTGCGCTAGGCATTAGATACATGAGAGACCCAATAATACTACGGTATTTTGTAGGGTCCACCAATTTCCCATGTAAAGCAGCGTCTAACTTCTTGAGCCATTGGTGTGGCATAGGTGTCACAGGTTTTCATTCCAAATTTGTTTAACAATTCAAGGGCATATTTGACTCAAGAAAATACCACGGGGTGATTGATGAACTTGCGGTGAGAAAGAATGTAAGTTCACCCATCATGGACATTTCAAAATTTTTCTTCATTAGTTTTGCAAAAGCGATTGAAAACTTTTTATGTGTAGACCCAAAAATGATGTCATCCACGTAAATTTGAACAATTAAGATATGTTCCCCGTGATATTGTATAAAAAGAGTTGGGTCAACCGAACCTTTGGTGAAATTATTAGCAATGAGGAAAGATGATAGCTTATCGTACCATGCCCGAGGAGCTTGTTTGAGACCATACAGAGCTTTGTTCAGTTTGTAGACATGATTCGGAAACTCAGGATCAACGAATCCATCCGGTTGGTGACATAAACCGTTTCTTTAAGTTGTCCATTGAGAAACGCAGTTTTGACATCCATCCGATAGACCGTTATATTCATATGAGCTGCGAATGCTAGAAATATCCGAACGACCTCAAGGCGAGCAGCGGAGCAAAAGATTCTTCAAAGTCTAATCCCTCTTCACGGCGATAACCCTTAGCCACCGGGCGTGACTTGTTTGGATGGCGTTCCCTTCGACATCAATTTGTTTTCCAAATCCATTTTAGACCAATGACGTAGACTCCTGTTGGTCTTTCAACAGTTCCCATACTTCAAGACGTTTGAATTGGTTGAGTTCTTCTTGCATGGATTCAATCCGGTTGTCTTTTGTCATTGCGTCTTTGATGTTTTAGGTTGATTGGCGGGCGGTGAGTGCATAAATGCAATGTTCACCGTCGTGTGAAGCGTTGTCTCGTAACGGCCGGTTGATTCGGGTTGCCAATAATGTTTTCCAGAGGATGGTCTTTGTCCATCTATGTGTGGAGGGTTGATGTTGGTATACATTGTGCGGATTCTGAGGATTCAAATGGTTTGTTGAAGATTCCGCGACATCTGGTGCAGCGATCTCATTAGCAAGCGGGTTAAAGAACGCATTTGGATCAAAATCTGCAGGTGGGGGGTACTTCATTGAATATCATCATTTGGTTCATCATTGTTGGAAGCGGTGTGTTCAAGCTGTTGTGTTGGAGTCAAGCTGGTGTAGGTGCATCTTCAAGATAGTTGTTGTAGCAGTGTATCGGGTATAGGAATATTATCGGGTTGTGCGGTGAAGCGGCGGATACACACGAGCACGTTCATCAATATCGTCCGAGCAGTGAGCAAATAACCTTTCCATTTGTTGACGAGTAAGGCGGAGGGCTTTCTTGGTGATGATGGGGTTTGAGGGAAGTTTAAGCGGTTGTGACGGGTTCTAAGTGTTATACTCGAAGCCATTTCGGTAAGTTCATCGAAATGAGCATGAATCGTTTCCATCACCTTTTTATGCGGCGATTCGGTTCGGAAACCTTTGGAATTATCACGATATCCGATAAAGACTCCAATGTCGGCTTTGGCTTTGAGCTTTCCAAAGTCATCACGATCATTATTCGGATAGCAAAGAGATCCAAATACATGAAAGTGTTTTAGATTCGGTTTACTGTTATGGACAAGCTCGAAAGGTGTTTTGTTGTGGCGTTTGGTGATCATAGAGCGGTTTTGAGTATAGCATGCATGATCGACTTACGCCCATAAGTAATCTGGGAGTTTAGCATTGATTAACATTGTTCTTGCGGCTTCCACTAACGTTAGGTTTCGTCTTTCAACAACTCCGTTTTGTTGGTGTATGCGTGCAATAGATGTTTGATCTTTGAATTCCCACTTTCTCATAGAATTCACGAAGGGTTTTGTTAACAAATTCAGTTCCTTTATGCATTACGATGATTAGACGGTGTTTTGCGGGTGAACTGTATTTTTGTGAGAAAGGTGATGATCATTTGTGGAGCTTGGTCTTTGCTACGAAGAAAGTAGACCCAAGTCCATCATGAGTAGTCATCAACAATTACTAAGATGTAGCGTTTGCCATTGATCGTTTGCACGCATCGGGCCACACAAATCCATGTGAAGAAGATGAAGCACATCTTTGAGAGCGTGTTCCACCTTTGAAGGAAAATGAGCACGAGTGCTTTTCCCTTGTTCACAAGCCGAGCAAAGGTGATCTTTTGAATACCGGAATCGTGGGAGTCCTTCAACTAGTTTGTGTCGAGCAAGGTTGGTGATGGTTTGAAAGTTTAGATGTGAGAGATGGCGGTGCCATAGCCGGGATTTTGTTGATGTTGCCTTAGAAAGTAAGCAAATGGGAGAGGAAGCAACCATGTCTTGCATAGAGATAGTGTAGAGACTAGAATTACGCGAGTCGGACATAAGGTCATTTCCTTGTAGATCACGAATGAAACAAGTTTTCTCCCTGAAAGCAACCTCCAAATCTCTATCACAAAATTGACCTCTTGAAAGCAGTTGTGACCGAGGCCTTCCACATAGTAAACCATGCTAATTTCGATGTTCCCATTGATATAGTCTCCGTAGCCCATGATAGTTGTGAAGTGATCATTCCCGAACGGCGACAGTGCCAATGAACTTTGCAATAAAGTTTGATAACAGTTTAAGATTGCTGTCATGTGTCGGGAACATCCGCTATCAACAATCCGAGAATGATCGTATCACTGCATTACACCGAGGCGACACGGATGGAATAGAAGTAGATGTGGAACCCGAAATGTTAGAGGGTTCCATAGCAATTTTAGTAGATATACACACATCAATAGCTTTAGGTATCCACTTAAATCCTAGCGTGTTATATATCCATTTCTGCCATCTATAACTACTCTTTGCTTTAGTCTTAGTGAATTCACTAGGTGGTACTACATTCCGAGTAGGTGAAACTGGAGCTCTGAGGGGGACAATGCGTTTCTTAGAATCTAAAGATGGCGGTCTACCAAGCCCAGACTTAGAAAGATTAGTTGGCCTAGAGGTATTTCGGTTCTTAGGATTCCTTAAACGAGAGATTATAGCTTTAGCAACACATTTATCATGGCAATCGGAATTCATACTTTTACCACAAATAACACAAGGTGCATCGGACTGAATATCAAAAGTACTTAACGGTTTAGCATTCGTTACATCACTATTTCTATTACATTTGCGGGCAATATCTATAGTGGAGGCAAGCGTGTGTCTTATTCATGAGTCCTAGGGTGTTCTTCTACTTTAGCATTCTTGATTGATCTTTTCTTAGGTCGCAACTTCCTATTCTACGATTGAGTGCTCTTAGGAACGTGAAGTGCGGACGTTTGGAAAAGGCTCAACTATTCTGTTTCATTAGAAGGAAGCGCGTTAGCTACTTGTGATTTGGCAGTAGAGATTCTAGGTGCATGAGTACTAAGTGTTACGGGGCTAATCTCTTAATGATTGTTGGCGGAAGTTGTTCATACTTTCCTAACATTTCTCTTAACTTGATGATAGTGTGAATCAGATCTTGATTTTCAGACCGAACATTTCCACCAAAATGCATAACTTCTTTAGTGTGTGCAAGATAATGATCAAGTTCATTTGATGCTTCATCACGAGTCTTTTAAGTAAATCAAATATGACACCATATTCCTTTTTAACTTTTACAAGTTCTTGTTCATATTTTGAGATTTGACACTTAAAGACACGTTTTGATCATCCAGTTGCTCAATTTTAGAATCAGAAGGTTTTGCACGCAGCTGGTTGATTTTGTGTTGAAAAGCAAGTTGTTGATCGTGAATATCTTTTTGACACCAATTAAGCGGACGTATTGCATTTGAAAGTTCGTTTGACAATCGTTTGTTTTCAACTTTAAGGACTCGATCTGAAGCACATTATCGGTGTTCTCAACATTTACCACGAAACTTATGATATCAGCGAGATATTATCAAATGCATATGACAAAGAATTCAATAACACAACATTTTGAACATCATACAGATAACATCTTCCAAGAGTCGATCAACATCTTTTCTTAACATTTTCTTTTTACGTTTAGTATTTGAAATAGATGTTTACGTTTTCTCAAAAGCGTTTTCATGACCCCAAGTTCCTTATGAAAATCCTTTTCCCACGCAATTGCACAACTTTTCAAGTTTTTAACATTAGGTAAAAGATTTTTCTGAAAAATGACTCTTTGTTCTCGCGGCGATTGAAAATGTTCAACTTTGATTTCAGATCGATATTCTATCTCATGTTGTAAAATTTTGAGGCCATGAAAATGTCAAAATATCGAAGAATTTTTCGATTTTCGGGTTGTGAGTTTACTTCACTAATGGAAGGTAAAGGACCATAAGTTTGTGCAAAGTCTGTTTTGGGATTAACAATAGAAGACTCAGGTGTTTTGATGATAACTCTTGGTGTGTTAGAAGAATCCGTTGGTGTGATGAAAGTGACCGGTTTAGAATAATTAAAAGGTTTGTTGTAAACAACAGTTTTTAATTTTGATCGACTCTCGTCTTTTGCATCTAATTCCTCTTGACGATGATATTCAACAACATTCATAACGAATTATCAATTTTATATTACGCCTTTGGAAACTTCGGATTTGGTTTGAATGTTTTGGTTGAAAGCTTAGGTTTGTAATCGGCAAGATTCGGTCCATATCCATTTGGATTTGGTTTTAAAGTAAACTTTTCAATGGTTGTGACCGACTCGCCATGTTTGTAAACAACGGTTTTAAACTCTTTAAGTTTGTTTTGCAAGCCGATGATTTCTTCAAGATGATCATCTATTCGTTTCGTTGAATGCTTTTTGTATGCAGAGAACTGTTTTTGACAAGTTAACAACTTCGGCCTTAGCTTTTTGATTTTCCAAGGTGAGGCGTTAATTTGCTTTTTATGTTCATGTTTGATTGTTCTATTTCGACAACAAAGCATTCTTGAAGCGGCTAGATCACGCATCTGTCGTTCTAAATATTTTTCGTTTTGATAAGATTTGGCAAAGGCCGCTTCAAAACCGTTTTCACGTTTTTCTTGAGTTTTGAAAAAGTTGAGTTGCTTTTGTAAACATTCAAAATCCTTTGTTAACAGTGCATTTTTTTTCAAGTCCTGATTTAATGCAACACATTCTTCCAATTTGGGATTGTTGGTCTTGAAGTAAGCGAACAAAGATCCGGATGAGGCAAAAGTTCATCTTGTTCAACGTGAGTCACAACATGATCATTATTTAGATCCTCAAGTATGACCACGGAGTCAATTTGATTATCAAGGGAAACCGTTGGTCATCTTGATCGTCAAATATAACTACGGGGTCTAGTTGAAAATCGTCGTAATGAGATGTGAATGGCTCATTTTGAACATTCGAGCCTTGCGGATCTGGATGTTGGCGGAGATATGAGATCGAGATAAATATGGTTTGTTCGGTACGAGACAAGCCATCGGTGTCATCACTGGGCACTGTGTCACTCATGTGTGCCTGCATATTAGCCATCAACATAACATTTGCATTGGCACGCAAGTCCTCCATATCATCATCGAGTCGGCATTTGCCATAAAGCTCGTTCTTTGTGCGTGAGAGTTCCACCAGCTTCATCCTTAAGAGCCAAAAGAAGAGCCTCTTTGAAATAAGCACTGCCCTTAGTCCTTGGCTTTGGGCATGCATTAGCCAGTGTCCCTTCTCATTGCAGTTGTAGCATCGAAGACCATTCAACCCATTTTGAGCATTTTCCTGTTCCACCACTTGAGCTCTGTTGTTATTCCTACCCATAGCATTAAATCCTTGACCACCGCCCATCGGCGACCATAATCACGATTCGAACTTCAACCGTCCATTGTTCACAACAGCTTGAGTCCGTGTGTTAGATGAGGAGCGAATACGATTGTTGGATTTGTTGGTATAACGGCTAAAGGCATTAGCAATCATAGCAAATCCTTGTTGCAATGCTTCGAGCGGATCGGATTCTCGGTCGCTTCAGCGACATATGCTTGAGCATTGTTGTTGTATGGAACCAATTGATTTTGTTGAGGTTGTTGTTGTGAAGGTGTGTTTGTAGCATTTGGTTGAGTTCTTTGGTTGAGGAGAATAACGGTTTTGAGCATATAAGGCAAGTTGTTGTTGATTTTCCGGATGTGTTGGTGGAGCAATTTGAGCACGGAGAATCCTTTTCCGATCAACTTCCTTTTCATGAGGTTTCAAGTAATCGTACAACAATCCGTAGGTAGAATGATGCATGTTCTTCGCTTGGCGGAGAAAAATGACATACTTCTCCCATTCAGGACCAAGACTACTTCGGAACTTAGTATTCACTGCAATTCTTGGCATGATGATGTTGTGTTTATCCAAATCATTGATGATGTCTGAAAATCTATGATGATAGGACTCTAGTGTCTCTCGAGGTTCAATCATGAAGTGTTCATAAGCCAAGTAAATTTTGGATTCCAAATCCTCCCGATTGAGTCTGATCCTTCCATAAGAAGACGAATATGATCCCACATTTTTTGTGCCGTCTTTTGAGCATCAACACTACGAAGAATTGGGTTTGGTAATCCTAAGAGGATGTATTCCATTGCAAGTTCATCGGCTTCATAGTGTAGAAGTTCTTGGGATTTAAATGCACTTGATAGCAATGTTGGTTTGTTCATCTCTTGGTGGAATGGCATTTGGATCTCCGGGTACAATGATAGTAGGCATCTCAAATGGACCTTCTAAGATAACCTTCTTTAAGAACTTTCCATGTGGCTTCTTTAGATCACAAAACCTAAAGAACCTTATCACCCATTGATCGTAGTTTCTGGAGTGAGCATTGGAGGTCTATCAAGTGATCCAGCCTCATGAATTGATTGTTAGGTGCTTAAAGCTTCACACATCTTTGCAAACCAAGTGGGTTCCTTCATAGTGTTCCTTGATGGATATTGATTGAATTCATTGTGTATGCGGTTGAACTTGAGACTTGGTGGTGGTTGAACCATTTGAGGTTGTGGATTTGCAGCAAGTTGTGGAGTATGTTGTTGATTAAATTGTTGTTGATAAATTGCTTGTTGTTGATTCCATTCTTGATGTTGTGGACTTAGTTGTTGTTGTCGTTGAGGATAAGTGTAAGGGAAATAGTTAGAGTATGGTGGTTGTGACATGTTGAAAAACTTGTGTGGTAAAATGGATCTTTGTAGTCGAATGAACCTTTGTTGATGAAGTGTCCTTAGGCGTAGAAAAGACAAGAACCAAGTAGCACTTATGCTTAAAAACACCAAAAGTTCGGCGTAACAATGAGGAGTTACGCGTAGGTTTTAGCTTCTGGCGTAAGTAGGATAAAGCACTAAAGTTATGCGTAGACAAAAGTTAGGCGTAGAAAGTTAGGCGTAGGATTACCTTATCGTGAGACCTAAGTTTTACGGCGTAAAAAGTGAATCTTATGCGTAGGATTTCTACGCGTAAGCTTATGCTTATGCGTAATTTTAGGGTTTTGCCCAAATGATCTTTTACACTTCACGGTGCAAAAGATATCCAAAGTCGACGTATTTTCAGACTTATCCAAGTAAGAAAACACGGAATAAACCTGAAAAATGAAGATCAAACCAAGGAAAATCTTACGCGTAATTTTAGGGTTTTGATACTGCGTAGGATTACTCGTAACTTTGATTTTGCCCAAATGTGTTTCTAAACCAGATTTTTGTTATGGAACAGCTTCAATAGTACCAAAAGAACACAAAAGTGTGAATTTTGATGTACCAAAACTGCTAAAGCGGGTTGCAGCGTAGAGCGACACCCACGAACAAAAACAAGCTTAAAAACGTAAATCCAAGCGTAAAGTTTGAAACTTTTTGCCAAAAACAAGTATTTTAACACCTCAAAACATTGAAAGTACAAGAATCTTGGATTAAAAAGTGTAAAAAGCGAGTTTTTAAGATAACCAAAGTTTGCGTTATCTTTACGCGTAAGTCACAAAAACAAAACTTCAAAAACAAACGAGTACACCCAACTATTTGGCGATTGATACCACTGTTAGGTCACTAGTTTTACAACACAAGCTTATAAGAGAAGGAGATGAAGGCGATTGAACAAGTATCAAACACACACACAAACAATATGAGACACGGTTATGCGTAGGTGAGTGAATGAAGAGAAAAACTTGAACAACCAACCTTCAAATGAAGGTTTACAAGAGGTATTTATAGGAGGGAAGCTAGGGCAACACTCCTAGTTCCCTTCCTATCCTTATTGGGCTTGGGTCAAGCTTATGGGCCTTCTACATAAGCTTGACCTTAAACAAACATAAAGGCCATAATAAAGCTACCTATTACATATGAAATATAAATACTTGAAATACTGTTTAGGAGTGATTCCAACAACCTGGTTAGTAAAACCTGCATCAAGTTTTTGGCGCCGCTGTCGGGGAGTTATATTAGGGTTTTATTAAGTCTATTTTTAATTTTCTTTCTTGATAATGTCGATTCAAGACCGAAGCTCCAAGCCATTTTGGCTACCCCGTTCGACGATCCTGAAAAAACAATTTAGGACGAAAAAGTTTACTCACCAATTCCTATTCATAATATTTTCTCATTTTTACGAATCGACCAATCGTCTTTGAGAATCGAAGTTATTAATGAAGATAATATCGAAGGAATAACCATGAAACAACATATGGAACAACCCAATGAGAACGGTAAAAGAGCCTTCACACAAGACTCTGGTATGGAAAAATTCTCCATTCCGGACCAATTTATCTGGGAATTACATAATTACATGATTTTTACTACAGTTTTAGGAGACGAGAATGAGGATGTGCAAATTCATGTGGAAGAAGTTCTTTACTTGTCATCCCTTTTTAGCGTCCGGAATATCCCTAGCTATTAGGATTACAAAAAAAATTTCCTATGACTCTTACAGGAATTTGCAAAAGATGGTACAATAGACTCCTGCCGAGTGCAAAGGGAATGTGGGATCAATTAAGAAGAGAATTCGTTCAACAGTTCTGCCCTCCTTCAAAGATGGCTAAACTTCTCGGTAAAATCCATCAGTTCGTTCAAGAGAGTGAAGAAACATTGTATCAAGCATGGGAAAGATACAATGAGCTACTTTACCGCTGACCTACTCATGACCTGAACAAGCACCAAATTGTCTATGTCTTTTATAGAGGGATTAATACAGAGACCCGTGAACTTCTCGATTCTCCTAGACCTATTCCAAGCATGGCACCTGACCAAGCTTTGGAGTGTATTCGACGTATATCTGAACATTGCTATAAATGGCATATGGAGACCGGGTATGGACCAAAAGATAATTTCGATCACAAGGTAATGAAAACATTAACCAAAAGAGAAAATGGCTACGGTGCAATTTTTGAAAAACGGAGACTGGAAAGGGCTAGTGAAAGTGAAGCTTGTAGGGTAGAGAAAGTAAAGAGTGTATTTGGGGCCAAGATTGAAAACAGCTTGGAAAAGATGATTCTTGACCACATTAAAGAATCAAAGGAACGTGACGAGAGGATTGAAAAAATGATGAGAAAATTCATGGAAAACACGGTATCTTCTCTTAAGATTCAAAAAGACCGGATAAAGGGTTTGGAAAAGAATGTGGACTTATGCTCGAAAGCCATCACGGATTACCTTGTTGCACGGGATGAATAAGTTGTCAATACGGTTGAAGCAGTTTCTGAGGAGCCAACTACCTTCTCGGAGAAGGTCAAACTAAGAATTAGCAAGGAGAAACTCTTACTCCTTGATATTGGAGCTCTCCCGGTAAACATCCCTCTAATTAATTCCATTAGAACTAACCCTAACAATGTTTTGCAGGAATTAAATAATGATCTCAATGAGACGGTTCAACTAAACGAGAGATGTTCAGCAGTTCTAAGAAATGAACTGCCGCAAAAAGAAAAAGATCCCCGTTGCTTCACTCTCCCTTGTTTGATCGGGAATCTTAACATGTGTAACGCTTTGGCTGATCTTTTAGCAAGCATAAGCATAATGCCTCGTTCAATGTTCCTACGCATGGGAATCGGAGATCTTAAACCAGCAAAAATGAAAATAGAAATGGCCAATCGATCCATGCAATCACCTTTGGGAATCATAGAAAACGTATTGGTGAAAATCAACAAGTTTCTCTTCCCAGTGGATTTCGTTATTCTAGATATTCCCGAAGACAACAGGATACCTATCATTCTCGGTAGACCAATGCTCGCTACTTCCCATACAAAATTGGATGTCTTTGCTTGAAAAATGACTCTTGAAGTTAATGGGGAAATTGCTACGTTCAGATCTAATGAACTTCTATCCATCCCTCAAAAGGTTTGCACAATTGACCCTATAAGTGATTTTGGTGATGCGTTGGAAGAGTTTCTCAGTGATCCCCCAAAGACCCCTTCAAATCCTGGCAAGATAGCTTCGGGAAAAGATTTTGATGTGTTTGTAAACTTTGAAGAATAAGATGGTTTGGGAATCAGTGCCGACGATTTCTCTAGTGACATCGACATGGTCCATTGGCACAACAATTCTGAAGAAACTTTTTCTGACCAACCTAAGTTTTACTAGATGGGAACTCGAATCCATCACAGGAACCCCTATAACCTGAAAATTTCATGCAAGATTGGGTTCATTGACTTCCATCCCTTCATCGACACAAAATCCCCAGTAAACATCATATCGAAGGAGTGCTACAACCAAGTTATGGTGAAAGAACTAGAATATAAAGGGAAAAATTTCCTAGGGATTGTGATAAACATTCATGTCTTTGTTGGAAAATATTCATTTTTGGTCGATTTTGTAGTTTTGGATGACACTAGCGAGTTCATGGAGGATGGGCTCACCGGGGTAATTTTCGGGAAACCCTTTCAAGAACTGTCTGGGATAGATAAGAATGAAAAGGAAGGGCTAGCATGGTTAAATATTGGCGAAGATAAAACGGTTTTTAAAATGTCAAGAACTGTTAAGAACTTTAAAAATTGGACTAAGAAGCAGTTAAGCCATGCTCACCCACTGGTCGACATTAGTGACGAAGATAAGGCCAAAGGAATTAACCTAGAAGGGGGGTTTGAATAGTTTTATCAATTAAAACTTCGTTTTAAAATATTTAGATCGACTTATGTCAATCTATTTAGATGTGTGTGTTGGACATTGATAGATAGATATATGAATGTGTAATGAAAGATAAAGTGTAAGAAGCACATAACCAACTGCAGGGTTCTTCCACAAGGTAGAACCACACCTATCACAACGTCGCCTACCCTTTATCCGGTACTAGGCTAGATATTGAGTTCCATTACAATGGAGGAACTACTACCCAACACTACACAACACCTAACCCAAAAGAGACCCACTCCTTATTACAACATCATCAAGGATATCAATATCCTTGGATATAACCTATCACTATTTGTACATCGATGCACCTCATCGATTATACGCCCTTGGCATATTTCACTAATGCCACTTGACTTGACTTCTAGGCACTCTTCACTAATGCCCTTGACACGGACGTTTGACACCTTTCACTAATGCTTTCGTCTTGACTCCTTTGGCATTCTTCACTAATGCCTTTGACACGGACATTAAGCACCTTTCACTAATGCTTTCGTCTTGACTCTTTCGGCATCCTTCACTAATGCCTTTGACACAACGCTTCTATGGAGAAAGAAAGAAGTATCAACAGGAGAACCTCAGTAGTCTTGATGGTGACGAAGCATGGCAACTCATGGACTTGAGCTTGCTCGACTTCAAGAGGTGGTGATCTCACCTTTAAGAGGAACCTAGAGAATCACACAAAAACAAAATACAAACTACATAGAGAGATCCTTAGGATCTGAGGTTAGAAGGTTACAATACTTGGGGAAAGTATGTGTGGGAGTGGCAACCCAAAATAAAGAAATGACTCACTATTTATAGAGGAATTTTGCTACTGTTCCACGGATCCCACGGATCATTCACTTGAGGGATCCGTCCAGTGTAATCCTGGGGATCCGTGGGACGCTCCTCTTTAC
This sequence comes from Chrysanthemum makinoi, assembly GCA_910596185.1. NCBI lineage: Eukaryota > Viridiplantae > Streptophyta > Magnoliopsida > Asterales > Asteraceae > Chrysanthemum > Chrysanthemum makinoi. The sequence continues at coordinate 309,151,835 of OU343225.1, read as the reverse complement.
CCATGGGTTTTGGGTCATAGGTCATGGGTTATGGGTCATGGGTCCTAGACATTGGACCATGGGTATCCAAGTAGATACAATGTATCTACAATATGCAATGCATCTAGTCCATGGGTCATGGGTTAAAACCATGGGTCATGGATAATAACCATATATGACTTATGCATGATGTCATGCAATGGGTTATGGGTTATGCCCCATGGGTATGGACTTTGGGTTATACCCAATTACATTCAATGTATTTGGTCAATGGGTCAAATACTTATACTTCTACCCATTGTATTACCCATCATGATACATACTAGTTATGTATATATTTTACCCAATATGTAAACACTAGTTGTTGTACATATGTATTATTAAATCATAAAATCACTTTTACTTGTTTAGTGTTTTATGTGAAAACGTAAGTGTGTTAGTAAACTATTGGCTCAAACCATTTCGTATTTTATTTGTTTCGTTAAAATGATTTTACGTTTGTTATCGACAAAACATTAGAAGATCGTAAAATATAAATAAACGTTTTTTCGGCTTATTTGTATTAACAATCTCCCCTTTTTGTTGATGACAAAACATAAAATTATTTTAAGGAAAAACTAAAATTAGTAAAAGTTTGAATTGGAGTTTTTACTCTCTTCTCCCCTTTTTTGTCGAAACAAAAAATGAAAAAGAAACTAACACGTTGTTTTAAGAAAAACGTGTAATAAGAAAGGAAAATATAGAGAACAAGTGACGGGAAGTGTTCTCGTCTTAAATCCCCCTTGACGAGTCCATCCCTTTGTGAGGGCGTCAAGTAAGAAAAACTACTAAGCTAATGCATTGCAACTATGTTTGCAAATGGTTTTGTCTTTGTGACGATAATGTTCCCCCTTAATGATTGCAACTTTGCAAAGGGACGTTATGAAATGTAATCCAAATGAGGATTATATTGCAAATGGTTTTGCAATGTATTGTTTGACACAAAGCTCCCCCTAGCTTAGGGTGTCAAATTCTTCATGTGTATATTTAAAATCTACAAAACAAAGGTTAGAAAACAAGTATATAATGCATAATTTCCTGCAAATAAGACTCAAGTTAGTAGAAAATAAGTCTTCTGTTGCACAGATCCCACGGTTCCCTCCTTAGAGGGATCCGTTTAAGCATAATAGAGGGATCCGTCTGTCTGAAAACAGAATTCAGCAATGGTGATGTAACAAATGATGTTAGCATCAAAGTGAGATATGTATTCAAGCAATAAACATATACTTAAAGCAATATGGCATATAAAATTTCATTCAATAAAACATGAGAGATGATCTACAAATCTCTAAAACTAAGAGAATGATTTATCCATGTAATACTTTTTCTACTAATTCTAATAAGTGACCAAAAGCTTAAAAAACATCAATGTGCTTGAGTCTAAGGATGGGTAGACTTGTTGATTTGGTCCAATCGTTCAAGAAGATGATTAAACATGAAATGAAACTCATTTCGTACTTCTTGAACAAGTCCTTGGGTGATTAGACAATTAGAGCAATTATTGTCTTGTTTAGGAACCGGAGGAGATTGGATGTTCTGAGTAGGCTCTACAAATGATGGTGGAGGTACATTGAGCAATGTAGGATGAGGTTCCACTAAGAATGGAGGTGGTAGTAATGGAAATTCCTCTATATGATCAATTCCTTGGTGGTTCATTGTCTTCAATGGTGGACAATTTGGTGATGTAGGTGGTTCCTTATTTAACGAGAAGGTTGGTGAGTGGTTATGTAAAACCCTAAAATCTCAAACATGTTAAATGACCAATTTGCCCTCAAGCTTAATGATTTTGAAAATTCGTAAACACGTCGATCTCATTGAATACGTTAAACACTTATAACACAAATACGTTACGCGAGACTACGACAATGAATTTATTAACTTATGTTTACTAGCTATCTTCATATCACACATTATAATGTCATTTGGCCTAAGTTATATAAATTAAGTAAATGTAAACATTAAAAATTGGTAACCAACCAATTTTTGACTTGGTCTCCATAATTCGCCATCCCCTTAAATCTCGTTCCAAGTATTTTTCCCATATTAATCTCATATTAACCTACAATTATCAAACTCAAACAAACACACAAAACCCTAACTCCCTTATTCAAATGTGACGGCAAACATTCTTTTTCCCTTCCATTCGACCCAAATCAAACAGCAAGGTTTTGCTCGTGGTAACGGATTTGTCGTGGAAACATTAATCCAAACAGAGGCTATGGACGTGGTCATGGCTTCTAGACTCGAAAGTCGATCAATTTGTCTTGCTTGTGATAATGCGTGGGGTTTCAAGGCAATCAAGAGGCTTACTCGTGGTTTTGGGTGGCCTGGTCATGAGACTCCTCACCCTTGGCTTCTTGGTTCTCCATTCATCTTCACTACTAGGGTAACGTTTTCACCTCGTCTTTAGTCTTGTTTCTTTGTGTGTGTCGTGGGATACCTACCTTTGAATATCATGTGCACGTCTAACATATCGTCATATAATTAAATGATAAGAAATAAATTCATAAAATGATAAGCTTTTTGGCCTCGTAAAATCATAAATTGATATGGTATGTTGGCAAATGGAAAATGGACTGGAAACTCTGTTTTGACCTCCTATTTGAAAGATATACTCGTTCCATATTTTTGATTCTTTCTTACTGTTTTGGTCGTGGGGTCTTGGGCTCCATCAAGTTCATGCATGCATGTAATCAACTATAATCGTACATAAAATAAAATGTTAATCTTCACATGAATGGTACGAATCGATTTCGGATTGTGTTTATAGCACGCTTCATATGAATAGAAAGCATGCAAGTTTAATGAGATATAAAATTGGGAGAAGTGAAACATATATGTGTATGCATTGGTAGCCTATCAATTAAGTGGGACTCATTTACATGCAAGTGTGTGTAGCGAAATTTCATTTTAATAAGTGTGTGTTGCGTTATTTATTTGCATCCATTAATATTTGATGTGTACGTGGTGTGGGTAATATAGTCAAGTGTGTGAGTGCATGCATGTATGACGAGAGAGTGCATGTTATGTGAAGGGTTTGGGTCTATGAGAACTAAATTGTTGTAGTTCGGAATGAGTTTAAAACTTTCTAAAATTGCCAAACCTTAAGATCATATTAATTAATCCGAACATGAATAAAGTATTTATTAAAATCGACGAAACCCTAAGTTGGTCATTAATTGAATTAATTACACTTTAAAACCCTAAACTTGTAAAACTTGGCATAAATGACCCTTAAAGTATGAAAACACTTGTTTTCGCTATTGACTTTGATTTTATCATTTATGACTAAATCTGCTAAATACGGAAATCTGCTATTTTCGGAGAGTTACTAATTATAGAAACCTGCTATTTTTGGAAAGTTACTAAAAATAGAAAGTTGCCTAAAATAGAAAGTACTTAAAATGGAAAGATTACTAAAAGTGGAAACCTGCTAAAAATGGAAAGCCGTCTTAAATTAGTGATCTGATTCTTATAGAACGTTATTTAATTCTTAGGTTCCGGACGGCGGCATTGATTCATCGTGTGACTTACGTTTCTATTTTACTTGCTTCGATTGAGGTACAAATATTCTGACCTTACCTCTTAAGGTTTCTCATGATTCGTATTTCATCTTTCGATATTCGTTTGAACTGTTATGCTTCACTCTAAGCCTCTTTATTAGAGGCTTCCTATGACTTTGCTATGCTCACTCACGATATGAACTCTGATATGAACTTTGATATGAAACTCTGATATGAACTCTGATATGAACTTTGATATGAAACTTTGATATGAACTTTGATATGAACCTTGGTATGAACTTTGATATGAACCTTGGTATGAACTTTGATATGAACCCTTATGATATGAATATGCTTTGACCCTTTGATGCGATACCGAGCCAAATATGTTTCCTAGTCGGGAAGGTAACCATGACCGTGTCATTGATGCACCAATGGCATGACTTTAGTGTGGTTGAGTGATGTTCCACACCGTCCCCATTATGATATGATTATGAGCTCACTATATGTATATGATTTGGCCATTATGTTCCGGGGGGAGTATGGATGCATCCTAGATATGATATGTTTCGAGGGATTTGATTTGTTTGGAGATATATATGGTGAATGATGTCGGTGCAATCGCGTCTTCACATTCCGGGAACTAGCTACTCCATTTGTTCATGAGGTCTCCCTCCTATGATATATATGGTATTCGAGGTCACCCCTCGAATACAATGGTTACTTATGATATGATATGATATGATATGTTCCGGGCTCGTGGTAGATTTCTGACAACCCTTACACCTTTGATATGCTATATTGTACCTTTTGTATTCCCCAACGCACTATATGCTACGTTAATTGTTCATTACTCAGTACCTTTATATGACTCACTCTACTACCAAGATATATATATTCCATTGCTTTGATCTATCACACTCTCATTCCGTTACTTCAGAATATCGTTCCATTCACGTACCGGGTTATTATATGTTATTGGATTTGATTATGCTTTTCATATGTTATGTGACTCTCTGATTTGTCTGGTGACCATACTAATGTGTAAACGATAGTTTTGTCTATTTATTATGTGTGCTTTGTTCGGTATCTCGTGGACTATGACTATTCCGTTGTATTCTTATCTGTTTATGGTTGACCTGCCATGTTTACATTTCTGCCTATGCTACGGTTTGATTGGGTAAATGGGTCAATATTGTGACGTCTGGCTTGTTAATTTGTTTAGTTACACTGCTATGTCTTTAATTCATTTAATTATATCGTTTATATTGTATTCCTATTTATTATGTGTGACTGCCATGTGTTGGCTTCTTTGTTAGTACTTCCGCTTTGTTATGATCTTGGTTATGTTTTCAACTAAAGTTTTGACTCGTGTGAATTGCCATGCTCACTTATTAACAATTAATTGCTTCTCCTCAGAGATATCTGTTTGACTTATGCGTATCTCGATTTTCCCTGAATTGTTGGTATGCTATATGTATGATGTGTGAATACGACGTTTGCTATACTTGCTTATGTTCAATACTAGTATGCCTGGTTTGTATGTGCTCGTATATATGTCATTAGTGCTTTGCTTTGCTTCGTTTCCCTTGTTATCTGTCGTTTTGGATATCTGTATATTTGTGTGCTGCAGGATTCTCTTGACTCCTTGTTTCCCCTTTCGTTGCGACCTTGTTATCAGCTTCCTTATTTCATTTCGCATTTCTGATTTTGTTTAGCTTTCGTTTCGTTATATCACATTCCTTTGGGCTTTTTAAGCTCAGCAGCATTTCTTTTCTGCGGCGAGGTTTTAGGTTGGAAGATGGGCTTTGATGGGTGAGAGTTGGATTATCGAGGTGGACCAACCCTAGTTACCTTATTATTTGGACTTACTTTGAAGAGTTTTTGTTTTGATCTTTCATTTCATTTGGATATTTTATTTCTTCGTCAGTCAATTGTTTATATGATTTGATACTTCATTTTTAAGGTTTTCGTTTGTAAATATTTTATTTGTATGTTCTGATATGACACCAAAATGTGACACTTCTACCCTTGTCGGGTCGGGGTGTTACAGGTTAGTTCTC